>CM037092.1:114146050-114759050 GCA_020916435.1 Oxytropis ochrocephala | reverse complement strand
TTACGTATTAAGCAAACTCGGCTGGGGATGGGAAACCACAGACCGACAAAGCTACGTATATACATGAGGCTAGTCAGTTCCCGGTGATTAGATTAGTTATCGGCGAAAACCGATAGATAGTATACGCCACATACACGGTAAAAAAAAACCATTGGCCTAACGCAAGTGACGTGTATGCATTGTGTGAGAATGTTGTAAATTACTTGTATCATGTCTTCTATTTTCACCATCAAAAAAAAAAATGTATGAATAAATTCTCAATTCGGTCCCTAAACTACGTAAATCCAATTAAACTATTTTAAATCTATTAAATTAAGTTCTAAAACTATCATTCTCTTATTTATTTTGTGAGTATTTAAGGGGCTAATTTGATGAATTTAAAATAGTTGAAGAACTATTTATTTATGTATTTACTATAGTTCTATAGTTCAAGCACTGAATTGGAAATAGTGGATAGTTTAGGACCAAAAGGTTTACACAAAAATTTACCAAGTCTTCCAAGAAACTAAAAGAGGTAACTCCTCAAGTGCAAAACCACTTTGTAAAATCACTTGAACACACTAGCTATTGTGACAATCCAATCCAAAGAATGTAAAGATCAAAATTGTTATAACAAAATTGAATATATAATAAGTATTATATAATTCAAGCAAATTGCATCATTTGCAAAATAAAATTTGACAAAAAAGTCTAAGTATGCATGTAGTCAGGCTTGGCGATCCAAAAAGATACCCAAAAATCTAACTTCAATCTGGTAATAAACCCCTGAAATTAACATTATCCCCGCCACTTTTTGCACTCTCCGCTTCTCTGCATGTGCCCCGGCATCATTTTTCTCTATTTCAAGTTTCTACTAATTTAATGATAACCTTTTTTAAATTTATCCGTAAGTCTTAACTCAACTAGCAAATTGTCAAAATTGTTATGTTGAATATATATCTCGAAAGTTTGGATCGGATACTTACACTTGTGTGTGTGGAATTTCAATGGCAATTATCACTCCCACTAGGTACCCAAAAAAATGGTTGAAAACAAAATCGACTTAAGAAAAAAATAAATTAATCTAAAAATTCATCTCGTCATAAAGTCTTTTCATCGGATAATATTTAACCGTTTCTAAAGGTTTACACTTTATATATAAAAAAATAAAAATTAGGCGTGGTTTTATAGGTGTGGTTTGTGCCGTTTCTTCTACTCACACCATGACACATTAACTTATTATTAATATTATTCATTATTTTTAGTTATTGTTTTTAAAACGAATCCACATGCGGTTGGAAAATAGCACCAACCACACCTGGCTGCATTACACCTAAGTTTTGTCCTATAAAAATGCCACACTTGAGTTTCTATATTGGTTAAAATTTTAACCATTAAAAAGTTCCCTTTTTTAATCGATTGTTAAATAGCCGTTTAAAAACTTGTTGTAATATTCATATTTGGCATGGTGGTAGAAAGCATACTATCCAAGTCTTGCATAATTGGATTCCTTTAATGTATTATTTTTGTCTTGTGTGTTTTTTTATAGGCAAAGTAGATGGTAATTAGTATGGTAGTTGTTAGAGGAGGGAGATCGATTTCGAACCCCGTGACGCCAACATTTCTACCAACAATGTATGTTTCACTCAACCATGTGAACTACTGGACTATGTAATAATAAATTATTTGTGTCCTATGTAATAATCAATTATTTGTTTGGTTTCTCAATTTTTATGTTTAGAAGTAGTTTTTATAAAAAGAAATATTTTGCTTTGATAATTATTATGTTGTTTCAGTCCATTTAAAACACCTCTTTTATTCTATATAATAAAACTACAAAGACTAAAACAAAATACAATTAACAAAAGGAAATCAGAAAAGTACAAGAAACACTTTAAATTTAAAAAGCAAAAATCGAGGTAAAAATGACAACTATTTATATTTAAAAAAATAAAACATATTGAAAACTTTTCTTTTCATTCTAAATAGCTATCTTTTTCATCATTAACAACCGAATTTTCTATAAAGTTGTAACATATACAAAGTCTTTGAGTTCAAAAAGACATCCACACAAAAAGTCCTCCAAAGAGTGTTATATACGCATCAAGAAGTGAAGTCTTTTCTTTGTTAGTGTCAAGACATTACCATCCAGTCTTAGTGTGTTTGGGAGTTTGAGGAGGGAGGGGAGGGCATGACTAATAGTGTAAATTCTATAGTGACAAGGGAGAAAACTATCCCCCTAAACCTCCCAAACCCCCCTCCTAGTTCATTTTTGGAGCCTCCTAATCCCCCAATTTTGGAGGGTTTTGGAGGAGATCCAAAAATGAACTAAGAGGGGATTTGGGAGGACTTAGGGGGCTATTTTTCTCCTCATCACTAATAAATTTACACTATTAATCCTATGCCCTCCCCTCCTCCTCTAAACTCCCAAACACACCCTTATTGACAAGTAAGGGTATATACTTGAAAGTAAAATTAAATTTACTTTTCTTAAATTCTAGTTTTTATTTTTAAAAAATTTAAAACTGAAAAAAAAAAAACTTGTTTTGTAAATAATGAATTTGTGTCGAAATGAAAGTGGAAAGTTAGTCGAGGAGATTGGGAAAATGCTCGCAAATGTTATTCCATTTTCTCCAAGTGATTACCTCTAAGGAAGAACTAATACTCAATTATTTGTTAGTATAAACAGTAATTTTATAATGAATTTCTATGAATGCTATCGAATGCGTGTTGTTATCGTGGTCGCCCCAAACAATTCGAGGCTCCCGATAACAACACTCATTCATGCAAATTGCAACTCCTTCACGTCTCTTACCGCTAACCGAACTATTTTCAGAGACTCTAGTGTGGGATATAGTTTCACTTTTGCCAAATAATGAATAAAATAAAGAGTATATAAAAGATCACATTCATTAACCTTCTTTTAACTGAATCCATTAACCTACCATAAGGTTTTAGAAATAAATGTAGTCTAAGTCTCTTATTACACATTGCAAAAATATAAAATAGAAATTGTACTTTTAGCTAACTTTTTATTAAGTTTAAAACCTTGTTGTTTTCCCTCCAATTAGCAGCCATCACATGATTAATTTCTACTAGAGTGTTACCCACGGTTGAAGAAATTAAAGTCTCACTAATTTCACGCTTCAAGAGCATATTATCCAAGTATTAAATGATTTGACTCTTTACTTTATATTTTTTTCATATCTCCTTCTTCCTTTCAAAGTCACAAGTCATGATAAACAAAGGGCGTGAATTAGGGGTTGTGGGTTTTGGAGGACGCCAAATTAAAAATAAATTAGAGAGCTGTTTAGAGGAGTTTAGGGGTATAATTTTTCTCCCCATAATCAAGAATTAACACACCCTTATAATTTAGTAAAGACCAAAAACATATTTAAAAATATTCTTTTAATTTGTAACAACCATCTTTTTCATTATTAACAAGTGAATTTTCTGTGAAGTTCTAACGTATACTAAGTCTTTGAATCTTAAAAACACGCAACAAGTTCTCCAAAAAGAGTGCTACACATCGGTGAAAAGTCAAGTCATCTCTCATAGAGTTCAAGAAATTACCATCCAAGTCTTATTGACAAGGAAGGGGGTACTTGATTCTCACTACAACAGATTTGGGGATGAGCAGCGCTTTTTTTTTTCCACGGGCCGCGTTTTTGAGCGCTGCTAAACGAATGTCGCCGATTCCACTCCAACAATGGGCAGCGCTCCCTAAAAAGCGCTACTCATTGCCCAAAAGCGTCCTCAGATAGGCAACACTCCCTAAAAAGCGCTACCCATTGCCTAAACGCTGCCTCTCAGATAGACAAAGACTATCTTAAAAGCGCTGCCCATTGCCCAAACTTGTCTCTCCTATAGGCATCACTTCCCTAAAAGCGCGCCTCATTGTTTAATTTTTTTAATTTTTTTATGTTTTTGTGTATTTTCCTTTTATATTTGCAATTTACCAAGTCATATACACCAATACAATACAATCCAATCAAATCCATATATGTATACTTAAACACATATATATAAACTAGCTAACAAACGAATTACAATAATGTACCTACATGAACTAAAACAAACTCTCTATATCCAAATGCACCAATATATGTCAACGATATATATAACCATCAAGATGAACTAAAATAAAGTAGCCAATGTTTAATTATCTAATTCATATGTATCCAAAACTAGCTGAAGCAACTTACAATATGAACCAAAACTAACTAGCTAACAACTTATATGTATCCAAATCAACTTCTAAAAAATAGGAGACATAACCACACCACTCTCCCTAAGTTCAAAGAATAGAAATCAGGTGTGTCTGTTCCTTAGGGACCAAAATGTCCTCGCATAAGTACCTACAATTAGAGATATACATACAAATTAATTTGTCAATTAATTTGATCTACACTAAATGGGTTCATAAAGAAAATTATGACAAGGAAGCATTAAAAGCAATCACCAAATAGGGGAACAACTAAACCAACCTCGGAGGAAATGAAGTAGGAGCCAACAAATGTGAGGGTGGTCGTCAAGAAGAAGACCCGATCTAGATCAAGTGCCAAAAAGATTTTCTCGGATAATATAGCACAATGAAGAAAAGTCATTTTCTACCAATGAAGAAGTACATTAATAATAATGATTTGCGAATGCACAATGGATACCATAATTGAAGTCTATTCATTACTACTTTTAACATTAAAATACTGGAACCGAGAGATAAAAATAATAATCTTAAAGTTTAGAGGAACAGGGGATAAAAATAAAAGGTATCAAATTAAGAATGACATTAATGGCATTCATGTTTTGCTGAATCTAAGCAAAGAAAACAGGAAAAAATGGTAAAGTGATAATGTTGATTACCAAATCTTGAAGTATGAAGTGATGCTATTCAACTGCAAGAGTCCAATAGATTATAATAGATCAAAATTTTTTCTCTATCTTCTATGCATTTGTCAAAGTTAACCTTTGAAACACATGCCTTATACCTGTGAAACAATGCATAATGTTTGTTAATAAAGTAACACATGTTCCTCTGCACATAATCAATTAGAAGAAATACAAAGAAATACAAAACAATTCATAATATTTTAGTTCCTCTGCACATAAAGTAACACATGCCTTATACCTGTGAAACAATGCATAATGTTTGTTTGCGAAATATATATATATATTTAACTATTACTAATTACTAATATTATTATTTTAATTTATAGGGACCAAAACCATATATATAATTTTGGTTCGTATAAATTTTAAATTGTTTGGTTTTAATTCTAGAAATTTTTACCTACTTTTAGCATGTTAGTTGTTTGCGTCGGCAGTTTTAATCCCCTGACGACTTTAATATATATAATTAAGAAATTTGGCCTGATACACACTCAAGTCTAAATAAATGTCATGCTAAATATAAAAATAAATTATATAGTGATATACTGTGATGGTAATAATGAAATTATACGACTAATTTAATAGTTCACATGTATTATGAAATTATCTTTTAATCTATACAATATCGAGATTTATTTTGAAATTGTTATTAGTTTTCGTAAAAAAATTAATGTTTGAAGAATATTTAAGTACATGACAAAATGATCTGTGTTGAGAAATGTATATTCTTAGACAGACTTATGGGGCATGGTTCGCCATCACTATGGACACTTGCATCAAAAATTCCAAAGCCTTTGAGGTTAGCTTACTTATAAATAGAGGCTAATCAATTGAATTGTTACATCCAAACTTCCTCAAGAGAAAATCTGAGCTCCTAAAGCACACAATTTCCATATATTTATTTCTAAATGGGGTGGTTTTTTTCTATTGCCTTATTTTACCTTCTACTTGTTTTTATTGCTCACCACTTTCCCCGATACACTCTCTCTCGCAACTATCATGATAGTTCCGCCTTGTTGCAATTTAAGAACTCATTCCTTATCAAGATTTCAGATGAAGAAGAATATCGTTATTTGATCATTGCTCCTCCGCCGCTTCCAAGACGTAATCATGGAAAATGGCATGATTGTTGCGATCGATGGAGTCACGTGCAACAACTTGTCGTGTCACGTGATTGGTTTGGATCTTAGTTGCGTTATCTCAAGGTGAATTATATCCCAATATAGCACTATCTTCCATCTCGCATACACCTTCAACAACTCAACTTGGCTTTTAATGATTTTTCCGTTCTTCAATACATTCTCGAATTGGTGATCTTGTGAGTCTCACACATCTAAATTTATCAAACTCTAGAATTGAAGGTGATATTACCCTTTGAAATCTCTCACTTGTCAAAATTGGTATCACTTAGTCTTGGCTATGGAGCATTGAGCTTTGATCCATTCACGTGGTAGAAACTCATTCTTAATGCAACTAATTTAAGAGAGCTTCATCCGCGTGATGTGGACATGTCTTCAATCAAAGGAAGCTCTTGGTCATTACTAATGAATTTGTTATCTTCTTTGGTCTCTCTTACTCTATTAGAGACTGGATTGCAAGGAAATTTTCCAAATGACATCCTCTCATTACCTAATCTTCAACAACTAGATTTGTCTAATAATTTCGAGCTTAGTGTTCATCTTCCAAAGTCCAACCGAGTGCTCTCTAAGGTACTTGACCTCTCTAGCATCAAGTTTCTCCGGAGAGATTCCAAATTCCATAGGCCATTTGAAGTCTCTAACCATTTAAGTCTTGATGAATGCTATTTTGTTGGATTGATTCCACCATCTTTTAGAACCTCACTCAAATGACTTACTTGAGCCTCTTAGCAAGCAACTTACAAGGTGAGATCCCATCCTTACTTTCAAATCTCATACATCTCACTCACCACAACTTAGAGCTAATAACTAGAGTGGTTCAATCCCTCGATGTGTTTGGGAAGCTTATCAAATTAGAATTCATAGATCTTTCCTTAAACAACCTAAGTGGTACAAGTTCCAACATCATTATTTAATCTAACTCAACTTTCTTATTTAGATCTGAGTGAAAACATGTTAAATGGAACCCCTAAATAAAATTGTGTTTAACAAGATTCTTAAAATACGATACTAACGCTTTACGATTAAAATTACAATATTTAACACGCTATTTATATAATACGAAAGAAAGATACGCTATATATGATCTAAAATGCGCCAAAATATATAAAATACCAAGATGAAATACGAGTACAAATACGTAAATGGAATAAGTAAAATACAACTACGCGTGTTTAAACCGATTTCTTCCCCGAAATACCAATAAAACCGATTCTCTCCTTTTTTACCCACTTTTCACGGAAATGTGAAATGTGATTTTGTGAAACATGATTTTGTTTTTTTTAGGAGTATTTTTGTCCTTTTTAGTAATTTGGAGGGTGTGAGAGAGGAAGGAGGGGTAAAAATCCTCTATTTTGTTACCTTTTGTTCTATGCAGATCCTGATGAACCAGTTCTATGCAAATCTTCCATCTAGCAAAGCCTCCTCTTTGACTGGCCTCAATTGATGAGCATTCTTCCCTTCAAATTTATGAATTGTGTCTTTCATTCTTATGTAAATATTGACAGCTATAACTAAGTCATCTTAGAAAGCTACAATTAATTTAATTTGCAAATAGTTGTCAAGTTTACACACAAATGAGTTGAATCTGAGCAACAAAAAGTCATTTTTAAAATGATTTATTCGGACTTTTGGTGCCACACTAACAGAGATGAAACTTGAAAGTGAAACCAGAAAATGAAAGTGACCAATTGGGCAATGAGGCCCAACTTCCAACTTTGGGCCCCGGATCAGCCCACTTACCTGGGTCCAACTCTAGTGCAACTCAGCTTATCCATGCCCTTCAGACATCGATGATAGGAATGCACCAGACGATCTAATCGGACCAAGATAGACCTGATGTCTATAAATATGGGTCCACCCCGCAGAAAAAGGCGTCGTGATTCATTCTGTGCTTCACTCTGAGATTTTCATATACTTACTTGAATACTTTGAGCCAAGTACCACACACGTAGACTTCCAAACCGACTCCAAGCAGGAGTTCCTACCAACTGCCGACTCGGATCGACACGAACTAAGGCAGGGTACAATACAGCAATAACAGAAATACCAACTGTTTTTAATCCAAAACAAAACTCTGTGTTTCCACACTCATCATCTTCTTCCACCAGCTCCAACATGTTCGCTTCCCTACAGGCTCTCTGTCTTCTCTTCTTCCTCTCCTTCTCACTCATCACCCATGTCAAATCTAGTGACAAGCTTCAAACTCTACTCAACCTAAAATCCTCCCTCATCAATCCAAATTCTGAATTCTTCTACTCATGGAATGCAACCAACTCCCTATGCAGTTTCAACGGAATCACTTGCAACCCTTCCGGTTCCGTCACCGAAATCAACCTTTCTCATCAAAACCTATCAGGTCATCTCCCTCTAAACTCCTCTGCACCAACCTCCATTCCCTCCAGAAGCTTCTATTCGGTTTCAAATAATCTAAACGGAACAGTCACAAAAGACCTTACAAAATGTCTCAACCTACAGTTCTTAGATCTAGGATCAAACTCTTTCTCAGGACCCTTCCCAAACATATCTCCTCTCCGTAACTTAAAGTATCTCTTTATAAATAACAGTGGATTTTCTGGAACTTTTCCATGGCAATCGTTGATGAATATGACGGGTTTATTGCAGTTAAGCGTTGGAGATAACCCTTTCGATTTGACGCCGTTTCCTATAGAGGTGTTGAAACTCAAGAAACTGAATTTGCTTTATTTAACTAATTGCACGCTCGTAGGAAAAATACCGGTTGGAATCGGTAACCTCACCGAGCTTACAGTTTTAGAGTTCTCCGATAATTTCATCACTGGAGAGTTACCGGCTGAGATTGGAAACCTTCGCAAACTGTTTATGCTTGAGTTATACAACAACTCCTTGACTGGAAAATTCCAATCGGTTTTAGAAACCTCACTGGCCTTAGATATTTCGATGGTTCAATGAATCAACTCGAAGGGATCTCTCTGAGTTGAGGTTTTTAAACAACCTAGTTAATCTTCAACTCTTTTCGAACAATTCTCCGGTGAGATTCCACCGAGTTAGGTGAGTTCAAACATCTCGAGGTTCTGTCTCTATATAGGAATAGATTAACCTGGTCCAATTCCGCAAAAGATTGGTTCCTATTCGACTTTGATTTCATCGACGTGTCTGAGAATTTCTTGACGGGTACAATTCCACCGAATATGTGTGACAAGGGAAAGATGACAACTTTTTTAGTTCTTCAAAACAATCTCACCGGTGAGATTCCCGCCACATATGGAAACTGCTTTGACATCGAAAAGATTCAGTAGTTAGCCAAACTTTCTCTCTGGTTCCATTCCCCTGGGCGATATGGGGATTGCCTAACCTTGAAATAATCGATATTCGGGCTGAATCAGCTTGAAGGTTCCATTGCTTCGTATATCCACAAAGTCGAACAATTAGAGTTACTATATGTAGAAGGAACCGCTTGTCCTGTGTGAAATACCGTAAGAGATCTCCAAAGCGACGTCATGGTGACCATTGACCTAAGCGAGAATCGATTTCTGGGAACATTCCGTAAGGTATTGGAAAGCTTAAACATTTGCGTAACCTTCTTCTAGAGAGCAACATGTTATCCGGCCAATACCACACTCTTTGGGATCATGTAACCACGCTGACCTATTATCAAGCTCTCCAATGTGCTCAATTTGGCACACAACAACTTAACAGAGCCATTCCGCACGCATAGGAACATTACCTTCCCTTCTCGTGATGGATATGCAAATGAACAACCTTTATGGAAGCATTCCTAGAATCTTTTCTCTAAGAAATGTGTTTGAGACTATAAAGTTAAATGGAAACCAATTGAAAGGACCATTACTACGCTTTTATTAATCAGATAAAACTTCAAGTTTTGGACCTTGGAGGCAACATCATAGAGGGTGTGTTTCCCAATTGGCTAGAAACTCTACAAGATTTGCAGTACTCGCTTTACGGCCAAATAAACTTCATGGTGACATCACTGTGTTTCACGGCCAAGCACCCATTTCAAAGTTGAGAATTTTTGATGTCTCCAATAACAATTTTAGTGGTCCTTTGCCAAAGATCGTGCATCAAGAACTTTCGAGGAATGGTGAATGTGAATGACACCAAACCGGTTTGCAATACATGGGTAAAACCGACATTACAATGATTCCGTGATGGTCATGATGAAAGGTCGCGATGTCGAAAGTTAACCAGATATTGACTACTTTCACAACCATTGATTTATCAAACAACATGTTTAGGGTGAAATTCCGTAAATCATTGGAGATTTGATTTCTCTATGGTCTTAACCTTTCGCACAATGGAATCATAGGTACCATTCCAAAACGCTTGAGTAATTTTATAAATTTAGAATGGTTGGATCTTTCAAGTAACCAATTGATGGGTGAGATTCCCGTGGTTCTCGATAAATTTGAATTTCTCGCTATACTAAACCTTTCACAAAACCAACTGGAGGGAATCATACCAACAGAAAACAGCTTTTTAATACATTTGGAAATGATTCATACGTAAGGAAATCCAAAATTATGTGGATTCCTTTGTCAAAATCATGCAGAATGATGAAGTAAACCAACCAAACTCAACATTTGACGCATGAAGAGCAATTAGATTTGAATGGAAAGCCGTAGTAATAGGATATGCATGTGTAAAGATTTGGAATGCTTGTGGATATAATATATTCTTGACTGGAAACCCCAATGGCTTGTGAGACTTGTTGAAAGTATGTTCAACATTTAGACCGAAAAGAACAAACAACAGAGTCTCTACAATCGCAGATGAATGAATTAAAGTTTCATGTGGTTCTTTTTGAACTTCTCTGGCTAAGGAATATTGAGTCTTATCTCTTTGGCACATTTGTTTGTGTTTCAAGTTGTGTAAATAACCAAATAAGCTATTCTTATTACTCTTCTTTTTGATAAATATGTACCAAAAGGAGGTATTTTAAAATTGCTATGTTTAATTAGTTTTCATGTGTGCGTATAGTGTGAGAATGTTTGCTTAATCCATCTCTTTTTCCTTTTAATTGTATTTTTGTGCTATTTAATAATCAACCATTTGTTTGGTTTCAATCTCAATTTTTTACGTTTAGAAGTACACTTGACATTAATAGACCAATTGTGCTTGTATAAAAACAATAGACCAATGGAGTGCTACATACAGTTGAAGAATCCTCTCCAAGTATTACATGTATATATTTTGTTTCAGACTAGCTTTTAGAAAAATAAAATAATATTGAAAATGCCTTTTATTTAACTAAATATATTCAATACAATGTTTGATGAAAATTTTGATATAATCTTTCAAATAAAAATGTGTTAATTTCTCAAATATGGTGGAAGGAAAGAAAGTTAAATGAAAGATTGTCAACGAATGAAAGTTAGTAGAAAGTGAGTGGAAAGTGAGATGATTTTTTACTGTTTGATCAAGTGAAAATAGAATAGAAAGTAAGAGGAAAGAATGTAGTAAGTATGGTAAATTACATTTATGTCCTTATATAAAAAGAGATGTTTAAATAAGAGAGGGCTATTCTCACATTTATGATAAAATCCAACCTCTCACAAGTTTCCATCCAATTATGGGTTGGTCAATTTTTGCATGAGCCTACAAGTTTTTATCTTTCCTCCCACTTTCAGATAAACCAAACAAATTGAAAGACACATTTCAAAAATCTTTCTTTTCTCACAATCTTTCCCTTCACTTTCTGGTCTTCCAAACATAGTGTAAATGTAAGTTAATCTTTTCAATTGTCACAACTATCTTTTTCTTCCTTAAAAAGTGAATTTTCTGGGAAATTGTAACATACATTAAGTCTTGAGTCCAAAAACCACGCAGCAAGTCTTCCATAGAGTGCTCTACACATCGGTGAAGAAGTCAAGTCTTCCTTGCTAGAGTTCAAAACATCACCATCCAAGTCTTATTGATAAGTAATAATATACTTGATTCTTTTATACATTTTTTTTATTTCTTAAAAAATGAAAGCAGAAAAACTTGTTTGATCAATCATTCTCTTTTTTCCTTTAATGTGTTTTTGTTCAATTTAATAATCAATCATTTGTTTGGCTTCTCAATTACTTTGGTTTGATATTTAGTTTAATATGAAACACCCTTTGTTTATTTAGACCTCGTTTCTTTCTTTTATTTTATATATAAAATTACAAAGACTAAAACAAAATACAAGTAAAAATGAAACAAAACAATTACAACAAACACTTTAAAATGAAGAAACAAAATTTAGAGGTAAAAATGACGACCATTTACATTTTAATAAATATTAAAACATATTCAAAAGTTTTATTTTCATTCGTAATAGCTACTTTTTCAAAGATTAACAAGTAAATTTTCCGTGAAGTTGTAAGTTGTAACATACACAAAGTCTTTGTGAGTTTGAAAAAACTAGCACGCAACAAGTCCGCCAAAGAGTGCTATATACGGCTGAAGAAGTCAAGTCTTCCCTGTTAGAGTTCAAGACATTTCCACCCAAGTCTTATTGATAAGTAAGTGTATACTTGATTCTTTTCTTAAATTATATATTTTAATTTTTGAAAAAAAAAACCGAAAAACTTGTTTGATTAACTTGTTTTGTAAATGATAATGAATTTCTTGCCGAACTTGAAAGCTAGTCGAGGAGATCTGCAAAACGCCTCAATCGTGATTCCATTTTCATAAAGCAATTACACTGAAGGAGAAACTATGTCTTTAAATTGTGAGTTTCTTTAAAATAAAACACGGTTTAAATTGTAAAGAACGAGAACCACAAACCAAAGACTAGTATCAATAAATTGCAAAGAAGATAAAATGTGTCAATGTAGATGTTTGTACACTTGACATTTATTTATAGATAAAAACTAAAACCATCTAATCCTGCATTTTTTCTCAAACACGGTTTGAATTATGGGTTCTTTTTTTACTCAAAAGTCTCCACGTTTGGCCTAAAAGGTTACCACTTGAGTTGTATTTTTGTCCGCTTGTTGAATTTAAATTAATTTAATCACAAGAAAATAATCTCACTTAAATTTTTCGATAAACTTTCCAATGGTTCAATAACTTCTCCTTTACCAATCGTGACTAGCTCAAGCAGAATCTGACTTCGATCCTACTCCAAAGCCGGCTCAATCTGAGCCAAAAACTCGCTGGGATGAGAATCATGTGGATCGTAAAGCTTCAGACTGCGCACGCCTGCAGGCCCAATGAATAGACAATTATAATAACCAAAAAAAACTTCTCCTTTGATTCAGCTCATTTGGTGTAATTCGGCTATCCATATTTGGTGTCCCCAATTAGCAGCCACCACACAATTAATTTCTACTAGAGTGCTGCCCACAGTTGAAGAAAAGTCTCCAATTTCACAATTCAAGAGCATAATATCTAAGTATTGCACGAAACTATCCCCTTCTTCCTCTCAAAGTCACGTCATGATAAAGAACAAAACATATTTAAATTTTTCTTTTCATTTGTAATAACTATCTTTTTCATCATTAATGTGAATTTTCTCAAGTTCTAACGTATACTAAGTCTTTGAGTCTTAAAAACGCAGTAACAAGTCCTCCAAAGAGTGCCACAAATCGGTGAAAAGTCGAGTCATCATCTGTTAGAGTTCAAGACATTACCATCCAAGTCTTATTGACAAGTAAGGGGTATACTTGATTCTTTTCTTAAATTCTATTTTAAATTTTTGAAAAATAAAAACTAAAAAAACTTGTTTTGTAAATGATAATGAAACTGCTGTCGTACTTGAAAGTTAATCGAAGATATCAAAAACACTCTCACAGTGATTCCATTTTCTTAAAGCGATTACACTCAAGGATGGATTTTGTCTTTAAATTGTGAGTTTCTTAACTACTCTACATAATGTTAAGTCCAAGTTGATTGATGAACAAGAACCATAAACCAAAGAATAGTATCAATAAATTGTAAAGAAGATAAAATGTGTAAATATAGATGTTTGTCCACTTGACATTTATTATAGATAAAAACTAAAACCATCTAATCGTGTATTTTTTCTCAAACGTTTTTCTACTAATTAATACTAGTTAAACATAATCTTATAACAAAATTTTCTATGAATGGTAAGGAATGAATGTTGTTGTAAACTGTCATATCACTAAAACTACAAGTGCAACCCAATAATTCTTCTTATACTGGAGTGTTGCATACGGTTGAAAAAACCTCTCACACTACAATTTCAAGAGCATGCAAACAAATAAGTATATATTAGGCTGGACATTACAGTATTGAACAAGATAGTATTGGACCACTTTTTATCCCGTGATAATCGCTTTGTAAAACAAACCACCAAGACAAAGAAAAAATATAAAGTTTACTGTGGTTCTTTTTAATAGCTATGACGAGTTTATATAACACATTATAATATGATTAAAAAATCGTAAAGAAAAATGTGATGTTGAAAATATAGAAGAGAGAAGGAGAGAGAGAGAGAGAGAGAGAGAGAGAGAGATAAATGGAGAGAGGTAGAGAGAGGATCGAGGAGAGAAATAGAGAGATGGGGGAGGTGTCATGTGATGAGAAGTTATAAGAGAGGTGAGAGGAGAGCGGCAGAGAGAGGGATGGATAAAGGAGAGAGAAAAATTATATGAAAGGGAAAGAACAGAGAAGTGAGAAAAAATATGTTATTGAGTAGCAAATAAAAATAATATTCTGGCATATATTTGGGTGATCAAAAAGTTTTACTGTAGTTTCATGAGGGACATAAGTTAGTGTTTTTGCCTAGTCCCTTACCCTCATTTTTGTCTAGTACGATCGACAGTTTCTAGATCAAACAGAGTACAACAAGAGTTGTCCAATCCAGTCCCCTGATTTTTAGCAAATCAAATGCACCTTAGGTCTCTTATTACACATCACAAAAATACAAAATAAATAAAAATTGTATCATTTAGCTAACTTGTTTATTAGGTTTAAAACCTTGTTGTTTTCCCTCCAATTAGCAGCCACCACAAGATTTATTCCTACAAGAGTATTACCCACGGTTGAAAAAAAGTTTCGCCAATCTCACAATCTAAGAGCATATTATCCAAGTATTACATGATTTGACTCTTGTATATATTTGGGACAAAAAGCATAATTAAGCTTTTAAAATATGATATGTGTACTTAAATTCCTGTTTTATACTTTTATTAAATATTTATTCAGTTACAATATATATTAGATTTTCTTTTTTGAAAAAATGGTTAATAGTATAAATAGATTTTGATTGATATTGTGTCAAAAAAATTGACTGGTATATATATATATATATATATATATATATATATATATATATATATATATATATATATATATATATATATATATATATATATATATATATATATACATATATAGGATTAAATGAAGCAAGGTACCAAAAATAGTTTTATGGTTCAATAACTTAATACATGTTTTTTTGTTTACCATTTATATTACATGCTGTTAGCTTTACTCCGGCTTTTTACCGATAACTATAATTTACGCCACTTTAACATTTTCGCCACGAGCACTCAACTTTGCCAACCCACGTAGCTTCTTCTCCTCCCAACAGTAGCTACACACTCAAGATAACTAACACGTTGTCCGCAACACTCAAGTTTTAATCTAAAACTCAATCTCAGTATGAACTAATGAATAAGCAATTTATCCTGAATATATAGTTGATAAAACTGGCTCACTACTCATGAAACAAAATAATAAAGATCAAAGTAATTGAAAATTAACACTAAACAAACTAGGAGACGACTGAAATAAACAAAGTGCGCTTAGGTGGATTTTGGAAGAGCTCAAAAATTAACTAGGAGAGGTTTAGTGGGTTTAGGAAGATAATTTTTCTTTGATCACTAAAGAATTAACAAGTGAATTTTTCAGTAAAGTTATAACATACACAAAATAATTGAGTCTTAAAAACACGCAACAAATCCTCTAAAGAGTGCTACATATCGGTGAAGAAGTCAAGTCTTTCCTCCTACTAGAGTTCAAGACATTACCATCCAAGTCTTATTGACAAGTTAGCGTATACCTGAGTCTTTTCTTAAATTCTATTTTTCAATTTTTGAAAATTTAAAATCTAAAAACTTGTTTGATTAGTCATTTTCTTTTGCCTTTAATGTATTTTTTGTGCTATTTAATAATCAATCATTTGTTTTGGTTCTCAATTTTAGGTTTAGAAATAGTTTTTCCAAAAACAAATATTTTGGTTTGATATTTATTATTTTGTTTTAGTCTAATATAAAACAGCCTTGTTTATTTTGGCCCAGTATTTTATTTTATTCTATATAAAGTTACAAAGACTAAGACTAAAACAAAATACAACTAACAAAATGAAACAAAAAAAGTACAAGAAACACATTAACATTAAAAAAAAAAAAAAAAAACAGAGGTAAAAATGACAACCATTTATATTTTGTAAAGACCAAAACCATATTCAAAAATGTTCTTTTCATTCAGTAGTAATTTATCTTTTTCATCATTAAATGTGAATATTATGTGAAGTCAGAACGTATACGTAAATCTTTGAGTCCAAAAAAACATGTACGCAAACAAGTTTGTCAAAAGTGTTCCAATATATATATATATATATATATATATATATATATATATATATATATATATATAGTCTCACTTCACCAAACAATGAATAAAATAAAAGTATATATAAGAACTTATATCCATTCACCTATTACCCTAAGGATTTATAAACAAATTTAGTCTAAATCTCTAATTACACATCACAAAAATAAAAATAAAATAAACGTAATATATTCCCCAAATTAGAGTATGATAAGGGTGATTAATCCCTACTAGAGTGTTACATACGGTTGAAGAAAATAAAAGTAATATACTATCCAAGTATCATATGATGTGACTCTCTTTACTCTGTGTTTTTATTTTTCTTTTGCTTTTGGTTCAAATTATGTTTTTTTTTTTTGTTATCACCTTGTTCCTCTTAGTGTCACAAGTCACGAGAATTGATCTTTGAAATGTTAGTCTTGCAGCATTTCTAAAATAACAGTAACTCATCACTATCAGCAATTTAAAATATTTCTTCCTTTTATTATAATAATAATAATAATAAAAAGAATAATAATAAAAATAATAATGATAGGAATACTTACGGGGTATTCTAGACGAATTCTACACAAGATTCAAGATCATCTCTTCACAAACCGCACAAATGTCACATACTTACGGGTATTCTAAACGAATGTGATGCAACCTTCCGCACAACCTTCTAGCCGATTAAACACATGCGATGCAACAAATAATTATTGACGGTAATTTTTAGATTGACAGAAAGCTTCTACGATAACGATAAGTATGAAATAATCAAGCACTATATCAAAAGAAGAATAATGAATGAGAGAATATGAAGTCTTTCAGATTTCTCATCACAAGACGGATTTAATCATATTTATATGTGTGATTGAAAGTGAGTAGCACAATCATAAAAGCATCACTATACAATATAACGATGAGAATATGGTAGAAGACAAATGGACATCCTCTAATAATCTTAATATTCATAACATCCTCCAAAGTAACAGCAACCACACGATTTGTTCCTACTAGAGTGTTATATACGGTTGAAGAAAAGTCTCCCCAATCTCACAATGCAAGAGCATATTACTCAAGTATTACTTGATTTGACTCTTTTATTCTTATGTTATTTTTTTTCTTTTTGTTATCCCCTTCTTCCTCTCGGTGTCACAAGTCATGATAATTGCAACTTTTTTTTTGGTCATCAAAATAACAATAACTCGTCATTGTAGGATATGGTGATGGACACTCCCTGGACAAAGTACTATAATGCCGGTCTATATAATCGCATTTGTAAAAGGTATCGTACTCTAGCCCATACATGGGGAAACTATTTGTGTCATTCCCAACGAGGAATCCAGAAAGTTTTGTTGGCGGAGACAAATTTTGGTTTATAATATTTTTATATAAGAAAAGTTCTATAAATTTTGACAAAATACATAGTTTTGTGATATAAAAAACTTAATTCCAAAATCTAATGTGTTTAGTGCCAATTTGTATGTTCGGTCATTCCACACACCTTATAGTAGATTTTTCTGTTACCATGTCATTAGTGCATATATAGACTAAAAATATTATAACATACATCTGTCCCTGGTCATTCCACACACCTTATAGTAGATTTTTATGTTACCATGTCATTACATGTAGTAGCTTTTTCTCGACTTTTCATTAATTTACTAATCTACATCAAAGAACCTAATCGTCATGAGTATCCCTTTGCGCAGCATGGTTCAATGTAATTTTTGTCAAACCAAAAGTTCGAACATGAAACCTTGAGATGGGATTTGAGTCTGAAGCATTACTTCTGATCATTCCTTGTTAGTTCACCCTATAATAGTTTGATATTATGTTCAACAAACAAATAATTTTATTTTCTTTTAAATTAGATATAGTTAAAATAGTAATATTAGTAATTAGTAATGGTTATATATATATATATATATATATATATTTGGTCTCTCTAAAATTTAAATTTTTTGGTTTTAATCTCTAGAAATTTTTACCTGCTTTTAGTATCCCAAGTTGTTTCTGTCAGCAGTTTTAATTCCTGACAACTTTTATATATATATATATATATATATATATATATATATATATATTTAATAAATCTGACTCAATACACACTCAAGTCTAAATAAATGTCATGCTAAATATAAAAATAAATTATATAGTGATATACTTTGATGTTAATAATAAAATTATACGACTAATTTAATAATTCACATGTATTATGAAATTATCTTTTAATCTATACAATATCGAGATTTATTTTGAAATTGTTATAGGTTACCATAAAAAAATCATGTTTGAAGGATATTTAAGTATATGACAAAACGATCTATGTAGAGCAATGTATAATCTTAGACAGACTTATGTATGGGGCATGGTTCGCCATCACTATGGACACTTGCATCAAAAAATTCCAAACCCTTTGAGATTATCTTACTTATAAATAGAGAGGATAATCAATTGAATTGTTACATCCAACGTCCTTAACAGAAAAGTTTGAGCTCCTAAAATAGCCAATTTCCATATTTCTTTTTTCTAAATGGGGTGGTTTTTTCTGTTGCCTTATTTTACCTTCCACACTTGTTTTTATTACTCACTCCTTTTCCCTTCTACACTCACTCACTTTGCAACTATCATGATAGTTTTGCCTTGATGCAATTCAAGAACGACACACCAATTGGAGATGGTAGTTGGGCTATATGTTCCTCTGTTGCTTCCAAGACAGAATCATGGAAAAATGGCACTGATTGTTGTGATTGGGATGGAGTCACGTGCAACAGCTTGTCAGGTCACGTGATTGGTTTGGACCTTAGTTGTGGTCATCTCAAGGCTAATTATATCCCAATAGCACTATCTTCCAACTCGCACACCTTCAACAACTCAACTTGGCTTTTAATTTTTTCAATAACTTTTCTCGGTTCTTCAATACATTCAGAATTGGTGATCTTGTGAGTCTCACACATCTAAATTTATCAAACTCGAATTGTTGGTGATATTCCCCGTAAATCTCTCACTTGTCAAAATTGGTATCACTTAGTCTTGGCAATTATAGAGAGTTGACAATGAGCCTTGATCCATCCACATGGAAGCAACTCATCATTCTTAATGCAACTAATTTAAGAGAGCTTCATCTGCGTGATGTGGACATGTCTTCAATCAAGGTGAGCTCTTTGTCATTGCTAATGAATTTGTCATCCTCTTTGGTCTCTCTTACTCTAGCGCACGTAGGATTGCAAAGAAATTTTCCAATCGAGATCCTCTCATTACCTAATCTTCATGAACTAGATTTGTTGTTAAACCAAAACCTTAGTGTCCAAATTTTCCAAAGTCCAACCTGAGTGCTCTCTAAGGTACTTGACCTCTCTTACATCGATTCCTCCGAGAAATTCCAAATTCCATAGGCCATTTGAAGTCTCTTAACCAATTAAGTCTTGATGGTTGCCATTTTGTTGGATTAATTTCTCCATATTTATGGAACCTCACTCAAATGACTTACTTGAGCCTCTCATCAAACAACTTTCAAGGTGAGATCCCATCCTTACTTTCAAATCTCATACATCTCACTGACTATGATCTTGTAGGTAATAACTTTAGTGGTCCAATCCCTGATGTGTTTGGGAAGCTTATCAAATTAGAATCCATAGATCTTTCCTATAACAACCTAAGTGGCCAAGTTCCTTCATCATTATTTAATCTAACTCAACTTTCTTATTTGAATTTACCTTTTAATAATCTAGTAGGCCCAATTCCAAATGAAATCACCCAACATTCAAAATTAGTTGAACTACAACTGAATGGTAACATGTTAAACGCGATGGTGTTACTCCTTGCCATTGTTGAAAGACTTGCACCTCGAGGACAACAGGTTCACAGGATTAATAGGTGAATTCTCAACTTACTCTTTGAATGGGTTGGATCTCTCTAATAACAAGCTACAAGGTGATTTTCCTATTTCAATATTTAAATTGGAAAATCTTACTGAGTTAAGTTTGTCATCAAATAGCTTGAGTGGTCTTGTGGACTTTCACCAATTTTCAAACCTTCAAAAACTAGAAATCCTTGATCTTTCCAATAATAATTTTCACTCCATTAACAACACCAACAACAGTGCTGCTGACTACATCTTACCCAACCTTACTCTTGTAGATTTATCATCTAATAATATTAGTAGCTTTCCCAAATTCATAAAGGCACTTCCAAATATACAACAATTAGATCTTTCTAATAACAAAATTCAGGGGGAAATTCCCAAGTGGTTTCTCAAGAAGCTTTTAAACTCGTGGAGGGAAATTGAATCTATTGATCTCAGTTTCAACAAGTTCCGAGGGGATCTTCCAATTCCACCCAACAGTGCCAAATACTTTTTAGCCTCAAACAACAACTTCAGTGGAAACATTGCTCCAACATTGTGCAACACAAGCTCCTTATCTGTGCTCAATTTGGCACACAACAACTTAAGAGGCATGATTCCACAATGCTTAGGATCATTTCCTTCTCTTTCAGTGTTGGATTTACAAATGAACAACCTTTATGGAAGCATGCCTAGAAACTTTTCTAAGGGAAATGCATTTGAGACTATAAAGTTAAACAAAAACCAATTGGAAGGACCATTACCACAGTCTTTGGTTCATTGCTCAAAGCTCGAAGTTCTTGACCTTGGAGAAAACAATATAGAGGATGCATTTCCCAATTGGCTAGAAACTCTACAAGAGTTGCAGGTACTCAGTTTACGATTAAACAAACTTCATGGTACAATCACTTGCTCTAGCATGAAGCATCCTTTTCCCAAACTGAGAATTTTTGATGTCTCCAACAACAAGTTTAGTGGCCTCTTGCCAAAATCATGCATCAAGAACTTTCATGGAATGATGAAAGTGAATGACAGCCAATCTAGTCCGCAATACATGGGTGACTACAACGGGTACTATGATGATTCTGTAGTGGTCATAATGAAAGGCATGTCTGTGGAGCTAACGAGGATATTGACTACCTTCACAGCTATTGATTTATCAAATAACATGTTTGAAGGAGAAATTCCTGAAGTCATTGGAGAATTACATTCTCTTAAAGGTCTCAACCTTTCACACAATGGAATCATAGGTACCATTCCACAATCTTTAGGTAATTTGATAAATTTGGAATGGTTGGACCTCTCAAGGAACAAATTGATGGGTGAGATTCCCGTTGCTCTAACAAATTTGACTTTCCTCTCTAAATTGAACCTTTCACAAAACCAGTTGGAGGGAATCATACCTACAGGAAAACAGTTTTATACATTTGGAAATGATTCCTATGAAGGAAACCCCTTGTTATGTGGACTCCCTTTGTCAAAATCATGCAAAAATGATGAAGAGCGACCACCGTATCCAACAATTGACGATGAAGAGGATTCGGGATTTGGCTGGAAAGCAGTGGCAATAGGATATGCATGTGGAGCAGTATTTGGGGTGCTTATGGGATATAATGTTCTCTCGACGGGGAAACCCAGATGGCTTGCGCAACTTGTTGAAAGTATGTTCAACACAACACTAAGAAGGGCAAACAAGAGAGTTCATGGAAATCGCAGAGGAATGAATTAGTTTGATTTCATGTTGTTTGTAATTTGAACTTATCTGTTTAAGGAATGTTAAGTCTTACCTTGTTTGTTACCTTTGTGTTATATATGTTTCAAGTTGTCGTACAAATAAGAAAATTAGTATAATTCATTGCTTTCTTATTGTTTTTCAAGTAATCTACCCCCAATTATCTCAATAATAACTTGGTGAAAAGCCTTAGCGAGATTTCCAAATCCTCAAGAAACGCTCCTCGCTAATCAGAATGAGGAAATTTAGCGAGGGAATTAGCGAGGGAAATTTAGCGAGGGAATTAGTGAGGGAAATTTAGCGAGAGAATTAGCGAGGGAAATTTAGCGAGGGATTTAGTTAGCGAGCGATTTAGCGACGAAAAAATCCCTCGCTAACCTAATTTTTAAAAAAAAAAAAAAAAACATGCACCCCATATAAGACAACATTTACCACTCTCTCAGTCCACCAATATGGATATGAAAGAAAAGTCATTATAGTGAGTCCATACATTTATCATTTTATCACACACAATCATTTGAAATATATTAAACAAACAATAAGTTCATTAATGTAAGAGTGGGCATCACACAATCAAACTCAAGAAAATGTTTAAAGTAGCAATTGGTTACAAGCTACAATTTAATAAAACATCTTCATAACATAACAAAGTGTAGTAAAAATGCAAACAGATGGTGTGCCTCCATACTCCAACCTTCAAATTCCATTTGCATTTCCCAAGCTTATCAAGAGCCTCGCCACCACTACAATAAGCAAAATATAACCAATTAGAGTGCACTTAATACCTTTTATAAAAGTTCTTATCAAGAAATATTGCCCCGCAACCAAGTAATGTGTATAAAATATCTTCATGTTTATAAAATGTCAACTGTAATACAATCTTTGTATTGGAAGAATTCAATATAATCATAAGGTCTTTAAACTTAAGGCTTAAAAGGTATCCAGTTAAAGAAAAATGGGTAAGTCATATTAATTTACCTCATGACCTTCTTTGACAATGAGCCTAGACAAAAGGACGCCAATGAAATTTGTTCCTCCCATTCTTGTCCGCAAATAAGCTGATGTTCTGCCTACCTATTTGTTGAAACCAAGGATTACATTAGAGACTCTCACACACATGTAGAGGAGTGCATTGCTTGAAATGACACAAATTCACAATAATATATATGATATAATAAGTTCTATTGATATGGCAACTTACAAAGCAGAACCAAACTTCTTCAAACCAAACACATCACCACACTACTTGATTTTAGCCAAGCATTAACAAAGACAAGGGAACAAAAGAAAATGCACAGAGTGGGAAATATCTATGTTCTCCTAACACCATATTTGGATTCTATTCGCAACTTCAAAATGTATGACAAAAGTGACTTAACATATATTGAATTGATTATGTTTGAAACTAATTGAAGGATGTTAGAAACTTAACTATTCTAGAATTTCATATATTGAATTGATTATGTTTCATCAGTTCATTAATTATCTTCCATTAATTATCATCACTCATCACTCTCTAAGGGGAAAGCATATAGCATCACCTCTACAATGCTTATCATCACTAATCACTAATCACTAAGCAATAGCATCACCTCTACAATGCTTACCAAAAGAACATGAAAGCATATTTAGTAATTCCAAAATGCATCACCAAAGATAGAAACCTTTATCATGAACAACTTGGATCGCCTTAACTCTCTAATGGGAAATATATAGACTTCCATAACGTACACTTTACAACAATTATCAATTCCAAATTAACAAACATACACTTCTCATTTAACATCTCCAACAACATACACTTATCATACATTATTATTAAACATAGGAACAATCCTAAACACTAATATCAATCAAATTTCAATCAAATTCCTAAACACTATTATTACTTTCTAAATAAAAATCATTCCTAAACATAATACTAATAATATCAATTTCTAAACATCTCAAAAATCATTCCTAAACACAAATGTCAATATCAATCCTAAATACACTAAAATCAAATCAAGTTCTAAAAACAAATCCTACCCACTAAAATAAAAATAAAGAAAAACTAACCGACAATCCAACCGCTTTTGGAGTTTGGTGATTTATGTGCACTCCGGCAGGTGCAAAGTGGTGAGAAACAAATCGTGGTCTGAGGTGAGGAAAAAAGAAAAACCATTAGAGAGAAATAGAGAGGAATTTCGGAGAATAGAGAAAAAGAGAAGAGTGAGAAAAAACAAACCTTAGTGATGGTGGTGGTGGCGTGGACGGTGGTGGTGGTGGCGTGGACGGTGGTGGAGGAGAAAATGAGGAGATATGGGTGGTGGTGGTGTTGGAGCCGTAGAGGAAGAGAAATGAGCGAGAGAAGAAAAATTAGAGGGAAGATGAAGAAAATGCATCGGTTACATTAAAAAATTAGCGAGGGATTTTGAATTTTAGCCAGGGAATCATTTAGCGTTGTTAGAATTGTCTCGCAATTATCTCAATGGAGATGATTTCGAGCAAAATATGGGGGTGAGGGACACCACCTCACCCTTTTCCATCAACAACACACAATAAAAAAAACATCCGATATAGTCATCTAACCTAGGGTTCATCAAACAACAAAATAACTATTTAACACAATTTCAATTTCAAAATTAACGTACACTTTACAACAATTATGAATTCCAAATTAAGAAACATACACTTCTCATTTAACATCTCCAACAACATACACTTATCATACATTATTATTCAACATAATAACAATCCTAAACACTAATATCAATCAAATTTATAAAGAAAAATAATATTTCAATCAACTTCCAATCAAAAGTTCAATCAAATTCCTAAACACTAATACTAATCAAATCAATTTCTAAACATTTCAAAAATCATTCCTAAACACAAATGTCAATATCAATCCTAATCAATCCTAAATACACTAAAATCAAATCAATTTCTAAACATTCTAAAAACAAATCCTATACACTAAAATCAAAAATAAAGAAAAACTAAACTGTTTTGAGTCAAGAATCCAATGGTCTTTTGGAGTTTTGGTGATTTATGTGCAACTTTGGTGCAAAGTGGTGAGTAGCAAATTGTGGCTGTAGGTGAGGAAAAAAATAAAAACCATTAGAGAGAAATTGATAGGAATTTCGGAGAAGAGAGAAAGAGAGAGAGAGAGAGAAGAGTGAGAAAAAACAAACCTTAGTGATGGTGGTGGTGGCGTGGACGCTGGTGGTGGTGGCGTGGACGGTGGTGGAGGAGAAAATGAGGAGATATGGGTGGTGGTGTTATTGGAGCCGTAGAGGAAGAGGAGAGAAATGAGTGAGAGAAGAGAAATGAGAGGGAAGAGGAAGAAAATAGATCGGATTACATAATTAGCGAGGGATTTTGAATTTTAGCAAGGGAATCTGTGCAGTGTCATAACTGTCAGATTTAGCGACGGAAATCAACGTTTTAGCGACGGAATTTGAAATGTAACCGTTATGGGTTACAGTTGTTAAAGTTTTAGCGACGGAATCTTAACTTTTAGCGACAGAATTGTTAAAAAATAAAAATTCAGCGCCTCTTTAGCGACGGCACTTTCCGTCGCTAATTCCCTCGCTATTTGATTTTTAGCGACCCACCTAGATTCCCTCGCTAAATTCCCTCGCTAATACTTTTTTTTTGGTAGTGTTTGAACCATCTCCAAGTCTCACAGATTCTCTAAATGTAGTGTCAAGCATTGAGAACCATTCTTTCTCACCACACATGTGGTTACTACATCCAGAATCTAAGTACCAAATTCTTTCTAATACCGCCTCAATTGCAGCCATTAGAAGAACTTCTTCTTCTTCATCTAATTCTGCATAGTGAGCCTTGTCCTCACTATTAGGACATTCATACTGGAAATGTCCTAATTTCTTGCATCTATAACATTCTAGAGAATCTTTGTAAGATGGCTTACCTCTACCTCTTCCTCTAGTGGTTGAGCTTCGTCCCCTCCTTCTAGTGGAGCCTCTGCCGCAAGGCTTCTGCTATCTTCAAGACTTGCTCTTCTTCTTCTTCTCGGGGATGCATTCTCTGCTCATGAACCAGTAAGCTGCCTTGAAGTTCATCTATCGTCATCTCTTCAACATCATTACCTTCATCTATCGCTGCAATCACGTAGTTGAACTTCTCCCCCATTGACCTCAGCACTTTCTCGACAATCTCACATTGATCGATCTTTGCACCATAGACCTTCATCTTGTTGACAATGGCCAGAGTTCTTGAGAAGTAATCGGACACCGATTCATCATCTTTCCTACCAAGCAGTTCAAATTCCCTTTTTGCAGCACGCAATTGTGATCTCTTCACCTTAGTCGTTCCTTGAAACTTCTGTTTCATCGAATCCCAAATCGCCTTTGATGATTCTTTATTCAAGATAGTGTCGATTATATCTCGATCAATCGATTGAAAAAGGTAGTTTCTTGCTTTCAGATCCTTTAATTTTCCTTCCTCGTGAGCTTTAGTGTTCTCCGTCGTGGCCGGTGTCGATAATGCCGGAACACCGCCTTCTACGATGTTCCAACATCTTTAGAGCGGAGAAGATTCTCCATGAGCATTGCCCAGTGGTCATAGTGACCATCGAAATTTGGAATCGACGCATGCAAGTAGTTTCCATTGCCGTTGTTCTCCGCCATTGATGACGATCTCCTTCGAACGATCCTTCACGATTCACGCAGGTTTCTTTTCGTCAAAGCTCTAGATACCAATTGTAAAGTTCAGAGTTCAATTTGTGAAAGAATCATTGATTTCATTAGAGTGACAAATTCTCCCTTTAAAGGGTTCAATACAGAGAGAGAGGGAGATATATGTTTATGTTACAACACTTTAACAATATGTAACTGTTTCTAACTGAACTATTGCCTAAGTGAATATACAGCCAAAACTGAAAATTACACATGTCACCCTAACTATTACAGAAATTACTAATTGTACCCTTAACATTTAATGTGTGAAAAAAAGGGAGAATAAATTCATTGCTTTCTTATTGTTTTGCAAGTAATGAAATAGTGTAGCTCTCCATCCATCCCCTTCTTTTTTTTTTTTTTCATAATATCTTGTTTTATGATTTGGGTAATTAAATTTTTGGATATCCATATAATGACTGTAAATGCTTATAACTGTAGTGCATTTCAAGCATTAGCTATTCCTAAGATTTGTTGTGTGCAAAGTTAAAGTGCTCTTAAATGACTTTACTATTTAATTTTGTTCCCTGTTTGCTAATAATTAAGGCACAAGAAGCTTTATAATAACAAAATTCAGGGGGAAATTTCCAAGTGGTTTCACAAGAAGCTTTTACACTCATGGAAGTACATTAATTTAATTGATCTCAATTATTGTTTTTCAAGTAATGTACCCAAATTATCTCAATAATAATAACTTGCAAATGCATCATCCATCCAGAAGGAAAACTCATGTATTCAATGTGTTAGTTATATGAAAGTCTTGTAAATTGCCGTCAATTGCCGTGTACATGATTAAGGCTCCAAAGTCAAACCTAATTATAAATTCTTCCTACTAGCAAAGCCTCTCAGACCCTACAAATTTATGAATTGTGTCTTTCATTCTTAAGTAAAAAATGACGGCTAGAACTAAGTCAAGTCATCTTGGAAAGTTACAAGTAACTTAATTTGCAAATAATTAATTATTAGTATAATTTACTCACACAAGACTTGGCCGAAATTCATTTGTTTAGATAATCGTAAGGTAAATACTTCAACTATTTTAAATATTTATATAATAGTAGGAAATTAAATTTAGATTTATATATATATATATATATATATATATATATATATATATAAAATAAAATTATATATTATAATTTCAAATGGGATGTGGGTTTTTGTCCTAAAAGGATTTTGTTTCCGTCTTATGACGTTTTGTAATAATTAAATGAAGGAAAATTAATATAAAAGTATTCAAATAAAGTACTAAAACGAAAATTGAAACCGATGAAAATATGATTATCATCTAATGTATTCTGAATGAGCATATAGAAAAACACATTACTATTACTAATGCCGAAAGGAAAAGGATATACTGTAGAGCAACGTTTTGTTTGAGGTTAGGTTAGTTATAAATAGAGGCTAATCAATTGAATTGTTATATCCAATCCAACTTCCTCAAGAGAAAAGTTTGAGTTCCTAAAACAGCCAATTTCCATATTTGCTTTTTCTAAATGGGGTGGTTTTTTCTGTTGCCTCATTTTACCTTTTACTTGTTTTTGTTGCTCACTCACTTTCCCTCCCACACTTACACACTTTGCAACCATCATGATAGTTCCGCCTTGCTGCAATTCAAGAACTCGTTCACTATCCACACTTTTGATTATTATGAGTGTGATAGTTCCTCTTTTACTTCCAAGACAGAATCATGGAAATATGGCACAGATTGTTGCGACTGGGATGGAATCACGTGCAACAGCTTGTCAGGTCACGTGATTGGTTTGGACCTTAGTTGCGGTCATCTCGAAGGTGAAATTAATCCCAATAGTACTGTCTTCCAGCTCAAGCACCTTCAACAACTCAACTTGGCTTTTAATGATTTTTTTGGTTCTTTAATACATTCTGGAATTGGTGATCTTGTGAATCTCACACATCTAAATTTATCAAACTCTGAAATTGGTGGTGATATTCCCCCTGAAATCTCTCACTTGTCAAAATTGGTATCGCTTAGTCTTGGCTATGGAGCATTGAGCTTTGATCCATTCACGTGGCAGAAACTCATTCTTAATGCAACTAATTTAAGAGAGCTTCATTTGGAAAACATGTACATGTATTCAATCAAGGTGAGCTCTTTGTCATTGCTAATGAATTTGTCAGCCTCTTTGGTCTCTCTTACTCTATCAGAGACTGGATTGCAAGGAAATTTTCCAAATGACATCCTCTCATTACCTAATCTCCAAGAACTAGATTTGTATTGGAACGACGACCTTAGTGTTCAACTTCCAAAGTCCAATTGGAGCACTCCTCTAAGGTACTTAGACCTCTCTCGCACTTCTTCCTCAGGAGAAATTCCAAATTCCATAGGTCATTTGAAGTCTCTTAACCATTTAAGTCTTAATAGATGCCATTTTGTTGGATTGATTCCTCCATCTTTAGGGAACCTCACTCAAATGACTTACTTGAGCCTCTCATTCAACAAATTTCAAGGTGAGATCCCATCCTTTCTTTCAAATCTCATACATCTCACTAACTTTGATCTTGAATATAATAACTTTAGTGGTCCAATCCCTGATGTGTTTGGTAGGCTTATCAAATTTGAAGATATAAATCTTTCTTATAACAACCTAAGTGGCCAAGTTCCATCATCATTATTTAATCTAACTCAACTTTCTTCTTTAGATTTATCATTTACTAATCTAGTAGGCCCAATTCCAAATGAAATCACCCAACATTCAAAATTAGTTGTTCTATCACTGAGTGGAAACATGTTAAATGGAACAATTCCGCAATGGTGTTATTCCTTGCCATCGTTGACTAAGTTGCTCCTCGATGACAACCAGCTCACAGGATCAATTGGTGAATTCTCAACTTACTCTTTGGAAACGCTGTATCTCTTTAATAACAAGCTACAAGGTGATTTTCCTATTTCAATTTTTAAATTGGAAAATCTTAGCGAGTTAGATTTGTCATCAAATAGCTTGAGTGGCCTTGTGGACTTTCACCAATTTTCAAACCTTCAAAAACTAGAAAACCTCGATCTTTCCAAAAATAATTTTCACTTCATTGACAACACCAACAACATTGCTGACTACATCTTACCCAACCTTAAATATGTAATTTTATCATCTAATAATATTAGTAGCTTTCCTAATTTCCTAAAGGCACTTCCAAATATGGAACGATTAGATCTTTCTAAAAACAAAATTCAAGGGGAAATTCCCAAGTGGTTTCACAAGAAGCTTTTAAACTCATCAGAGTACATTGATTTTATTGATCTCAGTTTCAACAAGTTCCAAGGCGACCTTCCAATTCTGCCCAATGACATCAATTACTTTTTAGCCTCAAATAACAACTTTAGTGGAGGCATTGCTTCAAGATTGTGCAATGCAAGCTCCTTAAATGTGCTCAATTTGGCACACAACAATTTAACAGGCGTGATTCCACAATGCTTAGGATCATTACCTTCTCTTTTGGTGTTGGATTTACAAATGAACAACCTTTACGGAAGTATGCCAAGAAACTTTCTTAAGGGAAATGCATTTCAGACTATAAAGTTAAACAGAAACCAATTGGAAGGACCATTACCACAATCTTTGGCTCATTGCACAGGCCTTGAAATTCTTGACCTTGAAGACAACAATATAGAGGATGGATTTCCCAGTTGGCTAGGAATTCTAGGAGAGTTGCAAGTACTCAGTTTACGATCAAACAAACTCCAGGGTGAAATCACCTGCTCTGGCATGAAGAATCCTTTTCCCAAACTGAGAATTTTTGATGTCTCCAATAACAATTTTAGTGGTCCCTTGCCAAAATCATGCATCAAGAACTTTCAAGGAATGGTGAAAGTGAATGACAGCCAAATTGGTCCGCATTACACAGGTAAGATCAATGAGCACTACTATAATGATTCTGTGGTGGTCATAATGAAAGGCATGTCTGTGGAGCTAACCAGGATATTGACTACCTTTACAGCTATTGATTTATCAAATAACATGTTTGAAGGAGAAATTCCTGAAGTCATTGGAGAATTACATTCTCTTAAAGGTCTCAACCTTTCACACAATGGAATCATAGGTACCATTTCACAATCTTTAGGTAATTTGATAAATTTGGAATGGTTGGACCTCTCAAGGAACAAATTGATGGGTGAGATTCCTGTGGCTCTAACAAATTTGACTTTCCTCTCTAAATTGAACCTTTCACAAAACCAGTTGGAGGGAATCATACCTACAGGAAAACAGTTTGATACATTTGGAAATGATTCCTATGAAGGAAACCCCCTGTTATGTGGACTCCCTTTGTCAAAATCATGCAAAAATGATGAAGAGCGACCATCGTATCCAACAATTGACGATGAAGAGGATTCAGGATTTGGCTGGAAAGCAGTGGCAATAGGATATGCATGTGGAGCAGTATTTGGGGTGCTTATGGGATATAATGTTCTCTCGACGGGGAAACCCAGATGGCTTGCGCGACTTGTTGAAAGTATGTTCAACACAACACTGAGAAGGGCAAACAAGAGAGTCCGTGGAAATCGCAGAGGAATGAATTAGTTTGATTTCATGTTGTTTGTAATTTGAACTTATCTGTTTAAGGAATGTTAAGTCTTACCTTGTTTGTTACCTTTGTGTTATATATGTTTCACGTTGTCGTACAAATAAGAAAATTAGTATAATTCATTGCTTTCTTATTGTTTTTCAAGTAATCTACCCCCAATTATCTCAATAATCTACCCCCATATAAGACAACCTTTACCACCCTCTCAGTCCACCAATATGGATATGAAAGAAAAGTCATTATAGTGAGTCCATACATTTATCATTTTATCACACACAATCATTTGAAATATATTAAACAAACAATAAATTCATTAACAGAAGAGTGGCACAGTCACACAATCATCTTCATAACATGTTAAAAGTAGCAATTGGTTACAAGCTACAATTTAATAAAACATCTTCATAACATAACAAAGTGTAGTAAAAAATGCAAACAGATGGTGTGCTTCCATACTCCAACCTTCAAATTCCATTTGCATTTCCCAAGCTTATCAAGAGCCTCGGGCCACCACTACAATAAGCAAAATATAACCAATTAGAGTGCACTTAATACCTTTTATAAAAGTTCTTATCAGCAAATATTGCCCTGCAACCAAGTAACAGGTATAAAATATCTTCATGTGTATAAAATGTCAACTGTAATACAATCTTTGTATTGGAAGAATTCAATATAATCATAAGGTCTTTAAACTTAAGGCTTAAAAGGTATCCAGTTAAAGAAAAATGGGTAAGTCATATTAATTTACCTCATGACCTTCTTTGACAATGAGCCTAGACAAAAGGACGCCAATGAAATTTGTTCCTCCCATTCTTGTCCGCAAATAAGCTGATGTTCTGCCTACCTATTTGTTGAAACCAAGGATTACATTAGAGACTCTCACACACATGTAGAGGAGTGCATTGCTTGAAATGACACAAATTCACAATAATATATATGATATAATAAGTTCTATTGATATGGCAACTTACAAAGCAGAACCAAACTTCTTCAAACCAAACACATCACCACACTACTTGATTTTAGCCAAGCATTAACAAAGACAAGGGAACAAAAGAAAATGCACAGAGTGGGAAATATCTATGTTCTCCTAACACCATATTTGGATTCTATTCGCAACTTCAAAATGTATGACAAAAGTGACTTAACATATATTGAATTGATTATGTTTGAAACTAATTGAAGGATGTTAGAAACTTAACTATTCTAGAATTTCATATATTGAATTGATTATGTTTCATCAGTTCATTAATTATCTTCCATTAATTATCATCAGTTCATCACTCTCTAAGGGGAAAGCATATAGCATCACCTCTACAATGCTTATCATCACTAATCACTAATCACTAAGCAATAGCATCACCTCTACAATGCTTACCAAAAGAACATGAAAGCATATTTAGTAATTCCAAAATGCATCAGTCAAAGATAGAAACCTTTATCATGAACAACTTGGACTGCCTTAACTCTCTAATGGGAAATATATAGACTTCCATAACGTACACTTTACAACAATTATCAATTCCAAATTAACAAACATACACTTCTCATTTAACATCTCCAACAACATACACTTATCATACATTATTATTAAACATAGGAACAATCCTAAACACTAATATCAATCAAATTTCAATCAAATTCCTAAACACTATTATTACTTTCTAAATAAAAATCATTCCTAAACATAATACTAATAATATCAATTTCTAAACATCTCAAAAATCATTCCTAAACACAAATGTCAATATCAATCCTAAATACACTAAAATCAAATCAAGTTCTAAAACAAATCCTACCCACTAAAATAAAAATAAAGAAAAACTAACCGACAATCCAACTGTCTTTTGGAGTTTCGGTGACGATGTGCACTCCGGTGCAGTGGTGAGAAACAAATCGTGGCTGTAGGTGAGGAAAAAAAGAAAAACCATTAGAGAGAAATAGAGAGGAATTTCGGAGAATAGAGAAAAAGAGAAGAGTGAGAAAAAACAAACCTTAGTGATGGTGGTGGTGGCGTGGACGGTGGTGGTGGTGGCGTGGACGGTGGTGGAGGAGAAAATGAGGAGATATGGGTGGTGGTGGTGTTGGAGCCGTAGAGGAAGAGAAATGAGCGAGAGAAGAGAAATTAGAGGGAAGATGAAGAAAATGCATCGGTTACATTAAAAAATTAGCGAGGGATTTTGAATTTTAGCCAGGGAATCATTTAGCGTTGTTAGAATTGTCTCGCAATTATCTCAATGGAGATGATTTCGAGCAAAATATGGGGGTGAGGGACACCACCTCACCCTTTTCCATCAACAACACACAATAAAAAAAACATCCGATATAGTCATCTAACCTAGGGTTCATCAAACAACAAAATAACTATTTAACACAATTTCAATTTCAAAATTAACGTACACTTTACAACAATTATGAATTCCAAATTAAGAAACATACACTTCTCATTTAACATCTCCAACAACATACACTTATCATACATTATTATTCAACATAATAACAATCCTAAACACTAATATCAATCAAATTTATAAAGAAAAATAATATTTCAATCAACTTCCAATCAAAAGTTCAATCAAATTCCTAAACACTAATACTAATCAAATCAATTTCTAAACATTTCAAAAATCATTCCTAAACACAAATGTCAATATCAATCCTAAATACACTAAAATCAAATCAATTTCTAAACATTCTAAAAACAAATCCTATACACTAAAATCAAAAATAAAGAAAAACTAACTGTTTTGAGTCAAGAATCCAATGGTCTTTTGGAGTTTCGGTGACGATGTGCACTGGTGCAGTGGTGAGTAGCAAATTGTGGCTGTAGGTGAGGAAAAAAATAAAAACCATTAGAGAGAAATTGATAGGAATTTCGGAGAAGAGAGAAAGAGAGAGAGAGAGAAGAGTGAGAAAAAACAAACCTTAGTGATGTTATAACTATTTCTGTAAAGTTATAACATACACAAAATAATTGAGTCTTAAAAAAACACGCAACAAATCCTCTAAAGAGTGCTACATATCGGTGAAGAAGTCAAGTCTTCCCTCCTACTAGAGTTCAAGACATTACCATTCAAGTCTTATTGACAAGTTAGCGTATACTTTAGTCTTTTCTTAAATTCTATTTTTCAATTTTTGAAAATTTAAAATCTAAAAACTTGTTTGAATAGTCATTTTCTTTTGCCTTTAATGTATTTTTGTGCTATTTAATAAATCATTTGTTTTGGTTCTCAATTTTTAGGTTTAGAAATAGTTTTTCCAAAAACAAATATTTTGGTTTTATATTTATTATTTTGTTTTAGTCTAATAAAACCAGCCTTGTTTATTTTGGCCCTCGGTATTTTATTTTATTCTATATAAAGTTACAAAGACTAAGACTAAAACAAAATACAAGTAACAAAATGAAAAAAAAAGTACAAGAAACACATTAACATTAAAAACAAAAACAAAATCAGAGGTAAAATATGACAACCATTTATATTTTTGTAAAGACCAAAAACATATTCAAAAGTTTTCTTTTCATTCGTAATAGCTATCTTTTTCATCATTAACAAGTGAATATTATGTGAAGTTGTAACGTATATGAAGTCTTTGAGTCCAAAAAAACATGTACGCAACAAATTCGTCAAAGAGTGTTACATATGGTTTAAGTCAAGTCTTCCCTGCTAGAGCTCAAGACATTACTATACAAGTCTTATTGACAATCAATTTTACTATTTGGAGCTTCTGTAATTTAAACTATTTGGTTACTGATCAAAACAATCAATTTTACTTCTTATGTTGTTTGTAATTGTTTTGCAAGTAATGTACCCCCCAATTATCTCAATAATAACATGCAAATGCATCCATCCAGAAGGAAACCTCATGTATTCAAAGTGTTATATGAAAGTCTTGTAAATAATGAATGAATGTTGCTGTCAATTGCCGTGTACATGAGTAAGGCTCCAAAGTCAAACCTAATTATAAATTCTTCCTACTAGCAAAGCCTTTCAGACCCTACAAATTTATGAATTGTGTCTTTCATTCTTAAGTAAAAAATGGCGGCTAGAACTAAGCCAAGTCATCTTGGAAAGTTACAAGTAATTTAATTTTATTATGAAATTATTTTTACTCACCAAACCAACTACTAACCAACAAAATTTGCGTATTTGAACAGTTAAATTTTTTCAACCGCCTAAGTACCCAAAAACATTGTTTTGCATTGCACTTTTTTACGTATTTAAATCATTAATTTTTTCGAACTCTAAAGCATCTTTAAAACATACCTTACATTAACATCACACTTTAAACAAAAATATCAAAAAAAAGGAGGGAGTGATTGAAAAAAGAAAAAATTATTGTAAGAAAAAAGACAAAAGTGAGGAAGGAATGGAGAGGAGGGATTAAAGAGATTAAAAAGGGAGAGGGATGATTAAAAAAATAAAAAATTATTGTCAAGTGAGGTAGGGGTTAAAAAGAAAAATCAAAAGGAGGGGGTGGGGGTAGGGGTGGGAGGCGTGTGAGAGAGGAGGGGGTGGGAGGAGATTTGGCGCAAAAAAAGGAGAGGCCCCACAGGAGACTTCCAAGGCTTTATATTTTGTATGATTTAATTTGCAAATAATTAATTAAGTCAAGCTTACACAAAAATGAATTGATAACGGCTTACTGATGTAGTACTATGCAGAGCATCAATTTTGATATTATGTTTCACAGACAAATAATTTTATTTTATTTTTAAATTTGATATAGTTAAAATAGTAATATTAGTAATTAATAATGATTAAATATGTTTTTGGTCCCTATACAATTTAGTTATTTTGGTTTTAATCTCTAGAAAAGTTTCAGCTACTTTTGGTCACCCAAGTTTTTTCTATCAGCAGATTTAATCACTCATGACTTTTAATACATAGTTAATAAATCAGGCTCACTACACACTCAAGTCTAAATAAATGTCATACTAAATATAAAAATAAATATAGCGATATATTGGTCAAAAATAATAATGAAATTATAAGACTACTTTAATACTTCACATGTATTATGAAATAAATTATCATTTAATTTATACAATATCGAGATTTATTTTGAAAATGTTATTAGTTACCGTAAAAAAAATCATGTTTGAAGGATATTGAAGTACATGACAAAATAATCTGTGTTTTTTCTGTTGCCTTATTTTACCTTCCACTTGTTTTTATTACTCACTCCTTTTCCCTCCTACACTCACTCACTTTGCAACTATCATGATAGTTTTGCCTTGCTGCAATTCAAGAACTCACTCGTTGTCAGGACTAGTACTTCATATGATTATCATGAGTGTGATAGTTCCTCTTATACTTCCAAGACAGGATCATGGAAAAATGGCAAAGATTGTTGCGGGTGGGATGGAGTCACGTGCAACAACCTATCAGGTCACGTGATTGGTCTGGACCTTAGTTGCGGTCATCTCGAAGGTGAATTATATCCCAATAGCAAACTCTTCCAACTCAAGCACCTTCAATACATTCTAGAATTGGTGATCTTGTGAGTCTCACGCATCTAAATTTATCAAATTCTGGAATTGGTGGTGATATTCCCCCTGAAATCTCTACATTGTCAAAATTGGTATCACTTAGTGTTGGCTATGGAGAATTGAGCTTTGATCCATTCACATGGCAGAAACTCATTCTTAATGCAACTAATTTAAGAGAGCTTCATTTAGAAACCATGGACATGTCTTCAATCAAGGTGAGCTCTTTGTCATTGCTAATGAATTTGTCATCCTCTTTGGTCTCACTTACTCTATCAAAGACTGGATTGCAAGGAAATTTTCCAATTGAGATCCTCTCATTACCTAATCTTCATGAACTAGATTTGTCGTTAAACCACAACCTTAGTGTCCAGCTTCCAAAGTCCAACTGGAGTGCTCCTCTAAGGTACTTGGACCTCTCTAGCACTGATTCCTCTGGAGAAATTCCAAATTCCATAGGCCATTTGAAGTCTCTTAACCGTTTAAGTCTTGATGGTTGCCATTTTGTTGGATTAATTCCACCATCTTTATGGAACCTCACTCAAATGACTTACTTGACCCTCTCATTCAACAACTTTCAAGGTGAGATCCCATCCTTACTTTCAGATCCCATACATCTCACTTATTGCGATCTTGGAGATAATAAATTTAGTGGTACAATCCCTGACGTGTTTGAGAAGCTTATCAAATTAGAATCTATAAGTCTTTCTTATAACAACCTAAGTGGCCAAGTTCCATCATCATTATTTAATCTAACTCAACTTTCTTATTTACATTTACAATCTAATAATCTTGTAGGCCCAATTCCAAATGAAATCACCCAACATTCAAAATTAGTTGTTCTATTACTGAGTGGAAACATGCTAAATGGAACAATTCCGCGATGGTGTTACTCCTTGCCATCGTTGAAAAGTTTGTACCTCGACGACAACAGGTTCACAGGATTAATAGGTGAATTTTCAACTTATTCTTTGGAGGGGTTGTCTCTCTCCAATAACAAGCTACAAGGTGATTTTCCTATTTCAATATTTAAATTGGAAAATCTTACCGAGTTAAGATTGTCATCAAATAGTTTGAGTGGTCCTGTGGACTTTCACCAATTTTCAAACCTTCAAAAACTATATTACCTTTATCTTTCCAAAAATAATTTTCACTCCATTAACAACACCAACAACAGTGCTGACTACTTCTCACCCAGCCTTTGGAATAATTTTTATCATCTAATAATATTAGTAGATTTCCCAAATTCTTAAAGGCACTTCCAAATATACAACAATTAGATCTTTCTAATAACAAAATTCAGGGGGAAATTCCCCAAGTGGTTTCACAAGAAACTTTTACACTCATGGTTTTTAATTGATCTCAGTTTCAACAAGTTCCAAGGAGACCTTCCAATTTTACCCAATGGCATTAGATACTTTTTAGCCTGAAACAACAACTTCAGTGGAAACATTGCTTCAAGATTGTGCAATGCAAGCTCCTTATCTGTGCTCAATTTGGCACACAACAACTTATCAGGCATGATTCCACAATGCTTAGGGTCATTTCCATCTCTTTCGGTGTTGGATTTACAAATGAACAATCTTTATGGAAGCATGCCAAGAAACTTTTCTAAGGGAAATGCATTTGAGACTATAAAGTTAAACGGAAACCAATTGGAAGGACAACTACCACAGTCTTTGGCTCATTGCACAAACCTCGAAGTTCTTGACCTTGGAGAAAACAATATAGAGGATGGTTTCCCAATTGGCTATAAACCCTGCAAGAGTTGCAGGTACTCATTTTGCGATCAAACAAACTCCATGGTGCAATCACTTGTTCTAGCCTGAAGCGTCTTTTTCCCAAGCTGAGAATTTTCGATCTCTCCAATAACAATTTTAGTGGTCCCTTGCCAACATCATGCATCAAGAACTTTCAAGGAATGATGAAAATAAATGACAGCCAAACTGGTCCACAGTACACAGGTAAGATCAATGAGCACTACTATAATGATTCTATAGTGGTCATAATGAAAGGCATGTCTGTGGAGCTAACGAGGATATTGACTACCTTCAGAGTTATTGATTTATCAAATAACATGTTTGAAGGAGAAATTCTTGAAGTCATTGGAGACTTAAATTCTCTTAAAGGTCTCAACCTTTCACACAATGGAATCACAGGTACCATACCACAATCTTTAAGTAATTTGAAAAATTTGGAATGGTTGGACCTCTCAAGGAACAAACTGATGGGAGAGATTCCTGTGGCTCTAACAAATTTAACTTTCTTCTCTAAATTGAACCTTTCACAAAACCAGTTGGAGGGAATCATACCTACAGGAAAACAGTTTGATACATATGGAAATGATTCCTATGAAGGAAATTTGTTGTTGTGTGGACTCCCTTTGTCAAAATCATGCAAAACTAATGAAGAGCGACAACCATATTCAACAATTGGCGATGAAGAGGATTCAGGATTTGGCTGGAAAGCCGTGGTAATAGGATATGTATGTGGATGTGTATTTGGGGTGATCGTCGGATATAATGTATTCTCAACGGGGAAACCCCAATGGCTTGCGAGACTTGTTGAAAGTGTGTTTAACACAACACTTAGAAGGGAAAACAAGTGAGTCAATAGAAATCGTAGAGGAACGAATAAGTTTGATTTCATGTTGTTTGTAATTTGAACTTACATGTTACACATGGTTTGAAAGTTTTGTAATGCAAGTGTATAAGCTAGCTTGATTTGTAAGGTCCTAATTATCTAAACATATTCCCTTGTGTCTGAATTGTACTTTTCTTTTCACCAAGTCTGGTCGTTTTTGCTACAGCTACATTTCATTTTGTCTTTTTATTTGGAGCTTGTGTAATTTAAACTATATGGCTACTTATCACAACAATCAAGTTTTGCTCTTATGATACAATTTGCTAAGCTACGAATGTTATAATTCAGAGCATAATGTAAAGCCCAACCTACTAAATTGTAATGAATGAATGTTGTTGTCAATTATACTGTGAGTAAGTCTCCAAAGCCCAACCTAATAAACTCTTCCTACTAGCAAAGCCTCCCAGACCACATTAGAAGAACAATCCTACCCTACAAATTTATTAATTGTAATTCTAGAGCACATTTGTCTAAGTATACACTTTGAAAGAAATTTTTGAAACTTTTTAAGTTCATTTTTCTATTTTCTCTAAGTTCAAGCCTATTTATAGGCACTAGGAAGGGATGAGGAGTGCTTTGGTGCACAAGAAAGAGGTGAGATCTGAGTCGTTCAACTAGGCCACCCAATCTTCACTGTTCTTAATGTGTGGCACACAGATCGCCAAAGATGGGAGTCCTTCACGTGCTCGAACTGCCAAGAGTGGCTAAGATCCGAGGTCAGACTGAAACCCAGTCCAAAACAGTAACCCCCCAAGTCGGTTGCACATGTGGTGGATCCGACTTGTGAGCAAAGTCTTCCTCGTAAGATACCCAACCTGTAGAAGTTAACTAGTAACCAAAGAAATAGTACTAGGTATAACGCGGTTATATGCACGTTACCGTCGTGATTGATACATTTATCTGATCAGGTCTTTATGGACATACTCTCAGTAGCATCTGAGCCCGACAAAAACAAAAATTATACACACACACCTCATAGAATTGTCGAAGTAAGCGTGCAAAGTCTTGAAACCCTCGTCGTCGAGCTCGTGGGCTTGATTGTGAAGTCAAACTCTTAAATATTGCGAGACTCATGTCATTAGTCCGATTTGAGGATAAGCGATTTGCGCCAATGAGGTTTCTCTTCCGAGTTAAGGTAGACTAATGAGGTTATAACCTTGTGAAAGCGTGAGAGCATTTTACCAAGGTAGTTGGCCAAAGTGTCTTTAATCTTTATCTTTATATATACATCTTGTAGAGTCTCCCTTTGTGAGACCTACAAGATTTCCCTCCAAAATTCCCCCCTTCCCTCCAAACCCCAACCCCTCTCCCCCCTCCCCCCCACCCCCACCCCTCTCCCCCTACCCCCCTTTTTTTTTCTCTAAACTTTCTCTCCCCCTTTTTTTTCTTCCTTTTTTCCCCTTCATATTTTTATTTCCCTTTTCTCCTCTCTCACTCTCTTCTTTCATGTTTTATATTTTAGTGGTACTTTACGATTAAATAGAAAATGTACCTCCATAATCAAATTTTTGGAATCGAACATTAATTTTGTAACAAATTATAAAAAGTGTAACGCTATACAGTGTACCTTTTCGGTACTGTCTGAAAAAATTTAATTGTTTAAATATGCAAAGTTTATTTCTTAGTAACGGAATCGAACATTAATTTCGTAACAAATTATATAAAGTAACACTATGCAGTATACTTTTTGGGTACTTTAGTGTGCGAAAATTTTTAATTGTTTAAATATGCGAAGTTTATTCCTTAATAACGAATTTTCTTTTAAAAAAAGTTAATTTTGTAACAAAATTATTAATTTTAAGTCAAAATATGTAAAGTGTGACGCTAAACCATTGTCGCCTCTCTCTATAGAACTCAAGCATTGGCCCTGGCCCATCGGAATTATAACATTTCTTTTCTTTTCACACTGCACAGAACACACAATTACGATAAGATTAGCTTACTAGCATAAATTATAAGGGTGTTTTTTTTTCACCCCCCTCATTCTCTCTCCCACCCCCATAATCCATTTAATTCCAGAATTACCTCCAATGTTTTTTAAAAAAAAAAGCTTTTTAAAAAAATTTCCGGAAATACCTCACAAAATGGTATTTTCGGTTCGTATTTTTTTTTTTTAAAAAAAAACGTTGGGGATTTCCGGATTTACTTCATAGGTAGGTGAATTCTCAACTTATTCTTTGGAATTTTTGTCTCTCTCTAATAACAAGCTACAAGGTGGTTTTCCTATTTCAATATTTAAATTGGAAAATCTTACCTTTTTAGGTTTGTCATCAACGAACTTGAGTGGTCTTGTGGACTTTCACCAATTTTCAAACCTCACAAAACTAGAAACTCTCGATCTTTCCAAAAGTAGTTTTCACTTCATTAACAAAACCAACAATAGTGCTAACTACATCTTACCCAACCTTCAAACAATAGATTTATCTTCTAATAATATTACTAGTTTTCCCAAATTCTTAAAGGCACTTCACAGTATACAACAATTAGATCTTTCTAATAACAATATTCAGGGGGAAATTCCCAAGTGGTTTCACAATAAGCTTTCACACTTGTGGAAGGACATTATGACAATTAATCTCAGTTTCAACAAGCTTCAAGGAGATCTTCCGATTCTACCCAATGGTATTGGATACTTTTTAGCCTCAAATAACAACTTCACTGGAAACATTACTTCAAGATTGTGCAATGCAAGCTCCCTATCAATGCTCAATTTGGCACACAACAACTTAACAGGCATGATTCCACAATGCTTAGAATAATTTCCTTTTCTTTCGGTGTTGGATTTACAAATGAACAACTTTTTTGGAAGCATGCCTAGAAACTTTTGTAAGGAAAATGCATTAGAGACTATAAAGTTAAACGGGAACCAATTGGAAGGACCATTACCACAGTCTTTGACTCATTGCACAAGCCTTGAAGTTCTTGACCTTGGAGATAACAATATAGAGGATGCATTTCCCAATTGGCTAGAAACTCATCAAGATCTACAGGTACTCAGTTTACGATCAAACAAACTCAATGGTGCAATCACTTGTTCTAGCATGAAGCATATTTTTCCCAAACTGAGAATTTTTGATGTCTCCAATAACAATTTTAGTGGTCCCTTGCCAACATCATGCATCAAGAACTTTAAAGGAATGATGAAAGTTAATGACAGCCAAACTGGTCCGCAATACATTGGTGACTACATATGGGTACTATGATGATTCTGTGGTTGTCATAATGAAAGGTGTATCTCAGGAACTAACCAGGATTTTGACTACTTTCACAATTATGGATTTATCAAATAACATGTTTGAAGGAGAAATTCCTGAAGTCGTTAGAGAATTACTTTCTCTTAAAGGTCTCAACCTTTTACACAATGGAATCACAGGTACCATTCCACAATCTTTGAGTAATTTGATAAATTTGGAATGGTTGGACCTCTCAAGGAAGAAACTGATGGGGGAGATTCCCGTGGCTCTAACAAATTTGACTTTCCTCTCTAAATTGAACCTTTCACAAAACCAATTGGAGGGAATCATACCTACAAGCAAACAGTTTGATACATTTGGAAATGATTCATATGAAGGAAACCCCTTGTTATGTGGATTCCCTTTGTCAAAATCATGCAAAAATGATGAAAAGAAACCACCGTATTCAACAATTGAAGATGAAGAGGATTCGTGATTTGGCTGGAAAGCAGTGGCAATAGGATATGCATGTGGAGCAGTATTTGGGGTGCTTATGGGATTAAATGTTCTCTTGACGGGGAAACCCAAATGGCTTGCGCGACTTGTTGAAAGTGTGTTCAACACAACACTGAGAAGGTCAAACAAGAGAGTCGGTGGAAATCGCAGAGGAGTGAATTAGTTTGATTTCATGTTGTTTGTAATTTGAACTTTTTCCATTTAAGGAATAAGAAAATTAGCAATTCATTGCTTTCTTATTGTTTTTCAAGTAATTTATCGCCAATTATCTCAATAATAACTTGGTGAAAGGCCTTAGTGCATAAATTTTGCATTCAGATGCTAGTGTATAAGCTAGCTTGATTTTCAAGGCCCTAATCATCTAAACATATTCCCTTGGATCTGAAGTGTACTTTTTTGCATAATTATGCAGAAAAACAATGTGAATTGTTATTTATAACAATTAACTATAGTGATGAACAATTATATATAGAGATGAACTATATAGTAATGAACTATTGGCCCTAATCATCTAAACATATTCCCTTGGGTCTGAAGTGTACTATAAATAGTGATGAACTATATATATATAGTAGTTCCCCCAACCCAAACTTTTCATAAATATCTTGTTTTATGATTTGGGGAATCAAATTTTCTGAAATCCATATAATAAATGTAAATGCTTATAAGTGTGGTGCTTTTCAAGCATTACATGTTCCTAAGATTTGTTGTGTACAAAGTCACGGTGCTCTTAAATGACTTTACTATTTTATTTTGTTCCCTATGTTCCTAACAATTACTTTTTTATTTTGTTACTGATCAAAACAATCAATTTTACTTCTTATGTTGGTAACGGAGTAATATTGGTTTAGTTGTTCCCAACAAGGTTGGGTATGTGATTGCTGAATGGTAGAATACCTATGTGTAAGTGTAACCTTTGTTCTAGCTTAGATTGCAGAGGTTCTAAAATGAATTGTTGGTGCATTATTTCTCAATTAACTTGATCAAACAAACTCCTCACTTGCTCTAGCATAAAGCATCCTAGCCTTTTCCCAAACTGAGAATTTTTGATGTCTCCAATAACAATTTTAGTGGTCCCGTGCCAACAACGTGCATAAAAAACTTTCAAGGAATGATGAAAGTAGATGACAACCAAATTGGCCCACAATACATGGGAGAGGACCTCGGGTACTATAATGATTTTGTGGTGGTCATAATGAAAGGCATGTCTGTGGAGCTAACCAGGATATTGACTACCTTTACAAATATTGATTTATCTAATAACATGTTTGAAGGAGAAATTCTCAAGTGGTTTCACAAGAAGCTGTTAAACTCGTGGAGAAAAATTGGATATATTGATCTCAGTTTCAACAAGTTCCAAAGATACCTTCCGATTCCACCCAATCGCACCCAATACTTTTTTTTCCTCAAACAACAACTTCAGTGGAAACATTGCTTCAAGATTGTGCAATGCAAGCTCCTTATCTATGCTCAATTTGGCACACAATAACTTAAGAGGCGTGATTCCATAATGCCTAGGATCATTTCCTTCTCTTTTGATGTTGGATTTACAAATGAACAACCTTTATGGAAGCATGCCTAGAAACTTTTCTAAGGAAAATGCATTTGAGACTATAAAGTTAAACGGAAACCAATTGGAAGGACCATTACCACAGTCTTTGGCTCAATGCACAAACCTTGAAGTTCTTGACCTTGGAGACAACAATATAAAGGAGGCATTTCCCAATTGGCTAGGAACTCTAGGAGAGTTGCAAGTTCTCAATTTACGATCGAACAAACTCCAGGGTGAAATCACTTGCTCTAGCCTGAAGAATCCTTTTCCCAAATTGAGAATTTTAGATGTCTCTAATAACAATTTTAGTGGTCCCTTACCAAAATCGTGCATCAAGAACTTTCAAGGAATGGTGAAAGTGAATGACAGCCAAACTGGTCCACAGTACATAGGTAAGATCAATGGGCACTACTATAATGATTCTGTGGTGGTCATAATGTAAGGCAAGTCTGTGCAGCTAACCAGGATATTGACTACCTTTACAGCTATTGATTTATCAAATAACATGTTTGAAGGAGAAATTCCTAAAGTCATTAGAGAATTACATTCTCTTAAAGGTATTAACCTTTCACGCAATGGAATCACAGGTACCATTCCACAAAATTTGAGTAATTTGATAAATTTGGAATGGTTGGACCTCTCAAGGAACAAACTGGTGGGTGAGATTCTTGTGGCTTTAACAAATTTGACTTTCCTCTCTAAATTGAACCCTTCACAAAACCAGTTGAAGGGAATCATACCAACAGGAAAACAGTTTGATACATTTGGAAATGATTCCTATGAAGGAAATCCCTTGTTATGTGGTCTCCCTTTGTCAAAATCATGCAAAAATGATGATGAGCGACAACCGTATTCAACAATTGACGATGAAGAGGATTCAGAATTTGGCTGGAAAGCAGTGGTAATAGGATATGCATGTGGAGCAGTATTTGGGGTTCTCATGGGATGTAATGTTCTCTTGACGGGGAAACCCAAATGGCTTGCGCGACTTGTTGAAAGTATGTTCAACACAACACTGAGAAGGGCAAACAAGAGAGTCGTGAAATCGCAGAGGAATGAATTAGTTTGATTTCATGTTGTTTGTAATTTGAACTTTTCTATTTAAGGAATGTTAAGTCTTATCTCGTTTTTTACCTTTTTGTTATATATTTTGTTACCTTAATTTGTGTTATCTGTTTTAGGTGGTTGTATAAATAAGAAAATTAGCGGTTCATTGCTTTCTTATTAATTTTCAAGTAATGTGTCGCCAATTGTCTCAATAATAACTTGCAAATCTTTAAATTGTAATCGGCTTGGCATCAATTGGAAATTGATTGGGATTGAAGCGGGAATAATTTTTTGGTCTTCTCCCCAATTTTTTGTTGTGCAATTGTGTTGCTGATTTGGCTTATTGGCATACGTCATATTACAACTTATTTGCCCATGAAATTATCAGCAAACCAGAACCAATCAAATTTTCTTAGCTCCATCTACCACATCCTATACACACAACACCTTCGATAACACTTTATAATTTACATGTTCAATTTTACTGTCCTTATTTTCCCAGCCAATCAACCTTAATGCCTTCTCGGACGTTCTCTACTGCTATATATATGTATCTAAGTTTTACTTCTACAGGTTCCCATCGACAAAATAGGCTTTCTGTTTTCCCCAACAAGCAGCTTTAAGGTCTGCTGAATATTTCTTATATTGTTTCTTTCTGGTTTTCTCATCTGTTTTCTTCCCATAATAAATATTATGTACTTTTTAATAGTGTTATACCCCAATTTTGTCCGTATTCTTTTTCTCGCTTTAGTCGTTTATTTTTAGTAAGGGCGTGTTTTGGAGTCGCATGATTACGAGAATTATTAGTGTAGAGTCTCGGTTACTAATTTCAATCACTCCGTTCAACTAAATCGAAACGCCGTTGTTTAAATTAGGCACGCACGCGAATGATCGATCTTTTCGCGCGTTCTTCAATTTAATATCCATATTCGAGTTTGGTCGCGATGCGTGAATGCAGTCTACCTAAAGGCATTTTTCTCAACATTTGGTTTAAACTCGGACTTAGTAATGCGATTCCGAGTTAATTTTGTGGTCTCTTAGTCAACACGCCCATTTCTTTTATTTTTGGTCTAGTTTTAGCGTATTTGTGATTAGTCTCCGTTCTGCTCTCGTTTTTGTATTTGGCCCGACTCCTTTTTCTTATTATTTTTTATTCTTATTTTGTTTATGAAATCCAAAAATTCTATTTAGTTTAATTTACAGTTTAAAAGTGTTAAAGAGTCCAAAAATATCAAAAATAATTCTACTTAGTTTAATTTACAAATTAGAAGCTATTAAGAGTCAAATAAATCCAAAAATACAAAAATAAATAAATACTGAAAATGCAAAAATAACAAATCCGAAAATACAAAAATAAATAGCAAATCGGGGTTTCAAGCGGCATTCCAATTCCAAGTCGCACAAATGCTATTGGGCTTGGGTTCCAACTGAAATAGGGTAAAGCACGGTTAAAAATAATAAATGCCTTAACCTAGTATTATACTATAAATAGGCAGTCTACTAGCAGTCAAAGGACAAAAAACTAAGGCAGACAACTACTGCTAAAAATCACCCAAAAATAGGATTAGAGTTTCACATCGAAACCCTAATCCACTAAACACTGATTACTGGGGGTTTCTATGATCTAAAGAAAGAAGTAGTAGCAGATTCAAAGGAAACACGGCAATAGTTGCAATCACCACAGTCACAAATAGCAAGCAATCAGAGCCAAACCGAGTGGATTAAGTGGTAAGTCCTTATGTTTAAGTTTTATCAAGTAGATATTTTACTCCATACAAACCAATTTAAAAGAAACTAAAATCTGAGTAATGTTCTAAAAATAAAGCTAGGCAGTCTAAGCTTTGGATCGGTCCACACGTTTGAGCAAGTTGCAAAATGGACTTCTTTTAGCGCTCTAAATAGATGAAAATAGGTTATGTCTTAGTGTTTTTATGATGAATCAATCGTGACCAAAGACTAGAGGTTTCTTTCAAAATAATGAGATCATAGGATTGGAGTGTTTAAAAAAAATATAGTGTAGTCATTAAGACAACAACAATAACCAGCAAGGGAACCAGAAAAATCGAAACAGAACCAAAAGGAGAACGAAATAGGTGAAGAACCTAACTTTGTGAGCGACTCACGAGCTCGGCCATCTTCTCCGCGAGAGCTCGGCAAAGTTCTTCAAATCCGAACTAAAACCGGTGAGAGCCATCCAAAAACGATCCACCAACAACCCAAAACAGCGAGCCACCACGAAATAGCCACCACTTCGCTAAAACCGAGAGCCAAGACCGCAAGACCACCTCCTTTGGCTGTTCTCCCAGCCGCTAGCGAAGTTCCCTCCGTTCGCAAGATTGCCACTGTCTGAAACCGACCCATCACAGCACCGGCGAAGGTTCCGCCTTCGTTCCTCTCCTCGAAAGCTTCGCGTTTTGGCTCTCTCTCACTCGCGATGAATCCGCGAGAATCTCGCCGACATCGCTCCCCCTCTCACGCGCGCCGCTAAAGGGAAGGAGGAGGGAATCGATTCTTTAGGTTTTTAGTTTTGGGTTTGGGCCCCATGTACTTTCGTCCCATTTGTTTTGCATTTTTTTATTCGTAACGCTATTCGCACCCTCATGTTCTTGCGCGCTCTCCTCACTTAAGCTTGAGCCGCCATACACCGGGCTCCCATATGGACAGGGCTTCCTTTTACACCTCCTATTAATTATACAACCCCGAGACTAATAAAACCTCAATTTACAATTTTCACCCTCCGATTTTCTTTTTAATTCTTTTCTAACTCAAACATAAATAATTTTTCTCTCAAGTCGAATAACGGCTAAGTCGGTTGTACAACCAAGGGTTAGTCATCATTCTAGGACCAATGAGTCATCATAGATTCAAGTAATCCTAAAAACTTAATAAAATATAAATAAATCATTTTTCCATAAATAAACGGCTAAGTCGGTTGTACAACCGGGTTAGTCATCATCCTAGGACCAATGAGTCATGCAGATTCGGTAATCCTAAAAATTTATAAAATTGTAAATAAATCATTTTTCCTAAAAATAGGGGACTAAGTCGGTTGTACAACCAAGTTAGTCGGCGTTCTAAAACTAATGAGTCATCAGATTCGGGAGTTCTAGAATACCTATCCTAAAACCAACTCACCTCACCTCTTTCATAAAACCTCAACAATATTTTCAAAAGTAGGGGACTAAGTCGGTTGTACAAATCCGGGTTAGTCGTCCTAGAATCAAGTGGTACATGCAGTTCAAAGAATCCTAGGACCCCTACACTAAAAAACATCAACCCACAAACCTTTTTTGGGAAGAACTACGTAGCTTTGATTCCTCCATTGCATCCGGAGTGCGTAGGAGCAAGATTCAACCCTTGTCAAGCACTAAAAACAAAAACCTAAATAAGTCTTTTTACAAGTAAAAGGGTAATTATTAAATAAATCTTAAATTGATTAGACAATAGGATGTCGTGGGGTGCTAATACCTTCCCCACACATAACGACTCCCGAACCCTAACAACGCCTTATCTTAAAGCTTAAAGGGATTTTCCGAATTTGCCCTTAAACTAAAATTTGGTGGCGGCTTCCTAATGAACCTTTCGAAGAATCCTTTCCGGATTTTTCTGGCCGCTACAAATTGGCGACTTCATCGGGACTTAACTTTTTAGAGAGTCAAAACCTAGTCTAATTATTTAGGATTAACTTAATTTTTACCCTTCCCTTTATTTATTTGTTTATTTATTATTATTCTTCGCATATTATATTTTTATGTTATATATAAACTCTAGGATAGAAGACAATATTTGTATATACGTTTGTTTGTCTGCTTGCAGCTTTTGGGTTGTTTTTTAGATCGCTCCTACACACACTTCACTTCTACACTTCACACACGTGAGAAAAGTCCTCTACCCGGACTTGAGTGCACCCTAAGTTAGAACGAGATTGCGTAGTGATGGCCTGCGGGACGTACGTCTCGTTGGGTGGTCATGAAAATCTCACCTAGAGTTTGATTCCTTTTAAGGATGCTATCCCTTCTAATAGCTTGCCTATTGTTGGGGTCGATATTCTTGATCGGGTCCTTGGCTCTAGGGACCATGTGTAGGATTCTTTAGAACCATCCTTGTGAGGTTCACTATAAAAGAAACCTTAGACCCACTCCATAGGATACCTTTCTAGGGTCACAAAGGAGCTTTATACATTTGCATTCAAACAAATATTTATGCATACTGTCTTTTATCAAAAAATCATCAAAAAAACAAAAATCATTTTTTTACTACCTTTTTAGAAAATATACCACACGCATATAGCAAATAAACATCTCTTTGTTGCATGCACTTTTATGACCGTCTGTGAATTAAAATCTTTACCTTGGAGAGAAGCTGTACGCGCAAGTCGAAATTAAATTTTGTACTTTACTCTCCAATGAAAAGTTTATAATTCCCCGACATGATAAATAAAATCATATGTTATCATTTCATGCACATACATTATCATTTCATGCACATACATTATCATTTCATTCACACTTCCTGCACATGCGTTATCATTTCATTCATATTTCATGCACATTCATTTGCATCCTTGCATCGTGCATTATAAAAAAAAAAAATCAGCATAATATTAGGAAAAATGTGATGAGAGGTGAGGCATTCTTGTGAAATAAATCATTCTTTTTGGAAAAAGTTTAGTCATACTTCGTTGCAAGCTCAAGTTGTTTCAAGTCATTCTGTTTTTCAAATTTTTAGCTTGCTCACATTTTTTAACCAAACGTTGCATCTCTTCCATCCCATGATAAATGACCGAAATGCCCATCAAAAATTTCTATCATGTTTTAAATGTTAACTCTCTATGAAGCATTTGCGTAGAGACTGGGGTAACATGTGTGTTTATTTTTGTTTGAGCCAGTTGGCGTCCCTACCTTGCCATCATCCCCTGTCAAAGTCTAATCCCACCCCGACCACCCATAAGGTACATACTCCCCACATCAGTACATAGTTGACGTTTCTGGTTGGTTCCCCTAGTGAAATAACACTCTAGGCCCTCCATACTGGGGCAAATGTGTGATCTCTAAAATACCTTGTCAACGTTGTATTCTCTTGGTGCAAGTCCTTTACAAAAAATAAATTCAAAAAGGCCCGTTAGGTTGAAAACTCGTAAGAGCGGCCTAAGCAAAAATTAGGGCATAAAAAAAAGAGAGAAATAAAGAAAAAGAGCAAATATATAAAAGTAAATAAATTATTGTCCTTAAGTTAATTTTTGAGAAAACGAGCAATCATGATTTGAAATGAAGTTTGACCATCTTCCCATACCCTCGAAAAAAACCCCATGCTACCCACCTTAAGCCAAAATCTAAAAACCTTTCAATCACCCTAGACAAGGACCAATTCCACATCAAAAGCTCGAAAGAAAGAAAAAGAAAAAATCAAAATCAAAAAAAGAAAGTGAAATAAAAAAAGAAGAGGATCGAAAAACCACGAAAAAGCAAAAGTGGTACAATTATAAGCTGATACTTCTCGCCATTAAATGCATAAGAAATCCTTGTCTGAAACAAACCCCCAAACACTTCCCTTGTCCTCAATATTCTATCCTTCATAAACCCTTGGCCAAGTCACATCCCTAAACAAGTCCATCCTACCATGAGACACATCAATTACTAGACCCTCAAACACTCCTTTGAGCCTGGCAACCATTTCCTTCATAAATCATCACCCATTAGCCAAGTTACTTCACCAAATCATTTGTCCCATCAATCATCAAACACTTCGTTGAGCCTAATAACACCTTATTTCACAAACCATTAACCATTAGCCAAATCATACCGCTAAAAAAAAAAAAAATCATCCGTCCCATCAATCCCCAAACACTACCTTGAGCCAATTATCATTTCCCTCATAAATCACTAAACCATCGGCCACATTCCGATCAATGACCGATTGCTTTTGTTTTCTCAAAGTTTTAATCTTAGGACAAATAAGTTTATTTATTTACAATATGTTTGCTCAAAAAAATATATCTCAAAAAAAAAAAAAAAAAAAAAAACTCAAAGGAAAAGAAAAATCAAAAGGCTTGCACCACAAGATTCATTCAAGTTCTGCTTATACTAAGACAAGGTCTAGTGATCACCAAGTGTAGTTTTCATCATAGCAAACTCAAGACTATTGTAGTCCGAGAGTCATTCTAAAGGTAACCAAAAGTTTATACTAGGATCGCCACCTAGATCCTAAAGTGGGGCACCCTTTCACCATCTATTTGAACTTGGGGAATTTGTCGGTGTGCTTCCCATACCACCCCCGATCTATCAAACGCATTTAACCATCTCCAAAACCCATAACCCTAACTCTGTCACCTTTCCCAATCTCACTAAAGGCAACCATTCGAAACACCATTCCAAGTGGGGCAATCCTGTCATTCTTCACTCCACCTACAAATGGGGAAATTCACCCGACACCCATCTCATCCCTTCATTATATTCACAGCCATAAAACCATACCGGGGCAATTTCTCAACTCATTACCCAAAATGCTACTACTCTAGCCAGGGCAATCTTGTCCTTACCATAAATGGGGCAACACCAAACTCATTGGGTTGAGACAAAGTCTCTTGCTTTCCGCCTTTCATTCCAAAGCCAATGCATCGCCAGTTCATCATCTTCTACACCCTTAGCTTGTCACCACTAGACAGGGGCAAGTTATTCACTCACCGTCATCAAATCTAAATTGGGGCAGTCCTGCATTTCTTGGCTTGGGAAAACCTACCTTTCATGACCTTGACAAAGACCAGGTCGATCCTTCTTCACCCTTCATGTGCCACAAATGTCCACACCCTAGGTCTTTAGAACCCCAAGTTAACTGACTCATTCATCTATATTCGCTACTATACATCTTCACAAAACAATGCTTTAGAGAGAGAAAACACAAGTTGATCATATGATGTGGGAAATCCACTTATTTAGCTGTGTGGGCCAAAACTTCGGTCATCAGGGGGCATCATAATGGAAGAGAAAAAGAAGCGAGCTTGCAAGTACTTTTTCACATCAGTGTCTGTAAATAACAACCTTGAGATTGCCGAAGTTTGAATCAAATCTAATCTTTCCAAAGAATTATCAATATTCATCTCCGCCTCTCACATCCAAAGTCTCACATCTCATCATCACAAAAAAAAATCAATCATTTCATATCATCGCACCATGCACCATAGCATTTGCATTCAAGCATTTCATCCACATTCGCATTTCATGCATTTATTGTATACCAAAAAAAAAAGCAAAAACTTAAAAACAAGAAGAGAAAAGAATCACCTATTTCATTCATCACATCGCCAAAAATCAACTGTTGCATTGTATATGCATTACACGTATTGCTTCTGAATCGACTTCAAGTGTCGATCCCTATATTTTTTTCCTCTAATATCGCCGCTTTAAGCGTTGATCTCATATCATATCATCGATCACCGTGTTAATCCTTCGGACCGAGTGGTCCCGAGAGCACTACGCCCTTCGCGCCCTAAGTGGCCCCAGTCGCAAACGTCGAGTCGAGCCCGGCGGACCTTCCGCACCCGCGTGGTCCTTCGGACTAGTTGTGTCGGCCTAAGACACGCGGTGTACGCCCTTCATGGTCAACATATCGATTCTAGACACGATCTTGACCCATCATGGCCGCCGAGTATAAAGGCCCTCCGCATCGTTTAATTAGTACCGTAGTAGCTAGTTGCGCTCCTTCGCACCACGATGGTCCTTCAATTAAGGCTTAGCACCTTCCGGACCTTAAGTGGTCCTCCAGAGCCTTATCGCTCCTTCAGACCTCGAGTGGTCCTTCGTGAGCCTTAGTGCTCCTTCAGGTCCTTGTTGACCCTTCATTCAACTCTCGGTTAATGCGCCAAGTATTAACCACTCCCTCTTATCTCTCAAACCTCCCACTCCCCCCTCAAACGGACAAAATTAGCGTCTATCTTATCTTTATTCCTATTTCTACTACGAAAGTTCTAGAGCTCAGCACTTTCTAGTAAAATATTAATAAAGAGGGGCAGCTGTTATACCCCAATTTTGTCCGTCTTCTTTTTCTCGCTTTAGTCGTTTATTTTTAGTAAGGGCGTGTTTTGGAGTCGCATGATTACGAGAATTATTAGTGTAGAGTCTCGGTTACTAATTTCAATCACTCCGTTCAACTAAATCGAAACGCCGTTGTTTAAATTAGGCACGCACGCGAATGATCGATCTTTTCGCGCGTTCTTCAATTTAATATCCATATTCGAGTTTGGTCGTACGTGAACAGGTCTACCTAAAGGCATTTTTCTCAACATTTGGTTTAAACTCAGACTTAGTAATGCGATTCCGAGTTAATTTTGTGGTCTCTTAGTCAACACGCCCATTTCTTTTATTTTTGGTCTAGTTTTAGCGTATTTGTCGAGTCCGGCTCGTTCTCGTCTTTGTATTTGGCCTGACTCCTTTTTCTTATTATTTTTTATTCTTATTTTGTTTATGAAATCCAAAAATTCTATTTAGTTTAATTTACAGTTTAAAAGTGTTAAAGAGTCCAAAAATATCAAAAATAATTCTACTTAGTTTAATTTACAAATTAGAAGCTATTAAGAGTCAAATAAGTCCAAAAATACAAAAATAAATAAATACTGAAAATGCAAAAATAACAAATCCGAAAATACAAAAATAAATAGCAAATCAGGGTTTCAAGCAGCATTCCAAGCTGCTACAGCTGCTATTGGGCTTGGGTTCCAACCTGAAATAGGGTAAAAGCCTGGTTAAAAATAATAAATGCCTTAACCTAGTATTATACTATAAATAGGCAGTCTACTAGCAGTCAAAGGACAAAAAACTAAGGCAGACAACTACTGCTAAAAATCACCCAAAAATAGGATTAGAGTTTCACATCGAAACCCTAATCCACTAAACACGGTTCTGGGGTTTCTATGATCTAAAGAAAGAAGTAGTAGCAGTTCAAAGGAAACACAGCAATAGTTGCAATCACACAGTCACAAATAGCAGCAATCAGGAGCCAAACTGGAGCTGGATTAAGTGGTAAGTCCTTATGTTTAAGTTTTATCAAGTAGATATTTTACTCCATACAAACCAATTTAAAAGAAACTAAAATCTGAGTAATGTTCTAAAAATAAAGCTAGGCAGTCTAAGCTTTGGATCGGTCCACACGTTTGAGCAAGTTGCAAAATGGACTTCTTTTAGCGCTCTAAATAGATGAAAATAGGTTATGTCTTAGTGTTTTTATGATGAATCAATCGTGACCAGCACTAGAGGTTTCTTTCAAAATAACAGATCATAGGATTGGAGTGTTTAAAAAAAAATATAGTGTAGTCATTAAGACAACAACAATAACCAGCAAGGGAACCAGAAAAATCGAAACAGAACCAAAAGGAGAACGAAATAGGTGAAGAAACTAACCTGTGAACGACTCGCCGGAGCTCCGGCCATCTTCTCCGGCGAGAGCTCCGGCAAAGTTCTTCAAATCCGAACTAAAACCAGTGAGAGCCATCCAAAAATGATCCACCAACAACCCAAAACAGGCGAGCCACCACGAAATAGCCACCACTTCGCCCAAAACCGAGCCAGCACCGCAAGACCACCTCCTTTGGCTGTTCTCCCAGCCGCTAGCGAAGTTCCCTCCGTTCGCAAGATTGCCACTGTCTGAAACCGACCCATCACAGACCGCGAAGGTTCCGCCTTCGTTCTCTCTCTCTCGCGAAGCTTTGCTTTTTGGCTCTCTCACTCGCTGATGAATCCGGCGAGAATCTCGCCGACATCGCTCCCCTCTCACGCGCAAGGCGCCGCTAAAGGGAAGGAGGAGGGAATCGATTCTTTAGGTTTTTAGTTTTGGGTTTGGGCCTCATGTACCGTCCATTTGTTTTGCATTTTTTATTCGTAACGCTATTCGCACCTCTCCTGCTCACGCGCGCGCTCTCCTCACTTAAGCCCTCCGCCGCATACCGGGCTCCTATATGCGAATCGGGCTTCCTTTTACACCTCCTATTAATTATACAACCCCCGAGACTAATAAAACCTCAATTTACAATTTTCACCCTCCGATTTTCTTTTTAATTCTTTTCTAACTCAAACATAAATAATTTTCTCTCAAGTCAAATAACGGCTAAGTCGGTTGTACAACCGGGTTAGTCATCATTCTAGGACCAATGAGCTGTACAGTTCAGTAATCCTAAAAAACTTAATAAAATATAAATAAATCATTTATCCATAAATAAACGGCTAAGTCGGTTGTACAACCGGGTTAGTCATCATCCTAGAACCAATGAGCTGTACAGTTCAGTAATCCTAAAAATTTATAAAATTGTAAATAAATCATTTTTCCTAAAAATAGGGGACTAAGTCGGTTGTACAACCGGGTTAGTCAGCGTTCTAAAACTAATGAGCTGTACAGTTCAGGAGTTCTAGAATACCTATCCTAAAACCAACTCACCTCACCTCTTTCATAAAACCTCAACAATATTTTCAAAAGTAGGGGACTAAGTCGGTTGTACAATCGGGTTAGTCAGCGTCCTAGGAATCAGTGAGCTGTACAATTCAAGGAATCCTAGGACCCCTACACTAAAAAACATCAACCCACAAACCTTTTTCGGAAAGAACTACGTAGCTTTGATTCCTCCATTGCATCTGGAGGTACGTAGGAGCAAGATTCAACCCTTGTCAAGCACTAAAAAACAAAAACCTAAATAAGTCTTTTTTACAAGTAAAAGGGTAATTATTAAATAAATCTTAAATTACAATAGGATGTCGTGGGGTGCTAATACCTTCCCCACACATAACGACTCCCGAACCCTAACAACGCCTTATCTTAAAGCTTAAAGGGATTTTCCGAATTTGCCCTTAAACTAAAATTTGGTGGCGGCTTCCTAATGAACCTTTCGAAGAATCCTTTCCCGGATTTTTCGGTCGCTACAAATAGTTTAACTTTTATAATTATGCTTGCTCTGTATCGTTCTATGGTCGATGACTGATAACTCTATTTTATATAGAGTATTTCATATGTTTAAACTTAGTATTTGCTCTCTTTCAAGTAATAATAAAGAGTTTATATAGTATTTTATGTGATATATGATAAGTTGAGTGATTTGAATGGTTATAGTTATTATTAGGCCATTTTGGATATATTGTGGTATGTTTGATGTTTTTGTTCAGTGCAGTCTCAATGCTAACTGCATCAATGCTCCTGCACTGATCCTGCATCAAATCCTGCACTTCTCGGTGAATAAGCAACCTGTTTCATATGCATCCACTTGCAAGTGATGACCTCCTGCCTGGTTCCCTGATGCCATCCCACCTTGTATAGTAGGCGCCTACCATTCACACATAGCTATAGGCATAGCTTTGAAGAGTCACCAACATAGGGACACTTGTTCTATCACCATGGAACCGCCCTATGTGATTAAGTCAAAGATTTCAACATGCATAAACCTCTGGAAAGCAACTACAACTATGATCCACTCAAGATTACTTCAACATGAAGAAAGGAAGCACCTCACTTGAAAGCTATAAAAGGACCTCACATCTTCATTTGGAAATATATCACAATCCATAAGTTAGATCAAAATTTCAATATACATAGTTAGTTTTTATATTTTTAGAGGAAGAGGAAGCAATTGACAAATCCTCCTTAACTCATTTTCATAGTGTTTGTATAGTGCTAAGGAGTAATGCTAGTGCATTGCTAGAAGATTTCATACAAAGGTTTTCAACATTTGTAGCTTTACTCTTGTTGTTTCTCTTTTGTGATTTCTATATATATAAACATGGTCTATTCAGTTTATATATATCTTGCAATGTCTATAGTTAGCTAAACCTCTCTTAGTTGGAATGTTCTAATCATTTAATGAGCTTTTAAGTAAGTATGTTGCATGTATGTATGTTTGTACTTTAGTTCTTGCTTGATAATATTTTTATTACTTATTTTGAACTTGATCACTTAGAATAAGTATGAATTGTAAATGACCAGAAATGGCTTACAATTAAGAACTCAAGAACTAATATGGGTGAGTGTTTTATATAAAACCATGCTAAGTCCTAGAGATAGGATAGTATAGTCCATAGGATAATTGTGGGTACTTAAAATACAAGAGTGAATTTATTTAAGCAAATTGGATAATTGTTAGGAGGCAAGATTGGCATTGACACCCTTCTTTCTTTGCATGACAGAACAAGGATCATAAGAGTCGGTAATGATACTCTCAAGAAAGTGACCGAAAGGCACATAGCTAATGCAATAAAGATTCAAAGGCATTTGCATCACATAATTGCATCATACACTTATAAGTAAATTACTTGATGAAGACATTCCAACTAGCTTTTCTCTTTTACACTATCAACATTCTTTCTTTGTTTTCTAACTTAGTTGTGATCATCAACCAAAATCCAAAATTATTTTATTACTTTGTTACTTTACACTTTATTACTTTATATTGATTTTAAAAGTGAGTTTTTCAATCTCCGTGGGTTCGATCTTTTTACTACTTGTTTTTGGGCGTTGTATACTTGCACACAAGTGTATGTGATTTCCATACATCAAGTTTTTGGCGCCATGTTTGGGATTGAAGTAAATTTCTTTTAAAAATGTTATTTAGTAATTTAGTGTTGTATATAAATTCTGTTTTTAGAGTTTTCACAACAAAAGTACATGTTACATAGTATATGTACAGTAACTGTAAATGTAGAACTCCTGAATATAGTTTAGATTTAGAAATAGAAAGAAAATTCAGGAGATTGCTAAGACTCGTAAAATGTAATCAACAAGCAAGCAACATGTCATTCAAGTGAAGAACAAAACTCAAGGCCACACTCGTCGGAGAGGAGGCCCCGGTTCACACTGCCATCAAGAAGAAGTTCATAGAGAAAATCTCATCCACATGGATCACATAGGTATGATTAATGATAGAGATAGACCTATGAGGATTATGCTCGCTTTGATCATCAAAATATGCAAACTAGTATAAATAGACCTCATATTGATGCCATGCATTTTGAATTTAAGCCTATGATGTTTCAAATGCTTCAAACTATTGGTCAATTTGGAGGATCTCCTCATGAAGATCCTCATTTGCATTTAAGGCAATTTCTAGAGGAGGCCCTGGTTCACGCAACGCACCACAGTACACACCCACACACACCTCGACATACAACACACACCCTGAGTTCGACAATGGCGCCTCCGAGTTCAACACCCAACAGTAGTAAACTAACTTGTTACCACAAGGACCAAATCATTACCTAAGGACTAAACTGGCACGTACTGGCCCAACTGGACTTCACAAATCCTCAACTCAGACGTACACAGCACCCTAAAATAGCACCCAAACTAGCCTGGTAGCCACCTGCGTTATTCTGGCATTAGCGCAGCACCTCGGCCACTACAATTTGACTCACCCACCATTCCACATAAAGACTTACATCTCGACCATGCTAGTTTAGACTTTCATACGTTACACCTCCTCCTCTACACTTAAGCTTATATACGTCTCACTATATTTCAACAAACTCCACTCCAACTTACATAATCTACTCCTCGACAATTCCACCTCAACATACTTACACTACACTTCAACACAACACTTCAACTCCCAGAACACTTAAAAAAACAACACCCTATTATCATTCATCTCAAGTTACATTACCTCGATTACTCTAGGAAACCACATTTCTTCGTCTCTCGACTCTCCCATTTCACTTTTGGTTGATGGCCACAAATGACACCACACTTCTACCTACAACGCTCTTACCTTATACCCAAACTCTATTCTCGTGGTCTCCACAGGCCTCACTCCATTATCCCAACACCATTAATCTACCGTCATGGAGCTACACTATATCAATTACTTAAAGTACTAATGCTCATCTCTTACTTCATCCTATGTTCAAGCTACAGATAATGCCCTCCTCATCTCCGTGATCTTATTCTTCTAAGACACCTAATTATCTATACATTAAGAGTCAAACAAGCTTACACTCACCACTCAATTATTCAAGTTGAAATTAATACATTTTCAAAATTTATAATAACTACGAGTTATTGTCACCTCTTTCATTGGGAATGAGTTATTGGGGTGATCAGTCCCTCCTACTCACGCATCCAATTTAGTTAAGGTCACAAAACTACGTCTTTTCAAATTTACACCTCTCACATTGAAGGACTTTCAACGCAGCCTCAGAGTACGAAGGCGTCGTCACACGACTCCTACCCTTTGACGTCGTTAAAACCTTCTAATCACACATACTTCACTAATACAAACAACAAATACAAACAACTACAAGTAATGTTACAACCATCGCCATTTATTCTAATTACACCTATCTCACATAACAAAAGTGCAGCAACCAAACAAACTCTACAACAAAGTCTCCGCTGAGATCGACAAGGATCTACGAGACACTACGATCGACAAACTTGGCGGATTGCATCGAATCGCCGATACCAACATGTAACACCCCCTTACTCTTAATACTTTAATTTATAAAATCGAGTTCAAAAATCGTTTTTCTTTTCAAAGATACATCCTCGAGGAATGCTACGCTCATCAAACATCATTTTCACTTAGCCAATAATACTTTTCATTAATAAAATATAATTGCGTGATACATAGCACGACTTAAATGGGCGAACCCTCAAATTCTAATACATCAATCTATTCTGGTTCAACACTAATCTTAAACAACTAATAGACTACCCGGCTTCCCGATTCGACGTCACAGAGCAAGACGCCACAACCTGATCGAGGAAAGAAAGGACCTTCACTCAGATCACCGCACAACACTGCTTGTCGCCACGAGAGCAGGCAACATAAAAATGCTAGGGTGAGTCTCTTTTCATAAATAATAAAATGTATGATAAACATTATGCTAGAGAAAGACAACTAGAAACACTCCGACTCAACCGACCACACACCACACCAAGTTAAGACACACCAATCCCTAATCATCAACAGACACCAAATGTGCATGAGAAATATGCATGATGCAGACCCAAAACTCCACGGGCATATGCATGATGGATCCATTAAGACCGAAGTCTTCTGCTATCACCTTAGGACCGAAGTCCTCTGCTATCACCTTAGGACCGAAGTCCTCTGCTATCACCTTATGCTTATGATTTATGCGACACCATGAACAATGCATAACACACAACATATACATTATTCAATTAAATCATAACACCATTCCAGTAACTCACCAATTAGACCGCAGCCTTTTATTCATAAATAGGACCTAAGTCCTCTACTCACCTCTAGGACCGAAGTCCTCTGCATCATCAATAGGACCGAAGTCCTCTGCTCATCAATAGGACCGAAGTCCTTTGCTCATAACCCTAAGGCTAACATTACTCAGACATCACCACTGCACTAAGGCTGACATCTCTACATCGTCCAATAGCTCTATAGCTAGCGCCCAACTCACTGGACATCTCCACACCTCATTCCCTAGTTTCTACAAATGAAGGCGTCCAACCCATTGGACACTTTGTCCCCAAAGGTATTGGACTACACAAATACTACGAGGACTAAAGCGTCACCTAGGGACCAAAAGCGTCACCTAGGGACCAAACGGACTACCTCATGTCAAACACTTAGGCGTTATTAACACCAAACAAGACTCCCGCTTGCGCTGGTAGCGCCTTTGCGAATCGTGGCTTCGCACAAAGAACTCGACACCCTCTTCTGGCACCTCGGCACACTCTCCTGGCACCTCGGTACACTCTCCTGGCACCTCGGCACAGAGGCACTAAGCCTCCGAACGGCAACTCAAGACACACTCTCATAGCACCTCGGCACTCTACGCCGGCATACTACACCTAAGCGCCACACCGCGCCTCGGCTAGCTTGCACCTCGGTAACTTTACGCTACACTCGACCCTCCACACCTCGGCATAGCTATGCTACACCTCGGCAACCACAAGTCGACACCCACAACGAGACTTAACCATACCTACACATCGTCGTCTCTACTGCATTACTCACCTCGGTACTAACCACCTCGGTTACTCTTAGAGACAACACCTTTTCACCATTCAACTCGGCTACCACTCCTCGGTCACTCGTAATGACAATACCTCGTCACCACTCAGCTCGGCTACTACGCCTCATTCACACTTAGGGACAACACCTCATCACCCTTCACCTCTACAATTTCCTCAACTCACGCTGAAACACTTACGCTCATCAATACTATACGCAGGTACACTTATACTCTGTTCTTCAACTCCTACACCTCGGTATAACTACCTTACACCTCGTCCACTTCAAGCCTACAACTTACGCTGTAACACTTACGTTATTCACTAATTTTCCTACGCATGCAACCCACCTCGGTTTCTCTACGTGTTCATGCGCCTAACCTTCCTCTTCCCTCCTTTGGTACTTCTCACTAAGATTCAACTTAAAACACACTCTTTACTCCCAGAATACTCGCTGGGGAAAACTCTCCGTAAGTGACAACGCCAAAGAACACTCATCTGGACCGAGGTTCGCCAGCCTCCCATTCCTCTCCCCTTGGTCCTCACACAACCAACTCTCCAACAAAGTAAGGTAAACACAACATCAACATACATAAACACACAAAGAAACAAATTTCAAGATCATTTAGAACTTAGCTCACACATAATACATATCATAAAAACTATTATGAACGAAAAGAGAGCCCCCTAACCTTTAGTGAAGCAACCGAGTACTCTCCCCACCAATAATCACCAACAATCCTAGCTCTTCTCCCTCGGATTGGAGCTCTTCCACGCCTGATTCCCTTCTTCTTCTTCTCTCTAGAATCACTATTCCACCTAACACTCTCCTTCTCTTACTTTACCTTTGATCTTGATATTTTTGTTGGAATGAATTCTCATTCTACGGTTACCTCCTTTGAGCCATGCGCAATGGGCTTCAAGGAGCATTGGGCCTCTTAATAACTCATGGGCCTCTAATCTCACCTTCTCCATTACTTAAATGCCTTCTAAATGAAATAAACACTCTACATTACTCACTTAGCTTAATTAAAATGTTGTAAACCTTAAATAACTCAATTAAATAAATAATTGAATTACTTTGGGGTGTTACAACTCTCCCCCACTTAGAAAATTTTCGTCCTCGAAAATCTCATCAATTTCATGAACACTAAAGTTACACACGACTACCCTGTTACCATATAGATACTATTCGACATATCATACTCTTAATAACAATTACTTTCACTTTGCTTGATCTCTCCCAAACTATTTCCAAAAAGGCATGCTTTATCAATTTGCATGAACTTCAAACTCTAAGTGCCAATCCTTATCTTTACATCTCCCCGCTATTAACCCCCAAATTAAAGACACACAAACCAAAGACACCCCTCAATTAATCAAGTTGTAAGGAATATCATTAATAAACATGTACCTCTTCTCTCATAAACCACCTCTATCTGTCCTCATCCATAATCTATCGTACACTAAGTAACAGACCACACTCACCGTCGCCTCTTGCAGTGAAATACGCTAAACATAGCTTATACGCAGCACCTCGGTACCCCATTTGGCACCTCGGCAAAACACAACACCTCGACACCGATCGCACCTCGGCTCACTACTATTTCGACACCTCGCGCCTTCGTCATACTCAAACTACGATTACGCTATGGTCGACATTTCCTAACGTGAAACCTACACATTACTCGCCTATTTACCGACTCCAACTACGCTAGATTCGAATCGCGCAAGACTTCGCCACGCCGATTCGACTACACTCGCTTGGAATTGCGCCTAAGTTCGACCACACTAGTCTCGCCTATACTGACTTCGACTATGTTGATCTCGGATAAGCCTAACTTCGACTGTACTAGTTTATAGCAACTCCACCTAAGTACATACACCACCCAACTCGGCATATACACCTCGGCTTACCTACTCTGCACACCGGCAACCACAAACCGGCCTTACGTTTGGCTTCAAATTCACTGATTTCATCACTTAGCTTACTTACGCACTACCTCATCTTCCAACCCTCACTCACGCTTCATTTGATTACGTTACCTGTCAACACTTAGGATTACACCGACCTCAGCCTATACACGCCTCAACTACACCGACTCCAACACTCTTTGGTTAGCCAATTGCACTTCAACCCTTAAGTCTCTCTCGTGCGCCTAGATCTTTCTCCTATTCTTTCTCCTTAGTTCTCGGCCTATGATCAAACCTACACTCTTACTCCTAAATAGTTATTCTAACTCGTGAGGTTATCAAGATCCTGCTCGACTACTCAAACACCATCTATCCGATATAGGGATACTATACTCTCAACGACGATTTACTATTAGCTTACCCATTTAAGTTCCAATCTCCGGTGCTCACTTCCGAACTCAACATCCTAACCTTACTATCACTGAGCATGCAACCACATAACAATTACTTATTAACTCAAGTTTAATTCGACATAAACTCGTAAAGTGATGAAAGCTAATCATTTAATTTTGACAGTCACTTTCCGCTCACGAAACAAGCCAAACTTAAACTCATATATCTATAAACTTTCCTTGCTCTATTTAACCCAATCTCGCTTATCCGAAACACCAACATTACGCTCTGCGCTAACAAAATTCAGCTTACGCATTCACTTTGAATGACTAAGGTCAATTTCAATAGTCTCTTCAATAATTAAGTCCTACTGCATAAGGTCTCACTAGATAACAATTACTATAATTAATTGCAACCTCAAACATATCTTGGCTTCTAAAAAAATGTCTCTTCCTACTATTCAAACTTTAATTCATACACCCTACTTCATTTAGGTATCGCCCTAGTATTGATGAGAATCATTGTATTCACACTTACTTACTACACCTGTTATTATATGTTACTATACTAGCATATCTCAACTAGGATTAATATACTCCTACAACCTTTACATCGATTTACAAAATTGGGAAAACATGGTACTAACCCCTCCTCTAGTCTTTCTTGTTAACCATAGCTTGCTTTGGATTATTTCTCAATCTCATCACTATATCAATGTTTTCTTGCGGACTCAAGAATTATTCTACTCCTTTGGCAAAACCGTAATCTATAAACTTAAATATAAATCACTATTAACATTTCAAGGCACTCAATCAAAAAAATTTTAAATGATCCTATCAACTCACAATTTAAACAATCAACAGAGAACACCAAAATTTCACCACAAAACCAACATGATTTTCAAGACACGACAACCTCAATATGATTCAGGTGAAATATTTCAAGCAACACAAAAAGATGGGCACGGGCATGGCGCCCGCCTCGCGCTAAGACTTCACCAAAGATACGCGCACAAAGCCGCCCAACTCGGCACTCCAGCCGAAGGCACACGAGCACGCCACAACCCAGGCGCAAGGGGCACACACCTTTCTGGCGCCCCACACACACGCGCAGGAGGCAGCACGACACGCCACACTTCGGCACCCTACGTCCAGCACACACGCTACGCACGGGCTTGCCGATTTGGCGCCCACATCCGAGACACACACCAAGCCACTCGGCACACCAAGTCAACAATACGCAACGCACCACAGTACACACCCACACACACCTCGACATACAACGCACACCATGAGTTCGACAATGGCGCCTCCGAGTTCAACACCCAACAGTAGTAAACTAACTTGTTACCACAAGGACCAAATCATTACCTAAGGACTAAACTGGCACGTACTGGCCCAACTGGACTTCACAAATCCTCAACTCAGACGTACACAGCACCCTAAAATAGCACCCAAACTAGCCTGGTAGCCACCTGCGTTATTCTGGCATTAGCGCAGCACCTCGGCCACTACAATTTGACTCACCCACCATTCCACATAAAGACTTACATCTCGACCATGCTAGTTTAGACTTTCATACGTTACACCTCCTCCTCTACACTTAAGCTTATATACGTCTCACTATATTTCAACAAACTCCACTCCAACTTACATAATCTACTCCTCGACAATTCCACCTCAACATACTTACACTACACTTCAACACAACACTTTAACTCGGTAACACTTAAAAAAAACAACACCCTATTATCATTCATCTCGGTTACTACCTCAGTTACTCTAGGAAACCACATTTCTTCGTCTCTCAGCTCTCCCATTTCACTTTTGGTTGATGGCTACAGCTGACACCACACTTCTACCTACAACGCTCTTACCTTATACCGAAACTCTATTCTCAGGGTCTCCACAGTCTCACTCCATTATCCCAACACCATTAATCTACCGTCATGGAGCTACACTATATCAATTACTTAAAGTACTAATGCTCATCTCTTACTTCATCCTATGTTCAAGCTACAGATAATGCCCTCCTCATCTCGCAGATCTTATTCTTCTAAGACACCTAATTATCTATACATTAAGAGTCAAACAAGCTTACACTCACCACTCAATTATTCAAGTTGAAATTAATACATTTTCAAAATTTATAATAACTACGAGTTATTGTCACCTCTTTCATTGGGAATGAGTTATTGGGGTGATCAGTCCCTCCTACTCACGCATCCAATTTAGTTAAGGTCACAAAACTACGTCTTTTCGAAATTTACACCTCTCACATTGATGGACTTTCAACGCAGATCTAGTAGTAAGGCGCCGTCACACGACTCCTACTCCTTTGACGTCGTTAAAACCTTCTAATCACACATACTTAACTAATACAAACAACAGTCACAAACAACTACAAGTAATGTTACAACCATCAGTTCCTTATTCTAATTACACCTATCTCACATAACAGCTGCAGGCAACCAAACAAACTCTACAACAAAGTCTCTGTTGGAGATCGACAAGGGATCTCTGAGACACTACGACTGGACAAACTTGGCCGGATTGACCGAATCGCTCACGATACCAACATGTAACACCCCTTACTCTTAATACTTTAATTTATAAAATCAGAGTTCAAAAATCGTTTTTCTTTTCAAAGATACATCCTCAAGGGAATGCTACGTTCATCAAACATCATTTTCACTTAGCCAATAATACTTTTCATTAATAAAATATAATTGCGTGATACATAGCACGACTTAAATGGGCGAACCCTCAAATTCTAATACATCAATCTATTACAGTTCAACACTAATCTTAAACAACTAATAGACTACCCGGCTTCCCAGTTCGACGTCACAGAGCAAGACGCCACAACCAGACTGAGGAAAGAAAGGACCTTCACTCAGGATCACCTGCACAACACCTGTTTGTCGCCACGAGAGCAGGCAACATAAAAAATGCTAGGGTGAGTCTCTTTTCATAAATAATAAAATGTATGATAAACATTATGCTAGAGAAAGACAACTAGAAACACTCCGACTCAACCGACCACACACCACACCAAGTTAAGACACACCAATCCCTAATCATCAACAAACACCAAATGTGCATGAGAAATATGCATGATGCAGACCCAAAACTCCACGGGCATATGCATGATGGATCCATTAAGACCGAAGTCTTCTGCTATCACCTTAGGACCGAAGTCCTCTGCTATCACCTTATGCTTATGATTTATGCGACACCATGAACAATGCATAACACACAACATATACATTATTCAATTAAATCATAACACCATTCCAGTAACTCACCAATTAGACCGCAGCCTTTTATTCATAAATAGGACCTAAGTCCTCTACTCACCTCTAGGACCAAGTCCTTCAGATCATCAATAGGGATCAAGTCCTCTGCTCATCAATAGGACTGAAGTCCTCTGCTCATAACCCTAAGGCTAACATTACTCAGACATCACCACTGCACTAAGGCTGACATCTCTACATCGTCCAATAGCTCTATAGCTAGCGTCCAACTCACTGTACATCTCCACACCTCATTCCCTAGCTCTACAGCTAGCGTCCAACCCATTGGACACTTTGTCCCCAAAGGTATTGGACTACACAAATACTACGAGGACTAAAGCGTCACCTAGGGACCAAACGTCACCTAGGGACCAAACAGACTACCTCATGTCAAACACTTAGGCGTTATTAACACCAAACAAAGACTCTGGGCCATACGTAGCGCCATGCGAAGCGTGGCTTCACACAAAGAACTCGGCACCTCTTCGGCACACCTCAAGACACTCTCTCCGGCACCTCGGCACACGGGCACTAAGCCTCGAACGGCAACTCGGCACTCTCATAGCACCTCGGCACTCTACGCTCGGCATACTACACCTAAGCGCCACACCGCAACTCGACGACTAGCTTGCACCTCGGTAACTTTACGCTACACTTGAGCCCCTCCACCTCGGATAGCTATGCTACACCCTAAGAACCACAAGTCGACACCCACAACGAGACTTAACCATACCTACACCTCGTCGTCTCTATTGCATTACTCACCCGGTACTAACCACCTGCGGTTACTCTTAGAGACAAAGACCTTATCACCATTCAACTCGGCTACCACTCCTCGGTCACTCGTAATGACAATACCTCGTCACCACTCAGCTCGGCTACTACGCCTCATTCACACTTAGGGACAACACCTCATCACCCTTCACCTCTACAATTTCCTCAACTCACGCTGAAACACTTACGCTCATCAATACTATACGCAGGTACACTTATACTTTGTTCTTCAACTCCTACACCTCGGTATAACTACCTTACACCTCGTCCACTTCAAGCCTACAACTTACGCTGTAACACTTACGTTATTCACTAATTTTCCTACGCATGCAACCCACCTCGGTTTCTCTACGTGTTCATGCGCCTAACCTTCCTCTTCCCTCCTTTGGTACTTCTCACTAAGATTCAACTTAAAACACACTCTTTACTCCCAGAATACTCGCTGGGAAAACTCTCCGTAGTGACAACGCCAAAGAACACTCTCACGGGACCGAGGTTCGCTCGGCTCCCATTCCTCTCCCCTTGGTCCTCACACAACCAACTCTCCAACAAAGTAAGGTAAACACAACATCAACATACATAACACACACAGAAGAAAATTTCAAGATCATTTAGAACTTAGCTCACACATAATACATATCATAAAAACTATTATGAACGAAAAGAGAGCCCCCTAACCTTTAGTGAAGCAACCGAGTACTCTCCCCACCAATAATCACCAACAATCCTAGCTCTTCTCCCTCGGATTGGAGCTCTTCCACGCCCATATTCCCTTCTTCTTCTCTCTAGAATCACTATTCCACCTAACACTCTCCTTCTCTTACTTTACCTTTGATCTTGATATTTTTGTTGGAATGAATTCTCATTCTACGGTTACCTCCTTTGAGCCATGCGCAATGGGCTTCAAGGAGCATTGGGCCTCTTAATAACTCATGGGCCTCTAATCTCACCTTCTCCATTACTTAAATGCCTTCTAAATGAAATAAACACTCTACATTACTCACTTAGCTTAATTAAAATGTTGTAAACCTTAAATAACTCAATTAAATAAATAATTGAATTACTTTGGGGTGTTACATTGAGAAGGTTAAGGCTATTTCATTGAGAAGTGGTAAGGATTTGGTAGAGTTAACTGAGAAGGAAAGTGTAGATAAGGGAGAAAAAGCCAAAAATCAAAAAGAAACCAATGCAGAAGCATCTAGTGCTCCTGCATCACAAGAAGTTCAAAGTCCACTACCTAAGTTAGTACCTGAATACCCTCCTCCTCCTTATCCTCAAAGACTAAAAAAAGCACATGAGGAGAAGCAGTTTGGTAAATTCTTAGAGGTACTAAAACAATTACACATCAATGTTCCCTTAGTAGAAGCCCTCCAACAAATGCCAAACTATGCAAAATTCATGAAGGATGTGCTTACTAAGAGAAGAAGATTAGGAGAGTTTGAAACAGTTGCCATGACAGAAGATTGTAGTTTGCTTATGCAAAATAAGATTCCTAGGAAATTGAAGGATCCAGGTAGTTTTACAATTCCATTTTCTATAGGTAAATCCTACACTGGTAAAGCTTTATGTGATTTAGGTGCAAGCATCAACTTGATGCCTAAATCTATTTTTGACCAGTTAGAAATTGGAAATGCAAAACCAACCACTGTGACACTTCAATTAGCTGATAGATCAATAGCCTATCCTGAAGGTATCATAGAAGACATCCTAGTTAAGGTAGACAAATTTGTATTCCCTGTAGATTTTGTTATCCTTGACTTTGATGCAGATAAGGAAGTGCCTATTATCCTAGGTAGACCATTTCTAGCAACTGGTAAAACCATAATTGATGTGCAGAAAGGTGAACTCACTATGAGAGTGAATGATCAAGAGATCAAATTCAATGTAATGAATGCTATGAAGTATCCTTCAGAGGATTCAGAAGAGTGTTCATCCTTATTCTCTCTAGATCAATTGGTAGAAAAACAATTTTACAAACAGTATGATCACTTAGCCAATGCAGATGCATTAGATGCAGCTGCATTGCTAGATGATGAAATACTAGAAAAAGAGAATCTGCCAATAGAAAACTCTTGTAAGGAAGTATGGGCTAGGACTTATGAACCACTCAACCTTGAGGATCCAAGTCTCAAGAAGAACTTACCCTCAATAGAACAACCTCCTAAGTTAGAATTAAAGATACTGCCTGAACACCTTAAGTATGTTTTCCTAGGAACAAATGAGACTTTACCTGTTATCATTGCTTCTGATTTAACATCAAAACAGGAGAGTGATCTCATTAGTACTCTAAAGAAGCATACCAAAGCTATAGGTTGGCAAATGACAGATATCAAAGGAATTAGTCCTTCTATATGCATGCATAGAGTGATTTTGGAAGAAAATTCCAAAAACAGCATAGAAAGTCAAAGGAGACTAAATCCTATTATGAAAGAGGTTGTGAAAAAGGAAATCATAAAGTGGCTAGATGCTGGAATCATATACCCCATATCAGACAGTGCTTGGGTAAGCCCTGTCCAATGTGTACCTAAGAAAGGGGGTGTGACAGTGATAGCCAATGAAAAGAATGAATTGATACCAACTAGAATCATCACACAGGTGGAGAATCAGTATGGATTACGAAAAACTCAACAAAGCTACCAAAAAGGATCACTTTCCTTTACCATTCATAGACCAAATGTTAGATAGTTTAGCAGGGAAAGAATTTTATTGTATCCTAGATGGCTACTCAGGCTATAATCAAATAGCCATTGAGCCTAAGGATCAACACAAAACCACCTTTACATGCCCTTATGGAACCTTTGCTTTTAGAAGGATGCCATTTGGCTTATGTAATGCACCTGCTACATTCCAAAGATGCATGATGTCTATATTCTCAGATTTCATTGAGCAATCAATGGAAGTATTCATGGATGATTTCTCTATCTTTGGAGAGACATTTCAAGTTTGCTTAACAAACTTGGAACAAATTCTCAAGAGATGTGAGGAAACTAATTTAGTATTAAACTGGGAAAAGTGCCATTTCATGGTACAAGAGGGCATTGTGTTAGGACATAGGATTTCAAAGAAAGGTCTAGAGGTAGATAAAGCTAAGGTTGATGTCATTGAGAATCTACCACCACCAAACACAGTTAAAGGTATCAGGAGCTTCTTAGGCCATGCTGGTTTTTATAGAAGGTTTATCAAAGATTTTTCAAAAATCTCAAAACCATTATGTATGCTTTTGCAACATGATATAGAATTTAACTTTGATGAATCTTGTATAGAAGCTTTTGACAAGCTTAGAAAAGCATTGGTGATAGCACCAATTATAGTAACTCCAGATTGGAGCAGGCCATTTGAATTAATGTGTGATGCTAGTGACTTTGCAGTAGGAGCAGTCATAGGGCAAAGGTATGATAAGGTCTTTCATTCCATATATTATGCTAGCAAGACATTAATTGAAGCTCAGGTGAACTACACAGTCACAGAAAAGGAATTATTAGCTGTGGTCTTTGCATTTGAAAAATTCAGATCATACTTAGTTGGCACTAAAATTATTTTTTACACTGATCACTCTGCCATTAAGTATCTAATTTCAAAGAAGGATGCAAAACCAAGGCTGATAAGGTGGATTTTACTCCTACAAGAATTTGATCTAGAAATTAGAGACAAGAAAGGAGTAGAAAACCAAGTAGCAGACCATTTATCAAGGATTGAAGGAGAATCACTTGGTACTCAAGGAGAAGAAATCAAGGAGAGCTTTCCTGATGAGAAACTATTGGCAATCAAAGTCAATGCAAAACATGAAACTGCATTTGCTATAAGCAATGCAGGAGCATCTAATGCATCTGCACCATGGTTTGCTGATATTGTAAATTTCCTTGCAAGCAAAGTAGTACCAGTGAGTATGACATATCAACAAAGGAGAAAGTTCTTCCACATGGTTAAGCAATACTATTGGGATGATCCATTCCTTTACAAGATGTGCCCTGATCAATTAATGAGGAAATGCATACCTGAAGAGGAGCAACAAGCAAGCGATTTACGCATTGTCATTCTCGCACCTTATGGAGGACACTTTGGAAGCACTAGAACAAAGACTAAGGTATTACTGATGCAGTTATTTTTGGCCTACTTTATTTAAAGATGCATATTTTATGGTCAAATATTGTGATAAATGTCAAAGAGCAGGAAATATCTCTGATAAGCATGAAATGCCTAGAACAAATATTTTAGAAATTGAATTATTTGATGTTTGGGGCATGGATTTCATGAGACCTTTTCCACCCTCTTTTGGCAATTTATATATCTTAGTAGCTGTTGATTATGTATCCAAATGGGTAGAGGCGAGTAGCATTACCTAATAATGATGCTAAATCGGTGAGTAAGTTTCTTCAAAGAAACATATTCACTAGATTTGGAACTCTAGAGCTATCATTAATGATGAAGGTTCACACTTTTGCAATAAGATCATAGAAAACCTTCTAGCTAAGTATGGAGTTAAGCATAGGATAGCTACTGACCTACCATCCTCAAACTAGTGGACAAGCGGAATTATCCAATAGGAAATTAAGAGAATGCTAGAAAAATGGTTAGTCCAAATAGAAAAGATTGGTCTTTACATTTGGATGATGCTTTATGGGCATATAGAACAGCATTCAAAACACCCTTAGGAATGTCCCCTTACAAATTAGTCTATGGAAAAGCATGCCATTTACCTGTGGAATTGGAAACAAGTCTTATTGGGCTATCAAGAAGCTCAATTTCAATCTGAACAAGGCAGGTAAAAAGAGAATGTTAGAGCTTGATGAGTTAGAAGAAATTAGGCAAACCTCTTATGAGAATGCTGAAATCTACAAAGCTAAAACTAAGAAATGGCATGACAAGAAAATTCACAGAAGAGAATTGAAAGAAGGAGGACTAGTTCTGCTATACAACTCTAGGTTGAAGCTATTTCCTGGAAAACTTAGATCAAGATGGTCAGGACCATATAAGTTGATAAAGGTTTATCCACATGGAGCAGTAGATTTATTTGATAAAACCTCAAATACTGTCTTCAAGGTGAATGGTCAGAGAGTTAAAGAGTACTATGGTGAACATGTGGTGAGAGACAAAATCACCACCCATTTGCAAAATCTCTAAGTGAAAAGAGGTAGTCAGGCTGACAAGACTCTTAAAACAAGCGCTTGATGGGAGGCAACCCATTGTTTTTAATTATTTTTGTGCAATTTTATGTTTTTAGTTGTTTTGCAGAAATGCAGGAAACTAATGCAGCTGCATTGAAGGAAAATGTGCCCTGCATCAGAAATTTAAAAAACTTGAAGAAAATTGGTTAAGTGTGAATCATAAGGCTTCAGGAAGATCAAAGGGAGGATATGCAAGATTAATGACGCATTGGTAGCCAAAGCAAGACACTTGGCATAATGCATGCGTAGCACGCAATGCTAACGGCTACCTAATAAATCCACTAACTTCCCTCTTCCTGAAACATAAAACCTTTTGTTGTTACCGTTACCCCTTCATTCGCAAATTCTCACAAATTTCTCTCATCTGAAACACAAACCACCCTTCACATTCTCAATCCAATTTTTTCTCAATCACACAAGCAATCAAAAACCTAGAAATTCAAAGCAATTACAATGGTGAAGAAGCAATCAGCACAGAAATCATCAAGCAAGCAGGCCAAAACTCCCCAAAAAGAGAAGAAAGCCATGCATGCAGGATCATCATCATCAAAGAAAGGCAAAGCCAAGGAATCAACAACAAGAAATGATGACAATGTTCATCTATGGAACATGCATCTATTGCCCGAGAGAGGGTATGATTTGAAGAAGGCTAGCCCATCATTCATGTCAACAGTGGCCAATCTCAATTGGGACCACTTCGTGCTACCAAGGGGAGGCTATATTGAAGACATAGTGAGAGAGTTCTATGCTGAAATCACACCACAAGAAGGAGCAGAACATTCCTACACTTCCATGGTGAGAGGTAAAATTGTACACTTGCATGCCAAGAAATTAAATGAACATTATATGCTGAAATATAATGGGAATGATTTTGAGAATAGAGTGGCCAAATCCTTTAAGAAAGAAATGGAAGAAATAAGGAATAGGATTGCTATACCAGGGGCTGTATGGGAAAAATTCACACCTAATGAGATTAAGCTTAGAAGCAATTATTTGATAAATGCATTAGGTAATTGGCATTTGTTCATAGCCAATTCAATTCTGCCTACATCACATACATATGCTATGACCAAAGAGAGATTGATCTTGCTAGATACAATTCTCTCTGAGAGAAATGTAGACATAGGCAGATTGATAGCTAGGGAAATTCTTGCATGCTCAACAAAATCAAAGGGATTTCTGTTTTTCCCTTGTCTTATAACTGAATTATGCATGAAAGAAGGTGTCCCTATAGCTGCTAATGAACAAAGGAAATTTCCCCCTGGTAATTTGAGTGCTGAAGTGAAGGAGAAATTGAGGAATGTAAGAGGCCCTGCACCTGCAATGCAAGAGCATTACATGCAGAAGCAGAGGGCTGTCTGGAAATTTCAAAATGATCAACATGATTGGCTTCAATTGGTCTTTGACAAGATCTTTGATCTTGTGGGCCAAGTGAATGCCCCTGAATTCCCAAGTTGGGTATTGAGAAGTGAAGGAGAAGAAGAAGAGGAGAAAGAGGCTGATGAAGAAGGGAAAGGAAAGGAGAAAGTAGAGGAACCTAGCACCAAGAAGAAAGTGACTAGGAAGCAATACAAAGTACAAAAGAAGGTTGTGGTAGAACCTGTGAGTGAAGAAATGTTTGATTCTGATAAAGAGGATGAGGAACTAGAAAAAGAAATGGATAATGAAGTTGAAGAAGAAGGGGAGGAAGAAAGTGAGACTGAAATTGATGAAGAGGAGGAAGAACATGCTAGAGGTGTGATCCTAGAAGAAATAGCTAGGCAAAAATATGCCAAACCCTCAGCATCAACCCAACCAGAAACCCCTATCACTTCACCAGTTACCAAAACACCCATCATCTCACCTAACCAAGAATCCTCCTCCATTCCAAAATCACCATTACCCTCCCTCAATGATCCACCAGTACTATCACCACCACAAACAACCCCTCCACCACCCTCTCCAACAAATAAACCACACAAAACTACTCACACAGAAGAACCAATCTCAGAACAAACCCCTGTTATGCCAACAGACCAAGCAGTACCTTCTGACCCAAGCAATATTATTTCTAATGTTGTTTCTGCTCTTGAGAAAGAGTTTGTGCAGGAAAGAGAAGAAGAAGGACTCAACAAGGAAGACAAAGAAGAAGAATCATCTGCAAAGGAGACTGTAGCCCAAACTGTTGAGATGCAGAGTGATGCTCCTGCATCACTTGCTGCTGCATCACAACAGGCAACAATTGTGCATGATGAGGCAACAATAAAAATGGTTCTGGAACAAATGGCTCAACAGAAGAGGGATGCTTTGCACAACACTCGAGAAATTCTTCAAGCAACTGCGGGGAAGGCGAGCAAAATTAACACCTAAGAGGAAGAAATCTGATGCAGTCAAGACTGATGCACCTGCATCAGTTCCAGAACAAATTCCTGCAACTACACCAGAAGTAGGAGGTGCATCTGCACCTACAGAAGAAACACCTAGCAAGCCCAAGGAGAAGAAGCAGAAGGTGAAACACACTCCTCCATCCAGGCAAAGCACCAGAATTAGGAGTGAGCAAAGAAATGAGTATCAATTTACAAGCTTTCACCTACTACTGCTATATGCTTGTTTTGTTTCTTTCTGTCTATTTCCCTGGTTGTACTAATCCCTCTCCCCTATTTTGAACAAATGATTTGTATTTCTGAACAAATTTGTAAGTGAGAGGCAATCGCAACCCCTTAAGTTTGGGGGGATTTGCATGATTTGCATGTTATGTTATGTTTAAATATGTTTGTTTTTATCTAATATGTTGTGTGTTTAATTAATAGGTTTTATATAGTAAATATATATGTTTTAAATAGTTTTTAGTTTGTTTAAATATTAGATGTACTTAACAAAGTAGTATCTAAATATTTTAGTAGAAAAGATCGAGCTTTTTCAAAAATATGGTGAAAGCCCATGGATGGAATTTTTATGATGAAAAAGAGAAAAAGAAGCCTTATTTCTCAGAAAAATCAAAATTATTTTTACTTCAACACTTCAAAACTGAGTTTGTGAAAAGAACCTTGCTATTTAAAGATCAATCTGATGCAAGGGGAATTTTTGGTAAGCTTAGGTCAAAACAAAGCTTTACTAAAAAGAAAGAAGAGCTTAAAGAATTAAGTTTGGGGGTGTTTTATGAAAACAAAGGCTGAATTTCAAAAGTGAAGAGTAAACAATGCACAAAAAGAATACAAAAAGTGGACAAAGCCATATCCTAAATCTTTTGAAACTATACCTGTGCCTAAGTACATGAATGCATCTGGAGGTCAAAGACCTGTGCCATGCAGGAATAAATGTATCTGGAGGATAGTTCAAAAACTGAACCTGTGCCATGCAGTCTCAATGCTAACTGCATCAATGCTCCTGCACTGATCCTGCATCAAATCCTGCACTTCGCGGTGAATAAGCAGCCTATTTCATATGCATCCACTTGCAAGTGATGACCTCCTGCCTGGTTCCCTGATGCCATCCCACCTTGTATAGTAGGCGCCTACCATTCACACATAGCTATAGGCATAGCTTTGAAGAGTCACCAACATAGGGACACTTGTTCTATCACCATGGAACCGCCCTATGTGATTAAGTCAAAGATTTCAACATGGATAAACCTCTGGAGAGCAACTACAGCTATGATCCACTCAAGATTACTTCAACATGAAGAAAGGAAGCACCTCACTTGAAAGCTATAAAAGGACCTCACATCTTCATTTGGAAATATATCACAATCCATAAGTTAGATCAAAATTTCAATATACATAGTTAGTTTTTATATTTTTAGAGGAAGAGGAAGGAATTGACAAATCCTCCTTAACTCATTTTCATAGTGTTTGTATAGTGCTAAGGAGTAATGCTAGTGCATTGCTAGAAGATTTCATACAAAGGTTTTCAACATTTGTAGCTTTACTCTTGTTGTTTCTCTTTTGTGATTTCTATATATATAAACATGGTCTATTCAGGTTTATATATATCTTGCAATGTCTATAGTTAGCTAAACCTCTCTTAGTTGGAATGTTCTAATCATTTAATGAGCTTTTAAGTAAGTATGTTGCATGTATGTATGTTTGTACTTTAGTTCTTGCTTGATAATATTTTTATTACTTATTTTGAACTTGATCACTTAGAATAAGTATGAATTGTAAATGACCAGTAAATGGCTTACAATTAAGAACTCAAGAACTAATATGGGTGAGTGTTTTATATAAAACCATGCTAAGTCCTAGAGATAGGATAGTATAGTCCATAGGATAATTGTGGGTACTTAAAATACAAGAGTGAATTTATTTAAGCAAATTGGATAATTGTTAGGAGGCAAGATTGGCATTGACACCCCTTTCTTTACTGCATAGAACAAGGATCATAAGAGTGGTAATGATACTCAAGAAAGTGACCGAAAGGCACATAGCTAATGCAACAAAGATTCGTGCAATTTCGCATCACATACTGCATCATACACTTATAAGTAAATTACTTGATGAAGACATTCCAACTAGCTTTTCTCTTTTACACTATCAACATTCTTTCTTTGTTTTCTAACTTAGTTGTGATCATCAACCAAAATCCAAAATTATTTTATTACTTTGTTACTTTACACTTTATTACTTTATATTGATTTTAAAAGTGAGTTTTTCAATCTCTGTGGGTTCGATCTTTTTACTACTTGTTTTTGGACAGTGTATACTTGCACACAAGTGTATGTGATTTCCATACACCAATGACTCTGAAAGAAGTTAGTTATTTGGTGTGATAACGCATTTACTTTCAACCATAGCAAATTTCATTACTGTATTTCCCAAGCATATCAATTGTTGTAGTTATATATTATGGCCTTTAATTCATCTTCCTTCTAATTATTATTTTGTTAAGTTATTCCAAGGCAAAACTATTTTTAATATTCCCTTATTTATGTTTCCTATCATATATACCACTTTCTTCCAGTTTAATACAGTTCATGACATCTGGAACCATGTAGACATGTTCCAACTGTATTATCTACCAAATAATTTTTACCTTATTTTGCCCTTCCACTCCTCATGCAGAATATTCAATATTGTCTTTGGTCTCAGAAGTGAAATATTGAGGCCAACTGTTGAAAAGGAAAAATATCGAGGCCATGAAGTTGTAGATTAAGTCTACTTGGAAGGATAGTAGTTTTATTATCCAATGGGGTGGTGAGGGAAAAATGAAGGAGTCTTTTTGGTATAATTCTTCCATGGAAGATGAGTGTGGTGAAGTTTCATAGATAGATGAAAGGATAGTTGGGAGAAAGAAAGAGACACGAGACGGATGTACAATGATTTTTGCATGGCGTGGCAAGACATAACACGTGTCTTTTGCATGTCAATACGAACATGATGTCGTGGCAATCTGCATGAGAAAGTGAAACATTTTGATATGATCTTCTCTTTACCTTTGGGCTTGGGCTTAGGCTTTATTGGTAAAAGCCCTTCCTTCATTTGGACTCTCATAGTCATATATCATCATGTTGAAGCCGCAAGATGCATGATATGACTATTTATCTGCTTCATGAATATATCATTGTAGAGCAATATTATTTGGTCTTTAAATTGTAGAAAGAATTAAATTTTGTGAGACAGACTTTACGGGTTAACATCCAAAGACCACGATTTAGGAATTCTGCATATTACTACTATATCTGCATATTACTACTATTTTTTTGGATGGTTTTTTTTTCTCTTCTTCCTTCTTTGTTTCACTTTCTTTTTTGTTTCTTACTTGTATTTTTTTTTTTTCTTTTTTGTTATTTCTTTCTTCTTTTTTTTACCATGTCATTGGTACGTAATTTTTATTGTATTTGTCGATGACTAATCTACGCTAGGTAGTCTGGCTAACCACGAGTCTCCCATCCCAACAGAGTTTTTACCACATCCAAAGTTCTTTTTTTATATTTGAAGGTTTTCTTTTTTAATTTTATTTTTTATATTTTAAGGGGTACTTTACAGTCTCAAAAATTTTTAGATGTTTAAATATGCAAATTTTTGGTGGAAAACTATTTAAGTTCATGACAAAACACATAAAATGCGATGGTAACCAATGTGATTTGTTGTAGTTGATGGGGAAAAAATCATTTTTTAACTAAATGTGTAAAGTGAAATGTTAAGCGGTGTGCTTAGGGGTTCTTTAGGGTTTAGAAAAAAAATTAATTTTACCGATGACTAATCTAGACCGGGGAAACTGGCTGACCACGAGAACTCGGCTTTGTCGGCTTATGTGGTTATCTCCTCCCAACAGAGTTTTTGTCACACCCAACCCAAGGTTCTTCTTTTATATTTTATGGTTTTGCATTTTTTTTCTTTTTTATATTTTAAGAGGTATTTTACAATCTCGAAAAATCTTACATGATGAAATATGAAAATTTTGGGTGAAAAAATGTTTAGTTTTGTAAGAAAAAAAGTAATGTGAAATGCTAAACAATGTGCTTTGGTGTAGTTGATGGGGACAAAATTATTTTATCGTAATTAAATGTGTAACGCTAAATTATTTTCTTCTTTATTTAGATTATTTCGCATCAACAAGTATTAGAAACATTCTTAAATTTGTGGTTAGTTTTAAATCAAACCGTGCATGATCGACATAATCCTACAACCGGCTCAGGACGGATCTATCAACCTCAAGAGCAAAATAACCCAGAATAGTCATTCTTGATGGATTGTTGTTTATGTTACAACTTTTAGCTGTTTGTGTTATAACTTTATATAATATGTGTGATTAGGCTGTTGTTTTTGTTCCAACTTTAAGTTGTTTGTGTTATGTGACTTTTATCTTTAATTGTGATGTCTTTCTAATACTTAGAATTTGTTTGATGTTATTATTTACTGTTGTTTTTGTTTAATAGTAATTCATTTAATCAATAGTTAGACAACCCGTCCATCAGAGTCAATTGGCTTTTTTTTCTTTCACTTTGGCTTTTTTTTCTTTCCTTTGTTTTACTTTTTTTTACTATCTCATTAGTGTGCAGTTTTCATCGGTTTTAACGATGACTAATGTACACTGGAGAAGTTGGCTGACCACGAGTACTCAGTTTTGTCGGCGTGTGTGGTTATATCCTCCCAACAGAGTTCTAGAGACGAATCCATCGAACCGGTAAGACGGTATTATGGGTTAAGTTTTTATGGTTACATTTGATGAATATGGATAATGTTATTATAGGTTGTTTTTTATTTTACAACTTTAAACTTATTTTGTTATGACTTCATCTAATCTGTGTGATTACGCTGTTGTTTATATGCTCCAACTTTCAACTGTTTGTGTTATGACTTGATCTAATATGTGTGACTTTTGTCTTTAAATGTGATGTCCTTCTAATATTTAGAATTTGTTTAGTCAAAAAAAATACTTAGATAACATTCAAGGGATGAAAAAAATACATAACAAGAGCCACATGGGTGTCCTTTGTTAAGGGGAAAAAACTGCGAGTAGGAGATTTGTTGAAATTGGAAATTGGTGACTCCCCTTTGACTGTTTTTGTTAATATCATTAGGAAATCTGGTAGAAATAATTAACTGTAGTACTTACCTTTCTACTGAAACAATAGCCCTTGGCCTTTAAATATCCAAACTGCCGGATATTCATTAACAAATGTCTATGCTTTTGAACTATTTTAAACATTTTTCTTATTATTATTCCTTCTTCGTATTTGTTCATATCTAAGTTTAGACTGAAATAATTTTTACTTGACCTAAGCTACTTGGTTTTGTACCAATACAATATGTAGTATGTCTTTACTATCTAGACTAGAAAAAAATCTGGCAGCTCGTATTCACTTTTAACCTACTATAACCATGTTTGTCCTCCCTACAACATAAATTTTAACTATATAGACTACATCTACGCTATTGTACTCCCCAAGTCTTTATAGACTCACTAAAATCGTCAGAAATGTTAATGCTTATTGTTGCAACAATGTTGTTCCTTTCTAATTTATAATCACATCTCCAAAGTTTTTCCACCTATCATCATTAACTTATGCACAAATTATAACACCTCTCCATTCTGTATGAACCTATCTTTCATTAGAAAAGAAACACTAGCCAGTCCGTCCGTAGGACGGGTGATGAAGCTAGTTCTTCTAGAAGGAAAACTCATGTATTCAATCCTTAAGAATTACAAAATTAGTATATTATAAAGAATAATATCTCATTCCTTTATGGAAAATGTTTCTATCAGATTACATATTACATTAGAATCATGTTTCTAAATTTGGTTAAAGGAAGGAACCACATACAAGTGGGTTTGTTGTGAAAGTATCTTAAGCAGGTATTCTGTAAATGTGTATTTTCTAAAATGGCATTTGTCAATTTAGATTTCAGGTCATACAAAGGCTTGGATTCTGCTGTATACTTGAGTATCTACTTACTTGTTCTCATTTCACTCCTAGCATTTTCTATTATGGTTCTAGTCAATTAGACCAATAACACCTTGGAGCGTTCAAATGTGGTTTGAAGTAGCATAGATAAGCTTTCAATTTTCTGTTAGGCAAACTTTTCAATTTCTAGGATTTTTTCCCTAGCTTTTTTGGCTGTTCATATGATCTATCATTTAATATGCATGAAATTTCTTCCACTACAAAAATTTGGCTAAATAGCGACCCACAATTCGCGGCGGGTGCTACAACCTCCGTCGCTCATTTTCACTCGCGGCAGTTCCTAGCAACTGCCGTCGCTCATCTACACCGGCGACAGTTAACAATTGTCTCGCGGCGGTTCCAATTTTAAAGAAAAAAGAAAGCAGCGCGTTTCATTCCCTCTTCTCTTCCAGCGTTCCACACCGTCAAACCCACTCCGCTCCACTCTCACTTCTCTCTGCAACCCTAAACCCACTCCGCTCTCTCTGCAACTTCGTCATTTTCGTCAACGCCAGAGGATCCTCATCCTCTTTCTACTTTCTATCTCCGTCTTTGCTCCTCTCATTTTCGTCTCTCATAGACTCAATCTCCTCACTCTCCTAGGTACGTACTAATACTTTCTCTTTTTCAATTGCTGTGACTTCATTATAGCTTCTTCGCTTTTGATTCATTTCGTGCATTTTTGTTACCGTTGTTTCAGGAAGAAGAGATTTCCTTGAAGACTTGTATCGTGTTGTAAGAATTTTCCTTCTCATGCCTAAACAGTTTTGTTTGTTTGTTTGTTGAAATACGATTCTCCTTCACCACCTGATATATAGGGTCTTGGCAACAGGAATTTTAGTTAAACCCATCTCTGGCTGTCGCTCCTCCTCCACCCATCACCGTCAAACCCTAACACGGCTTCACCTCATCCTGCACGGAAGTTTCGTTTTCATCACTTCACCGAGAACAAGAACAACTCGCTTCGTTCGGACCTTGCCCTTTCTTTTTTTACTCAAGCAGAGCTCACCCTTGCTTTACGGACCTTGGTTTCGTTACGGTTTGCGTTTGGACCTTGCACTTACCCTTTCTTTGCGTTCTTGTTTGCCGTTCGATTTGAGTTTATCTTTAAAGTTAGCTTTTGAAGCATAATGATGTTGTGGTAGTAGAAGATTTGGGAATTGAAGATAGTAACTCTATTTAAACTATCACTTTATGTTGGGTGTTGATTTTGATTAGCGGTTATGTTATGCTAGGTGTTGGTGTAGAATTCCAATTAGTGGTTAAGTAACTTAAGTTATGTAATGTGTTGATTTTGAATGTTAGTGACAATTGATGAAGAATGAATTATGATTATTAAGTATGGTTATATGACTACCCCTTTAATTTTGTGTATTTTTAATTTTTGAGTATTTATGTATACTAACTAGAAGTTATACATAACGCGCCTTCTAGTGTTCACAATATTGACTATCCCGCTATCTATACCACTTTTTACGGTTTTGTGGTCCACCGCTCCGCACTGCTTTCAGATAGTAACTAATAGTCTAACACTATAGTAATTTGAATGTAACATAAGCTAGGACAAGCTCATTAAAGAAAGGGAGGAAAGTTTCGATTAAATGTGAGGACGCAAGGTATAAGACTGAGTTAAGTGGTTAGTTAATTCATTGAACTGATTATGCATTAACCACATGTCCTTGTTTTACAAGTTGTTTGATGACTGGCTTTCATAACAGATCTGGCATAAGTAACAGTAAGGGCTATGTCAAAAAGCTTATTTTTCTTGACTATCATTTCTTTAATCTGCTGCAAAGTGCCTATAAGTTTTTGATCAAAAAGCTTATATTTGTGAACTGTCTTGCTTTTCTTTTTGTGCTATACTTGTTTTCTGATTGTTAGAATAACAGATTTAATGTTGTTGACTAGACTATGAATTGGCTATGACTCATAGTAATCATATGTAATTAATTCAGAGATTATCCTAGCACTATATATAGGTATCTCATGTATTGTTGGAATATATCATAGAAATACAAACCAATGTTTTCATGGTATATAGAGCTCTCAATCTTGAGAGACCTTCCGCATAAATCCTATTCGGGCCAATATCCACAATCCTGCTCGAGGCCCCCTTTCGTTTTCTCTCATTACACACCGCCCAAGTCTATAAATCCATTACACCTTAGACCTAAAATAGTGTTGTACTTTTACTTTGGTGCATGCTAGAGGAAATGGAAAAAAAGAGTTCTAGTTAAACAAAAAGTGAAAGTTGTGGCCATTAATGTTGATTTTCTTTCATTAAAGTTATGGCATCAAGGTTTCCGTATGGGAGAGTTTGTGGTTTGGATTTGTAATGTGAAATGGAGAAAACATATATGTCGGGAGGTTAAGATAATTAAGAGATCTTAATTAATTATTCATATTATTAATTGTCTTATTGGGAGGTTGTGAAGTCAACAATAATTGTTCATTACTTGGGTTTTAGTTTTGGCTACAATATTGATTCTAACTTAATTTATGGCTCTTTTTTCAAATCGCTTAACTTGGAATCACAAGATGATTTGAGACGCTCTTACGGTGCAGTCACACAGACAAAATGAAGCAAGCCCATCCCGTAGGACATCTAGATAGATGATTCTATTTGGTTGTATTTTGATGTTATGAACTAGTTTTGCTAGTTGGTTGTACTTTGAGATTTTATGAACTAATTAAGTCGGTTGTACTTTGATGTTATGAACTAATTTAGTTGGTTGTATTTTGGTGCCATGAACAACTAGATTTGGATGTATGAACTAAGTTCTAGTTATTATGAACTAAATTTGGTTTCTAAAATTTGTATGTGATTTTGGCATAATTGTAGTTTCTTTAATAGGTACAAGTTGGGTTAGAAAGGTACGAAACAAAAATCGGGTTTAAAATTTTAAAAAAATTATTTTTAACTTGCGGCGATTTGCAACCGCCGCTAGTGTTGGTGGGAAAATTTTGGCGCGTAGCTTTGCGACGATTAATAACCGCCGCTAGTGTTGGTGGGAATTTTTGGCGCGCACCTTGGCGGCGATTATGAACCGCCGCGAACTGTTTGCGAGAAAATTCAAAATGCTTGTTGACGGCGATTCTGAAACGCCGCCACACGTAAGCGGCGGTTTGTGTGTGATTCTTGGACCGCCGCCAAAACTACTGGCGACGCTAGAAATAACGGCGCTACAGAACCGCCGCCAAACATAAATCCACGGCGGTTAGAACCGCCGCCGCTCTCAATTTTACCCGCCGCCGTTCCTCTGTTTCTATGTAGTGTTCTAACATAAGATATGTTTGTTTCTATATTTAAAAGAACAATACATGTTAGCACGTTACAAAACTACTTCTACTTCTATGTGTTGATTAGTATGGCAGTTAAAATTTGCACCTCTAAGCAGTTAGTTCTATGCAGATCCTAAAAAAACTCTTTTTCCCCCTTCACCAAAGATAAAATTTTTATTCATTTTCAAAAAGAAATAAATAGGCAAATTTAGGTATTTTTTTTAAATCAGACGTTAAAACCACACGTTTAGTTAGAGGTTCCCTTTCAATAGAAATGAGACGTGGGGTGCTAGTACCTTCCCCATGTCTAACTGACCCCCGAACCCATTTCTCTAGTTTAGCAAGACCATCCGCTTTATTCAAAAGACCCTTTTTCAATGTTTTGGTCTTAAAACTAAAATATTGATGGCGGCTCCATAAATTTTCCACGTTGTCAAACGAGAAATCCCAAACCGGATTTTTCGGGGTGCAACAGCTGGCGACTCTGCTGGGGACCTTTTTTTTTAAAAGACGAGGGTCAAGCCTAACTAATTAAAATGTGTGGTTTAATGTATTGTTGATTTGACTAATACCTTGTTTGCCTTCATTTTTTTTTCCTTTCTTTCTTATCATTGATTGTAGGCATATGTATTTGTCTTCTTCTATGTTTGTTCCCTACCTCCTCTTCTACTCCTTTTCTTTTATTGCTTATGCCCATGCATTCTTCCGATCCCCATGATCCCTTCTTCTTCGCTCCCTTTCTTCGGTAAGTTCATGCACCTTTCCCCCTATTCTATCATGATCCCCTCTTCTTGGCTCCCTTTCTTGAGGTAAGCAATGCACTTAATTGTTGTTGAAACCCTAGGCTAGCTTATGTGATATTGAACCCTAGGGTAGATGACATGTTATTGCTTGCTATTGTCTGGACTGCTCTGGTTTTCATTTCAGGTGGGGTAGTGTTAGGGAAAATGCCCTTGACACACACTATACTCATACCTTATGATTACATGCTTTGAGTGGGACCATAACCCAGGTCTGCAAGCTTAGGAGAGTGGATTCGAGTAGTGAGAGCCCATCAGGACCTTTGTCCGTTTGGCTACTGGCGAAAGTTTCAACCAGAGTTGTGCCCTTTCATGATGCCTCACACCTAGCAGTTTGCTGCATTTGTGGGGATTTTTGTGAAAGGGACTGTGGCTCTGGTGGCCTTGTGAGGGAGTGAATAGAGCTACATGGGAGGATTACCCTTTTAGTTGCCCTAGATCGTAGGTCTCACCTCTTTTTAGGTCACAAGGGCTTTTCCAAATTGTGTGTTGCATTATTACATCTAGTTTAGTTCTTTTCCTTCAACAATTTTTGAAAAAAACCAAATCAAAAAGAATATATTTTTCCTTCTCTTTCATAAATACCTATATGAGGTGGCATATAGGGTATACTGCCCTAAATTTTCGAACCACTACCTGCAAATAACTTTCTTTATGAAAATAAAATGGAAAAGCATCCTCATCATCCACATTTTGCATCATAACATCATGCATTACATAAGCAAAATTCAAAAAAAAAAAAAGACTTCATGTAGCATTCTTCATGCATCTAATTTGATTGTCGGTAATCTTAAAGTAACTTGGAATCTTGTCATAGGCGTGAAAAACGAGACAACATGGGATCAAGAAGCGAAGGTATGCTAAATTCGAGGTTTCCAGTAGTAAAGAAAGCAGATGTGGCCAGTTTGATGGAGTGTGCTTCTCTAATGGTACCGGATGAGCGTGAGCTGTTTGAAAAGGCTTATGGGAATATTCTTCGACTGCTACAATTGGATCTTCAAGAAGATGCTGTGAAAGCCCTCAGTCAGTTCTATGATCCAGATATCCGCTGTTTCATTTTCAAGGATTTCCAACTCTCACCAACTTTTAGAGGAGTACGAGCAAATTTTAGGTTTCTCCAGGTCGGAGGCGGCGCCCTATCAGTGCCAGGGGCATCAATATTCAGACCAGAGGCTCTCTTTGCTACTGCAAGTTGGAGTGGGGGAGTTAGAGTCTCGAAAGGAGAAAAAGAACCGCATAGTGGGGTTTCCGCTGAGTTATTTTGAAGACTTGATGAGGTCCTATGCTCGATCTAACAGATGGGGTCCCTTCAAACAGTTGCTAGCACTAACCATCTTCGGGATTGTCCTTTTCCCACAAGTTGAGAAGTTTGCTGATGAGATTGGGGTGTTTTTAGCCTTCATAAGCAAGGATAATCCAATCAATCCAGTACCGGCCATCCTCGCAGACACTTACTACTCCTTTACTCATCATCGGGTGTTGGGGAAAAAGAAGATTGTCTGCTCTCTACATGTACTATATGCCTGGTTCCTCAACCATGTCATTGCTCACAAGACACAAGTTACAAATCTGTTGGATTATGCCTTGAGTTGCGAGGTAGAGGTCAAAAGTGCTCAGGAGTGGGTGCATACCTTAGGGAGCCTCAATGCCCTCAAGGTCCGCTGGTGTACTCATTCATGTTGGGGAAACAGACCTTCTGTTGTGTTTCAGTGTGGAGATTTTCAGAATGTGCCCCTAATGGGGACTCAAGGCTGCATCAACTATAATCCTTCCTTGACTATTCGACAACTTGGGTACCCTATGAGGAATATGCCTACAGAGGGCATGTTGGCTCCCATTTTTCTTAACAAGGAAGATCCGAAGAACAAAGGTGTATTTCAAAAGATCTCGAAGGCATGGAAGAGTGTGGTCTGTAAGGATAAAGAGGAGCTCATGAAAAATGTTGGTAATGTCACTTTTTACCAATGGTTGCATGAAAGGATCCAAAGTGTTCGTCCACCTGCTTCAGAGGCGCCGCCAGTCGAGAGAGAGACGCCAGAGCTTCACTTTCCTACCCCTGAGGAGTTGAATGAGGTTAAATCCGCATTAGCAAAAGCAGAGGAAGACAAAAAGGCACTGCAAGCAGAGTTAGAGAAGGTAACCCTACAAAAAGAGAGATTAGAGGAAGAGAATGAAATTAAAATGGTAGCTGTGGAGGAGAGTGTCAAGCGATTCAAGGCAGAAAGGGAAAGTAAGCTAGAAGCTCAGAAATACCTAAAGGGGGCTAGGGATGAACTTCAAAGGTACAAGCAGAAAACGAGAAAGGCCCTTGAAGAAGCTAAAGAATGGAAAATTGTGGCAACTGAACCCAGACAAGAACCTCACTTGGTGGTGGAGTTGAAAAGACAGCTGAAGAGTCTTGAGCAAGAGAGAAATTCCATCGGAAATGCTCTCAGAGAATATCAAGAAATGCTGAGGTATGAGCAAGAAAGATCCGATGAATTGAAAGGGAATCTCCGGTACTTAGAAGAGTCTTATAGGCGGATGCAAGTAGAGAGCCAATACTGGGAGCAACGTTTCTTAGCACTAATTGGCAAGATAGAAGAGCAAGAGATTGTTAAAGAGCTAAGAGATGAGGTCCAGCTTTGGAAGGATAAATTTTCAAGGTTAGCATGGCTAGCTAATCAGGCTGTGAGGGATGTCCCCAGGAGATTAAGGAGGGTTGAAGTTGAGATGCTTCCCTTCAATACCCCAGTCCATGTGTATGAGTTTGTGAACTTTTGCAAGGTACTGACTGAGGAGCTCATGGAAAAGGCTGAGGGAGCTGCTGCTGCAAGCAAGGAAAGAAGAAAGAAAAGGAAGTTGAAGGCCATATGTCACTAGATTTCAGCGCATTGTTGTTTTCTTTTTAGAATGTTCTCTAGGAAGTTGTAATTTTTCTTTGAAATATTGTAATTTTCTAAAAGCATTGAGAGATATTATATTGTACTTTCTTTCTTATGAATGGTTTAGAACTCGAATGAAGTAGGCCCATATCGCTTGTGGATCCCAATTTTCGTCACGCTCTTAAAATTTGCTTATGACAAGAGCAAGCTACCTCACGATTCCCGGCGCTAAACACAAAAATAACATAAAATCATGTGCATATGCATTGCATTCATTTACACATTCATCCTTGTACTCATAAAAAATGCTTTACCAACAGAAACAAAAGGCAAGCTGGTTCGCCAACACCGATATTACACCCGTCTACAGGCAAGATTGATGGCTGGTAATCAGGATTTTGAGATTGAGGACCTGGGTCAAGACGAGATGGGTGTGGAGATTCTTAACCCTGAGCAGCTGGCTCAGGAGAATCAGGCTCTGAAGGCTAAGGTTGAGGCTATGGAAACACAGATGGCCGAGGTAATGAGCATGCTACTGAATCTGAAGGGTGGAGCCGCTGCTGAGGCCACCGCTGTTGTTAATTCTGAAGGGGTTGTTACTTTCGTTGCTCCTCCAGTGACCGCTGAAGTTACAACTACTCACGCTACTCCTGGACTAGGGGTCAGTCACTTTGCCCATTCTCCAGGGATGAGTGGACAGAATCATCCGAATGCACAGATGTACCCTTGGGGAATGCCGTTGGGTTATGTGTCGTCCGTTGCTGAAGCCATTCCTATGGGATTGAGTCAACCTGCTATGGTCATACCTAGTGGGGCTGCTACTGGACCACAGATCCATGCTCCTGGTCTCGGTGTTGCGCTGCCAAGAACTTCATTCAGTCCTACTCCAGAAGTTGCCGTGAATCCTCAGAATGTTGTCCATCCTATGAGAAACCCTGCGCAATATGGGGGTTATTATCACAGTCCGGGGAACTATCCACAAGGTCATTTGTTTGAAAACACTCAGCATAGAGATCGGTATCACCTGCTTGAAGAGCGTTTAAGAGTTGTGGAAGGATCGGGTACTAGAGCCAAGGATGCCCGAGAGTTGTGTCTTGTCCCAGATGTTGTTATCCCTCCAAAATTCAAAGCACCTGACTTTGACAAATACCGCGGTACTGGGTGTCCATCTAGCCACTTGACGATGTATGTTAGAAAAATGGTCGGCTATGCTCACGATGACAAGGTGCTCATTCACTATTTTCAGAATAGTCTGACCGGGGCATCGTTGGATTGGTATATGCAACTACAATCCTCCGACATTCACAGTTGGAAGGATCTCTCTGAAGCATTTCTGAAACAATACCAGTATAACATGGACCTTGCTCGACCGGTCTCAATTCTGACACATGAGTAAAGGAGATAGAGAATCATTCAAAGAATATGCTCAAAAGTGGAGGAGCATAGCTGCTCAGGTGAAGCCGCCATTGACTGAAAAGGAAATGGTGTACATGTTTATGGAGACTCTTCCAGGGCTATATTATGATAGATTGGTGGGGAGTGTTTCATCCAGTTTCTCATATATGGTTGTCATCGGAGAACGATTAGAGCACGGATTGCGCAGCGGAAAGATTGCTAGAGGTTTTGGCAATTCTAGTGGACAAAAGAAACCCTTTTCAAATTTCCCCAAGAAGAAGGAAGAGGAAACCAATGTTATTACTGCAGGGGGGGCCCATCTTTCAGTTCTCCACAACAAACAGTACCATTTTACATTTCGGCTCGGCCACACATGAGCTAATTCAAGTTCTGAGCCGAACTATCCAGAAAAGAGGCGTGCTAGTTTTGATCCGATTCCAATAACTTATACTGAGTTGTTCAATCACCTTATCTCAAAAAATTTGATCAAAACCCGCCCCTGGAAGCCTATGCAACCTCCCTTTCCTAGAGGGTATAATGCTGATGCTACTTGTAGCTTTCATAGCGGAGGGGTCGGTCACACAGTGGAAGACTGTAAGGCTTTCAAACATGTAGTCCAGGACTTGATTGACGCCAACTGGCTTTCCTTTAAGCAGAATGGTCCAAACACGACTAAAAACCCATTGCCAGAACATGGAACACCATCCGTTAATGCAGTAGAAGATTCTGTGGGACCGACAATGATAAAAGATGTTAAGTGTATTCAGACTCCTCTGGAAAATATACATGCTGAGCTGTGCCGCTGTGGTGTTATCGAGAAAGGTTGTGCATGTGCTAACCCTTTATGTGTAGGTGCTTGTGAAATTTTCAAGTCAGTTTTGCAAGACTTGATGGATCGTTATGTGGTTCAGGTTGGAGTGTTTGAAAAGGAAGATAGTGTGTTAATGTTGCAGTTCAACGGTAGCGAAGAGGCTAGGAAGCCAATTGAGATATTGTACAACCCAAGACCGGCACAAGCCAGGCCTCAGCCAGTAGTTATTGAGATTCCTGCTCCATTCCCGTATGAGAAAGACAGTGCGCAGTGCCATGGAAATACAGTACCCTGCCTCCAACAGAGAGTTCTCCAAATGCCTCTGCTGTTACCCACATAACGGGGGCAAGTGGAATGACAAGGAGTGGACGTATGTATGCTCCCAAGTTCGTTCAAGGTGAATCATCCAAAGAAGCTGAAGACAGAGCTCGCAATGGGAAGGATAAAGAAGCGGAGAATGCTCAGAAAAAGAAAGAGGTAGAGCAAGAAAATGACGAGTTTCTAAAGATTGTAAGGCAAAGTGACTATAAGGTGGTTGACCAGATGAATCAGACCCCAGCAAAGATTTCAATGCTGTCATTGTTGTTAAGTTCAGAAGCGCATCGAACAGCCCTGATGAAAGTGCTGAATGGAGCTCATGTTGCTCAGAATATTTCTGTTGGCCAGTTCAACGAAATTGTTGGGAATATCGTGGTTGTGAATCATGTGACCTTTGCTGATGACGAGCTTCCCCCAGAAGGAAGGAAACATAACCAAGCCCTACACATCTCTGTTAAATGTGGGGATTTTGTGCTAGTACACGTTCTGATTGATAATGGTTCTTCTCTAAATGTGATGCCAAAGTCCACTGTGAGCAAGTTGGATGTGGATTGTTCTTTCATGAAGCCTAGCTCGACATTGGTGAGGGCGTTTGATGGGTCGAAGAAAGAGGTAATAGGGGAGATGGAGTTCCCTATTCAGATAGGTCCTGAGACATTCTATGTTAATTTTCAAGTCATGGACATCTCCTCGTCATACAGCTGTCTGCTTGGAAGGCCATGGATTCATATGGCAGGAGCCATTCCTTCCTCTCTGCATCAGAGAGTCAAGTTTGTGGTTGATGATAAAATTGTGGTAGTGTTCGGAGAGGAAGCGATGTTAGTTAACAAACCCTCTCCTTTCCGTTATGTGGAAGCAGCCGAAGAGTCCCTAGAAACTTCCTTTCAATCTCTCGAGATCGCCAATGCTGTGTTTGGAGGGAGTGAGTTGCCATCGCCTGTGATGAAGTTGTCGAAAGATGAAGAGATGGTTGCGAGGATCATGATGAATCAGGGATACCAGCTGGGACGTGGTTTGGGAAAAATAGGACAAGGGATTCTTGCTCCTGTCCAGCTGAAAGAAAACAAGGGTCGTTACGGGTTGGGATACCACCCAAGTGAGACTGAAAGGAAGAAGTTGGCTGAAGAGAGAAGAGGCGAATGGTTGGCCAAGCTGAGAGTGCCGGTATGTTGAACCAGGATCAGATCACTGCCATTGAGGATGATTCAGAGAATGAAGAAGGCGGAGCCAGTTTAGTCCGTCGTTGTAGTGCTATAGAGGAGCTCAAGAACTGGGAAGCTGTTGACTTGCCCATTACCTTTAGTTCAAAGTAATGATTGTAATGCACACCTTTGGCTCTGCCCAAGGCCTTAGGGTAGTTTGTTAGGGCATGCATGTTTTTATTTTCAATGATACCATCATCAATAAAAACGCTTGTTTTGAATTTCATCAATAAAATTTCTTTTTCTTTTTCTTCATTTGTCTCTTCGTTTTCTTTTCGCTTTATTGTGTTTGTTTCGCTTTTCATTCTACTGTCTGCTTCCACGAATGCAGATCAAAAGTAATTATCTCTGAAAATAGCAGTGCCAACGGTCCCTATTACAACTTTGATCATCCAATTAACCAAGCTGAAAGGGATGTTGATGAAAATTGGGAAACTCCTCCGGAATTGATGAGACTAATAGAACAGGAAGAAAAGGTCATTCAGCCTCACGGAGAGTCGATTGAGATAATCAACTTGGGTACAGAAGAGGATAAAAGAGAGGTTAAAGTCGGCACTGCCATGAAAGATAGTGAACGCAAAAGGCTAATCCAACTCTTGCACGACTACGCTGATGTCTTTGCATGGTCGTACAAAGATATGCCAGGGCTAGATACCGATATTATCGAGCACAGGTTGCCAGTGAAGCCAGAGTGTCCACCGGTCAAGCAGAAATTGAGAAGAATGAAACCTGAGATGTCATTGAAGGTCAAGGATGAGGTAAAAAAGCAGTTTGATGCGGGGTTTCTGGCGGTGGCCAAGTATCCACAATGGGTAGCAAATATCGTCCCTGTTCCGAAAAAGGATGGCAAGGTCAGGATGTGCGTCGACTACAGGGATCTGAACCGAGCTAGCCCCAAAGATGACTTCCCTCTGCCTCATATTGATATTACCGTAGACGATCTGATGCCCAACATTCTCTATTCTCCTTCATGGATGGGTATTCAGGGTACAATCAGATAAAAATGGCTCCAGAAGATATGGAGAAAACCACTTTCATAACGCTCTGGGGAACATTCTGCTACAAGGTGATGCCTTTTGGACTCAAGAATGCCGGTGCGACTTATCAGAGAGCAATGGTGACATTATTCCATGACATGATGCACAAAGAAATTGAGGTGTATGTGGATGATATGATTGCAAAATCCAGGACTGATGAGGGGCACATTGTTAATCTGCAAAAACTCTTTGAACGTCTCCGAAAGCTCAAGCTCAGGTTAAACCCAGCAAAATGCACCTTCGGTGTGAGGTCCGGGAAGTTACTGGGATTTATTGTCAGTCAGAAGGGGATAGAGGTCGATCCAGATAAAGTCAAAGCAATCCTTGAAATGCCAGCACCAAAGACTGAGAAAGAGGTCTGTGGTTTCCTTGGGAGACTGAACTACATCTCAAGGTTCATATCTCAATTGACTGCCACTTGCGAGCCTCTCTTTAAACTGTTATGAAAAAACCAAAAATTAGAATGGAATGATGATTGCCAAAGAGCCTTTGAAAGGTTTAAAGATTATCTTCAAAACCCACCAATTCTAATGCCGCCGGTGTCCGGAAGGCCGCTTATCCTGTATCTAACTGTGTTGGATAATTCAATGGGATGTGTGCTGGGGCAGCATGATGAATCAGGGAAGAAAGAGCATGCTATATACTACTTGAGTAAAAAGTTCACTGACTGTGAGACGAGATATTCATTGCTGGAAAAGACTTGTTGTGCTTTAGCATGGGCTGCTCGTCGTTTAAGGCAGTACATGCTGAGTCATACAACCTGGTTGGTATCTAAAATGGATCCAATCAAGTACATTTTTGAAAAGCCAGCACTCACGGGACGGATTGCCCGTTGGCAGATGTTATTATCAGAGTATGATATCTTGTATGTCACACAGAAAGCAGTCAAAAGCAGTGCACTTGCCGAGTACTTAGCATGTCAGCCAATTCAGGATTACCAATCCATGCAGTATGATTTTCCTGATGAAGACATCATGGCATTGTTCGAAGAGGGGAAGTCTCAAGAAGACGAAAGGTGGAGGATGATATTTGATGGCGCATCTAATGTGTGGAGACATGGGGCAGGCGCTGTGTTAATAACTCCTGATAACCGCTTCATTCCCGTCACTGCGAGGTTGAGCTTCTATGTCACAAACAACATAGCAGAATATGAAGCGTGCATCCTGGGTGTTCAAGCAGCCCTAGAATGGAAAGTCAAAAGGCTAGATGTGTATGGGGATTCAGCCTTGGTTATTCATCAAATAAGAGGTGATTGGGAGACCAGAGATCCAAAACTGATTCCTTATTATGATTATGTGCAAGAGTTAATAAAGGCTTTCGACAAAATTACTTTCAAGCACATCCCTCGAGGCGAAAACCAGTTGGCCGATGCTTTGGCAACCTTGTCCTCCATGTTTAATGTCAGTTGTGATAAAAGTTTGACTCGCATCCGAATCCAACATCGAGACTTGCCTGCGCATCATTACTGCACAGCCATAGATGAAGAGCCTGATGAAAAGCCCTGGTATCATGATATCAAACAGTACATCATCAGTAGAGAATACCCCCCGGGGGCATCTGAAAATGACAAGAGAACTCTCAGAAGGTTGGCAGGTAATTTCTTCCTCAGCGGTGAGGTTCTCTACAAAAGGAATTATGATACGGTCCTCTTAAGGTGTGTTGCTAAAGAAGAAGCTGAAAGAATCATGAGAGAGGTGCATGAGGGCTCATTCGGAACTCATTCCGGTGCGCATACTATGGCTAGACAAATTTTGAGGGCAGGCTATTACTGGTTGCATATGGAAGGTGACTGTTACAGTTTTGTCCGAAAGTGCCATAAATGCCAAATCTACGCTGATCATATCCATGTACCGCCTGCCAAATTGAATGTTCTGACTGCATCTTGGCCATTTTCAATGTGGGGCATGGATGTCATTGGTCCCATTGAACCCAAAGCATCAAATGGGCATCGTTTTATCTTGGTCGCCATTGACTATTTCACGAAATGGGTTGAAGCTGCCTCATATTCCAGTGTAACTAGCTCAGTGGTCGCCAAATTCGTGAGGAAGGATCTGATTTGCCGTTACGGGCTTCCTAACAAAATCATCACTGATAATGGCAGCAACCTGAACAGCAAAATGATGAAGGACCTGTGCGCAGAGTTCAAAATTCAGCATCATAATTCTTCCCCCTATCGGCCCAAGATGAATGGGGCAGTTGAGGCAACTAACAAGAATATCAAAAAGATCATGCAGAAGATGGTGGTCACCTACAAGGATTGGCACGAGATGCTTCCTTTCGCTCTACACGGCTATCGTACTTCAGTGCGCACTTCGACTGGGGCAACCCCTTTTTCTCTGGTATATGGGTCGGAGGCGGTCCTTCCCATTGAGGTTGAAATACCCTCCTTGCGGGTACTAATGGAAACTAAGTTGGAAGAAGCATAGTGGGTACAGGCCCGTTTGGATCAACTAAATCTCATTGAGGAGAAAAGAATTGAAGCCTTGTGTCATGGGCAACTGTATCAGCAGAGGATGAAAACTGCTTTTGACAAGAAGGTTCGTCCCCGAGAATTCAATGAGGGGGATCTAGTACTCAAGAAGATTCTGCCTATTCAGAGTGATCCACGTGGGAAGTGGACGCCCACTTATGACGGCCCATATGTAGTCAAGAAAGCCTTTTCCGGAGGAGCGCTGATACTCACAAATATGGACGGCGAAGATCTCAAGAACCCAGTCAATTCAGACTCTGTGAAGAAGTATTACGCCTAAAAAAAATAGACCAAAAGAGAAAAATGAGCCAAGTAAGAATTAGCTCGCTAGGTTGAAAACCCGAAAGGGCGATCTAGGCAAAAGCAAAGCGACCCAGTGGATTGAAAACCCACAAAGGGTGATCCAGGCAAAAATTAGGGTCAGAAAAACTTGGGCATGAAAGTAAGAAAAGGCGTACAACTCTCCAAAAGCTTGGGTAATGGGGTGATCAAGGTTAAGGACATAAATGGTCGGCACTGTCCCACAGAGATGGACAGTCATAAATTAGCTCTTCTTCTTTTCGTGTCTTTCAGTAGTTTAAACCTTCAAATGTATTGAACAATCGGCGTAACTTTCTGTATGACCGATTTCCGTATCAATAAAGTTCAATCTTTCTCATATCTGTTTGTTCTTCTATTTTCCTGCTTTTTCTGCTCAAAATAAGCGTTTTATGGTGATGATAATACTGATCTGTAAAACATGTGCATAAATCATAGAGTATTATAATCATTGCGAAATTTCTAAAAGTCATGGGAAGGAAGCAACTTCTCAGGGCAAGTTAAGTTTGCAAGGAAATAATTGCACTCATAGGCCATTGCAGATGGCAAATCAAAAAACAGCACTTGGCTTATACGCCACAACAATGATGATCGGTTCCTCAGTCTTGCCGCGGGTTGGCTGAACCAGCAAAAGAAATAAGCCAAAAGAGCAAAAGAGCAAAAACCAAGAAAAATAAGTGATCAGAAAAAAGAAAGCTGATCGGAATGAAAGAAGCAAAAGAAAAACAAATAGTCAGAAAAAAGAAAGCTGAAAAAAGCAAAAGAAAATCAAAAGTGGCGTTCCATCACATTCATCATTATACCAAAATCATAGCATTGCATGCATTTGCATTACATGCCCTCGCATAACATGCATCCATACTTCATGCACCATTCCTTGCATCAGCTGACGTATGCAGGTACCTCAATCCAGTGCGGCAGCATTGGCCATTTCAATCAATCAACCAACAGGATTCGTGAATCCCTTCAGGACCCAAGCGTCCCTTCAGGACTCAAGCGTCCCTTCAGACTTCACCTCGTATTCGAGCTGCGAGTAAGTCCTTCAGACCTCGTTAGGTCCAGTCGAAAAGGATATATGTGTCGGCCTAAGACATGGCGCAGTCCTAGAGAAATATCGAGATCTAGACTTGATATTGTCTCCCCCTGGTCGCTCTTGAAGACCACCATGCCCAAGTGCAAACTCGGATCGTGCGCGGTTCGTTAAAAGGCTTTAGGCAGCCTCCAGTGTCGGTTTACTGAGGGCCGGTACCTTCTTTACTGCTTTCTCTATCGCTTTCTTTATCGCTTTATTTCCTGTTTTGCTGGCTTACTGAGGGTTGGCACCAATTTGTTTCCCGTTTTGCTAGCTTACTAAGGGTTGGCACCAATTTGTTTCCTGTTTTGCTGGCTTACTGAGGGCTGACGCATAAAAAGATCAAATCGGTATAATTTCTGAACTCTTTATCTTTATTTTGTCCCGGAATATGTTTTGGCCAATTCATATTCCTTGCTAAAATCCAGACAAAGAGTAAAGAAAGAGAAAAAGGAAAAGAAAATTCGGGTTTTTTCCAAGTAGACAAAATTTGGTATAATTTCTGAATTCTTTATCTTTATCTTGCCTCGGAATATGTTTCGGCCAATTCATATTCCTCGCTAAAATCTAGATAAAGAGGGGCAGCTGTCATACCCCAATTTTGTCCGGCTTGGATCAAAACCCTAATTTTCCACAAATATATATATATATAAATAATAAATAAATTAAAGAGGGAAGGGCATTGTACGTTGCATTTCGGATCCTAGAAGTCATTCCAAGGTTCTTGAAATCGTTTTTTGGGTTGGAATGCACTTTTTGGGCAAATTAAGGTTTTAGGGTCAAAAAGGGTATTTTGGTCATTTTGCACAAAAGATGATTTGCTTGTCAAAAATGTTAATTCGCAAAAGGGTGCATGTTATTCTATCAAGAATAGTCTTTGTACAATTTTTGAAAGAAAATCATAGGCCAAAATATTTAAAAATGCATTTTTAGTGCATAGAAAAGTAAAAAGAACCATTAAATATTCCTCAATTATTGAATGACAATTTTTATTGTCATAAGTGACTAGAGAGAATATTGTATGGTGCCCAAAAGATTATGTGACACATTCCCAATGGGTGCACTTTTATTCCCCATGACCAAAATTCAAACTCAAAATGAGGAAGTGTCTTCAAATAAGACAAAGAGACCAAAAAAACAAGTTTTTTTTTTCATTTTTCCTCTCCAAAACTAGCTCACCATGCGCCACCCACACCCTCTCTCTCTCTTAAAAATCTTCTACACTCTTCCATTTCTTATTCCCTAAGATAACATTTGATCTTATCTTCCTTTTTGCCCTTTTGGTAAATAAATCCATTCATTCACACTAACCTCTTCACTAAGAAATGCAAATATCCCTCTTTGGTAACATTTTCTCACAAATATACCCTTAACCCTATCTCCCATGACACCCCTTTCCCAAAATAAATAAAAGTTTATTTCTTTTTTCTTTTTTCTTCTCTTAACTTGCGCCCCACTCCCCTCACCTCCACTCTCATCTTTGTGTTTCTTCAATACCCCTAATCCATGTGATGATCAATCCCAACCCTCCATTTAATTTCAAGACTCAATCTTAGAGGTGCATCAAAAACACAAAGACTAAAATACCCTAACCTCAAAAAAAATCTATAAATACCTCTCCATTCTCACACATTGGGGACTTTGGCCTCTCATTCTATTCTAAGACACAAAAATAATTCCCCTCTCCTCTCTTTCTCTCTAGGTCGAAACCCCCTCTCTCTTCCATCTCCATTCTTCTTCACTTTTCTTCCACTTCTACTCTCCATTTTTCATCCCTCTTCCATATATTTTGTTCCTAATCCATTAAACCTCAAGTGCTCATCATCAAAGTTCAAATATTAAGCTCAAGTTTGGGGATCAAATTGAAGATCCAAGTTACTTGGTGCTTATTTTTCTATCTTCATACTTTTTTAGCTTGGATTTGAGGTAGTCTTTCTAACCCTTTCTATCATCTCCCAAAAATTTTGGCATCAAAATGTATATCATAGGCAAATTTCGCATAATCATCATCATCTTTGCATTTTATTGTTCTAAGTTGAGTTTGATTGTTGTTGTTGCTTTGAGGACACATCTCAAACATTTTGACAAAGACTTAGGGAGCTTTGTGAGATGGGTCCTTGGCCTTGATTGATTTATTCTTATGCTTAGATAATTTCCCTTGCACCCCATACATTTTACTTGCATTTTCATATCATTTTTTACCTTGTATATTTCGCATCTCTTGAAGAAATTGGGGTTTATGTGATTTTGTTACATGTCCTTACTTGATCATGTGAATCTTTACAAAAGTAGAATTATATTGCTTTGTGTGCCCTTTTTGTCAAATAAAATGTAGAACTATTCTCTTCTTTGGTTCGCATATTCAATTTAAAAGAAAAAATTTCCAAATTGATTTTGTTGTTTAATGTTATTTTTGTTGTGGCTAGAGGATTTAGCAATATGACTCCCACTAGTGCTTAGTGCACTTTGATCTAAGTGGTGAAGATTGCTAGAAATGACTCAATATGGCTTGTGAGTTTTTGTATTTTAATTTCAAGTGGATTTTGTTGCTTAATCTTGTTATTAGTGTTTAAATCCTTGTGTTAAATGTGATTTTTAGTCCATATTACTTGCAAACATTTGTGGTGTTGATGATCTAGCAAGATGACTCCTACTTGTGCTTTATGCATTTTATGTTAAAGTAGTGAGGATTGCTAGATAGGATTCAACCTTGTCTTAGTTTACTACTCTTGTTTTCTTTATTGTCAATTGTTGATGATTTTGCAACTTTATCCTTCCTTGTGCTTAGAGCACCATGATTTAAGGGAGAGGATTGCAAGATATGATTCAACCTTGTTTATGAATTTGTTTTGTTTAATATTTTTCATTGTTATTTGTTGATGATCTAGCCATTTGATTCCCACTAGTGCCTAGTGCACTTTGACCTAAGTGGTGAAGATGGCTAGAAGGGATTCAATTCATTTTATCTATGTGCTCTTTAATTTTCACATACTAATTTGTCAAACTAGTTTACTTGTTCATGTATCTTTATCTCAATTTAGTTTATTGGTTCATATGTTCTTTTAATTTGCTTTTGGTTAGTTGTTGATGATCTAGCCATATGATTCCCACTAGTGCCTAGTGCACTTTGACCTAAGTGGTGAAGATGGCTAGAAATGACTCAATTTAATTATTTGTTCATGTGTTTTTATCTCAACTTAGTTCATTTGCTCATGTACCCTTATTAATTAGCTATGCTCAATGTTAGTTATTGATGATCTAGCCATAGGATTCCCACTAGTGCCTAGTGCACTTTGATTTTAAGTGGTGAAGATGGCTAGAAAGGATTCAACTTAGTTTTCTTTGTCTATGTGTTTTTATTTGCTTATTGTTAATTGTTGATGATAGGCAAGTTGATCCTCATTAGTGCCTAGTGCACTTTTCCCTAAGTGAGGGGATTGTTCTATGGGATTCAACTTAGTTTTAGTACTTATTTAGCTTTTCCTTGTGTTTTAATTTTTATTATAGTTCATTGTTGATGATAGATCACATGATTCCCACTTATGCCTAGAGAATTATATTCAAAGTGGTGGAGATGGTTTTAGATGATTCAACCTTCCTCTTTTAATTTCCCAATGAATAAAAATGAAATGGTTAGGTTTGTGGTTAAGATTCATGTTGATTGCAAAGGATAGACTTACCTTAGTCTTGATGCCACTCACTGTGTTCATGAATTTAATTAAGGAATATCCTATGTCTATGATTAATTGCATTCTTTTGTGGTTGATGCCATTTAAATGTCTTGACTTAATTGTGTGCAATTCTTTCCCCTTTGTATGACCTCCTAATGAAGACGTAAGCCTACATGCATGTTGTAGCATAGAGTCATTAGGGTAAATACGCCTCTTTCTCACACACACACACATTTGCCTTAAGAAATTTGTCTTGCATCTTTGATGATTGAATCCTTTGATTATATTGGCATGTTTAGTCCTAGTTAATGTTCAACATATGCATGATTGTTTGATTAATTGAGTGTGCGGCTTTGTAACCAATCACCCTTTTTCTAAAAAAAATCCTTCAAGCCTTTTTCCTAATTAATGTGAGCTATTAGTGACTATCACCCAAAGCATTGGCTTGTTTGATTGTCATGAATGCTATTAAGAGTTATTAGTAATGGTCACTCAAAGCCTTTCCTTGCTTGACCATTATGAAAGCTCTCTCCCTTTTCAGAACTCTTTCAAAAAAGCAATACATTTTCGTTAGAACTACGACGCTTTGATTCCCATCTGAGATACGTAGGAGCGAGACCCGTTCTCGTCAAGCGCAACAAAATAAAAATCATTTTCATAAGACAAACAAAAGAATAATTTTTAAACCCATTGTCGCTAGTGGTTAATCAGAACCTTTGTTCGTCTAGCCATTGGTAGCAATGTCTTTTCCAAAAAGAACAATAAAGCGGTGATCACTCATAACCTTTGTTAGTCTGGTCACTCATGCCAATCAATCGTTTTTGAAAACAATCTTCAAAAACACAAATAAAACGAGCTGCTACTCACAGTCAATCAGAACCTTGGTTCGTCTGACTAGTGGTAATGACTCTCTTTTTCAAGAGTACTTAGCGGTGATTATCCATAACCTGGGTTAGTTTAATCATTCGCTAAATGCTCGTCTATTGCGAAAACTCACCTAAACAAGAACTACGTAGCTTTGAGTTCTCCATAGCACCAGGAGATACGTAGGAGCGGGCCATGTCCCGTCAAGCACTTTTTTCTAAAAAAACTCTTTTTCCCCCTTCACCAAAGATAAAATTTTTATTCATTTTCAAAAAGAAATAAATAGGCAAATTTAGGTATTTTTTTTTAAATCAGACGTTAAAACCACACGTTTAGTTAGAGGTTCCCTTTCAATAGAAAGGAGACGTGGGGTGCTAGTACCTTCCCCATGTCTAACTGACCCCCGAACCCATTTCTCTAGTTTAGCAAGACCATCCGCTTTATTCAAAAGACCCTTTTTCAATGTTTTGGTCTTAAAACTAAAATATTGGTGGCGGCTCCATAAATTTTCCACGTTGTCAAACGAGAAATCTCAAACCGGATTTTTCGGGGTGCAACACTGTCTTAGGATAGATGTGTTAGGGGTGCAGTGAAATTAGGTTTTCACCCCTTCCCTACGCATAACCGACTCCCGAATCCGACCTAGTTAACGCAGACCAAATAACTCGAAATTAGGTTTTTCTCAATTTTCCTATTATTAATAAATTGGGTGGCGACTCCTCAAAAATCATATCTTTGAGCCGTCAACGTCGAGATCTCGGTCACGACAAAAATAATATTCTAGTATTTTTTCGGTGATCAGAAAGTTGTACAGTGGAACAGAAAATTTGCCGTGGTTTTGTGTGGGACAAAAATTTGGGTTTTTGTCCAATCCATTGCCCACATTTCTGTCGAGTACCATAGACAAATTCCACAACAAACAGAGTACAACAGGAGTTGTCTAGTCCAATCTCTAATTTTTTAAAGATCAAACGCACCTTAAGTCTCTTATTACACATCACAAAAATACAAAATAAATAAAAATTGTATCATTTAGCTAACTTGTTTATTAGGTTTAAAACCTTGTTGTTTTCCCTCTAATTAGCAGCCACCACATGATTTATTCCTACAAGAGTGTTACTCACGGTTGTTTGCTATCCCCTTCTTCCTCACAAAGTCACAAGTCATGATAATTGCAACTTTGAAAAGTAAGTCATGCAGGATGTTACCAAATAAAAATAACTCAACACCGTTTGGCTTCACCTCAAACATCACTGACCATTGTGATGATAATGGCATCTCTGATCAGGATATTATATTATTTGTTACTGTGATGTTGTTTATGTTTGGTTTTAGTTCTTGAATTAATTTTGGACCATTTTTTATTTAAGCCCCTGAATCATTGACAATAAGGACTAATTTCAAAAATAGATATTTGTTAGAGGGAAATAAGCAAAAATAAAATTATCGTTGGACGAAAAACAAAATATAGAAATTACATAAATCAAAATAAATAAAAAAATCCAAGAACGAGAAACAAAAACTGATATATATGCAGGGACAAAAGCATAATTAAGGGAAACTACGCAATCTGGAAATCTAAAGATGATTTCTAAGTCGCCCTCGGGTTCGGATCTGACTTTAAAAGTTCAAAATATCCGACTTTAAATCATGTTTTTCCACTAATTAAAGGAAACTACACAATCTGGATATCTAAAGAAGATTTCAACTGTTTTTTTTTTCATAGGTGGAGCACCAAGCGCATGCAGTTTGCCCGTTGCGGCTAATTACATGCCGGTTTTGTGGTTTGTCTGAGTACATGAGAGTGTTTGTGGACGTTCAGTTATGTTGAAGGAGACTGGGGATATATGAAATTGTTGATCCTGTCACTTAATATATACACAATTATGATTATGATTTGAGATGTCTCTCTGTTTCCATAAACTACCAGCAACTAAGACATTATTAAAAACGAAACATCATAACTTATTTGGAGTGCATGGATCTATGAAATTGTTTATCCATGCACTCCAAATAAGTTATGATGTTCCGTTTTTAATAATGTCTTAGTTGTGTCAAAAAAAAAGTTTTAGTTGTATATACTATGTCAGGCATGTCATCTCATGAGCATTGGGCTACCACCCATCAGAGTTTAGCGCAAGTGGTTGATGTGCATTGTGTGAGAATGTTGTAAATTTTAAGCTATCGAGTTCTATTACATTACCATTGATAAAAATGAACGAGTGAACGTTCAATTTGGTTCATATACTATCACTCTTTCCATTAGTTCCTCAACTATCCATTTCTATAGAACACAATAAATAGTCTTTAAAATTAATATTTTATTATAACAATCAAATTAGTTCCTCAACTATCCATTTATTTCCTATTTTGAAAGTATTTAAGTGGTTAATTTGATCGATTTAAAATAGTTTACAGACTATTATTTATTTTGTTTTTATAGTTCAAGAACTGAATTGAAAAGAGAGTGATAGTTTAGAAGATCAAATTGATAGTTTACTCAAATTTACCAAGTCTTCCAAGAAACTAAAAAAGGGGCAACTCTCAAGTGCAATCTCAATTTGTCATATGAGTTAACCAATAAAAAAGTTCCTTTTTTTTAATCGATTGTTAAAAGCTAGTTTTAAAGAAGTAGTTTTTATAAATAAATAAATTATTTTGGTTCGATATTTATTATTTTGTTTTAGTCCATATAAAACACCCTTTGTTTATTGTGTCCCTCATTATTTTCTTTTATTCTATAAAAAAAATTACAAAGACTAAAACAAAATACAAGCAACACAATGAAATAAGAAAAGTACAAGAAAAACTTTAAAATTAAAAAGGAAAAAATCAGAGGTCAAAAATGACAACTATTTATATATAAAAAAACCAAAAAGTATATTGAAAAGCTTCCTTTTCATTCTAAATAACTATCTTTTTCATCATTAACAAACGAATTTTCTATAAAGTTGTAACATATACGAAGTCTTTGGGTTCAAAAAAGACATCCACACAAAAAGCCCTCCAAAGAGTGTTACATACGGCTGAAGAAGTGAAGTCTTTTCATTGTTAGTGTTCAAGACATTACCATCCAAGTCTTATCGACAAGTAAGGGTATACTTGAAAGTAAAATTTACTTTTCTTAAATTCTAGTTTTTATTTTTGAAAAATTTAAAAACTGAAAAGGAAAAAAAAACTTGCTTTGTAAATAATGAATCTGTTGTCGAGCTGGAAAGTTAGTCCAGGAGATTGGAAAAATGCTCTCAACTGTTATTCCATTTTCTCCAAGTGATTACCTCGAAGGAGGAACTAATACTCAATTATTTGTTAGTGTAAACAGAATCTTATAGCAAAAACTTCTATGAGTATGCTAATGAATGAATATTGTTATCAACTATGATGTCACTAAAGCTACAAGTGCAGCCCAATAATTCTTCCTATTGGAGTGCTACATACGGTTGAAGAAGCCCCCCACCCCCCACTACAATTCAAAAGCATCCAATCCAATTATCAACCACGACACGATTAATTTCTACTAGAGTGTTGCCCACGGTTGAAGAAAAGTCTCTCCATTTTCACAATTCAAGAGCATATTATCCAAGTATTGCATGATTTGACTCCTTTACTCTTATATTTTTTTCTATCCCCTTCTTTTCATTTGTAACAACTATCTTTTTCATCATTAACAAGTGAATTTTCTGTGAAGTTCTAACATATACTAAGTCTTCGAGTCTTAAAAAACGCGCAACAAGTCCTCCAAAGAGTGCCACACATCGGTGAAAAAGTCAAGTATCCCTGTTAGAGTTCAAGACATTACCATCCAAGTCTTATTGACAAGTAAGGGGGTATACTCGATTCTTTTCTTAAATTCTATTTTAAATTTTTGAAAAATTAAAAATTAAAAAACTTGTTTGATTAACTTGTTTTGTAAATGATAATGAAACTGTTGTCGTATTTGAAAGTTAATCGAGGATATCGCAAAACACTCTCACAGTGATTCTATTTTCTTAAAGCGATTACACTCAAGGAGGAATTATGTCTTTAAATTATGAGTTTCTTAACTACTCTACATAATGTTAAGTCCATGTTGATTGATGAACGAGAATCATAAACCAAAGAATAGTATCAATAAATTGTAAAGAAGATAAAATATGTAAATATAAATGTTTGTCCACTTGACATTTATAGATAAAAACTAAAACCATCTAATCCTGTATTTTTTCTCAAACGTTTTTAATATGTAAAATCTACTGTAATTCTTTTTTTTAATATGTATAACGAATTTACATAACGCATTATAATATAATTATAAAATTGTAAAGAAAAATGTGAGGTGGAAAATATAGAAGAGAGAGAAGGAGAGAGAGAGAGAGAGAGAGAGAGAGAGAGAGAGAGATATATATGAATGGAGAGAGCTAGAGAGAGTAAGAGAGAAATAGAGAGATGGGGGGAAATGTCATGTGATGAGAGGATATAAGAGAGGTGAAAGGAGAGCGACAGAGAGAGGGATGGATAGATGAGAGAGAAAAATTATATGAAAGGGAAAAAACAGAGAAGTGAGAAAAAAAATTATTGAGTAGCAAATAAAAATAATTTTCTGGTATATTTTTTGGTGATAAAAAAGTTGTACTGTGGAACAGAAAATTTATTGTGGTTTTGTGAGGGACATAAATTAGTGTTTTTGCCTAGTCCCTTACCCTCATTTCTGTCCAGTACGATCGACAGTTTCCAGATCAAACATAGTACAACAGGAATTGTCCAGTTCAGTCCCCTGATTTTTAGCAAATCAAATGCACCTTAAGTCTTTTATTAGACATCACAAAAATACAAAATAAATAAAAATTGTAACATTTAGCTAACTTGTTTATTAGGTTTAAAACCTTGTTGTTTTCCCTCCAATTAGCAGCCACCACATGATTTATTCCTACAAGAGTATTACCCACGGTTGAAGAAAAGCTTCTCCAATCTCACAATCTAAGAGCATATTATCCAAGTATTACATGATTTGACTCCTTTCCTCATATGTGTTACCAAATAACAATAACTCAATCAGGGGTCTGGACTGGACAACTTCTATTATACTCTGATTGGTTCTAGTCTCTATGATGTTGTTTATGTTTGGTTCTAGTCCTTGAAATTTTAGGCCATTTTGATTTTTTGCTGAACATTGACTAAATAAGGAGTAATTTCAAAAGCAGGTATTTATTAGAGGGACAAAAACAAAAATAAAATTATCACGAGACAAAAAACAAAATATAAAAATTACATAAATGAAAAATAAATAAATAAAATCCAAGAACGAAAAACAAAAACCTATATTATATATGCGGGACAAACAGCATAATTAAGCTTTTAAAATATGATATGTGTGCTTAAATTCCAGTTTTATTAAATATTTATTCAATTACAATATATATTAGATTTTCTTTTTTGAAAAAATGGTTAAAAGTATAAATAGAATTTGATTGATATTGTGTCAAAAAAAAAGAATTTGACTGATATATATATATATATATATAAATGAAGCAAGGTACCAAAAAGTTGTTTTTTTGTTTACCATGTTATTGGTTCGCAGTTTTCATTGGCTTTACCGATAACTAATCTACGTCGCGGAACATTGTTGGCCATAAGTACCTGACTTTGCCGACCCGTGTAGTTCTCCCCTACCAATAGAGTTTTTGCCACACTCAAAATAACTCAATACATGTTGTCCGCAATACTCAAGTTTCAATCTAAAATCTCAATCTCAGTATGAACTAATGAATAAGCAATTTAACCTGAATATATAGTTGATAAAACTGGCTCACTACTCATGAAATGAAACAAAATAATAAAGATCAAATTAAGTAATTGAAAATTAACACTAAACAAACTAGGAGAGGACTGGAATAAACAAAAAGCGTTTAGGTGGATTTTGGAAGAGCTCAAAAAATCCTCTAAAGAGTGCTACATCGGTGAAGAAGTCAAGTCTTCCCTCCTACTAGAGTTCAAGACATTACCATCCAAGTCTTATTGACAAGTAAGCGTAAAAACTTGTTTTATTCGTCAAGTCTTCCCTCCTACTAGAGTTCAAGACATTACCTAAGTCATTTCTTAAATTCTAATTTTCAATTTTTAAATATTTAAAACCTAAAAACTTGTTTTATTCGTCATTTTCTTTTGCCTTTAGTGTAGTATTTTTGTGCTATTTAATAATCAATCATTTGTTTTGGTTCTCAATTTTTATGTTTAGAAATAGTTTTTCTAAAAAATCATATTTTGGTTTGATATTTATTATTTTGTTTTAGTCTAATATAAAATACAAAACAGCCTTGTTTATTTTGGCCCTCAGTATTTTATTTTAATGGTAGGATAATAATACAAATTGCAGGGGAACAATAAAATAAACAAAATCAACAATTACGTCATTTTTCGCATGATTTCTATATATTTTCCGAGTTTCCAAAGTGAGATATATATAATCTCACTTCACCAAACATTGAATAAAATAAAAAGTATATAAGAACTTATATCCATTCACCTATTACCTACCCTGAGGATTTATAAACAAATTTAGTCTAAATCTCTCATTACACATCACAAAAATACAAAATAAAATAAAATAAAAGTAATACATTTCCCCCAAATTAGCAACAACCAATTATAATACATAGTTAATAAATCTGGCTCACTATACACTCAAGTCTAAATAAATGTCATACTAAATATTAAAATAAATATATAGCGATATACCTTGATGTTAATAATGAAATTATATGACTAATTTTTAATTTATAAATATATAGTGATATACCTTGATGTTAATAATATTGAAAAAAATTATGTTTGAAGGATACTTAAGTACACGACAAAATTATGTGTGTACTGTAGAGCAACGTTTTGTTTGAGGTTAGGTTAGTTATAAATAGAGAGGCTAATCTACTATTATATATGTAGCTTGTCAAGCTTTGGCGCCAAATGCCATTTTTTTTATTTGGTTTTTTTCTTTTCTTTTTTTTTTTGTTTTGTCTTTTTCTCTTCCTTTTTTTTTCAGTTTTTTGTCCTTTTTTTTCCCTTTTTTATCTTTTTATTTTAATGTTTTGTCTTTTTTTATATTTTTTTTTGTAAATCAAGGTATCTTTTAGGTGATTGTGAAGACTAATCTATTTGAGGTATCAGATATCCATTTAAGGAGTTGAACTCTCTCAACAAATGTTTTTTCATACGTATCAGTCAGTGATCGAACCCATGACCAAATGGTTAATGGACCCTCTTTTTATATTTTAGCAAGACATCATTGCGATCCCAAAAATTTAAAATATTTTAATATGTGATGTTTATTCTTCAATAATCAATTGGGTGAAGTTTATTAAATTTATAGTTATAATTTAATTTTTATTCACGGTTATTTGACTATATATTTTACAAATCAACACCATTGTTACATTGCCATAAGGTACTACGGAAAAGCGGGGTCAACTTAGTGCTCCCGAATTCAATTCCATGATGGACAAACTTTGTACAGATTAAAAAAAGAAAGCGAGTATTATTTTTATAAGGAGGTTTGCTAATAAATGTATAAAAAAATTAATACTCATTACATGAAGGAATTTAGCCAATCCGTGCATTGCACCGATTATGGGCTAGCATCTTAGAAGGAAAATATACCACGTTGACAAATGAGTTTTTTTCCCCCCTCCATATACCCCATACCCCCATAAATATCCAAATAAGCGAGATTATCCACGATATCCAAACAATTCCGGAAATACATCATAAATAGATAAATCTGTGAGGCCAATTTTTTAGGTTTCCGGATTTACCTTATTTTACTGAGATTTACGGTTTGTAAAATATGTTAGGATTTCTTGTAAAATGCGGTAAATCCAGGAATCCTTTAAACCCCCCATCCGAATTTTTTAAAAATATCCCGGATTTACATATAAATTCGGGAAGGGGGTTTAGGATTCCCAAAAATACCTCAAAAATAAGTATATATGTAGCTTGTCAAGCTTTGGCGCCAAATGCCATTTTTTTTATTTGGTTTTTTTCTTTTCTTTTTTTTTTTGTTTTGTCTTTTTCTCTTCCTTTTTTTTTTTCAGTTTTTTGTCCTTTTTTATCTTTTTATTTTAATGTTTTGTCTTTTTTTATATTTTTTTAAACTTTGTACAGTTAAAAAAAGAAACTGAGTATTATTTTTATAAGGAGGTTTGCTAATAAATGTATAAAAAAAATTAATACTCATTTACATGAAGGAATTTAGCCAATCCCGTGCATTGCACCGATTATGGGGCTAGCATCTTAGAAGGAAAATATACCACGTTGACAAATGAGTTTTTTTCCCACCCCCTCCATATACCCCATACCCCCATAAATATCCAAATAAACGAGATTATCCCTGATATCCAAACAATTCCCGGAAATACATCATAAATAGATAAATCCGTAGGCCAATTTTTTAGGTTTCCCGGATTTACCTTATTTTACGGTATTTCCGGTTTGTAAAATATGTTCGGATTTCTTTGTCAAAATGCGGTAAATCCAGAATCCTTTAAACCCCATCCGAATTTTTAAAAATATCCGGATTTACATATAAATTCGGGAAGGGGGTTTAGGATTCCGGAAATACCTCAAAAATAAGTATGGAGGCAAAATTTAAGGTTCTCAAAATACCTATTTTTGAGGTATTTTTGGGAATCTCAAAATTTAAGGTTACGGATTTAAGGATAAATCCGAGAATCTTTAAAAAACATTTTTATTTATTTATAAAAAATCAGGGGTATTCTAGGTTAAATGGCAATATGGGTGTATGGGATAAATGGAGGGGGGTGGAAAAAAACCCAACAAATGAGGTTGTTTATTCTAACGTCATATGGGAAAGTACCAAAATCTATTAATTTAGCTAGATTTCTATAGATTTATATTGATCTTAAACACAATATCATTATCGGGGTTGCCGAGTCACAAGTTACATCTCAAGGTAAGTGTTCCAGTTATGCTACTAAAAAACATGGATCGGATAATGATTTATGCAATGGGACACGGTGATGATAACCCTCCTTAGCGATTTGTACTTGAAGGCAAAGTTATATCGGTCGGAATATTGGCTTCAATTTATCTTGCAATGCGGCTTGGCATTTCCGCCAAATGCCAAATTTTTTTGTTTCCTTTTTTTGCGATCTGCAACTTTTTTTTTTTTGTTTTAGTTTTTTTGTTTTTTTTCTCTTCTTTTTTCCATTTTTTTGTTTCTTTTGGTTTTTCTTGCTTTTTTTCTTCTCTTATATTTTAAGGAGTGATTTCTTGTCTCGAAAATTTTTAGATGCTTAAATATGTAAATTTTGTTCTTCAATAATCGATTCGGTAAAAAAAATTCATTTCATGAAAAACTACGTAAAGTCAGATCCTAAAAAGTGTGGTTTGGTGTACTTGATCGTGAAATTTTTATTATTTTGTAACAAAATGTCTAAAGTGAAATGTTAAGTAGTGCGTTTTGAGGTACTTCTGGGATTTGAAAAAAAAATTAACTCTTCAAATACCAGAAGTTTGGTAAAATATAATAATAAGTTTGTGAAAAATTAAAATACGTAAAGTGTGATGCTAGCAGTGTATTTTGGGGTACTTTAGGACCCTAAAAAATTGTAGATGTTCAAATACACGAAGTGTGTTCCTCAATAACCATCTCTTTTTGATTTTATAATCTTCTTATTTAATTTATAGTTTTAATTTAATTTTATCTACGGGAACTTCAGCCACATTTACAATAGATCATCAATCGTACTCTTTCAACTTTCTATATGTGCTTCTATTTTATTGATAATTTCCATCAAATCCATCACGATATCACGTATTTCACTTTCTATTTTATTGTTTTCTTTATTTTGGTCATTTTGCACCAACGGGTATTAAATCCTTTCTTTAATTGATTTTTATATTTTTATCTTTCTTTAATATTCGAGTACATGTAGTGTTCCTTGCATTGACTCGTGTGGGAATTGCAGGCCACATTTACAATAGAACCTTCATCATCTTCTTTCAACGAGACCTTCATCACATTTACAATAAAACCTCCATATTCTTTTTCAACTTTGTATAACTGCTCCTATTTTATCATGAGTTTTCCTTCAACCATGCACCCGAGTGCTTCACTTTTTCATTGTATTGTCCTTTTTTTTTCGATAAGCAATTTCATTGAAAGAAGCACAAGGGGTGTCCATCCCTTACAATGAGAGAGAAAAAATATACGAAGGATGTTCAATTTTTCTTTCTTATTATGGGTTCATTTTTTGTATTTGTATTTAATGAATGTTGATAATTATTAAAGTTCTTTAGACTTTTTCTTCTTATTTTATCTACGAATGATGTTCAATTTAAATGTCTTTATTAAAGTTCCTTTTAAATTTATAATATTTGTTATTTAATTAATATTTATAATTTAATTTTTTAAGTTATTAGATTTTATATTTTTCAAAGTAACATCATTTGCCTATTGGCATAAGCTATTTATTAGATTTTATATCACAGTTGACAAGCTCAATGTTGACCAGTACAAAATTTTCTTTCAAGTACGATGCGATATTATTCTTTCGAAAAAAATTAATTACTCGATTATATAATGAAATTTAACCAACCCCGTGCATCGCACGGGTTATGGGGCTAGTCAATTGAATTGTTACATCCAATCCAACTTCCTCAATAGAAAAGTTTGAGTTCCTAAAACAGCCAATTTCCATATTTCTTTTTTTTCTAAATGGGTTGGTTTTTTCTGTTTCCTCATTTTACCTTTTACTTGTTTTTGTTGCTCACTCACTTTCCCTTCCACACTTACACACTTTGCAACTATCATGATAGCTCCAGGCCTTGCTGCAATTCAAGAACTCGTTCACTATCATCACTTCAGATAATTATGATTATTATTATGATTATTATAAGTGTGATAGTTCCTCTTTTACTTCCAAGACAGAATCATGGAAAAATGGCACAGATTGTTGCGACTGGGATGGAGTCTCGTGCAACAACCTGTCAGGTCACGTGATTGGTTTGGACCTTAGTTGCGGTCATCTCGAAGGTGAAATTGATCCCAATAGTACTGTCTTCCAGCTCAAGCACCTTCAACAACTCAACTTGACTTTTAATGATTTTTCTGGTTCTTCAATAGATTCTGGAATTGGTGATCTTGTGAATCTCACACATCTAAATTTATCAAACTCTGGAATTGGTGGTGATATTCCCCCTGTAATCTCTCACTTGTCAAAATTGGTATCACTTAGTCTTGGCAATGGTGGAGATTGGATAGATGAACCTAGTTACTTGTCAATGAGCCTCGATCCATTCACGTGGCAGAAACTCATTCTTAATGCAACTAATTTAAGGGAGTTGCATTTGTTTGGCGTGGACATGTATTCAATCAATGTGAGCTCTTTGTCATTGCTAATGAATTTGTCATCCTCTTTGGTCTCACTTACTCTAGCAAACACTGGATTGCAAGGAAATTTTCCAATTGAGATCCTATCATTACCTAATCTTCAACAACTAGATTTGTCTTCCAATATCGACCTTAGTGTCCAACTTCCAAAGTCTAACTGGAGTGCTCCTCTTAACCATTTAAGTCTTGATGGTTGCAGTTTTGTTGGATTAATTCCTTCATCTTTATGGAACCTCACTCAAATGACTTACTTGAGCCTCTCATCAAACAACTTTCAAGGTGAGATTCCATCCTAACTTTCAAATCTCATACATCTCACTCACTGTAATCTTAGTGCTAACAACTTTAGTGGTCCAATCCCCCCTAATGTATTTGGGAAACTTATCAAATTAGAATATATAAGTCTTGCCTCTAACAACCTATGTGGCCAAGTTCCTTCATCATTATTTAATCTAACACAACTTTCTTCTTTAGATTTAGAATTTAATAATCTAGTAGGCCCAATTCCAAATGAAATCACCGAACATTCAAAATTAGTTGTTCTACAACTGAAGGGTAACATGTTAAATGGAACAATTCCACAATGGTGTTACTCCTTTCCATCCTTGACTTACTTGTACCTCCAAAGCAACCAGTTCACAGGATCAATTGGTGAATTCTCAACTTACTCTTTGGAAAAGTTGTATCTCTCTAATAACAAGCTACAAGGTGATTTTCCTATTTCAATATTTAAATTGGAAAATCTTACCGAGTTAGATTTGTCATCAAATAGCTTGAGTGGTCTTGTGGACTTTCACCAATTTTCAAACCTTCAAAATCTACAATACCTTGAACTTTCCAGAAATAACTTTAGTGGTCCAATCCCTGATGTGTTTGGGAAGCTTATCAAATTAGAATTCATAGATCTTTTCTATAACAACCTAAGTGGCCAAGTTCCATCATCATTATTTAATCTAACTCAACTTTCTTATTTAGATTTATCAGTTAATAATCTAGTAGGCCCAATTCCAAATGAAATCTCCCAACATCCAAAATTAGTTGATCTAACACTATATGGAAACATGTTAAATGGAACAATTCCGCAATGGTGTTATTCCTTGCCATCGTTGAAAAGGTTGGACCTCCAAGACAACCGATTCACAGGATCAATAGGTGAATTCTCAACTTACTCTTTGGAAGAGTTGTATCTCTCTAATAACAAGCTACAAGGTGATTTTCCTATTTCAATATTTAAATTGGAAAATCTTGCCGTGTTAGGTTTGTCATCAAATAGCTTGAGTGGTCTTGTGGACTTTCACCAATTTTCAAACCTTCAAAATCTACAATACCTTGATCTTTCCAAAAATAATTTTCACTGCATTTACAACACCAACAACAGTGTTGACTACATCTTACCCAACTTTTATCAAGTATTTTTATCATCTAATAATATTAGTAGCTTTCCCAAATTCTTAGAGGCACTTCCAAATATGCAAGAATTAGGTATTTCTAACAATAATATTCAGGGGGAAATTCCCAAGTGGTTTCACAAGAAGCTTTTAAACTCGTCGGAGTACATTGATTTTATTGATCTCAGTTTCAACAAGTTCCAAGGGGACCTTCCAATTCCATCCAATGGCATTAGATACTTTTTAGCCTCAAATAACAACTTCAGTGGAGGCATTGCTCCAACATTGTGCAACACAAGCTCCTTATATGTGCTCAATTTGGCACACAACAATTTAACAGGCGTGATTCCACGATGCTTAGGATCATTTCCTTCTCTTTCGGTGTTGGATTTACAAATGAACAACCTTTACGGAAGCATGCCTAGAAGCTTTTCCAAGGAAAATGCATTTGAGACTATAAAGTTAAACGGAAACCAATTGGAAGGATCATTACCACGGTCTTTGACTCATTGCACAAACCTCGAAGTTCTTGACCTTGGAGACAACAATATAGAGGAGGAATTTCCCAATTGGCTAGAAACTCTACAAGAGTTGCAGGTACTCATTTTGCGATCAAACAAACTCCATGGTGCAATCACTTGCTCTAGCATGAAGCATCCTTTTCCCAAACTGAGAATTTTTGATGTCTCCAATAACAATTTTAGTGGTCTCTTGCCAACAACATGCATCAAGAACTTTCAAGGAATGATGAAAGTGATTGACAGCCAAACTGGTCCGCATTACATGGGTGACGACAACTTCAGGTACTATCATGATTCTGTAGTGGTCATAATGAAAGGTACATCTCAGGAACTAACTAGGATATTGACTACCTTCACAACTATTGATTTATCAAATAACATGTTTGAAGGAGAAATTCCTGAAGTCATTGGAGAATTACATTCTCTTAAAGGTCTTAACCTTTCACACAATGGAATCACAGGTACCATTCCACAATCTTTGAGTTATTTGATAAATTTGGAATGGTTGGACCTCTCAAGGAACAAACTGATGGGTGAGATTCCTGTGGCTCTAACAAATTTGACTTCCCTCTCTATACTGAACCTTTCACAAAACCAGTTGGAGGGAATGATACCTCTGAGAAAGCTTGATTTAGTACATTTGCAAATGATTCCTATGAAGGAAATCCCTTGTTATGTGGATTCCCTTTGTCAAAATCATGCAAAAATGATGAAGATAAACCACCATATTCAACAATTGAAGATGAAGAGGATTCGGGATTTGGCTGGAAAGCAGTGGCAATAGGATATGCATGTGGGGCAGTATTTGGGATGCTTATGGGATTTAATGTTCTCTCGACGGGGAAACCCAGATGGCTTGCGAGACTTGTTGAAAGTGTGTTCAACACAACACTGAGAAGGGCAAACAAGAGAGTCCGTGGAAATCGCAGAGGAATGAATTAGTTTGATTTCATGTTGTTTGTAATTTGAACTTATCTGTTTAAGGAATGCTAAGTCTTACCTTGTTTGTTACCTTTGTGTTATATACGTTTCAAGTTGTCGTACAAATAAGAAAATTAGTATAATTCATTGCTTTCTTATTGTTTTTCAAGTAATCGATCGCCAATTATCTCAATAATAACTTGGTGAAAGGCCTTAGTGCATAAGTTTTGCATTCAAATGCTGGTGTATAAGCTAGCTTCATTAGCAAGGCCCTAATCATCTAAACATATTCCCTTGGATCTGAAGTGTGCTTTTTTGCATAATTATGCAGAAAAACAATGTGAATTGTTATTTATAACAATTAACTATTTCCTGGTTTATTACATATATAAGTACTATAAATAGTAATGAACTATATATATAGAGTAGTTCCCCCATCCCAAACTTTTCATAAATATATTGTTTTGTGATTTGAGGAATCAAATTTTCTGAAATCCATATAATCATTGTAAATGCTTATAAGTGTGGTGCTTTTCAAGCATTAGATGTTCCTAAGATTTGTTATGTACAAAGTCACAGTGCTCTTAAATGACTTCACTAATTCATTTTGTTCCCTATGCTCCTTCTTCAAGCCACTATTGTAATTTGTACACCTATGCGGCTAATTTTGTCTCTTTATTTGGAGCTTCTGTAATTTAAACTATTTGGTTACTGATCAAAACAATCAATTTTACCTCTTATGTTGGTAAAGGAATTATATTGGTTTAGTTGTTCCCAACAAGGTTGGGCCTGTAATTGTATCCTTTGTTCTAGCTTAGATTGCAGAGGTTCTAAAATGAATTGTTGGTGCATTATTTCTCAACTAACTTGACCACACTTTGTACATGAAGTTAGACAATGGCAAAGGGAAGGGAAAGGGAGCTAGAAGGAAATCAACATATATATGAAATGCAAACAAAAATGACACACAAAATGGGTCAAAACAAGAAAATGGGTTTCACCTACCTAGCTTCTCCTTTTCTGTTTTGCTTTCGGGATGGTTTCTGGTTTAAAAACCAAAAATTTGAGGAACTGGATAATCAGAGACCAATTTCTTTCAAAGTGCGTGGAGATTGATTTGTCCCCTTTTAAAAAAAATCACGGATCGTGCACCAAAAGCGCCAAATTGAAAAAATTGAGGGACAAAAATTGTTAATAATTTTTCTTTGAAGGAAATAATCTCAGGCCATTTCATTAATTAGAATATTCGAAATACAAAACGATATAATAAGTTGAACTTGGTGACTAGCAAAAGATTGAGCCGCCCTAGCTAAGCTATGAGCAACACAATTGGCGTGTCGCCGAATAAAACTGAGAGTACAGTTGTATAAAGTTAAAAGAGAATCATGACATGCAGAGATGATAATTCTAAGTTCCGTATGTAGCCTGAGTTTTCCTTTTACCGCGTCAACAACGTGCTTGCAATCAAGCTCAATATCCATATGGTACAACCCCATTTGCGGTAACCATCCTAAAGCCTCCAACAAACCGAGAGCTTCAATCTCTGGAGGTGGTAACGGCGTCAATAAAATGGAAGGATCAATATTTCATTTGGAAGCATGTATATTTGTGGTTGGATCTGCAGGGTGAATATTTATATAATTATGCAGATTATTTCCTTTGGCTAGGAGATGTGTGCATAGGTCATAAAGCGAAGAAGTTAATTACTTAATTTGGTTAACCACTTATTAGTGTTTTTGGTTGTACCAGAATAGCCTAGTTTTCAGAAATGAGGAAGCTAACATTGCATCGGTTGTTATTCACATAAAGAGTCTATTATGGAGTTGGTTTATATATAGAGTGGGTAGTAAACATAATTTTTTGGTGACATCTTGGTGGACTAATCCACTTGTGTGCTTAAACAATGTATAACTTCTCTATGTTGTTTGGGGTTGAGCACCCCTAGTGCTCCTTATAATGAAGGATCAAAATCGCATTACAAATTAAGAAAGTTAGGGAAAAAAACAATTAATCATGAATTTAATGTGTGAAAAAAAGGGAGAATAAATTCAAAATGAGAAAAAAAAAACTTAAAGTAAAAGAGAGAAGAATAGAATATGTCTAAAAAAAAAATGGACAGCCTATTTATGTAAAAAGATAGTAAATTTTCCTAACTCAATCACTCGTCCTATCTGATTCTTGAACACTTTGTTCATCATTCTTTGGTAAGTGGCTCCGACATTCTTGAGTCTGAAGGGCTTCCTAGACTCGCAGCCTTGATCTCCACCGAGGATGACCATGGCGATGGGTCTTCCTCTGGATTTTCGAGTCTCTTCCTTTTCTGTATCTTCACTATCGTCCTCTTTGAAGGCCTTGTCGACATCGTTCACCATAGCTTTACCCTTACGAGGCGACCTGGATCTTCCACGTGGAGACCAGGGCCTTTTGCGAGAGCTTCATGGCTCGTCCCCGTTTTCTTGACATATTGTGAGAGCTTTCCTTTTTGAATCAATTCCTTAGTGTCATCTTTCAAGGCACGACAGCCGTTGGTGTCATGTCCATTGCTCCGGTGGTAGTGACAGTACTTCCTAGAGGGCCTCTAACCTTCCTTCAGCACCAGAGGCTTTGCTGGTCTTTTGATGTTTCTAAATTATGTGTTTGCACACTTCGCTAAGATCTTAGCCCGGGAGGCGTTCAAAGGGATATGCTTGTTGAAGCGACAAGGTTGGGACTCACATATTGATCCTCTTGTGTCCCTCTTGGGACAACACTCTCTGACTTTTGTCTCCCTCCCAGTTCCATTTTTGGCCACTGTAGGGTAGGCCATGTCATCTTCCTCGTAGTCCATGTACTTTTGGGACCTTTGGAGGAACTCTCCTAGGCTCTTAGGTTTGTTCAACCCAATGTCCACTTGGAACAAGCTTCCCTTTCGCAGGTCGTCCTTCATCCAGAAAAGTCTTTGCTCATCATCAAGATTCCAAACATGGGAAGCTTCTTGGTTGAAGCTCTCCACATATTCTCTGAGGGACTCGTTCTCATCATGCTCGGCGGCTCGAAGTACTTCTTCGGCATGGAGACCTACAGCATCTCGAACCTACAATCCTGGTAGGCAATGTTCTTACACGAGGATGGTGCAGCTCGGTAATGGCATTCGCTCGTGCGAATACCCCTTCCCGCTCAACTTGAGTCAGTCGCTCCTATTGTTGAGCCATTGTCTGGGAGAGGTCGTTTCAGAGGCTTAGGATTTGTCGGACTACCAGGGCAAGGACCAAAAATTATCCATGGACAGTAGGATCCGGCTGGGAGCCGGAGTTGAGACTTGCTGACTAGCTGGAATGTGCATGTCGCCCTCGTAGACAGGAGCCGACTAGGGAGCGGGGACTTGTACCGACTGAGGAGCCGGAATATCATCAATGAGTGATAAAGCAACAAACACGCCCTCAGGAGTGCCAGGGGGAGGTTTAGCAACAACGACGCTCTGAACACGAGGTGTCATCGGAATGCAGGAGAAAGTCTTATGTAAGTGAGAAGGATGATTTAAGAGATGTGTCTCTCTCACTGTGGTCGCCAATGTTTTGTACCTTACTATCTTTTCAGGTTGATCCGAGACTACAGTTGGTAGTGCTCCTGTCAGGTCGAGTCGCCGTGTGTTTTGAACGAGAGGGGGGTACCTGTAAAGACACTCTGACACTCAAGTTAGTAGAGAATCATGGAGTATAGGAATGCGTACCTTGTGTGGCTATGCGAGCCGGAATTTATAGAGATACATGCTAGCTCTGAGCCATTGGATCGTTTGGGTGAATCTGAGTCGTCGACGCTTAATGGACGAGCTTATGGATCCAAGCGATTGGACTGGCCTATGTCTTATTAGGCGCATGGCCCTAGTGGCCCAATATGAAGTTTTGGGTCATGGACATGGGTCTTGGTTACATGGGTCCTGGTCTCATTTTTACCATTATTGTTTTAATTAAATTCCTCATTTTTCCATCATTAAATGAATATTCTCTATCATTTGTGAGTGTTAATTTCAAATGTCCATTTATGTCATTTTATATTTAAAAGCTAGTTCAACTACTAAGTTTAGCAAATACTTTAAATTCAATCTGTTATCAGTTATTTGTTATCAGTTTATTCGCTCTAAGTTAGTTTATCCGATATACACTATATTATCTATTATTTGCTCTTTTTTGCCGAACAGAGACTTAACCTTTTATTTCCTAAAAAAAAGTGGGTATTTCTAGGGTGAGGAAGCAAATCAAATTTCTCACTGATGAACCATTAAATATGATCGTAGGATGTAATATAAAAATTCATCAATGGTTGAGATTTAATATTGGTTGATTCAATCTTAACCACTCACAGTGTTTTACACAATATCCTATAGTCAATCTTTGTGATTCATTGGTGAGTAATTTGATTTCCTCCCTTACTCTAGAAGCACGCAAAAAAGTCACTTTAAAATGTTTTATTGAAAAAAATAAAGCTCATTCGTATATACTCCTTTGTTTCTGATTTGGACCGTTATATGGGGTGAGTCCGTGTGTATTAAAAATGACATCTAAAACTGTAAAGGGTACATATGTTAATCATATCCATACCCATAATTTTTTTGGGTTTCCATGTTTTTGGTGTGTAGTTTTCACCGCCTTTATCGATTACTAATCTACGCTGGAAAACCTGGTTAGCAACGAGTACCGCATTGCCGGCCCGTATGGTTCTCCCCTTTTGCCATCCATACCCATAATTTAATATGTGTTTATCAATATTTGTCAACAAAAAAAATCATAACGCAACCCAAATTTAAGTTTGGGGTGCACATTGTTAGTAACCCAATTCCGTTTTGAGGTACTCGTTTTCCTGCCTAAGTCTTTTTTCCACTGGGTTTTAGTTCAGGGAGGTTTTGAGGAGGTCCTCCCCTTTTTTTAATGTAAATGGAATTGGTGCACCCCTAATATCCACATTAATACAATTTTTGCTTATATAAAAAAAAGACAACCATAATCTCAGGGGCCTGAAAAAACTCTTACATACATAATTATACGGGGAAAGACGGACCCTCCGAGTCCGTCTTTCATGTGTTGGTATATTGGTGAGTTAGTGGGTGGTGTGAGTGGGTAGTTATTTTTTTTTGACAAAAGTTAGTGGGTAGTTATGTCTATTAGAAAATTTTAATTACACTAAGGGTATTTTGGTCAGAAAAATCTGACACCAAAAGTGACAGTTTTTTTTTGAAATCTCCTTTATATATAGTTATAGATTATTAGGTTATTTAATAAAATTGCACAAAAAAAAAATATATGAAGAGCGTCTAAATACTCAGTTATTTTTAAATTACCTTTTTTATTTATAAAAGTACTAATAAGTCTAAATCTTGGTATTTCAACTAATGAAGGTTTTTTCTCGACAATAAATTAGATTAAGTTGTTTTTATGGAGAGTTGCTAGGGGGTGTATTCCAACCCGGAGCAATTTAGTGAGGCGAAGATGATGATGAGTCGGAGTGGCATGCTATCTTTAGCAGCTCCCATAGCCTTCATATGATTTTAGGAGTTGTTTATTTTCGTTGCTGCAGGTATTAACCAAGGGGCCAAAGGATCAAATTTGTTACGACTCTCTGGGCAATATGACGCAGGCGTAATGATAAAGTATGGGAGGGAGTCTTGCAGCCAGCCAGCTTCACCATGAGTGGAGCTGGGCGCGAAGAGCTCAACGTACAGCAACTGGAGCACATGCACAACAACAAGCTACTGATGTTAAAAACCATGTCTTTGCATCTCAAAATAAATATGGCATTGGCGTGTGTATCCGGACTTCTACGGGTAATTTCTATAAAGGCAATACCATACGAAATTCCAATTGCAATAAGATATTTAGTAATCTTAATTAACAACATCAAAGTTCATTTCGTCAATAAAAACTCTGTTCCGTGAATCTCCTATCATTATTTGTTAATGAATCATTGTCATCTACCATTTTTTAAATACAATTCCTTTTTGCAAGTACGTACAATTTTAAAAAATAATATTTGCGTCCTCAAAACTTCTTCCCCGTGCATCATTTTGGACTGATTTTAAGCCGTTGAAAAATCAAGTGAAATCTGTCAATATTAACAGCGGTTCGACCTTTAAAAATCGAACCAGTTCAATTGTAAACAATCAAACCTAGTCAGAAAGATTATATATTTAGCATATATTATAATATATGCTAAATATATGGTCAATATTATATATTCTTATATTACTAAATATTCTTTATTATTATTATTTTATTAGTATAATAATAAAGAATACTCTTCGAATCGAGCTATTTGTGGTGTGCATCAAATTTTATAGGCCTCAATAGTTTACAATCGAACCGTCCTTAATGCACACAAAAAAACAACTTTTCATTAAGGGCATTTTGGGAATAGTGTGGGTTAAGTAGTGTGTGAACCATGAGGAGGACCCTGAAGAGATCCTTAGATTTTATCAAGGTAAATTTATAACAACATTTTATTTTGTTTGGTTCATATTTTCGTGTTTTACGGATGAATAATTTTTGTTTTGCAAAAATATGCTCTCAAGACCGTCGTCTTAACCTTGATGACTGAGTACTTCATTGTAGCTTATTTACTATACCGGGCTAATGTAAGGTTTGAATCAATTGTCAATTTACATATGCTAGATCAGTAGAAAATACCAGCTTCTTATGCCTAATTAATTTTGTAATCCTATTATTAAATTAATTAACTTGTTGTGAACATAAATTAAAAACTAAGTGAATAATATGACTTGGTAACATAGTCAGTGGAGCACAATCCTCTGGTACTTAGTCTCTGAAGGAGAATCAGAATCCTCATTGAATCCTCCTCATTGAATCCTCTGGTACTTAGTCTCTAAAGGAGAATCAACTTCGATTGCTGTTTTTGTGGCTGAATAATCTTTTTGGTTTTGTTCTTCTTCAATTAAACATTGCGGATCCTACTACTGGATGCCAGAAAAAGCTAGAAATCGATGATGAGCAGAAGCTGTAATCCATTTACTCTCATTGTTTCTCATTCTCAGTGTTAATTATATTACGTGCCTTCCTTCATTGTTGCTTCTGCACTTTATTTATTTTTTGGTATCCTTGCACTGCAAATTGAACATTGATATTCATGTGAGTTTGATTTTTACTGTTACTTAGGAATGCAACAATGTCAAAGGTGAAGTGAGGTAGCATATGACAAAGATATTGCACTGGCAGAGAGAGATAGACAGTTTATTTTGGTTTTAAATGATATAACAGTTCTAGACTTAGTTTATTTTGGTTTTATAAACTGTACTTTTAACAGTTCGGTAATAGTTCGGATTTATTTTAACAGTTCGGATTTATTTTGGTTTTATAAACTGTAATTTTAACAGTTCGGTAATAGTTTGGTAATAGTTCGGATTTATTTTGGTTTTATAAACTGTAATTTTAACAGTTCGGAAAGTTCACTAACAATTCCGTAAAAGTTCGGATTTATTTTGGTTATATAAAGTAGCCGCAAACCGAATCATTAGTGTAAAAGTTTGATTCGATATTAATAGTTGATTCGGTAAAAGTTCAAATTAATAGTGCGATTCGGTAAAAATTGCATTAAAAGTTCACTAACTTGATTGATTCGGTTAAAAAGCGTGAACCGAAGCATATGTATATGATTCGATTCGATCAGAAGAAGCTGTTAGTGCGATTCGATTGATTCGCGAATCTGTTTTCAATAGTTGATTCGGTTGATTCGATTCTCCTCCGAATCGAACCATGAACAAACCCTAGTTCTAACGTATACTAAGTCTTTGAATCTTAAAAAACACGCAACAAGTTCTCCAAAGAGTGCTACACATCAGTGAAAAAGTCAAGTCATCTCTGTTAGAGTTCAAGACATTACCATCCAAGTCTTATTGACAAGGAAGGGAGTACTTGATTCTCACTACAACAAATTTGGGGATGAGCAGCGCTTTTTTTTATCCATTGGCAGCGCTCAAAAGCGCTGCTAAATGTGGCGCTGCTGATTCCACTCCAACAATGGGCAGCGCTTCCTAAAAAGCGCTACTCATTGCTCAAACACGTCCTCAGATAGGCAACACTCCCTAAAAAGTGCTACCTATTGCCCAAACGCGTCCTCAGATAGGCAACACTCTCTAAAAAGCGCTACCCATTGCCTAAACGCGTCCTCAGATAGGCAGCACTCCCTTAAAAGCGCTGCTCATTGCCCAAACTTGTCCTCCTATAGGAAGCACTTCCCTAAAAGCGTTGCCCATTGTTTAATTTTTTTTTTAATGTTTTTGTGTATTTTCCTTTTTATATTTGCAATTTATCAAGTCATATACAGCCAATACAATACAATACAATACAATCCAATCAAATCCATATATGTATACTTAAACACATATATATAAACTAGCTAACAACGAATTACAATAATGTACCTACATGAACTAAAACAAACTCTCTATATCCAAATGCACCAATATATGTCAACGTATATATAACCATCAAGATGAACCAAAATAAAGTAGCTAACAAGTTACGTTATCTAATTCATATGTATCCAAAACTAGCTAGCAACTTACAATATGAACCAAAACTAACTAGCTAACAACTTATATGTATCCAAATCAACTTCAAAAAAAATAGGAGACATAACCGCACCACTCTCCCCTAAGCTCAGCAATAGAAATCTGTGTGTCTGTTCCTTAGAGACCAAAATGTCCTCGTACAAGTACCTACAATTAGAGATATACATACAAATTAATTTGTCAATTAATTTGATCTACACACAATCTTTGTCAATTAATTTGATACTAAATGGGTTCATAAAGAAAATTGCGACAAGGAAACAATGAAGCAATCACCAAATAGGGGAACAACTAAACCAACCTGGAGGAAATGAAGTAGGAGCCAACAATGTGAGGGTGGTTGTCGAAGAAGAAGACCCGATCTAGATCAAGTGCCAAAAAGATTTTCTGGATAATATAGCACAATGAAGAAAAGTCATTTTCTACCAATGAAGAAGCTGCTAATAATAATGATTTGCGAATGCACAATGGATACCATAATTGAAGTCTATTCACTACTACTTTTAACATTAAAATACTGAACTGAGAGATAAAAATAATAATCTTAAAGTTTAGAGGAACAGGGGATAAAAATAATAAGGTATCAAATTAAGAATGACATTAATGGCATTCATGTTTTGCTGAATCTAAACAAAGAAAAACAGGAAAAAATGGTAAAGTGATAATGTTGATTACCCAAATCTTGAAGTACGAAGTGATGCTATTCAACTGCAAGAGTCCAATAGATTATAATAGATCAAAATTTTCTCTCTATCTTCTATGCATTTGTCAAAGTACTGAACCATTGAAACACATGCCTTATACCTGCGAACCAATGCATAAATGTTTGTCAATAAAGTAACACATGTTCCTCTGCACATAATCAATTAGAAGAAATACAAAGAAAGACAAAACAATTCATAATAGTTTGGCAAGTGACAACTTCAAGATTTGGTTTTTAAAAATGCATAAAGATGTGTTAAACCAGAACAGAAAAAGAAGTTACAACATGCCTCAGCAACATAAGGATTAAAATTTAATCCAATTTTGCCTTAGATGTTCGAATTTGTAGTTCTCACAAATTTTACTAACCTGTGAGATAGAAAGCGATATAGTAAGTATGATTAAATAAAAATTGGACGGTGAATGGTCTGTGCACATTTCTTCCCTTCTATACACACTTTGACATATATTTGATGCTCCCTTCTAGTTACAAATTAGAAGAATATGAAATTATTTTCCCTCTAATCAGTATGTCAATCAACAAAACACCTTATGAAGAGTGAAATTATACATCTTCCAATATAGCAAAGAAAACGACTTGAAAATTCCACATTCATCTGAAAAAATGGAAGTAATTCACATAGAATACGTAAAACAACAATCATAGTTCATACCTTGAAATTCTGGAAGAGGGATGTCAAGGACTACATACTATACTAATATCTCGCAAGTCTAAGACATTCAAAAATCAACATAAACAGTTAGCAATATAAAAGAAAAAAGAATCAATTCCAATAGAAACAAAATATCAAACAGGTGAAGTGCAAATAGAAATCAAGACGGAAAATGATATTTGTTTGCCACAAAATATGATATGATTTGATTCCATAAACAAACCCCTAAAATATGAAATCAAACATTGACCAACATTAGAAATCAAACATTAGAAATCCCTATTTGGTTTCTAGCATAGATTAAGTTTAGTAAAACTGAAATCAAACAAACGCCAATAGAAACCCATATAAATCAAAATCCATAGAAACCAACATTTCAACAGAAATCAAACACATAGAAATCAACATTTCAACTAAAACAAATACATCGAAACCCATAGAAATCAAAATCCCTAAAATCACACAAACCCCAAATGTTTTGTTTGCGAAATGTATTACCTGAGAAACGAAGATGGAAGATGGAAGATGAACCAGAGGGTGGGCAGGTTTCGGTTTGGGGTTTCTGCTCGCGAACGATAGGGAGAGAGTTGGGTTTCTGGTCGCGAGGTTTAGGGAGAGAGCTGGGTGGGAGCTGGGTTTCGTTTGAGAGCTGGGTTTCGTTTCCTTTCTGAGAATTTTCGTTTCTGAGAGCGTGAGGGAAGACGAGAAAGAGAGGCAAACTGAATATTATATTAAAATCTGAATAAAATATTTCTAGCGATGGGCAGCGTTTCTGCAGAAGTGCTACTCATTCCCTGTCTGTGTTATGCATAAGCCGCGTTTAATAAAAAGTGTTGGGCATTGTTTGTCTGTGTTATGCCAATACACAGCGTTTCTAGTAAGGGTGCTGCTGCTCATTGTCTCTCTGTTAGCAACCCATAATCAGCGCTTTTCAAAAAGCGCTACGCATTGACCTCCTTATTTTATTCATACACGGCGTTTTACCTACGAGCGCTACCCATCCCAGTTCCTTCCTATCATTAAGTAGCGTTTTATTAAGAAGCGCTGCTTATGGATGTGCTATTTTTTAAGATTTCTGTTGTAGTGTCTTTCTTAAATTTTATTTTAAGTTTTTGAAAAATAAAAACCTAATAAACTTGTTTTGTAAATGATAACGAAACTGTTGTCGAACTTGAAAGTTAATCGAGAATCGAGGATACCGCAAAACACTCTCAACAGTTATTCCATTTTCTTAAAGCTATTACACTCGAGGAGGAATTATGTCTTTAGATTGTGAGTTTCTTAACTGCTTTTCATTCTAAATAACCATCTTTTTCATCATTAACAAATGAATTTTCTATGAAGTTGTAACATACATAAACTCAAGTCCTCCAAAGACATGCACGCAATAAGTCCTCCAAAGAGTGTTGCATACGACTGAAGAAGTGAAGTCTTTTCCTTGTTAGTGTTCAAGACATTACCATCCAAGTCTTATTGACAAGTAAGGGTATACTTGAAAGTAAAATCTACTTTTCTTAAATTCTGATTTTTATTTTTAAAAAATTTAAAAACTGAAAAGAAAAAAAACTTGTTTTGTAAATAATAAATCAGTTGTCGAGCTGGAAAGTTAGTCGAGGAGATTGGAAACATTCTCTCAACTGTGATTCCATTTTCTCCAAGTGGTTACCTCGAAGGAGGAACTAATACTCAATTATTTGTTAGTGTAAACAGAATCTTATAGCAAAAACTTCTATGAGTATCCTAATGAATGAATGTTGTTATCAACTATGATGTCACTAAAGCTACAAGTGCATCCCATTAATTCTTCCTATTGGAGTGCTACATACGGTTGAAGAAGCCCCCCACCCCCCACTACAATTCAAAAGCATCCAATCCAATTATCAACCACCACACGATTAATTTCTACTAGAGTGTTGCCCACGGTTGAAGAAAAGTCTCTCCATTTTCACAATTCTAAGAGCATATTATCCAAAGTATTGCATGATTTGACTCCTTTACTCTTATATTTTTTTTCTATCCCCTTCTTTTCATTTGTAACAACTATCTTTTTCATCATTAACAAGTGAATTTTCTGTGAAGTTCTATCGTTTACTAAGTCTTCGAGTCTTAAAAAACGTGCAACAAGTCCTCCAAAGAGTGTCACACATCGGTGAAAAGTCAAGTATCCATGTTAGAGTTCAAGACATTACAATCCAAGTCTTATTGACAAGTAAGGGGGTATACTCGATTCTTTTCTTAAATTCTATTTTAAATTTTTGAAAAATTAAAAATTAAAAAACTTGTTTGATTAACTTGTTTTGTAAATGATAATGAAACTGTTGTTGTATTTGAAAGTTAATCGAGGATATCGCAAAACACTCTCACAGTGATTCTATTTTCTTAAAGTTACACTCAAGGAGGAATTATGTCTTTAAATTATGAGTTTCTTAACTACTCTACATAATGTTAAGTCCATGTTGATTGATGAACGAGAATCATAAACCAAAGAATAGTATCAATAAATTGTAAAGAAGATAAAATATGTAAATATAAATGTTTGTCCACTTGACATTTATAGATAAAAACTAAAACCATCTAATCTCGTATTTTTCTCAAACGTTTTTAATATGTAAAATCTCATTGTAATTCTTTTTTTAATACGTATAACGAATTTACATAACGCATTATAATATAATTATAAAATTGTAAAAAAAAGGTGAGGTGGAAAATATAGAAGAGAGAGAAGGAGAGAGAGAGAGAGAGAGATGAATGGAGAGAGCTAGAGAGAGTAAGAGAGAAATAGAGAGATGGGGGGAAATGTCATGTGATGAGAGGATATAAGAGAGGTGAAAGGAGAGCGACAGAGAGAGGGATGGATAGATGAGAGAGAAAAATTATATGAAAGGGAAAAAACAGAGAAGTGAGAAAAAAAATTATTGAGTAGCAAATAAAAATAATTTTCTGGTATATTTTTGGGTGATCAAAAAGTTGTACTGTGGAACAGAAAATTTATTGTGGTTTTGTGAGGGACATAAATTAGTGTTTTTGCCTAGTCCATTACCCTCATTTCTCGTCGATCACGATCGGCGCTTTTCGGATCAAACATAGTACAACAGAATTGTCGATTCAAATCCACGATTTTTAGCAAATCAAATGCACCTTAAGTTTTTTATTACACATCACAAAAATACAAAATAAATAAAAATTCTAACATTTAGCTAACTTGTTTATTAGGTTTAAAACCTTGTTGTTTTCCCTCCAATTAGCAGCCACCACATGATTTATTCCTACAAGAGTATTACCCACGGTTGAAGAAAAGCTTCTCCAATCTCACAATCTAAGAGCATATTATCCAATTATTACATGATTTGACTCCTTTCCTCATATGTGTTACCAAATAACAATAACTCAATCAGGGACTGGACTGGACAACTTCTATTATACTCTGATTGGTTCTAGTCTCTATGATGTTGTTTATGTTTGGTTCTAGTCCTTGAAATTTTAGGCCATTTTGATTTTTGCGCCTGAACATTGACTAAATAAGGAGTAATTTCAAAAGCAGGTATTTATTAGAGGGACAAAAACAAAAATAAAATTATCACGAGACAAAAAACAAAATATAAAAATTACATAAATGAAAAATAAATAAATAAAATCCGAGAACGAAAAACAAAAACCTATATTATATATGCGGGACAAACAGCATAATTAAGCTTTTAAAATATGATATGTGTGCTTAAATTCCAGTTTTATTAAATATTTATTCAATTACAATATCTATTAGATTTTCTTTTTTGAAAAAATGGTTAAAAGTATAAATAGAATTTGATTGATATTGTGTCAAAAAAGAATTTGATTGATATATATATATATATATATATATATATATATATATATATATATATATATATATATATATATATATATATATATATATATATATATATATATATATATAAATGAAGCAAGGTACCAAAAAGTGTTGTTTTTTTGTTTACCATGTTATTGGTTCATAGATTTTACATCGAACTTACTACCGATAACTAATCTACGTCGCGGAACATTGTTGGCCATAAGTACCTGACTTTGCCGACCCGTGTAGTTCTTCCCTACCAATAGAGTTTTTGCCACACTCAAAATAACTCAATACATGTTGTCATAATACTCAAGTTTCAATCTAAAATCTCAATCTCGGTATGAACTAATGAATAAGCAATTTAACCTGAATATATAGTTGATAAAACTGGCTCACTACTCATGAAATGAAACAAAATAATAAAGATCAAATTAAGTAATTGAAAATTAACACTAAACAAACTAGGAGAGGACTGGAATAAACAAAAAGCGTTTAGGTGGATTTTGGAAGAGCTCAAAAAATCCTCTAAAGAGTGCTACATCGGTGAAGAAGTCAAGTCTTCCCTCCTACTAGAGTTCAAGACATTACCATCCAAGTCTTATTGACAAGTAAGCGTATACCTAAGTCTTTTCTTAAATTCTAATTTTCAATTTTTAAATATTTAAAACCTAAAAACTTGTTTTATTCGTCATTTTCTTTTGCCTTTAGTGTATTTTTGTGTTATTTAATAATCAATCATTTGTTTTGGTTCTCAATTTTTATGTTTAGAAATAGTTTTTCTAAAAAAATCATATTTTGGTTTGATATTTATTATTTTGTTTTAGTCTAATATAAAATACAAAACAGCCTTGTTTATTTTGGCCCTTAGTATTTTATTTTAATGGTAGGATAATAATACAAATTGCAGGGGAACAATAAAATAAACAAAATCAACAATTACCTCATTTTTCGCATGATTTCTATATATTTTCCGAGTTTCCAAAGTGAGATATATATAGTCTCACTTCACCAAACATTGAATAAAATAAAAAGTATCTAAGAACTTATATCCATTCACCTATTACCCTGAGGATTTATAAACAAATTTAGTCTAAATCTCCCATTACACATCACAAAAATACAAAATAAAATAAAATAAAAGTAATACATTTCCCCCAAATTAGCAACAACCAATTATAATACATAGTTAATAAATCTGGCTCACTATACACTCAAGTCTAAATAAATGTCATACTAAATATTAAAATAAATATATAGCGATATACCTTGATGTTAATAATGAAATTATATGACTAATTTTTAATTTATAAATATATAGTGATATACCTTGATGTTAATAATATTGAAAAAAATTATGTTTGAAGGATACTTAAGTACACGACAAAATTATGTGTGTACTGTAGAGCAACGTTTTGTTTGAGGTTAGGTTAGTTATAAATAGAGAGGCTAATCTACTATTATATATGTAGCTTGTCAAGCTTTGGCGCCAAATGCCATTTTTTTTATTTGGTTTTTTTCTTTTTTTTTTTTTGTTTTGTCTTTTTCTCTTCCTTTTTTTTCAGTTTTTGTCCTTTTTTTCCCTTTTTATCTTTTTATTTTAATGTTTTGTCTTTTTTATATTTTTTTGTAAATCAAGGTATCTTTTAGGTGATTGTGAAGACTAATCTATTTGAGGTATCAGATATCCATTTAAGGAGTTGAACTCTCTCAACAAATGTTTTTTCATACGTATCAGTCAGTGATCGAACCCATGACTTACACACTTTTACTTGTTTTTGTTTTTCTAAATGGGGTGGTTTTTTCTGTTTCCTCATTTTACCTTTTACTTGTTTTTGTTGCTCACTCACTTTCCCTTCCACACTTACACACTTTGCAACTATCATGATAGTTCCGCCTTGCTGCAATTCAAGAACTCGTTCACTATCATCACTAAACATAATTATGAGTATTATTATATACATGATTATTATAAGTGTGTTAGTTCCTCTTTTACTTCCAAGACAGAATCATGGAAAAATGGCACAGATTGTTGCGACTGGGATGGAGTCTCGTGCAACAACCTGTCAGGTCACGTGATTGGTTTGGACCTTAGTTGCGGTCATCTCAAAGGTGAAATTGATCCCAATAGTACTGTCTTCCAGCTCAAGCACCTTCAACAACTCAACTTGGCTTTTAATGATTTTTCTGGTTCTTCAATACATTCTGGAATTGGTGATCTTGTGAGTCTCACACATCTAAATTTATCAAACTCTGGAATTGGTGGTGATATTCCCCCTGTAATCTCTCACTTGTCAAATTTGGTATCACTTAGTCTTGACTATGGAGCATTGAGCTTTGATCCATCCACATGGAAGAAACTCATTCTTAATGCAACTAACTTAAGGGATCTTCATTTGGATGGTGTGGACATGTCTTCAATCAGAGAGGACTCTTTGTCATTGTTAATGAATTTGTCATCCTCTTTGGTCTCACTTACTCTATCAAAGACTGGATTGCAAGGAAATTTTCCAATTGAGATCCTCTCATTACCTAATCTTCAACAACTAGATTTGTCTTTCAACCTCCCCTACCTTAGTGTCCAGCTTCCAAAGTCTAACTGGAGTGCTCCTCTAAGGTACTTGGACCTCTCTAGAACTGATTTCTCTGGAGAAATTCCAAATTCCATAGGCCATTTGAAGTCTCTTAACCATTTAAGTCTTGATGATTGCCATTTTGTTGGATTAATTCCACCATCTTTATGGAACCTCACTCAAATGACTTACTTGAGCCTCTCATTCAACAACTTTCAAGGTGAGATCCCATCCTTACTTTCAAATCTCATATATCTCACTTACTGTCATCTTGGAGATAATAACTTTAGTGGTCCAATCCCTGATGTGTTTGGGAAGCTTATCAAATTAGAAATTTTAATCCTTTCCCAAAACAACCTAAGTGGCCAAGTTCCATCATCATTATTTAATCTAACTCAACTTTCTTATTTAGAGTTATCATTGAATAATCTAGTAGGCCCAATTCCAAATGAAATCACCCAACATTCAAAATTAGTTACTCTATATCTGGGCGGAAACATGTTAAATGGAACAATTCCACAATGGTGTTACTCCTTGCCTTCCTTGACTGTCTTGTACCTCTCTGATAACCAGTTTACAGGATCAATTGGTGAATTCTCAACTTACTCTTTGGAAACGTTGTCTCTCTATAATAACAAGCTACAAGGTGATTTTCCTATTTCAATATTTAAATTGGAAAATCTTACCGAGTTAAGTTTGTCATCAAATAGCTTGAGTGGTGTTGTGGACTTTCACCAATTTTCAAACCTTCAAAAACTAGAATTCCTTGATCTTTCCAAAAATAATTTTCACTGCATTTACAACACCAACAACAGTGTTCACTACATCTTACCCAACCTTAATTCAGTATTTTTATCATCTAATAATATTAGTAGCTTTCCCAAATTCTTAGAGGCACTTCCAAATATGCAAAAATTAGATATTTCTAACAACAATATTCAGAGGGAAATTCCCAAGTGGTTTCACAAGAAGCTTTTAAACTCGTCGGAGTACATTGATTTTATTGATCTCAGTTTCAACAAGTTCCAAGGGGGCCTTCCAATTCTGTCCAATGACATTGCATACTTTTTAGCCTCAAATAACAACTTCAGTGGAGGCATTGCTTCAAGATTGTGCAATGCAAGCTCCTTATTTGTGCTCAATTTGGCACACAACAACTTAAGAGGCATGATTCCACAATGCTTAGGATCAATACCTTCTCTTTCGGTGTTGGATTTACAAATGAACAACCTTTATGGAAGCATGCCAAGAAACTTTTCTAAGGGAAATGCATTTGAGACTATAAAGTTAAACGGAAACCAATTGGAAGGATCATTACCACGGTCTTTGACTCATTGCACAAACCTCGAAGTTCTTGACCTTGGAGACAACAATATAGAGGAGGAATTTCCCAATTGGCTAGAAACTCTACAAGAGTTGCAGGTACTCATTTTGCGATCAAACAAACTCCATGGTGCAATCACTTGCTCTAGCATGAAGCATCCTTTTCCCAAACTGAGAATTTTTGATGTCTCCAATAACAATTTTAGTGGTCCCTTGCCAACAACATGCATCAAGAACTTTCAAGGAATGATGAAAGTGAATGACAGCCAATCTGATCCGCAATACATGGGTGACGACAACATCGAGCACTATAATGATTCTGTAGTGGTCATAATGAAAGATACATCTCAGGAACTAACTAGGATATTGACTACCTTCACAACTATTGATTTATCAAATAACATGTTTGAAGGAGAAATTCCTGAAGTCATTGGAGAATTACATTCTCTTAAAGGTCTCAACTTTTCACACAATGGAATCATAGGTACCATTCCACAATCTTTAGGTAATTTGATAAATTTGGAATGGTTGGACCTCTCAAGGAACAAATTGATGGGTGAGATTCCTGTTGCTCTAACAAATTTGACTTTCCTCTCTAAATTGAACCTTTCACAAAACCAGTTGGAGGGAATCATACCTACAGGAAACCAGTTTTATACATTTGGAAATGATTCCTATGAAGGAAACCCCTTGTTATGTGGACTCCCTTTGTCAAAATCATGCAAAAATGATGGAGAGCGACCACCATATTCAACAATTGACGATGAAGAGGATTCGGGATTTGGCTGGAAAGCAGTGGCAATAGGATATGCATGTGGAGCAGTATTCGGGGTGCTTATGGGATATAACGTTCTCTCGACGGGGAAACCCAGATGGCTTGCGCGACTTGTTGAAAGTGTGTTCAACACAACACTGAGAAGGGCAAACAAGAGAGTCCGTGGAAATCGCAGAGGAATGAATTAGTTTGATTTCATGTTGTTTGTAATTTGAACTTATTTGTTTAAGGAATGTTAAGTCTTACCTTGTTTGTTACCTTTGTGTTATATATGTTTCAAGTTGTCGTACAAATAAGAAAATTAGTATAATCATTGCTTTCTTATTGTTTTTCAATTAATCTACCCCCATTGATCTCAATAATAACTTGGTGAAAGGCCTTAGTGCATAAGTTTTGCATTCAGATGCTAGTGTATAAGCTAGCTTGATTTGCAAGGTCCTAATCATTTAAACATATTCCTTTGGGTCTGAAGTGTACTTTTTTGCATAATTACGCAGAAAAAAAATGTGAATTTGTTATTTATAACAATTAACTATTTTGTGGTTGCTTACATATAAGTACTATAAATAGTAATGAAACTATATAGAGTAGTTCCCCCAACTCAAACTTTTCATAAATATATTGTTTTATGATTTGGGGAATCAAATTCTCTGAAATCCATATAATCATTGTAAATGCTTATAAGTGTGGTGCTTTTCAAGCATTAGATGTTCCGAAGATTTGTTATGTACAAAGTCACAGTGCTCTTAAATGACTTTACTATTTCATTTTGTTCCCTATGCTTTTTCTTCAAGCCACTATTGTAATTTGTACATCTATGCAGCTAATTTTGTCTCTTTATTTGGAGCTTCTGTAATTTAAACTATTTGGTTACCGATCAAAACAATCAATTTTACTTCTTATGTTGGTAAATGAATTATATTGGTTTAGTTGTTCCCAACAAAGTTGGGCCTGTGATTGTTGAATGGTAGAATACCTATGTGTAAGTGTACCTTTGTTCTAGCTTAGATTGCAGAGGTTCTAAAATGAATAGTTGGTGCATTATTTCTCAACTAACTTGACCACACTTTGTACATGAAGTTAGAGAATGGCACAGGGAAGGGAAAGGGAGCTAGAAGGAAATCAACATATGAAATGCAAACAAAAATGACACACAAAATGGGTCATTTGGGTCTAATGTGTCTCGAAAATGTATCCTATTTAGAAAATGTTAGGGACTAATGTTTCTCGGTAAAAATTGTTAGGGGATGAATTTGTCCTGCAAGGAAATTTTCTCCATCGCGAGTTAAAAGCAAAATAGTCATCTATAAAAGTAACGGATTTATGAAGACAAACTAAAATAATAATATAAGTAATATTTCTCTATTGCAACTTAAAAGCAAAAATAATCATTTATAAAAATTAAAGATATTTATAAATATAAATATTAAAAAATAATTATACCGACAATATATAATATTTTCTTGCCGGCTTAAAAAAATAAAACCATATTGACAATGTGTAGTGTTTCCTCATCAAGACTCAAAAAGTTAAATAGGCAATTCAAACGAAACTTTTAATCGAAACTTTTAATCATAAAAAATAGGTGTTTAAATAGGCAATTTTAGTAGCCTAGTAGAAGATAGTATATAATTTGAAGTATGAAAGAGGAAGGAGAATAAATTCGAAATGAGAGAAGAGATAATTAAAGTGAGGGGAAAACGTAAAATTGAGAGTGATAAAAGTAGAAGAAATTCAAATATGACACTTTTGTCTATAAAAATTAATAGGTGACAGCACCATCAGATGGATAAAAAAGTAATTTTAGTAGCTTATTGCTTGTATAAATAGATAGATAGTAGATAAGTTTAAGGTTTACTCGAGTATGATCTCTGAACTTTCTCAGTTTAGTTTTAGTCACTCTTTTATTTTTGCAATTTTGGTCCCCAAAAATCACGGATTGTGCACCAAAAGCGCCAAATTGAAAAATATTGAGGGACAAAAATTGTCAATAATAAAATATAATGATAAAAATCGCAATACAAATTAAGAAAGTTAGGGGACAAAAAACAATTAATCATAAATTTAATGTGTAAAAAAGGAGGGAGAAAAATTCAAAATGAGAAGGCAGATTTAAAGTATGAGAAAAAAAAACTTAAAGTAAAAGATAGAAGAATAGAAGATGTCTAAAAATAATAATTTGATAGCCTATTTATGTAAATAGATAGTAAATTTTCCTAACTCAACCGTAATTTTTTCTTATTTGAACAGTTTTATGATCAACTATCCAAAACAACAAATTATTTGTTCTCATACAAATGCTTAGAAAAATATTTACATAATAAATACTAAATATTTTATAACACTTTTCATTGATATATATATATATATATATATATATATATATATATATATATATATATATATATATATATATATATAGAAATGAAAATCTCTTTCCATGTTTTGATGATACAAACTTAAAGAAATGAGTTAAGTTTTCTAAACACTTATTATAATTAACAAGTTTCAATCAAGTGTGTAAAAGAACAGGAAATAAGAATCATAGCAAAAATCTTGGCTCTAAAAATAAACCAAGTGTTTTTCAAAGTTCAAATGTGCCAAAAGAAGGTTACCTCAAAGAAGGTTGAGTTCAGAAGGTTACTTCAATCAGAAGGTTGATTAAAGAAGCTTAAAAGAAAAAGTAACTTTCTTCAGAAGGTTGACTGAAAGTCAAACAGAAGGTTGACTAAAAGTCAACACAAGGTTGACCAATAGTCAACAGAAAGTTTGATTGAAGTCAATAGAAGGTTGACTCACTAGGAAATATTGTTTAGAAGGTTGGTTGTTCAAAAAGGTTGAAAGAAGATTGAAGACATCAAGCTTCTGTTTCTGGGAAACATGTTCATATTCGAGATCTTAAATCTATATGCATCAAATAAAGTATTCAAGGAATAAAAAGTGTAGAAATATTATCCTATGTAATGAGGAAATCCTTGATTATTTTTTGTATCTTAAAAGCATGTTTGTTCATGTTGAAGAAGCTTCAGAAGCTTCAAATTAAAGTATGAAAAATACTATGTAGTACATGAACAGAGACTGAATTGACAGAAATGATGAAAAAGGAAGTAGAGTGCTGACATGAAAGGATGTCAACACAAGACAAAGCATAAAGGTTGCTTCAGAAGGTTGAAAGGCTACTACCTAAAGCTCAAAAATCATCATTGCCTACCTACAAAGCTACAACAAATTCCAACGGCTCCTTCCTTCTCTCCAACGGTCATATTTCAGATTAAGAGTCTATATAGAGTGTTGTTCTACTCAAATGCAAACCATGAGAGTGAATTGGAACTTTTACAAGTCAAGCTTCTCTAAAGAAATCCAACCTTCTCTTCCACACTCAAATCTACTACAAGTTCAGAATTGGGAAAACTATCTTGAGTGTGTTTGCTTGTTATGCTCTTAGAAATACTTTGTATTTATCTATCAACAAGCTTCTAAACATCCCAAAACCCAAACCCCTTATTGTTAGAAATATTGTGCAAGTTTCTCAACAAGCTACCTAGTGAGAGGTGAGTGTTGTTGGTGATTCTATTTGAAAGTTTCTCAACAAACTACCTAGTGAAAGGTGAGTAGTGTTGGTGATTCTGTTCAACAGGAAATACCTTTAGGAAACTAGAAATTTTCTAGTAGGTTAAAGACAGCTTGGCGAAGCTGTGTAAGTTAGCACTTGTCTTTTGTGTGTGATCAAAAGAAAGTGTAGGTGAAAAGTCTTTGGCAGTTGAAGCTAAAGCAAGTGTAAAATCTATTTGGAGAATAGTGGAAACTCTCACGTGGACGTGGGGAGAGGAGTAGCCATAGTTTGGTGAACCTCTATAACTCTACTGTGTTATTATCTGCTTTTCTTATTAACTGCTTTAAAACTGTCTCACAATCACCAAAGTTTTCAACCACTTCAGAAGGTTACATACACCAACCTTCTGCAGTCAAAACTATAATTTTAAATGAATCTTACTTTGATTATCTTTTGAAAACAACACTCTTTGCAAAATAAAAGACATCTAAATTCATCAAAGTTAACTATCTTTCACTACTATCATACTTGATTATTGTTTGTGCAACTAACATTCAACCTTCTGATATCCAAGTCATCTTGAGAAACAATACAGAAGGTTGCAGGTATTAAAAATTAAAAAGAGAGCACAATTCAATCCCCCCTTTCTTGTGCAAATTAATCACTTCAAATATATATATATATATATATATATATATATATATATATATATATATATATACCCACCCAAGTATACTAGTTTCAATTTAAATAGTGCTTTCAAATTAAGCGCTATTAAAGAGGTTGTGTTTTCTTTTAAATAGCGCTTTACAATAAGTACTTTTCTGAAAGGTACGTTGTTTATTTATAATCCTGGCGTAGCGGTCGTAGAAAATACTAACTCATATATGTACAAAGGGATGTTGGGCATGCCCTTAAGAGTGGTGGCCCTGAGCATGGGCGGTCACCCAGAGCCCCACTTAAGAGTAGTATATACATATTTTTGAATACATCTTTTATGTTTATTGCAATTTTATACAAACACAAGTTTAGATCATTTCCTAATAATGACATGAAATCATATTGCAAACATTTTTAAACTTACTTAAAACACGACGGTTCTTATGATCTTGATGATAAAATTGCATATGAAGAATTAGAAGTCATTACAGAGAGAGACTTTAATTGCCGAATCAAAAATAGGTTATATTAATTGTTTTCATAATCCATGTAGACATATAGAATAATATTAACTATGTCACAAAATAGATTAAATAATGTGTCTTTGATTTCTATAGAAAATAATTTTCTAAAGAACCTTGATTGTGAACAAATCATTTGATTTTAACAAAAATAAAGGAGAATGATATTCAAATAGTTAACATGACACTATTTTTTTGGTTCGCTCAGGGCCCCCAAAACCTCGGAACTGGCCCGGGCCCTTAATAATAGAGGCAATAGCTCAACTTTGTCCTAACTAACAACTATTTCCATACAAAACCTTCATATGCTCCAAAATAACTGACACACCAGCCATCACATTGAACACGTTTTTTTTTCACATTGAACACGTTTTTTTTGACATAAAGGTTTATGTCAAAAAAACGTGTTCAATGTGATGGATGGTGTGTCTGTTAGGCATGTTTTTGGTTCTATAAAATTTCCACTTTTTACGTTTAGTATTTCTTAAATTTTAATCGCCTACATATTAGCGGTTTGCAATATCAGCCACTCCTATTAAATTGGTGCTGATAAAATAAACAGTTATATTACTTGGTGTTGCCGCGTAGTCTTTTTTAATGACGTGACAACCACATGAGACCCTAAATATATTTTCGGTCTTTATAAAATTGGAACCTTATTTTGTCAGAAAAAATTAGAACCTTAAAAGTTTAGTCCTAATGAATTTTTATTTGAGGTTTTCTCTTCCATATATTTGTTTGTTTGTAAAATTATAACGATAACTAAAATTAATATATACAAACTTATTTTTTTTAATGATAAACAGACTTATTATTTTTTTTGGTTACATAGAAAAATTAGCAAAAGAAAAAAAAAACACCAACCAGGAGGCTTATCCCCTAGGGGGTGTTTGTTTGGGAGATATAAAGAGGGTTCCAAGGAATGTTGTTGGGAATTAAAGATTCCTATGTTTGTTTTGAAAAAAACTAAAATGCATTCCAGGGAATGTTGCTCACTCAGGAAAGTTTTTTCCCACTTTTATAGGAATGTGATGCCATCCAAAACTAGTGGTATTCTTTGATTCCAGGATGAAGAGTTTCAATTTTTGGCACAAAGTTACCTTTCTAACCCTCACTTATCCCCCACTCACCCACTCCCTAAAAAACACCCTCACTTATAATTTATTTGATAACTATATATATATATATATATATATATATATATATATATATATATATATTCTTTTTACAAAATACATATTACAAAATATTATTGTAAAAAAAAGTTATAAGTAAATAATCACATTAATTTATACTTTTATTTCACCATTAATTACTTAGAAAGCTAAAATAACATGTCATTTATAAGCAGGGGTATTTCGATAATTACAGTGTTTATTCCCAGGAATGTATATTACGAACCAAACAAGTTTATAAATTGTTCCAAAGAATTGGATTCCCGAGATTCCAACTAACCAAACATGTTTTAGGAAATACTTAGGAATCACATTCCTAGTCATCGGATTCCTAAGCATGCGATTCCTTGGAGTGTAATTTCTATCCGGGAAACAAACGCACCCCTAAGGAAAGGCACCACTAGCATCATTTAAATTAAGTGGTTAAGGCTTTGTTTGGCAAAAAGAAATATAATGGATAACCTAGCGAATAAGCTAACGGATTGAGACTTTGTTTAGCAAAAAACAGCAGATAACAAATGAGCTAGCAGATAGCACATAATCTAACTGATAGATGATAACTTATAGCGGATAAGCTAGCTAATGATAAATAAAGTATTTTATAAAATTAGCGATTAAACTAATTGGTACATGTAAAAACATAAAGTAACATGTTTAATTAATGGTAAATTTTATTTAATCAATAAAAAATATATATATGTACAAATTATTTTGCTATAATTTCATAATAATTAAAGGACTTTGTAAAATATTTAGAAAATAAATTTTTTGAATTTGTATTTTAATAGCCTTGTGTTGTACCAAAAAAAAACAACAGTAACCTTGTGTTGCTTCTTCTTTTTACCTTTTTTATCATGGATCATTAACTGTAAACGTGATGCAAACATTTTTTACATTTTTTTCCAATTCAATTGGATGTTGCATTAACACCAACAGTGGGGATTCGGATCACAATCATCTCATCACTCAATAATCAAGATTGCTACTATACCAATGCTATTACAACTCACAATTATAAAATTATGCAGCACTTGATTTTTGAAAAGAAATAATAAACCTATCTGGTGATCTCTCGTATGATTATAATGCTGATGAGTATGGATATGTTTCCATTAAAATTTGGAGCTCTATGTCTCCCCATGTGGCCATCTAAGAGTTTCCCTATGGATGGTTCGCTTCTTAGATGCATCTAAGAAACAACCATTCATATCTCCATTTTCTTCAGTCAACCTTGGTTTCTTGTGACTAGGAGTCTAGGACAATGGCCACTAAGTGTTTGATCGTCTGGTTGAACCGTTTGCCAAATACGGTTTTGTTTGACAAAAAGTAGCGGATAGCGAACAAGCTAGTAGATAGCGGATAAACTAGCTTATAGCGGATGAGGTAACGGATTGAATTTAAAGTGTTTGGTAAAATTATCGGTTGAAGTAGTTTATAAATATAAATTTACGTAAATAGACATATGTAATTAATACTTAAAAAGGAAATAGAAGTCCATTTAATGGAGGATAAATGAGTAATTTAATTAAAGTAGTGAGGGTAAAATTAAGAGAAAAAATGAAATGCTATAAGCTCGAACGCTACTTCAAGTAGCGTTTCAAAAAACGCTATAAACTACTGAAAAAATGCTAAAAGCTGGTATTGCCAAACACCTACAACTAACGGATTCACTATAAGCTATCCGCTATAAGCTAGCGGATCAACGCTGCCAAACAGAGCCACGTCTAATGTTTTCAACCGCTATCCGCTAGTCAAATATGCTAGTCAAATCCGCTATAAGCTAGCAGATTTGACTTGGCAAACAGAGTCTGAATTTAAAGTATTTCGTAAAATTAGCGATTGAACTAGCGTATAAATATAAAATGACATAAATGAACATTTGTCATTAATGCTTAAAAATGAGAGAGAAGATTCATTTAATGGTGGATAATTGATCAGGAATTTATTTAAAATAATAAGGGTAAAAAGGGAGAAACATGAAATACTATAAGCTATAAGCTTAAACGCTACATTAAGTAGCGTTTCAAAAAATTTATAAGCTAGTGAAAAAATAAGCTAGTCATGTCATACACCTATAACAAACTTATTTGCTATAAGCTAGTGGTTTGAGTTTGTCAAACAAAGCTTAAATATAATTCTAGAGGACAATTCTAAACATTCATCCTTCTTAGGATCTGTTTGGCAAAAGTCAAACCGCTAGTTATAGCGGATAAGCTCATTGTAGGTATTTGTCATGCCAAGCTTATAGCATTTTTTGCTAGCTTATAGCGTTTTTTGAATGCAACTTGAAGAAGCATTTGAACTTATAGCTTATAGCGTTTCATTTTTCTCTCATTTTTAACCATATTATTTTTAATAAATTTCTCATTTTTCATCATTAAATGAATCTTTTCTCTCATTTGTGAGCGTTAATTTCAAATGTTCATTTATGTAATTTTATATTTATAAGCTAGTTCAACTACTAACTTTAACAAATACTTTAAATTCAATTTGTTATCAGTTTATCTACTATAAGATAGTTTATCCGTCATTTAGTACATTATCTACTATTTACTTTTTTTCCCCTTACAAAGCCTTAACCTTTTATTTCCTAAAAGAAAGTAACTGTTAATTATCCATTTGGCCTAGTGGTAAGAGAAAGTGTGGGTCACTTGTGGTCATGGGTTCAACTCCCATATACTTCAAAATATTTAAAAATATAAAAAATAAATAAAATAAAATAAAGTAACTGTTAATCATTTATTGAAAAAAATAAAGCTCATTCATTTCTTTTGTGTTTTTCTCGATATATACTTCTTCGTTTATGATTTGGACCGTTATCGGGTGGGCCCGTGTATATTAAAAACGACATCTAAAGTAGCGTGGAACGGCACTTCCATCCCACCAAATATGCTGGTTTTTGGTGTGCTCTCACAGCAACACTCTCATCCCCATCATTCCCCTCACTGAAGCACTATCATCTCCACCATCCCATTACAACAGCGACATCTCTTCTCCATCATCCCCTCACCCCACCACCGATTTCTCAGCACCTGATGAAGAACTAGGAGGGAGAACCTTGAAATTGAGGTTTAGGGAAGGATATTGACGCCACACTCAAGAAATAGATGAGAATGTGAGTGATAAGTCATGTGTTTGATCGCCACAAGTTGCCTTGATAAGATCGGATTTAGTTCTTTTACCCATGAACACAAGGGAAGCTCTCACAATGGGAGAAAACTCAATTCTCATTCATAACTCAAATCTTATTATTACATTCCTCTTGGGCACATATTTATAGCCTTTTTGGGCAGCATGGAGATGTAAACAAAAGATCACTTCTATGTGACATTATTCCTAATGATAGTCTTAACTATCCTTACTTAGTTGCTTATAAATACCTTAACTAAGTGACTAATAAAATAGCACTTAGAAGTGGATATTTAAAAAACACCAAAACTATCTATAGAGTCACCAAGGCATGCAAGCCAAAGGTTTCCTCTTTTTATTACCTAAATTAAAATAAATTTTTACCAAAATCCGTCTTCTACTTCCAGCACAGGTTTCTTGATGATAGTAACCGAATCTGAAATAATGTCTCGAATAAAACTTGTAGATTTATTTCTTAGCTTTCCAACGGATCAAAAAACGCGTCAATCAGACTTCTGAATCTTTAGATACAACAATAAAAAGACAGACGTGTCATTTCCACTTAAAACAATATTCTCAAGAACACCATTTTTCCATCTTGGGCTTCATTTTATTCATGTTAAGGACATCATATCCATTGTAGGTTCTCATCCTTCTCTCCTTCTTTGAGAGAATTCATCCTCAAATTTCTAGCTCCATTATCTCCGGGGTCAAAAATAAGTCTAAAGAACTCACTATATGCAACCATCCCAATAGAAAAAATTGCAAGTTCATTGGAACGATTTGCTTGGCCTGCTTCCCCTATAACCATCTTTTTTAAGCTCACAAAGAGAAGCTACTCGTAGAGAGTATTCTCCGTCATTCACTTCGTTTCCATTGTTTTTCTCTTGCAATTCAGTGGAAGCAATACATTGTTTCTTTGGAAGCACTTCTTCATTTGTTTTCTGGCAAGCATCTTCTTTCGGAATATCATCCACAACATTATTGATAATCAAATAATCAATATTAGAAATAAGGTTAGGATTATAACAAGAATCCAAAATGACATCCTTATTCACTATTTCTTTCTCTTTTTTCATCAATTCTTTTTCTCTCAATTTCTCTTTCTTTTCAGCATTTTTTTCTTTATATTTCTCTTGGGCTTTACGGAGATCCGCCCATAATATTTCTTTACTAGCAGCATTCTCTCTCCTCTCTTCTCATTCTTCTTTCATCAGTCTCTCTAAGAGCCCTCTTATTTTCTTTTTGTGTTTTTTCCTTTTCTCTATCCATTTTCTCATGTGTTTTCTTCAGCCAATCACCAACCTTATATTTCTCAAGTGGATTTGTAACATATTCATCTTTATAATCCATGTATCTATATCTAGAATTCAACATGATGAAAAGAAAATAAGATAGATAATAATGAAAACAAACAGACCTTTCCAATCGCTGCGTATTTCACCTAGATTGGGAAACCAACAACATGGCTCTGAATACTAAATGATGAAGAACTAGGAGGGAGAACCTTGAAATTGAGGTTTAGGGAAGGATATTGACGCCACACTCAAGAAATAGATGAGAATGTGAGTGATAAGTCATGTGTTTGATCGCCACAAGTTGGCTTGATAAGATCGGATTGGTTCTTTTACCCAAGAACACAAGGGAAACTCTCATAATGGGAGAAAACTCAATTTTCATTAATAACTCAAATCTTATTATTACATTCCTCTTGGGCACATATTTATAGCCTTTTTGGGCAACATGGAGATGTAAACAAAAGGTCCCTTCTAAGTGACATTATTCCTAATGATAGTCTTAACTATCCTTACTTAGTTGCTTATAAATACCTTAACTAAGTTACTAATAAAATAGCACTTAGAAATGGATATTTAAAAAACACCAAAACTATCTATAGAGTCACCAAGGCATTCAAGCCAAAGGTTTCCTCTTTTTATTACCTAAATTAAAATAAAAACATTAAAACTTTTACCAAAATCCGTCTTCTACTTCCAAAGACACAAAGTTTCTTGATGATAGTAACCGAATCTGAAATAATGTCTCGAATAAAACTTGTAGATTTATTTCTTAGCTTTCCAACAGATCAAAAAACGCGTCAATCGGACTTCTGGATCTTTAGATACAACAATAAAAAGACAAACGTGTCATTTTCACTGAAAACAATATTCTCAAGAACACCCATTTTTCCATCTTGGGCTTCATTTTATTCATGTTAAGGACATCCAATGTAGGTTCTCATCAGCACCAAACGCAAAAGATGGTGCTCATCTCCTCTTTACCCTCAGTACTAACTTCGCGGGACTCAAGATTGGCAATTGGGAGCCCCCTCTACTCACTGGTGGTGCGGGTCAGAGAGTTGGTGGTTGTTAGTATCTGTGGACAAGACCTTGTTGGTGATGTTTGGATGGAGTGGTGGTTGTTGGGGCCCTCAACTGTACATCGGTTCCCTACCTTGGTTGTCTCTGATCTGTGTGGCTTGCATATACAGTGAAATAGTACCCTTGATCATTCTCGGGAAAGCTCTGATCTATCGGTTCTTTCCCCCTTTGCTTACGTTGAAGGTGTTGTTGTTTCTTGGTGGAGGAGGTTCCCAGTGCTGCTCTGTAGTAACCATATGGCTGGTCGGCTGGTGACCCTATGCTCTGTTAGAGTAGTGGAGTCAAGAAAGGGTTTTTTTATTTACTAGTTTCCGCATTTTAATTTGTATCTCGTTAGTTTATTTGAGTTAATCTAGTTAGTCTCAGGTGCTGCTCTTAGGCTTGTAGCTTTAGGCTTAATTGTTATATTTAGAGCTCACATACCTGATATATTTGTCCCTCAGTGGACTTGTGACGATGCTTCTATGTAAGCAAATGTCTTACATTCTGATGTAATGTTTCTGTAGCCTTTGCCTGTGATCAATGAAATGTTACATATTTGACCAGAAAAAAAACTACAAAGGGTACAGATGTTAATCATACTAGCGTTGTTACCCGTGTGCTGCACGGGGAAAAACTCTAGTTAATATAGAATTGTTGTTGGTAAAATTTGTTTCTTAAATTGCAATATGAGAAAACATTGTTTAAATTGAAGGTAAGTATCAATTAAAAAAATATATAATAAAAAAAGACAATTACAAACTTAAAAGCAAAAATAGAGTGTGTACATATTTGTCAGGTAATTATTATTTTTTCATTAAATCGGTTATTGAGGAATGAACTCTGAGTAATTGAACGATTAAATATTCAAACACAGTATCCCCAAAACATGTTGTTTAGCATAACACTTTACGTATTTTGTCACGAAATTATATAAAAAAAAATTCACCAAATCGGTTATTAAGGCATAAACTTTGCATATTTGAAATGTTGAATTTTTTTACGAACACTAAAGCATAAAAAAACACATTACTTAGCATCGCACTTTGCATATTTTGTTTTGAAATTATTTTTTTCACCAAACCAATCACTGAGGAACAAACTTTGCGTATTCGAACAGTTAATTTTTTTTCGATATTGATGAATAAACTTCGAGTATTTGAACAGTTAAATTTTTCAAACACTAAATATCTCAAAACACGCTGCTTAGCATCATATTTTACGTATTTTGTCACGAAATTATATATTTTTTTTACCAAATCGGTTATTGAGGCACAAATTTTGCAAATTTAAATAGTTGGATCTTTTTGCGTACACTAAAGCATCAAAAAACACCGTATTGTGAATACTAAACCATCCAAAAATACACTACTTAGCATTGTATTTTACATAAATATGTTATGAATTATTTTTTTCAAAAAACATGTTATTAAAGAACAAACTCTACGTATTTGAACAGTCTAAATCTTGGTATTTCAACTAATGAAGGGTTTTTCTTGACAATAAACTACTAATAAAAGTTGGTCCTAGCAGTAATTACTAATTAGGTTTAGATCCCATTTTAAATTCTAAATTTTGAATTTTGTGCATGACCAAATTCTATTAAAAGATTTGTCAAAAAAAATTCTATTAAAACAAAAATTGTGTTTCAGTTTTTATGCAAAAAAAAGAAAACGATAAGGAATAGTGTCCGTTGGCTGTCAACGCCTTTAAACTGTCATAATAATGAGGGAATTAAATAAGTAGCCGTTATAAAAAGAAAGAAACGACAAATCTTTTCCTCTCTCCACAACTGCAACTCAATTCACATGATGCTGCCAACCACCACAAATCACGTCACAGTTTGTATTTAAAACTCCATCTTACAATTATTCATTCATTCAATTTTATATGGTTTTTTATTTATTTATTTTTAAACTAAACTATCATCCACCACGACTTTGGAGATTAATCTTTTAATATATTAGAGAATCATTTTAAAAAATTGACATCTTCCAATAAATATTTTCACATTCAAGTAGGGGTGAGCAAGACCTGTCCCAACCCTAGGACCCGTCCTGTCTTTGTCCCATTTAACCTGCAAAGTGTCGAGTTTGTTCGGGTCTAAAAAATTGGTTCGGCCAAAATTAGGGACGGGTTTGGGTTAGGTATAATTTGTCCCTTACAATATTTAATTTGAAATCTATGTTAGTTTAAGTAGAAACATTGTTGTAAAGTATTATTATAAAAGTCATATTTTGAGTATGAATACATGATAAAATACTAAAAAAAATCAATTTATCACTTCTAACATTTAGTCATTATTGAGAGATCGCCTTATAATTTTACTTCAATTGTCCTTCAGGTCCATCCGATCTCGTCCAAAATAAACTCGTTTTACTTTGACCCTAATAACATTAGAGTTGTTCGGGTCTAAAGACGAGTTATGCTCTAAAAAAAATGACCCTATAATAATATAAGAATGCCAATAATCATAATTACATTTTCATCTCAATAACATGAAAATATTTGATTCAATAATTTTCCTAACATTAGATATCATGTTATAGACAAAATCCAAATAATTACAACAACATGACTAATATACGTGTCAAAGCTGATAACATAATATTTTAACCAAAATTAGCTTTACCATTTCAAACAAAAGTTCAAACACTGCAATTATTTTTCCCCACACACAAAAAAAAAGTAATTTTTTTTATAAAAAATATTAAATTAAATATACTATCACTTTCATTATTTATTTATTTATTCATGCACGATTTGCACACACGCAATGGGTATGTATGTATGTATGTATGAGTGAGTAGGCACAAATCAAACCTCAGCACAGCAGAATGAGACGTTTTGCTACAAATTTTATAACCCTTTGAAAACAATTCCCTTAAAGTTTGCAACTTTAGCTGATTGCTGACCTTTTGACTTCTGGATTTTTCATCATCTCAATTCGCTTCAACAACAACTTACTTCTCTCTTCTTTTTCAATTACCCTTTTCGGTGCTTCACTTCCTTTTCTCTCTCTATTGAGAATTTTGGTGGCATTTAAGGTAATGTACTCTCTTCTAAGTGGATCTAATGTATGCTGATTGCTGACCATGGCTTGAAAATTAGAGATTTTGATTCTCTGTGTGAAACTTTTGTGTGTTTGTAGAATTTATTTTACAGTTTTTTTCTTGTTTATTTGTTGTTAAGAAGGCTGGAAAAACAAACAATGTATAATGAATTTTGGACTTTAATTTTTGTTTTGGTGTAAGAATGGGGATTTTAGAAGGGGATTGTAGGTTAATTTGCACTTGCTTACATGTTTGATGAAGAATTGGGTGAAATTTTTTGGGGGAAAGAAAAATGCTGAGTTGAATTTATGATCTGACATTTTAGCCCCACCACACCCATCCCTCTCCATTACTTTTTTCAATCTTATGGTTTTTTTTTGTTTTTGTTTATATTATCACAAGAAAACCACTAAAAATAAAATTCTACACCAGTCAATATCCTTCTTCAAAAGGTCAAACCTAAAAATTCAAAGCATGGTTTTCAATTTTGGGTCAATTTAGGTCTGCAACTTCAATTGTAACCACAATGTCAAGAGTTTCGGGGCCTTTGCGACCGCAATTGCAGCTGCGAGTATCGTATTTGCTACAATTTTTTGCTTTGTCATAAACCGTGATGTAACCGTGACTGCAATGCAACCACAATTTTAAATCTTGATCTAAAGCTTATAAATGAAATGGCATTGATTTTGACATCATGGATAGTTGTGTATTTTGCAGGGAGTAGCTTATTCTTCATAAGTGGAAGTAGATGGCTTCAATTGGTGATATAGGAGTTGCGGCCGCAATAAACATTCTTAGTGCATTTGCTTTCTTACTAGCATTTGCCATACTTCGGATCCAACCTATAAATGATAGAGTGTATTTTCCAAAATGGTATCTAAAGGGTTTAAGGACAAGTCCATTGCAAGGAGGGGCATTTGTGACCAAGATTGTCAATTTAGACTTCAGGTCATACATTAGGTTCTTGAATTGGATGCCAGCAGCATTGCAAATGCCAGAACCCGAATTAATCGACCATGCAGGCTTGGATTCTGCTGTATACTTGAGAATCTACCTACTTGGGTATGCACCTAAAGAATTGGTCTTCTCTAAAAAACTAATTGAGCACAAGTGGTTTTTTTTCCTTTACACTAAATTGTTCAAATAAGAGTTTGTTTTTCATGAATATCCCTTTTTCTAGCTACAAGATTACTTTGATCATGTTTTTCCCTATTGACTAACTGCATTCTCTTACCCAATTGAAGTGCAGGCTGAAAATATTTGTCCCTATTTCACTCCTAGCATTTTCTGTTATGGTTCCAGTCAATTGGACCAATAACACTTTGGAGCATGCAAATGTGGTTTATAGTAGCATTGATAAGCTTTCAATTTCAAATATTCCAACAGGATCAAATAGGTATGCAAACTTTTCAATTGGTCGGATTTTTTTTCCTAGTTTTTCATGGCTGTTTATATAATCTATCATTTAATATGAAATTTCTATCAACATAATAACTGTGTTAGCATGTTGCGTATATACTTCTATGTGTTCATGAGTATGGCTATTAAAATTTACACCTCTCAGCAGTTCCATGCAGATCTTCTTCATCAATTCGAAATAAATTAATACCTCTACTGGTCGTCGGTTTTGCTAATCTTCTTAATCAAAACTGAAGTAATTGCCAAGATTTTCATTCAAGCATGTTTATCATCCAATAACTTATTACTTATTGCAGATTCTGGACTCACTTGGTAATGGCTTATGCTTTTACCTTCTGGACGTGTTATACTTGAAAAGGGAGTATCAAATAGTTGCGACAATGAGGTTGTCTTTTCTTGCATCTGAGCGACGCCGTCCTGACCAGTTCACAGTAAGATCAATTTGATGAATTTAAAATAGTTGAAGAACTATTAAATTAGTTTCTAAACTATCATTCTCTTATTTATTTTTAGAGTATTTAAGGGGCTAATTTGATGAATTTAAAATAGTTGAAGAACTATTATTTATTTATTTATTTATTTATTTATTTATTTATTATAGTTCTATAGTTCAAGCACCGAATTGGAAATAGTGATAGTTTAGGACCAAAAGGTTTACACAAAAAATTTACCAAGTCTTCCAAGAAACTAAAAAGAGGTAACTCTCAAGTGCAAAACCACTTTGTAAAATCAGTTGTAACACACTAGCTATTGTATTAACCAATCCAGTAACAGTATCAAAATTGTTATAACAAAATTGAATATATAATTCAAGCAAAGTGCATCATTTGCAAAATAAAATTTGTGAGAAAAAGTCTAAGTATGTAGTTCGGTTAGCGATCCAAAAGATACCAGAAAAATCTAAGTCAATTCGAGTTCAAACTCTGAAAATTAACATTATCCCCGCCACTTTTTGCACTCGCGCTCTTATGTGCCTGGCATCATTTTTCTTCTATTTCAAGTTTCACTAATTTAATGATAACCTTTTTAAATTTATCCGCAAGACTTAACTCAACTAGCAATTGTCAAAATTGTTAAGCTGAATATATATCTAGAGTTTGGACCGGATACTTCACACTTGTGTGTGTGAATTTCAATGGCAATTGTCACTCCCACTAGGTACCCAAAAAAAATGGTTGAAACACAATCTGACTTAAGAAAAAATAAATTAATCTAAAAAATTCATCTGTTAAAGTCTCCACATCGGATAATATTTAACCGTTCTAAAGGTTTACACTTAATATAAAAAAATTAAAAAATTAGGCGTGGTTTTATAGGTGTGGTTGGTGTCGTCTTCTACTCACACCATGACACATTAACTTATTATTAATATTATTCATTATTTTTTAGTTATTTTTTTAAAAACGAATCCGCATGTTATTGTGTGGTTGGAAAATAGCACCAACCACACCTACAGAATTACACCTAAGTTTTGTCCTATAAAAAATGCCACACTTGAGTTTCTATATTGGTTAAAATTTTAACCATTAAAAAGTTCCTTTTTTTAATCGATTGTTAAATAGCCAGTTTAAAAACTTGTTGTAAAATTCATATTTGGCATGGTGTAGAAAGCATACTATCCAAGTCTTGCATAATTGGATTCCTTTAATGTATTATTTTTGTCTTGTGTTTTTTATAGGCAAAGTAGATGGTAATTAGTATGGTAGTTGTTAGAGAGGAGGGAGATCGGATTTCGAACCCCGTACGCCAACATTTCTACCAACAATGTATGTTTCACTCAACCATGTGAACTACTGGGACTATGTAATTATAAAATATTTGTGTCCTATGTAATAATCAATTATTTGTTTGGTTTCTCAATTTTTATGTTTAGAAGTAGTTTTTATAAAAATGAAATATTTTGCTTTGATATTTATTATGTTGTTTCAGTCCATTTAAAACACCTCTTTTATTCTATATAATAAAACTACAAAGACTAAAACAAAATACAATTAACAAAATGAAATCAGAAAAGTACAAGAAACACTTTAAAATTAAAAAGCAAAAAATCAAAGGTAAAAAATGACAACTATTTATATTTAAAAAAAATAAAAACATATTGAAAACTTTTCTTTTCATTCTAAATAGCTATCTTTTTCATCATTAACAAACGAATTTTCTATAAAGTTGTAACATATACAAAGTCTTTGAGTAAAAAAGACATCCACACAAAAAGTCCTCCAAAGAGTGTTACATACGACTGAAGAAGTGAAGTCTTTTCTTTGTTAGTGTCAAGACATTACCATCCAAGTCTTAGGGTGTGTTTGGGAGTTTGGAGGGGAGGGCATGAGACAAATAGTGTAAAATTATTAGTGATAGGGAGAAAAACTATCTCCCTAAACCCTCCCAAACCCCCCCTCCTAGTTCATTTTTGGAGCCCCTCCTAATCCTCCAATTTTGGGAGGACTTAGGGGGATCATCCAATCCAATGCCCTCCCCTCCCCTCCCCTCCCCTCCCTTTCAAACTCCCAAACACACCCTTATTGACAAGTAAGGGTATATACTTGAAAGTAAAATTAAATTTACTTTTCTTAAATTCTTGTTTTTATTTTTAAAAAAATTTAAAACTGAAAAAAAAAACTTGTTTTGTAAATAATGAATTTGCTGTCGAGCTGGAAAGTTAGTCGAGGAGATTGGAAAAATGCTCTCAAATGTTATTCCATTTTCTCCAAGTGATTACCTCCAAGGAAGAACTAATACTCAATTATTTGTTAGTATAAACAGAATTTTATAACAAAATTTCTATGAATGCTAATGAATGAGTGTTGTTATTAGGGTCGTCCCAAACAATTCGGAGGCCATATTCGAATTTTGAAAGTTGGAGCCCTAATTATATTTTTATTGAATGAATCACCATAATTTTCGGTAACTGACTCGGTGAAGGGTCGGACCGAGGGATCTGTAGTTTAACTGCATGATCATTGACTCGGTCTCAATTAAAAAATTTCCAATTTTTTAGGACCTATAAATTCATACATATTAAACTTAATTTACTAAAATAAAACTCAAGAAAAACTAAATAAATTTCTCTTTATAAGAAATAGTATATTTTTTAAATAAAAAAAGAAGAATACAATGTCCATATATAGAGAGTGCTACATACCAGTGTTATTAAACCCAGACCGACCCGGCCGGTCGGCCCGATTGACCCGCGACCGGGTGCCAAGGTCGGTTCGGCCAGGTCATTGGATCGCTTAAGCAATTGACCCGTCAACGACCCGGTTTGACTCGGTTTAACCCGTGTGTAACCCGGTTTGACTCGGTCAAATCCGTAGTCAACCCGTGTTGCATGCAACTGAATATCGCCCAGTTAATTAAAAAATGGCCTCAGGCAGGATCGTGTCCAAGGCATATATCTTAACCAACTGAGCTACCATGTTGTGTTGTTAAAATAGCATAATATGCTAATGTTAAGTCATTCTTCATTCTTATTTTGCATAATAACCTCATTTTTTCTTTTTTTTGACCTAGCTTATTACTTTATTATTATATATATATATATATATATATATATATAATTATTACTATTTGTTATTTTATTATCATATCTAATTTTTTTTATCAGATTGTTATTTTATTATTATACCTAATTATGTTTATGGATATGATTTAAATTTGATGAATGAAAATTTTTGTGGCTCTGTGATTTGTGAATTTATACACAGTATAACTAATTTTATCATATTTTAGTAGTGTCACGGGTCAGGCGGGTCAATCAGTGACCCCTCGGTCCGACCCTTGACCCAGTGACCCAGTGTCTTGATCGGGTCGATCTCCGGTTCGGTTTTAATAACATTGCTACGTACGGTTGAAGAACCCTCCACCCCCCACTACAATTCAAGAGCATCCAATCCAAGTATTAATTGTGTGTACTTTGTATGCATGTTTTCAAACTAGTTTTTAGAATATAAAAATAATGAAAATGCCAATTTATTTAACTAAGTATTTTCGATACAACGTTTAAAATAAAAATGTAAATTAATTTCCAAAATATAGGACGCAATAATCATTTGATAAGCCTAATTGCTAATTTATAAGGTAATAGGGTTAAGTGTTTTGGATACTAGGATTAGATTTTAATTTGGAGGAGTGCGGTTTAGAGGAGTTTAGGGGTATAATTTTTCTCCCCATAACTAAAGAATTAACACACCCTTATAATTTAGTAAAGACCAAAAACATATTTAAAAATATTCTTTTAATTTGTAACAACCATCTTTTTCATCATTAACAAGTGAATATCCTGTGAAGTTCTAACGTATACTAAGTCTTTGAATCTTAAAAAACACGCAACAAGTTCTCCAAAGAGTGCTACACATCGGTGAAAAAGTCAAGTCATCTCTGTTAGAGTTCAAGACATTACCATCCAAGTCTTATTGACAAGGAAGGGAGTACTTGATTCTCACTACAACAGATTTGGGGATGAGCAGCGCTTTATTTTATCTATGGGCAGCGCTTTTGAGCGCTGCTAAACGTGGCGCTGCTGATTCCACTCCACAATGGGCAGCGCTCCCTAAAAAGCGCTACTCATTGCCCAAACGCGTCCTCAGATAGGCAACACTCCCTAAAAAGCGCTACCCATTGCCCAAACGCGTCCTCAGATGGGATGGAGTCACGTGCAACAACTTGTCAGGTCACGTGATTGGTCTAGACCTTAGTTGCGATCATCTCGAAGGTGAATTATATCCCAATAGCACTATCTTCCAACTCAGGCACCTTCAAAAACTCAACTTGGCTTTTAATGATTTTTCTGGTTCTTCTATACATTCTAGAATTGGTGATCTTGTGAGCCTCACACATCTAAATTTATCAAATTCTAGAATTGGTGGTGATATTCCCCATGTGATCTCTCACTTGTCAAAATTGGTATCACTTAGTCTCAAGAACGACGCGACTTCACGGATGTTCCTGAATACTTCACAATGAGACTTGATCCATTCACGTGGCAGAAACTCATACTTAATGCAACAAATTTAAGGGAGCTTCATTTGCCGAGTGTGGACATGTCTTCAATTAGAGAGGACTCTTTGTCATTGCTAATGAGTTTGTCATCCTCATTGGTCTCTCTTACTCTATCAACAACTAGATTGCAAGGAAATATTCCAAATGACATCCTCTCATTACCTAATCTTCAACAACTAGATTTGTCGTATAATGGCGACCTTACTGTTCAGCTTCCAAAGTCCAATTGGAGCGCTCCTTTAAGGTACTTGGACCTCTCTAGCACTGCTTCCTCAAGAGAAATTCCAAATTCCATAGGCCATTTGAAGTTTCTTAACCAATTAATGCTTGAAGATTGCCATTTTGTTGGATTGATTCCTCCATCTTTCTGGAACCTCACTCAAATGAGTTACTTGAGCCTCTCATCAAACAAATTTCAAGGTGAGATCCCATTCTTAATTTCAAATCCCATACATCTCACTCACTGTGATCTTGGAGGTAATAAACTTAGTGGCCAACTTCCATCATCATTATTTAATCTAACTCAACTTTCTTATTTAGATTTATCAGTTAATAATCTAGTAGGCCCAATTCCAAATGAAATCACCCAACATTCAAAATTAGTTGTTCTACAAGTGAATGGAAACATGTTAAATGGAACAATTCCACAATGGTGTTATTCCTTGCCGTCGTTGAAAAACTTGATCCTCCAAGACAACCAACTCACAGGATTAATAGGTGAATTCTCAACTTATTCTTTGGAATTTTTGTCTCTCTCTAATAACAAGCTACAAGGTGGTTTTCCTATTTCAATATTTAAATTGGAAAATCTTACCTTTTTAGGTTTGTCATCAACGAACTTGAGTGGTCTGGTGGACTTTCACCAATTTTCAAACCTCACAAAACTAGAAACTCTCGATCTTTCCAAAAGTAGTTTTCACTTCATTAGCAAAACCAACAACAGTGCTAACTACATCTTACCCAACCTTCAAACAATAGATTTATCTTCTAATAATATTACTCGTTTTCCCAAATTCTTAAAGGCACTTCACAGTATACAACAATTAGATCTTTCTAATAACAATATTCAGGGGGAAATTCCCAAGTGGTTTCACAATAAGCTTTCACACTTGTGGAAGGACATTATGACAATTAATCTCAGTTTCAACAAGCTTCAAGGAGATCTTCCGATTCTACCCAATGGTATTGGATACTTTTTAGCCTCAAATAACAACTTCGACTGGAAACATTGCTTCAAGATTGTGCAATGCAAACTCCCTATCCATGCTCAATTTGGCACACAACAACTTAACAGGCATGATTCCACAATGCTTAGAATCATTTCCTTTTCTTTCGGTGTTGGATTTACAAATGAACAACCTTTTTGGAAGCATGCCTAGAAACTTTTGTAAGGAAAATGCATAAGAGACTATAAAGTTAAACGGGAACCAATTGAAAGGACCATTACCACAGTCTTTGACTCATTGCACAAGCCTTGAAGTTATTGACCTTGGAGATAACAATATAGAGGATGCATTTCCCAATTGGCTAGAAACTCTACAAGATCTACAGGTACTCAGTTTACGATCAAACAAACTCAATGGTGCAATCACTTGTTCTAGCATGAAGCATATTTTTCCCAAACTGAGAATTTTTGATGTCTCCAATAACAAATTTAGTGGTCCCTTGCCAACATCATGCATCAAGAACTTTAAAGGAATGATGAAAGTTAATGACAGCCAAACTAGTCCGCAATACATTGGTGACTACAATGGGTATTATGATGATTTTGTGGTTGTCATAATGAAAGGTGTATCTCAGGAACTAACCAGGATTTTGACTACTTTCACAATTATGGATTTATCAAATAACATGTTTGAAGGAGAAATTCCTGAAGTCGTTAGAGAATTACTTTCTCTTAAAGGTCTCAACCTTTCACACAATGGAATCACAGGTACCATTCCACAATCTTTGAGTAATTTGATAAATTTGGAATGGTTGGACCTCTCAAGGAACAAACTGATGGGGGAGATTCCAGTGGCTCTAACAAATTTGACTTTCCTCTTTAAATTGAACCTTTCACAAAACCAATTGGAGGGAATCATACCTACAAGCAAACAGTTTGATACATTTGGAAATGATTCATATGAAGGAAACCCCTTGTTATGTGGATTCCCTTTGTCAAAATCATGCAAAAATGATGAAAAGAAACCACTGTATTCAACAATTGAAGATGAAGAGGATTCGGGATTTGGCTGGAAAGCAGTGACAATAGGATATGCATGTGGAGCAGTATTTGGGGTGCTTATGGGATTTAATGTTCTCTTGACGGAGAAACCCAAATGGCTTGCGCGACTTGTTGAAAGTGTGTTCAACACAACACTGAGAAGGTCAAACAAGAGAATCAGTGGAAATCGCAGAGGAGTGAATTAGTTTGATTTCATGTTGTTTGTAATTTGAACTTTTTCCATTTAAGGAATAAGAAAATTAGCAATTCATTGCTTTCTTATTGTTTTTGAAGTAATTTATCGCCAATTATCTCAATAATAACTTGGTGAAAGGCCTTAGTGCATAAATTTTGCATTCAGATGCTACTAGTGTATAAGCTAGCTTGATTTTCAAGGCCCTAATCATCTAAACATATTCCCTTGGATGCGAAGTGTACTTTTTGCATAATTATGCAGAAAAACAATGTGAATTGTTATTTATAACAATTAACTATAGTGATGAACAATTATATATAGAGATGAACTATATTGTAATGAACTATTGGCCCTAATCATCTAAACACATTCCCTTGGGTCTCAAGTGTACTATAAATAGTGATGAACTATATATATATATATATATATATATATATATATATATATATATATATATATATATATATATAGTAGTTCCCCAACCCAAACTTTTCATAAATATCTTGTTTTATGATTTGGGAATCAAATTTTCTGAAATCCATATAATAATTGTAAATGCTTATAAGTGTGGTGCTTTTCAAGCATTAGATGTTCCTAAGATTTGTTGTGTACAAAGTCACAGTGCTCTTAAATGACTTTACTATTTTATTTTGTTCCTTATGTTCCTAACAATTAACTATTTTATTTTGTTACTGATCAAAACAATCAATTTTACTAAAAGTCTTTGCGGCCCATTTCACTAAAAGTCTATCTTTGATCATTTAGTATGTTTTGAGTCGGTTTTCCGGTTCTCAAAGCGATTTTTGCGGTTTTGGGTCAAAATGGACCCGAGACAGAGCCGGTTCACGGTTGACACGGTCGATCGCTTGGTCCGGTTCGGCATTCATCGTGTTAAGGTTGGTCTTGTATTTATTTATTTTAATTATTATCTTTTTTTTTTGTTTATGTACATGTTTGTTTATTTATGTCATTTATTTATTTTTTATTTATTTATTTTTGTGTATATTTATTTATTTATGTATATGGTTTTCTATTTATTTATTTATTAGTTTTATCATTTTTTTAATACACAAATTATTTATTTATTTATTTTTCTTCAAAAACTAAAAAAAATAAAAAATGGGTTTGGTCGAGATGTACGTCTTATCAAACCCGCAACACCGGTTTAAGAGACCCGAGTTGTACAACTTGGTCCTAAACCACCTTAAAACTAAAACCGAATGACACGCGTTTTAGAAAAATCCCCAATCGGTTTATTTCTATGTAGCATCTATTTTCAAAAATACAAAAATATGGGTTTGGCCGAGATGTACATATTGTCAATCCCGGTTTAAGAGACTCGAGTCGTACGACTTAGATCTTAAACCCCTTCAAAACTAAAATCAACTAACAAACAAATTTTCAGGAAGAACTACGTGACTTTGAGTCTCTCATTGCAACGGAGAGTACGTAGGAGCAGGTTTCCCTGTCAAGTCAAACTAAAATTTTCTTAAATTAGTCATTTGTAAATAATTATATTTCTACTAAATTTTATTAAGTCTTATTTAGGGTAAACAAATAATTAAACGACTTAGTAATTATTGCACAAATCAAATTTAGGGTAACTGTCTTAGGACAGATGTGTTAGGGGTGCAGTGAAACTAGTTTTCACCCTTCCCTTCGCATAACCGAGCTCTAATCCAACCTAGTTACGCAGACCGATAACATTAGGTTTAGGTTTTTCTCAATTTCCCTATTTAAAAATAAATTGGGTGGCGACTCCTCGAATATCTATATTTGAGCCGTCCGCGTTGAGACCCCGGTCATGACAGATGGCGACTCCACTGGGGATAGTGAGAGTCAAACCCAGTATGTTTGGTTGTGCAAAATGATTATAAGGTACGCTTGTTTACCCCTCTTAGTTTCTTATTTATTTATTTATTGTTTTTCTTTGTATATATCTTATTTTTATGTTTATATTGTTCCTTATAAACTCTAGGCTAGATGACATGTATTATTTGTTGTTTGGTTGTATTTATTGAAATATTTTATGATTTTATTTTTTAGTTTTGAGGTTTGTATGCTCCCTTCACACACTACACCTACATTGTGAGCACACACTGAGAGTTGAGCTCATACCTGAGCCACAAAAAACACCTAAGTTAGAACGAGGATAAGTGGGACTCATTCTGGATGTACATCCTATGTGACTTCCATGAACTCCTCATCTAGAGCACGATCCTTCTATACGGTACTCACATCCGGGATGTACATCCTGTTGTGTTTAACTCTCTAAAAGGGTACTTGGCTCTAGAGACCTTAAATCTCCATAAGATGTAGTTACCACCCGGTGAGTACTCACAATAAAGACGTTAGCCTATAGGTCCCAATGCCAATGGCACGGGCTAACCAAATTAGACCACAAAGGGAGCAACTTTTCCTCTTATCCTTGTTTTTTGATTGTATATATTTTTCTCGTTATCGCTCATTAGTTTACACCAAAGTAAAGATAAAAAAAAATGAAAATTATGTTGCATTTCGTGGATAAAAAGTAAAAAAAAAATATAATCATATTGCATTCCATGCATAAAAAAATAATATTGCATTTCCTGCATAAAAAAATCATATTGCATTTCCTGCAAAAAAAAACATTAATAAAAATCATATTGCATTTTATACATAAAAAAAATAACATCAAAAAAATTATGTTGCATTTCATGCATATCAAACATAAAAAAAAGGGGTCATATTGCATTTCATGCATGAAAATAAAAAAAATCATGTTGCATTTGAAAAAATGCATTTCATATAAATAAATAAATAGAAAAAACTATCAATCTTGTCTCAATGACCACATGTCATTGAAAATGATACATGCATCTGCATTTAATTTTTTTTCTTTGCATGAGTTCTTCGAAAAAAAAAAGGTTTATTTTTCGTCTATAGAGTGCATTTTCATAAGCTAATACAAAAAATTGCATTGTTATTCATCATTCATCATTTTCATTTGCCAAAATCATTCATCATTCATCATAAATCATTCATTCATCATAAAATAAATTACATTGCCTTTTAAAGTACTCATAGCATATTCCCTTCAAATGGGGCAAAAAATAATTCTTTGCATTTCTTGCATAAAAAAATATAAAAATTTACAAAAAAAAATGCATATTGCATCTTAGGATGAGAGCTTATTCCATGTGTTCCATAACATCTTGGTTTCTTTGACCCATTCTCATGTAGCATGATTTTTTTTTCTCTTTAAAGAAAATCAATAAAATAAAAAAGTTTTGAAGTAATTAAGCATTCATTCATGTCAAATTGTTGTGCTTGAGTGAAGATGGATACCAATCAAGTTTAGACTCATTGGAGTTTGATCCTTCTCTTGAAAGTTGTTGGGAACATTTGTCATTCGGGGATTAGAGAAGTAAGGTGAGAGGAAATATATCATGAGGCACTATACTGGGGCATATTGGGAAAGATGGAAAAGAAAAAAAGGAGAGACATAAGGTTGTGGCAATCAGTTCTTGTATAAAAAGTTCAAAGCTCAAAAGAGAGAGGATTGTCATTAGCGCTTGTTTAGTCGTGTAAGCTTGAAACCAAGTTAACTTAGTTGAAGCGTTTCACTAATGGATTTGCATGAATCTCCTTTCTCACCCATGTTCCCTTAAAACACCGAGCTCTTGTCGAGTTCTTGCCTCAAGCGATAATTCTTAAAGCCCTTTTGGTTGTATCATTCAATGATGAACCGGTGAACGAATATCAGATCTCAGAGGTCCATTTCCCAAAAAAAAAAAGTTAGACAAATAAAAAGAGCAATCAAAAGAAATAAAGAGCAAAAATGTGTAAAAGAGTGAATGTTATTTCGAAATTAAATTTTTGAAACGAGGAATCATGATTTCAAATGAAGAGTAGCCATTTTTTTCCCTATCCCAAAAGAACCCTCATTATCCCCTTTGAGCCTGTAATGTCCATTCACTAAACTCTGGACAAGGATCAACACTACAATAGAATTTGGCGCATTCAGTTTTCCAAAGTTATGAAATCAAGGAGATAGTGGAAAAAGGTCAAAAAAGAAAAAGAGAAAAATGAATAAAGCCCGCAAGAATGAAAGCAAGTATTGTCAGTCTTGGCAAAAGTTAGGGCACAAAAGAAAAAGTAATGAAAAGCAGAGAAGTGAAAAAATAATTAAAAAAACAAATGTGAATGATTTGAAAATTGGAAGAGGAAGCTGAATGCACTAAAGATTCATGATCCATTCCCATTACCCATACCCATAAAACGTTTCTCTGAACCTTCTACTCCTTTCTCTTCCATAACCCATATCCAAAAAAAAAAACATTTCTTTAAGCCTTCTAGCCATTTTTCTTCCATAACTCATAGCCCATATCCATAAAACATTTCTTTAGCCCTCCATTCATTTTCCTTCTATAAACCATAACCCAACCCATAAAGCAATTTTGGGAACCTTCTAATCATCTTTCTTTCATAAGCCATAACCAATAGCCACATTGCAAACCTCTAAAAGCCCACTCTGATTGATGGATGATTGATTTCATTTTTTTAATGTTAATTTTGAGATAAATCATTTGCTCCTTTTAAATTATTCTTTGCTCCAATAAAAAAAAATGAAGAAAAAAAGAGAGAAAATCCCGCTAGATTGAAAACCCGAAAGGGCAGTCTAGGCAAAAATTAGGGATAATAAAAAACAAATAATAAAGCTCGCTAGATTGAAAACCTGCAAAGGCAGTCTAGGCAAAAGTTAGGGCACAAAAGGGGAATGAGACGTTCAATGAGAAGTTTATGTAGTTCACTGGAGAAAATTGCTGCTACTTGGGCCAAACAAAAGTGTACATTGGGGCAATTTGTGGAGGATAAGTTTGAGAGTCTCGAGAGACCCCACACCGGGGCAAAGTTTTGTAAGACCCTTTAGGAGTCAAAGGTTGCTTGCTACACCATGTAGTATTCCCTCCGGGCAATGTCTTTCACCGGATGAGGTAAAATATTTTTCATACCCTACATCTGTCAAGTTTGCCACACGGTGCACTCTTGTAAGCAACAACTTTTACCAATACTGGAAAAACACATGCAAGACCCGTCATGAGCCAAAACTTTCTTTTCCACACACTGAAAGCGGTTTGAAGCAAAATCTTCGCAGATCCTTCATGAGTCAAACCTTGTTTGGTACACTGTGTAGCCTTCTCTTGGGAGATACCTTTTACCAACACCAAGACATAAATGTTTGCATGACCCTTGATGAGTCAGATTTTGCTTGATAAAACCCAATTCCTCACCAATTTCCAGCAAGTAAGGTACCTCAAGTAAATGGAATTCCCAATAACTCGAGGTTGCCATAACAAATTTTTCCTACCATCTTGTGTCGTCTTTGTCCTCCTGTGTTTTCCTCCAAAACACCCTCTACTTTCAAACCAAAATCCGGAAAAACAAAAGCTCCCAAAAACACCGTGAATCCATGCATGTTCATTAAGTAATGCTTCAATAATAGTCAACTTGGAATCAGTGATGTGATTTAGAGAGCTAATGACAATCATGGAAGGAAGGAGAAGGTCAATTTTGAGGGTGTTTTGCATTGTAAGGTGAGAAGTGACCTTAAAAGAAAATAGAAAGCTTGAAAGGGTGACGATAACCTTCCATATGAGGACAAGCTTGATTGGTTTAAAATAAAGCCTGCACAAAAAGTAATTCTTAAGTGAATCTAATTTTTCAAAACGAGTGCATCTCAATTTCAAAGACTCATGCATAATTCATGCATTTCATGTCATAGTTTGCATACATTTCATGTCCATCCATGCATGTCACTTCATTTACGTTCAGTACTTTGTAAATAAGTGACAAAAACCATCCAAAGCAAGGTGTGCATTGCATGCGCTAATTCATGCTACCAGTTCAGCCCTGGCATTTCACTTCTCATCCCCGTGCTACCGGTTCCGCCCTGGCATTCTCTTTAAATTTTCACGCGCTATTCGGCCATACGGCATTGTTTTTAAATTTTCTTGCTATCGGTTCGCCCGGCATTGTCTTTATTTTTCCGCTATCGGTGCCTACTGGCGTTGCTTTCATGCTATCGGCATACGGCATTGTCTTCAATTTTCATGCTATCGGTTCCGCCCGGCATTGTCGTATTTTTCCCGCTTATCGGTTCCGTTCCGGCGTTGCTTTCATGCTACTCGGTTCCGCCCGGCATAGTCTTTAATTTTCTTGCTATCTCGGCCCGCCCGCAACGTCTTTAATTTTCATGCTATCGGTGCCCGCCCGGCATCATCTTTAGTTTTCCACTTTATCGGTTCCCATACGGCGTTGCTTTCATGCTATCGGTTCCGCCCCGACATTGTCTTCAATTTTCATGCTATCGGTTCCATACGGCATTGTCTTTATTTTTTCCCTTTATCGGTTCCGCCTGGCGTTGCTTTCATGCTATCGGTTCCATACCGCATAGTCTTTAATTTTCTTGCTATCGGTTCCCGCCGCACGCGTCTTTAATTTTCATGCTATCGGTGCCCATACGGCATCGTCTTTAATTTTCCGCTTATCGGTTCCGCCGCCGGCGTTGCTTTCATGCTATCGGTTCATACCGCATTGTCTTCAATTTTCATGCTATCGGCCATACCGCATTGTCTTTATTTTTTCCCTTCATCGGTTCCGCCCGTGTTGCTTTCATGCTACTCGGTTCCATACGGCATAGTCTTTAATTTTCTTGCTATCGGTTCCGCCCTGACAACGTCTTTAATTTTCATGCTATCGGTTCCGCCCTGGCATCGTCTTTAATTTTCATGCTATCAGTTCCGCCCTGGCATTGTCTTTTATTTTCCCCGCTATCTGTCTTGCCCTGGCGTTGCTTTTATTTCGTGCTATCGGTCTTGCCCTGGCACTGTTTTCTGACATGCTAAGTGATCTTGCTCTGGCATCGTCTTTTATTTTTCCCGCTATCGGTCTTGCCCTGGCGTTGCTTTCTACTTTGTGATAATAATTTAACTTTGATAGTCGTTTTGTAATATAACCCTAACACCGCACCTTCAACATCGTCGGCTAAAATTGAGGTTCATATCTGTACTCATTTCTTACTTTAATAACACAATGAAACGTACATTTTTTGTATTATATCGTAAGAAAATGAGCACAGAGGGGCAACTGTGAACACTCAATTTTTAGCAGTAATTTTGACATTTTCACGAAAAATTACGAAAATATGCACTTTTGCGTGTTTGCGTATTTTAGTCGTCGAATACGGCAATTTACTCGTTTTTGTCAATTTCGCGTAATTTTTACTCTTGTTAGTCCGACAAAATTAGGTGCTAATTTAAAAAATTTACAAAAATAATAGATGATTTAATTCATTTGTATTACAATGTTTTTTTTACAATAGTTCAAAAAAATAAATTACAAATCCGAAAATAACATAACGAATAGAAATTAGGGTGCTCCAAAGTGCTCCAAGTTGCTGATGGGCCTAGTCCACAGCTTCAAATCTGAAATACAGTCAAGGCCCAGTCAAACGATAATTAATGTCTAAAACCTAATTTATCGGTATAAAACTACGGTCAAACGGCAGTCAAAAGGGGAGATCAGATACGAGTTTGAAGGAAACAAAAAATGAGGGTTTCCCACTAAAACTGTAACCATCCAAACACTGCCTGAGACCATCGACTCCATCTCCCACCTTCGGCCTCCCACCAAAACTGAGCCACCCACATCTCCACCGAACCACCACCTCCATCGCACCAAAACAACCACCATCCTCCAATCTTAGGCCACCCCTCTCCCACCACCATAAATCGTCCTCTCCCACTCCCACAATCACAAAAACAGCAGCTCCAGCAACCACCCAAAACAGTCCAGCAACAGATCTAAAAGGAAGAACCCAAACAAATAACAAGAAGAAAATCGAGAGAAGGAAGAAGAACCAAAAAAATCGGAAGTAGCGAACCAGGATCAGGCCCCGGCGTGAAGCGCCGCCGCGGCTTCGTCTTCCACGGTGAGCCTCTCGCGAACTCCGGCGAGGCCTCCTCCTCCACCATCGCGAGCTTCCGGCGTTCCTTCTCCCTCTCTCTTTCTCCTCGGATCTCTCTCTCTCTCTCTCCCATGGAAGCCACGTTTTTTCCCCCTCTTGAGCTTCTGACGGCTGAAATGTAGGGAGAGGAGTAAATGGGTCTCCAAACCCTAAAAAATCACTTTATATACTCCTTTATTTCTCAGATTATTATTATTATGTTTATTTATTTATTTATTTTATTTGATTCTGATTTTACAAATGACACCCCACTGTTTATTAATCCAACTCCCTGCGAGTCTTTGCACCCTTCTTTTACTATTGCATCCCATTTCGAGTTTTTATCAGCTTCTTGCGTTAATTTGGCATTTAGTCTTTCCAAAATAGTAATAATATAACTAGGATTTGATCGAGATGTACATCTTATCAAATCCGCAACATCGGTTTAAGAGACCCGAGTTGTACAACTTGGTCCTAAACCACTTTAAAATTAACATTGAACAACACGTTTTCCGAAAACCCCTAATCAGTTTATTAGTATATAGCACCTATTTTTTCAAAAATAAATAAAAATGGGTTTGATCGAGATGTACATCTTATCAATCCCGCAACACCGGTTTAAGAGACTCGAGTTGTACAACTTAGATCTTAAACCCCTTCAAAATTAAAATCAACCAACCAACAAATTTTCAGGAAGAACTACGTGACTTTTGAGTCTCTCATCGCACTAGAGAGTACGTAGGCGCAGGACCTCCTGTCAAAGTCAAAATTAAAATTTTCCAAATTAGTCATTTTTTCAATTTGTCGTAAATAACTATCTTTGTTTTCTACTAAATTTTATTAAGTCTTATTTAGGGTAAACAAATAATTAAACGACTTAGTAATTATTGCACAAATCAAATTTAGGGTAACTGTCTTAGGACGGATGTGTTTAGAGTGCGATGAAACTAGTTTTCACCCCTTCCCTTCGCATAACCGACTCGAATCCAACCTAGTTACGCAGACCGATAACCTTAGGTTTAGGTTTTTCTCAATTTCCCTATTTAAAAATAAATTGGGTGGCGACTCCTCGAATATCTATATTTGAGCCGTTCGCATCGAGACCCCAGTCACGACACACCCAATACTTTTTTTTGCCTCAAACAACAACTTCAGTGGAAACATTGCTTCAAGATTGTGCAATGCAAGCTCCTTATCTATGCTCAATTTGGCACACAACAACTTCAGAGGCGTGATTCCACATTGCCTAGGATCATTTCCTTCTCTTTTGATGTTGGATTTACAAATGAACAACCTTTATGGAAGCATGCCTAGAAACTTTTCAAAGGAAAATGCATTTGAGACTATAAAGTTAAACGGAAACCAATTGGAAGGACCATTACCACAGTCTTTAGCTCAATGCACAAATCTTGAAGTTCTTGACCTTGGAGACAACAATATAAAGGAGACATTTCCCAATTGGCTAGGAACTCTAGGAGAGTTGCAAGTTCTCAGTTTACGATCGAACAAACTCCAGGGTGAAATCACCTGCTCTAGCCTGAAGAATCATTTTCCCAAATTGAGAATTTTAGATGTCTCTAATAACAATTTTAGTGGTCCCTTACCAAAATCGTGCATCAAGAACTTTCAAGGAATGGTTAAAGTGAAAGACAGCCAAACTGGTCTACAGTACACAGGTAAGATCAATGGGCACTACTATAATGATTCTGTGGTGGTCATAATGTAAGGCAAGTCTGTGGAGCTAACCAGGATATTGACTACCTTTACAGCTATTGATTTATCAAATAACATGTTTGAAGGAGAAATTCCTGAAGTCATTAGAGAATTACATTCTCTTAAAGGTATTAACCTTTCACACAATGGAATCACAGGTACCATTCCAAACGCAATGGAAGTCATTAGATGATTTAGGTGGTTGTATAAATAAGAAAATTAGCGGTTCATTGCTTTCTTATTAATTTTCAAGTAATGTGTCGCCAATTGTCTCAATAATAACTTGCAAATTCTTCTAGAAGGAAAACTCTTGTATTCAATCCTTAAGAATTACAAAATTAGTATATTATAAAGAATAATATCTCATTCCTTTATAGAAAATGTTTCTATCAGATTACATATTACATTAGAATCATGTTTCTAAATTTGGTTAAAGGAAGGAACCACATACAAGTGGGTTTGTTGTGAAAGTATCTTAAGCAGGTATTCTGTAAATGTGTATTTTCTAAAATGGCATTTGTCAATTTAGATTTCAGGTCATACAAAGGCTTGGATTCTGATGTATACTTGAGTATCTACTTACTTGTTCTCATTTCACTCCTAGCATTTTCTGTTATGGTTCTAGTCAATTAGACCAATAACACCTTGGAGCGTTCAAATGTGGTTGGAAGTAGCATAGCTAAGCTTTCAATTTTCTGTTAGGCAAACTTTTCAATTTCTAGGATTTTTTCCCTAGCTTTTTTGGCTGTTCATATGATCTATCATTTAATATGCATGAAATTTCTACTAACATAAGATATGTTTGTTTCTATATTTAAAAGAATAATACATGTTAGCACGTTACAAAACTACTTCTACTTCTATGTGTTGATTAGTATGGCAGTTAAAATTTGCACCTCTAAGCAGTTAGTTCTATGCAGATCCTGATGAACCAGTTCTATATGTTGATTAGTATGTAAAAATTGACAGCTATAACTAAGTCAAGTCATCTTAGAAAGTTACAATTAATTTAATTTGCAAATAATTAAGTCAAGCTTACACACAAATGAGTTGAATCTGAGCAACAAAAGACCTTACAAAATGTCTCAACCTACAGTTCTTAGATTTTCTGGAACTCTTTCTCAGGACACTTCCCAAACATATCTCCTCTCCGTAACTTAAAGTATCTCTTTATAAACAACAGTGGATTTTCTGGAACTTTTCCATGGCAATCGTTGATGAATATGACGGGTTTATTGCAGTTAAGCGTTGGAGATAACCCTTTCGATTTGACGCCGTTTCCTATAGAGGTCTTGAAACTCAAGAAACTGAATTTGCTTTATTTAACTAATTGCACGCTCGTAGGAAAATTACCGGTTAGAATCAGTAACCTAACCCAGCTTACAGTTTTAGAATTCTCCGATAATTTCATCACCGGAGAGTTACCGGCTGAGATTGGAAACCTTCGCAAACTGTTTATGCTTGAGTTATACAACAACTCCTTGACCGGGAAAATTCCAATCGGTTTTAGAAACCTCACTGGCCTTAGATATTTCGATGGTTCAATGAATCAACTCGAAGGGAATCTCTCTGAGTTGAGGTTTTTAACCAACCTAGTTAATCTTCAACTCTTTTCGAACAATTTCTCCGGTGAGATTCCACCGGAGTTAGGTGAGTTCAAACATCTCAAGGGTCTGTCTCTATATAGGAATAGATTAACCGGTCCAATTCCGCAAAAGATTGGTTCCTATTCCGAGTTTGATTTCATCGACGTGTCTGGGAATTTCTTGACGGGTACAATTCCGCCGAATATGTGTGACAAGGGAAAGATGACAACTTTTTTAGTTCTTCAAAACAATCTCACAGGTGAGATTCCGGCCACATATGGAAACTGTTTGACACTGAAAAGATTCAGAGTTAGCCGAAACTTTCTCTCTAGTTCCATTCCCCCGGCGATATGGGGATTGCCTAACCTTGAAATAATCGATATTCGGTTGAATCGGTTGGAAGGTTCCATTGCTTGAGATATCCACAAAGTGAACAATTAGAGTTACTATATGCGAGAAGGAACCGTTTGTCCAGGTGAAATACCGTAAGAGATCTCCAAAGCGACGTCGTTGGTGACCATTGACCTAAGCGAGAATCGATTTCGGGGAACATTCCGGAAGGTATTGGAAAGCTTAAACATTTGCGTAACCTTCTTCTAGAGAGCAACATGTTATCAGGGTTAATACCACACTCTTTGGGTTCATGCAACTACGTTGACCTATTATCAAGCTCTCTCGAATGTGCTCAATTTGGCACACACAACAACTTAAGGAGCCATTCCAGAATGCATAGGAACATTACCTTCCCTTCTCGTGATGGATATGCAAATGAACAACCTTTATGGAAGCATTCCTAGAATCTTTTCTCTAAGAAATGTGTTTGAGACTATAAAGTTAAATGGAAACCAATTTAAAGGACGATTACTACGGTCTTTGGCTAACTGTACAAAACTTCAAGTTTTGGACCTTGGAGGCAACATCATAGAGGGTGTGTTTCCCAATTGGCTAGAAACTCTACAAGATTTGCGGTACTCGGTTTACGGTCAAATAAACTTCATGGTGACATCACACTGTATCGCGGCGTCAAGCACCCATTTCAAAGTTGAGAATTTTTGATGTCTCCAATAACAATTTTAGTGGTCCTTTGCGATGATCGTGCATCAAGAACTTTCGAGGAATGGTGAATGTGAATGACAATACCAAACCGGTTTGCAATACATGGGTAAAACTGATTACTACAATGATTCTGTGATGGTCATGATGAAAGGTCGCGATGTCGAGTTAACCAGGATATTGACTACTTTCACAACCATTGATTTATCAAACAACATGTTTAGGGGTGAAATTCCAGAAGTCATTGGAGATTTGATTTCTCTTAAGGGTCTTAACCTTTCGCACAATGGAATCATAGGTACCATTCCAAAACGTTTGAGTAATTTGCGAAATTTAGAATGGTTGGATCTTTCAAGTAACCAATTGATGGGTGAGATTCCCGTGGTTCTGACAAATTTGAATTTCCTCGCTATACTAAACCTTTCACAAAACCAACTGGAGGGAATCATACCAACAGGAAAACAGTTTAATACATTTGGAAATGATTCATACGAAGGAAATCCAGAATTATGTGGATTCCCTTTGTCAAAATCATGTGGTAATGATGAAGTAAAGCAACCAAACTCAACATTTGACGATGAAGAGCAATCAGGATTTGAATGGAAAGCCGTAGTAATAGGATATGCATGTGGGTCAGTATTTGGAATGCTTGTGGGATATAATATATTCTTGACTGGGAAACCCCAATGGCTTGTGAGACTTGTTGAAAGTATGTTCAACACGAGACTGAAAAGAACAAACAACAGAGTCTCTACAAATCGCAGATGAATGAATTAAAGTTTCATGTGGTTCTTTTTGAACTTCTCTGGCTAAGGAATATTGAGTCTTATCTCTTTTGGCACATTTGTTTGTGTTTCAAGTTGTGTAAATAACCAAATAAGCTATTCTTATTACTCTTCTTTTTTGATAAGTATGTACCAAAAGGAGGTATTTTAAAATTGCTATGTTTAATTAGTTTTCATGTGTGCGTATAGTGTGAGAATGTTTGCTTAATCCATCTCTTTTTCCTTTTAATTGTATTTTTGTGCTATTTAATAATCAACCATTTGTTTGGTTTCGATCTCAATTTTTTACGTTTAGAAGTACACTTGACATTAATAGACCAATGGAGTGCTACATACAGTTGAAGAATCCTCTCCAAGTATTACATGTATATATTTTGTTTCAGACTAGCTTTTAGAAAAAATAAAATAATATTGAAAATGCCTTTTATTTAACTAAATATATTCAATACAATGTTTGATGAAAATTTTGATATAATCTTTCAAATAAAAATGTAAGTTAATTTCTGAAATATGGGAAATGAGGATACCAACACTTAAATGAGGATACCAACACTTTTCATGTGGTTTCTGTAACACCCCAAAATTAAATTAGGTGAGTGTTTAATTAATTTAATTAGGTGATTATTTAATTAATTTAATTGAGCGATTATTTAGCTAAATTAATTAAGTGAGTATTTTAGTTGTGTACATTAAACTAAATATAGGGTAAGTAATTAAGTTAAGGTGTGGTGTAGTAAATAAATGGGGGGTATTTTATTTATTTTGGGAGGATGTGTGAAGTACTTGGGGGTGCAAAGAAGGGGCAAGGCCCACTAATAGGCCCAAATTAAAGGAGATAACCTTAGGGGTGTAGGGTTTCCCTTCCCATTTGAGCCAAGAAAAAAAAAAGGAGAGGAGAGGGAGTGTGGTGGTGCGACGGCAGAATCTGGGCAAGAAGGAGGAGGAGGAAATCCACGACTACTTTACAACACCTCTGACCCAGATTTGTATTTCAACTGTTCCTAAATCTATTACCAACAATTTATTCACATTGGAATAACCATCTCATTATTTCCTTGGAAGCATAAAGGTGGGGCCATAATCGTGAAGTCCAAATAAAATGTATTTGGAAAGTGAATTGGTCCATGAGTATTAGATGAATCTTAAGGTCAATTCCTATTGGTTGATATTTAAGACCTTCAGCCAACATGAAATAATTCAATGCAAGCTTCCACTCGTTGACTCATGTTTTGGGGGAAGGAGTTCACGGTTCTAGCTAAAAAGGGGGAGGAGAGAAATTTGATTTGTTGGATTTGGGTAAGTGTATGTGGTACCTTTCTTCCTCATTTTTCTTCCTCTATCAATTAGTACAAGTTTCCTACACTAATTCTCCTTCATTCTCCTTTTACCATGGATGGGGTTTTGGAGCTCAAGTTGTTGGGAAAGCTATTTTGGTGATTCTTGGGTTCTTTAGTGGAGGTGACTTGCTTGGGTTGCAATTTGGAGGTTAGGGGATTCTCACTACATTTATAATAGTTAGTAAGATATTTATTATGTGTGGAATAGCTCTAGGAATGACTTGTTTGTGTGATTTTGATGTTAATTATATGTTGGTTGTTGTATTTGATGCTTAAGTTGGTGATTCTATGTGCTTGTTGTTAGAAATGAATGTGTTGTTGATTATGTATGCCAAGTGTTTGTTTAAATGCTCAAATGTGAGAAATTATGAAATTGTGTGAACTAAATGATGTTGAGTAAATGCCCATATGAGTGTTAATAAATGGAGAAATGATTTGTTGGATTAAAATGTGGTTGAGTTGTTTTGTTTAGGTGAGTGGGAGGAGAGGGCGCCAAATGGCCAAGAAAATGGCGCCTAGGAAGGACATAGGTTGCTGTGTTGTTGTTGTAGTGTGTGACTGGCAGAGTGTGTGTTGTATGCAGGGGCGCCAATTCCCTGGGAATTTGGCGCCTGGGTGTGTCTGAGTGTGTCTCGGTTGGGCTGGAGTTGGCAGGAGGGGCGCCAATTCCTTAGGGATATGGCGCCCGTGGCTAGTGTGTGGTGTGTGTGTGTGCTGGAAGAGCACGGAACAGGGCGCCAAAATGGGCAGCCCTGCGTGTGTGTGTGTGTGGGTGTGTTGCGCTAGTGGGGCGCCAAAGTGGCTGCCCCTTGGCGCCTAGGTGTGCAAAATGTGTTTAAGAGATGGTTTAGTCCCTAAGAATTAATTTAATCCTTGGCGTGACTAAATAGTTCCTAAGAATTAAATTAATCTTTGGCGTGACAAAATAATCCCTTAGAGTCTAATTAATCCTAATAGGTTAACACAAGTCCCTAAATACTAAATTAATCACAATGTGCCCAAAATAATCCCTTGGGTATAAAATTAATCTTTGGGGGTCAAAATAGTCCTTAAGTGTAGAAAAGGTCCTTATGGAGTGTATGGGCTCTTAAGTGAGAAATAACTTAATAATTGACCAAGTGGTGGTTAACAATTGATGAGGTGGTGGTTAACAATTGATGAGGTGGTGGTTAACAATTGATGGGGTGGTGGTTAATAATTGATGTAATGTGCTTATTGCGGTGTGATTGCATTGTCATAATGTCACATAAATCATATGCATGGCTTCGGCCAAACAGTTGATGAGTGGCTTCGGCCAAACAGTTGATGAGTTACCCGACGGGGTTTTTGAGGTGAGTATGGATCCACATGCATATTGCATACATGCATACAATCATGCATCCCTTGGATTCTCATTGATGCTTAATTGACCCTTGTTGTGACTTGTTGATGTTCTAATTGAATGGTGAATGCTTAATTGTTATGGATTGTTGTTACTAGATGTTTTCCGAATATGATGCTTATCTTACTTGTTATTATTTATGTAAAGAGACTCACCCTAGCATTTTTATGTTGCCTGCTCTCGTGGCGACATGCAGGTGAATCTGAGTGAAGATATCTAGACTTTTTGGGGTTGAGTCGGCTCGATCTAGTAACACCCGGGATTGGGGTCTTAGTATTACTATCTTATGTTTTGGACTAAAGCTGTTTTAAATTATGTATTGAGGGTGTTGAACTTGATTTTATTTTCATTCTTTGTGAACTATTTTTGGATTACTGTAAACATTAAACAGGTTTAGGGTTTTATCCCATGTGACTATGATGTGCAGTTTACGCACTAGATGCGTTTGAATTTTTAATTATGTTTTGACTATGTTTTGATGAAAGGTATCACCCTCTTTGAGGTGCGTGGACAAATTTTGAAAAACTCTGATTTTCATTAGTTTAATTCGATATTAAATAGAGGGGGGTGTTACAGTTTCTATTATTGGAAATGATAATAAAGAGAAGAAATAATAGGGAAAATATAGGACATTTAGTAACTTAACCCTCTTTTTAATTCATATTTGAGCCACTCGGCCCATATGAACTCGATTGGACACTTAATTCGACTAGGTCCTTCCTCGGCTAGCACCTCAGCAGATTGAGTGTTAACACAAATATATAAATTTCACATGTATTATGAAATTATCTTTTATGCAATGTTTGGTTAATAAAAGAAAAGTAGAAGAAAATAAGAGAAAGGGAAGGAAAAAGAAGATAAAAGGAGTAAACAAATAGATGATTGTTTGGTCGTTTGGTTTGAGAAAAGATGAAAGAAAGAATAAGGAAAAAACAAATAAATCTATAGAATGAGAATAATACACCTAATTTTGGTTTCTCAATTTAACATATAGAAGCAGTTTTTATATAATTTTTTTCTACTTTGATCTTAGTTATTCTGTTTTACTTTATATAAAACAGTTGTGCCTTTTTTTTTATTTGGGTCCTCATTATTTTGTTTTATTCTGTAGTAAATTACAAAGACTAAAACAAAATAAGAGTAACAAAATGAAAAAAAAGTACAAGAAACACATTGAAATTAGAAAACAAAACGTCATAGGTCAAAAATGACAACCACTTATATTTTAATAGAGGCCATAAATATATTTAAAAAAATTCTTTTCAATTGTCACAACTATATTTTTCTTCCTTAAAAAGTGAATTTTCTGGGAAATTGTAACATACATTAAGTCTTGAGTCCAAAAAACACGCAGCAAGTCTTCCATAGAGTGCTCTACACATTGGTGAAGAAGTCAAGTCTTCCTTGCTAGAGTTCAAAACATCACCATCCAAGTCTTATTGATAAGTAATAATATACTTGATTCTTTTATACATTTTTTTTTTATTTCTTAAAAAATGAAAGCAGAAAAACTTGTTTGATCAATCATTCTCTTTTTTCCTTTAATGTGTTTTTGTTCAATTTAATAATCAATCATTTGTTTGGCTTCTCAATTACTTTGGTTTGATATTTAGTTTAATATGAAACACCCTTTGTTTATTTAGACCCTCGTTTCTTTCTTTTATTTTATATATAAAATTACAAAGACTAAAACAAAATACAAGTAAAAAAATGAAACAAAAACAATTACAACAAACACTTTAAAATGAAGTTTAGAGGTAAAAAATGACGACCATTTACATTTTAATAAATATTTAAAACATATTCAAAAGTTTTATTTTCATTCGTAATAGCTACTTTTTCGGCATTAACAAGTAAATTTTTCGTGAAGTTGTAAGTTGTAACATATACAAAGTCTTTGTGAGTTCGAAAAAATTAGCACGCAACAAGTCCACCAAAGAGTGCTACATACGGTTGAAGAAGTCAAGTCTTCTCTGTTAGAGTTCAAGACATTTCCACCCAAGTCTTATTGAAAAGTAAGTGTATACTTGATTCTTTTCTTAAATTATATTTTTTTAATTTTTGAAAAATAAAAAACCAAAAAACTTGTTTGATTAACTTGTTTTGTAAATGATAATGAATTTGTTGCCGAACTTTAAAGCTAGTCGAGAAGATCTGCAAAACGCTCTCAACCGTGATTCCATTTTCATAAAGCAATTACACTGAAGGAGAAACTATGTCTTTAAATTGTGAGCTTCTTTAAAATAAAACACGGTTTAAATTGTAAAGAACGAGAACCACAAACCAAAGAGTAGTAGTATCAATAAATTGCAAAGAAGATAAAATGTGTCAATGTAGATGTTTGTACACTTGACATTTATTTATAGATAAAAACTAAAACCATCTAATCCTGCATTTTTTCTCAAACACGGTTTGAATTATGGGTTCTTTTTTTTACTCAAAAGTCTCCACGTTTGGCCTAAAAGGTTACCACTTGAGTTGTATTTTTGTCCGCTTGTTGAATTTAAATTAATTTAATCACAAGAAAATAATCTCACTTAAATTTTTCGACAAACTTTCCAATGGTTCAATAACTTCTCCTTTACCAATCGGGACTAGTTCAAGTGGTACGTAACTGGACTTGAATCCTACTCCAAAGTTTCGGGTTCGAATCTTGAGTTTGGTAAAAGCTCTGTTGGGAGGGGAGAATCATGTGGGTCGTAAAGTTCTGTGATGCAGTAGTCAAATTTAGGTTAAAGTAGCGTAGATTAGTCATAATAACTAAGAAAAAAACTTCTCCTTTGATTCAGCTCATTTGGTGTAATTCGGCTATCCATATTTGGTGTCCCCCAATTAGCAGCCACCACACAATTAATTTCTACTAGAGTGTTGCCCACAGTTGAAGAAAAGTCTCTCCAATTTCACAATTCAAGAGCATAATATCTAAGTATTGCACGAAACTATCCCCTTCTTCCTCTATAAACTAAGAGAGCGGTTTAGTAAAGAACAAAAACATATTTAAATTTTTTCGTTTCATTTGTAACAACTATCTTTTTCATCATTAACAAGTGAATTTTCTGTGAAGTTCTAACGTATACTAAGTCTTTGAGTCTTAAAAAACGTGTAACAAGTCCTCCAAAGAGTGCCACAAATCGGTGAAAAAGTCGAGTCATCCCTGTTAGAGTTCAAGACATTACCATCCAAGTCTTATCGACAAGTAAGGGGGTATACTTGATTCTTTTCTTAAATTCTATTTTATATTTTTGAAAAAAAAAACTAAAAAAACTTGTTTTGTAAATGATAATGAAACTGCTGTCGTACTTGAAAGTTAATCGAAGATATCACAAAACACTCTAACAGTGATTCCATTTTCTTAAAGCGATTACACTCAAGGAGGAATTATGTCTTTAAATTATGAGTTTCTTAACTACTCTACATAATGTTAAGTCCAAGTTGATTGATGAACTAGAATCATAAACCAAAGAATAGTATCAATAAATTGTAAAGAAGATAAAATGTGTAAATATAGATGTTTGTCCACTTGACATTTATAGATAAAAACTAAAACCATCTAATCGTGTATTTTTTCTCAAACGTTTTTCTACTAAAAACTAAACATAACTCTAACTCACAGATTAACTATTTTTCTACTAATTAATACTCAATTATTTGTTAGTTAAACATAATCTTATAACAAAATTTTCTATGAATGGTAAGGAATGGATGTTGTTGTAAACTGTCATATCACTAAAACTACAAGTGCAACCCAAGAATTCTTCTTATACTGGAGTGTTACATACGGTTGAAAAACCCTTTCACACTACAATTTCAAGAGCATGCAAACAAATAAGTATATATTAGACTGGACATTACAGTATTGAACAAGATAGTACTGGACCACTTTTTATCCCGTATACTGTTTGGTAAACAATGGTCAGCACAAACAAAAAAAATGTAAAGTTTACTGTAGTTCTTTTTAATAGCTATGACGAGTTTATATAACACATTATGATATGATTAAAAAATCGTAAAGAAAAATGTGAGGTTGAAAATATAGAAGAGAGAAGGAGAGAGAGAGAGAGAGAGAGATGAATGGAGAGAGGTAGAGAGAGGAAGAGAGAAATAGAGAGATGGGGGGAGATGTCATGTGATGAGAAGTTATAAGAGAGGTGAGAGGAGAGCGGCAGAGAGAGGGATGGATAAAGGAGCGAGAAAAATTATATGAAAGGGAAAGAACAGAGAAGTGAGAAAAATATGTTATTGAGTAGCAAATAAAAATAATATTCTGGCATATATTTGGGTGATCAAAAAGTTGTACTGTGGAACTAAAAGTTTACTGTAGTTTTATGAGGGACATAAATTAGTGTTTTTGCCTAGTCCCTTACCCTCATTTTTGTCTAGTATGATCGACAGTTTCCAGATCAAACAGAGTACAACAGGAGTTGTCCAATCCAGTCCCCTGATTTTTAGCAAATCAAATGCACCTTATGTAACACCCCATTTCTACCCGGCAATTTAAATCAAAAATCAGAGTATACAAAAATCTTTTCTCGGTCATCTTTTAGCTTAGTGTGTTATAAAATAGTGCTTTGGTGACTATGGGAGTACTCAGTAATCGATACTACTTGCAATGAGCATTGGCCACCTTTGCAAGGCTCTCAGTGATGCCCTTGTAAATACACCAGCGAAAGAAAATCTAGCCTTAGTGGCGAACCACAGTTTAGCCATAGTCATTCAGCACACTAATAGTATAACGTAATTTAATACTCAATGAAATGGAGCGTCACAACTCTTTATCATAAACAAAATCCGAATACGTAACACCGTAGATCGACAACTCATAGAAATATAGTTTCACATATTGCAATGTGAAAGTAATCATTATCTCAACAGCATAATCCAGCAATATCAAAACAAATACATAAGGCTCAACAAGGAGCAAAACAAGCAACAACAGTCTAAACCCCGACCCCTAGGTGCTACGTATCAGAGCAGACCGACTCGGGGAGTAGTGAAGGTAGAACGCCCCTCTCTCACGACTACCGTGGTAAATAACAACGAGAAAGGGTGAGTCTCGAACTATATAATAAAAGTGATAATAAGCAATATATAAGCATAGTTTACAAAGACACTCAAACACGCAAACATCATCAACAACATTCATGCACTAATGGGAATGTATGCAATGTTGGTATGCATGTGGTACCATTGGCCCACCGGCCGCCCTCAGGCTTCACAATCACTTATAAGGCCCCCCGGCCGCCCTCAGGCTTCACTATCATTTTATAAGGCCCCCCGGCCGCCCTCAGGCTTCACACATCATATTATAAACTCTACGACCGCAGCCAATGTATGCATGAGACTCCATGTACATCACAAACATCATTTCAAACAATTCAATACACCCATTACTCTTACCTCAGTGTCAATCTCATTTTATAGCCCTCCTGGCTTGGCCCACCGGCCCATGCCCCCATGGCATGCTCAATCACCTCTTTATAAACCCTCAACACCATTATGTCCCACCGGACTATTCTCCTCTAGGCACTCAACCTTACTCAGGGACCTAAACCACCACTTAGGACCAAAACAATCATCTAGGGACCAAACTGTCACCTAGGGACCAAAACAGCACCCTCTTAGGCACTTGGCAGCACCAGGCGCCATTTTTCCCACATTCTGGCGCCCCCTGGTGCAACACAAAGACTAGCGCGCGGCTTCAAGATTTTGGCGCCCCGTGGCAACTGACCATCGGGCGCCACTTTCCTAGCAATCTGGCGCCCCCGGGCAACACAGCACCTAGACACAAACTCGCATACGATTTGAGACACAAAAAACAAGACACAGAGCAAAGACACGGTTGGCGCCCCACATTGACCAGCTCACCCAACACTTTCAAACCAAAAACCACCCGAGCCAAAATGTTTAAAAATGAATTTGGGCGAGTAAACACAAAATTTGGCACGAGGAAATATGCCTAGAAAAGTAAGTTTCACTCCCGGGCTCCAAAACACACATAAAACGAGCCTTACGGGACATTTTCAAAAATACACTTGCAATCGAGAAAACCATTCGAGCCAAAACACTTAAAATTGAAAGTTGGCGGTGAATACAAAAGTTGCACGAGAAAATATGTTTAGAAATACAAGTTTCACTCAGGGCTCCAAAACACACCTAAAACGAGCCCTCTAGGGACATTTTCAAAAATACACTTGCAATCAGAAAACCACTCGAGCCAAAACACTTAAAATTGAAAGTTGGCGGTGAATACAAAATTTTGCACGAGAAAATGTGCCCAGAAATGCAAGTTTCACTCCCGGGCTCCAAAATACCCACATTTCGGCGCCCAGCGAAAGAACTCACTTACCCGGTCATCACAGCACTGGTGACACAGGCGCCATTTCTCTAGGAAATTGGCGCCCTGCACTTCAACATTCCCCAGAAACCTCCTGCTACAGTACCTGGGGCGCACCATTCCTAGCCATATGGCGCCCCAACATCAAAAATCCCCAAATTCTACAAATTCTCTCAAACCATTCCACATTATAATCATTCTAACACCTCCAATTTCACCAATTAACAAACAATTGCACACCCAAATCATCAATTGCATCAAAATCACGAAATCACACATTGTAAAACCCTAACTCACGCTCTAAATCAATTTTACCAACAAATTCATCAAATTCAAGAAAACAAATCATCATATAATCACCAATTAACATAAAACAGCCCCTATAACATACATATAACCCATTATCTCCTCTAATTATAGAGTGAGACTCCCCTTACCTTAGGTTTTTCACGAAAATGGAAGATTTCCACAAGTCACCTACAAAACCCCAACAATCCACGCAATTCAACACTTCTCCTCTCCTTCTCACGATCACACCTAGGGCTTGGTTCACGGTTCTCTCTCTCCTTCCTCTTCTCCCTAGCGCCGATTTCCCTTCTCCTTTCTCCCTTCTTTCGTTTTCTTTCTTTCTTTTCTCAATTGGTGCGAATTGCACCAACCCTAGGAGCCTAAGTCATTGGGCTTGGGCTCTTGGGTCGATACTTACCACCCCGGAATTATTGATACTTCTCCCTTTTCTGTTTAATTAAAACACCATCCTATTGTTTTATTATAACTACTCCATGAAACACCTAAGTAATTTAATTTAATAACTACTTAATTATTTTGGGGCGTTACAACTCTCCCCCACTTAGAACATTTTCGCCTCGAAAATCTAGTCAAACCCAGAAACACTACCAAATCTCTTCTTCATCTCTAACCGTCCTCCTCCAAAATCTATCGCATACTTGGCGTGGACTACTAAACCCTCCCACTCACAAACTACAACCACCTAGACAACTAGCACTATCCACATTCTTGATCATTATTTCCTCGATTCGGGCGGTAAGTGATTGGGCGGCCGTCCCCTCCTACTTATTCACCGGGTAACTCCGAAATAATAACGGACTCGTCACCTCCAAAACCCACCGACTTACTACGACAATTAATCATGGACATGGTTATGCTCTAACCAGTTCATACCCGAGATTACATCTAACCTATTCAACGGCGCAAGAAGTAAGATTCACCACAAGGTCTGTCGAAGATCGACAAGGGACACCGAGAACACAACACACACAACCACATATCCCAACCACAATCATAGTGCGGTCAAAACATCAAATGCGCACCATTCTCACTTGTCACAAAGCTAGGTAGCTCATCACAATGATACCAAAGCATAGTCATACATCACATATTATAAAGAAGATAGTGACAAGGACACACACATGGTTTACCAAGCACATTTAGTTATTCGAATCCAAATAATTCTTTATACTCTTAAATTCGTCAATAGTAATTATTTCTTATTCAAATAGTAAAGCATCAAAATATTAACATAAGGTTAATTACTAACTCTAATCCCATTGCATTCCCTTTTAATGTGGCATACAATATTTCTGCACACAAAATGTTACCCTACTTGTTGGCTCTTTTACTCATTCCTCAAGGCAGCGGCATTATTTTATATTCATAATTCAAGTTTGAGACACGACAAACACACCAAAACAATTCAATTTAAACGATCTCTACAAAAATAATAATATTTAATCACACATGAAGATCATACCAGCATGTCACATAGGGTACTCGATTAACGTCATTAACTTGGGAGTTCCATAAAAGCAAATGTGTAAGAACAATATCTACAATGATACCAACATGCATTCTATCCTTAACATGCATTCCATATTTAGCTCATTAAACCACACAACACAATTGGCACAACTGCGAAATAATCTAATAGGAATTCGTTTATTAAAAATAAGTTTGATACCAATATTGTATCCAATCGTAAAATTTGTTTATTAGGGGTTCACAAACAATCTCATAACTCAGTTCATTTTCAACTTACAAAACCACGTAACACAATTAGGAAGTAACAACCAAAATCGGACAATAAAATCGGTTGTAGACAATTAGAGTTCACAATTAGTTTAAGCATGCATTTATTCTAGTCACCTCTACAGTCATATTTCCTAAATTTCAATGAAACATAATTCCACCAATCAAACACTAAACATTTACATTTATTTAAACATGTGAAAAGAGGAGTAACTAGACTCGAATAGATTACAAAGGCAAAGAGAAACGGACTCCAAACACTTAACACCAAGCAGTCATACTCGAGAAGGAAATCCAAGTGTTCAAGTGTGCAACATCAAGAGTGTGGAACAATTCTTTACTATCGTCTAATTGAAAACTAGAAGGATACCTTTGTCATAGGACCTATACACTTCACAACTTCAATAGAATTAGAAATACCACCCAAAAATGAGAGCCAACGGAAAAATTCTTTCATAAAACCAATTTTCAAATGTAACGAACTCACCGTCAATCCAACATGGTCAAATGATGATACCTATAGGTTTTTGGTTCCATAGAATAACAAGCTAATAAGGAGCCTATCCATTTTATGACGCATAGCTCAAAGCAGCTCAAAAATCTTTTTCTTTGGGTTAATAAAGAAGTAAGTGAGACGCATTCTACCTAGCTTCGTAGAAGGGAAGATAAAATACTTAACACTACAACTTTGATCAATTACCCATTGTCAAATAAAATTAAAACACGAGTACAAACATCGTTTTAATTTTAAGAACTCGGCACTTCAAGTTATTCAGAAAACAGCACGTTAGATTGTAGAAAAACAACACATTCTTATTTTGAAGCCAGAACAGCCACTTTACGCACAATTAGAATTTGGCGCCTATACACCCGTGGGGATGCATAGGTTACATGCTTTCAAAACATTAATTTCCTTTCAAAACGTCTCAACCCATTGCGTTATCACTTAGCCTTAGAACCTCACATTTATTTTGGAAGACATCACGTTTAGTTTAGAGAAACATCTCGTTTTCAGGCTTAGAAAACATCACCTTTAAAGAGTGGAAAACATCACAATTTAATCGTAGAAAGCATCTCGTCTTAAGTTATATGACATCCCTTTTTGTTTTTGAAAACATCGCATTTTAACTCGCATACAACTTCAAAACAACACCCTTACAACATAAAGACAGCCCCCTCTTACTCTAAAAAAACAAGACAGCAACTTTGAACAATATAATACAGCACACTAGTCACTTTAAAAAAAAATAGAACAGCGACTTGAAACACTGTCAAATAGCACACCATTTATTTTAAATAGAATTGTAACCTTGATTTCTTTGAAAGCATCAAATCCAGTTATCAACTCTATGAACCATTATCAATTCAGTTCGATTCAATTTAATCATCACTTTATATTTTAGAAAATACACTCTTTTCTTTTAGAAAATACTACATTTCAAATGGGGAAACATCACATTAAAATTGAATAGAACGGTATTTTAATTATAAGTAAACAGCAGTAAAACAGCGGCCATAACACGCTACAACAGTGGCGCAAAACAGCAGTAAACAGAGTGGAAAACAGCACCTCCTTCAGCATAAAAATAGCGCTTCATTTTTGTAAAACGGCCGTATAATTATTTTAAAAAAATGCAGCAGCTCATACCTCAATTAAAACGGCAGACAGCACCCTAACTTATAAAAACAGCACTTCATCTTCACAAAACCGCACTACACTTATTTCATAAAACAACAACTCATTCTATAAAAATAAACCGTAATACAGCAACTCATTTGGTTGGCAAACAGCGACATTTTAAATTGACAAAACAGCGGCATTTTTATTCTTTTCAAAACAAAGAATAAAGATACAATTTTTAGTCACTACACATAGCATCCTCTCAATTTATTTTCAATTTCGTTTATCATCTAAACACACAATTCAATCACCACATACAACTCAACATTCAATTAAAATTTGGAACATCCCACGCATCGTATCTCAATTCAATTTCAAGGTTCATACGACAAGAAGATTTTGAACAAAACAACGAGAGACATGGTTCGCGATCGAAAAAAGATAAAGACACATTACCAAAGCAGGTATCTCCCCACTAGTTCTCTTACCATAAGCGGTCTCCGGTCACTTTTTACTGCAGGAACATCACTACCACACAACCATTGGTTAGAACTAGGCGGCGAAGACTCATTTGCCGCCCGACGACGACGACTTCGACAACTTGTCTGGAAGGGACGAGACCATTGCTCGATACCACTAATGTAACACCCCATTTCTACCCGGCAATTTAAATCAAAAATCGAGTATACAAAAATCTTTTTCGGTCATCTTTTAGCTTAGTGTGTTATAAAATAGTGCCTTTGGTGACTATGGGAGTACTCAGTAAGCGATACTACTTGCAATGAGCATTGGCCACCTTTGCAAGGCTCCGGTGATGCCCTTGTAAATACACCAAATAAAGAAAATCTAGCCTTAGTGGCGAACCACGGTTTAGCCATAGTCATTCAAAGACACTAATAGTATAACGTAATTTAATACTCAATGAAATGGGCGTCACAACTCTTTATCATAAACAAAATCCGAATACGTAACACCGATGAGATCAACTCATAGAAATATAGTTTCACATATTGCGTGAAAGTAATCATTATCTCAACGGCATAATCCGGCAATATCAAAACAAATACATAAGGCTCAACAAGGAGCAAAACAAGCAACAACGATCTAAACCCAGGCCCACAGGTGCTACGTATCGAAGCGGACCGACTCGGGGGTAGTGAAGGTAGAACGCCCTCACTCCACGACTACCGTGGTAAATAACAAATGTAAAGGGTGAGTCTCGAACTATATAATAAAAGTGATAATAAGCAATATATAAGCATAGTTTACAAAGACACTCAAACACGCCAAACATCAGTCAACAACATTCATGCACTAATGGGAATGTATGCAATGTTGGTATGCATGTGGTACCATTGGCCCACCACGCGCCTCGAAGCTTCACAATCACTTATAAGGCCCCCGGCCGCCTCGAGCTTCACTATCATTTTATAAGGCCCCGCGCGCCTCGAGCTTCACACATCATATTATAAACTCTACGATCGCAGCCAAATGTATGCATGAGACTCCATGTACATCACAAACATCATTTCAAACAATTCAATACACCCATTACTCTTACCTCGTTGTCAATCTCATTTTATAGCCCTCCGGCTTGGCCCACCGCCCATGCCCCCATGGCATGCTCAATCACCTCTTTATAAACCCTCAACACCATTATGTCCCACCGGACTATTCTCTCTCTAGGCACTCAACCTTACTCGGGGACCTAAACCACCACTTAGGACCAAAACAATCATCTAGGGACCAAAGCGTCACCTAGGGACCAAAACAAACACCCTCTTAGGCACTTGGCGCAAAGCACCAGCGCCATTTTTCCCACATTCTCGCGCCCCCGGTGCAACACAAAGACTAGCGCGGCTTCAAGATTTTGGCGCCCGTGGCAACACTGACCCACGGGCGCCACTTTCCTAGCAATCTGGCGCCCCACAGGCAACACGGACCTAGACACAAACTCGCATACGATTTGGACACAAAAAACAAGACCACAGCAAAGACGGTTGGCGCCCCACTGTTGACCAGCTCACCCAACACTTTCAAACCAAAAACCACCCGAGCCAAAATGTTTAAAAATGAATTTGGGCGAGTAAACACAAAATTTGTACGAGGAAATATGCCTAGAAAAGTAAGTTTCACTCCCGGGCTCCAAACACACATAAAACGAGCCTTACAGGGACATTTTCAAAAATACACTTGCAATCAGAAAACCATTCGAGCCAAAACACTTAAAATTGAAAGTTGGCGGTGAATACAAAAGTTGCACGAGAAAATATGTTTAGAAATACAAGTTTCACTCACCGGGCTCCAAAACACACCCAAAACGAGGCCTACAGGGACATTTTCAAAAATACACTTGCAATCAGAAAACCACTCGAGCCAAAACACTTAAAATTGAAAGTTGGCGGTGAATACAAAATTTGGCACGAGAAAATGTGCCCAAATGCAAGTTTCACTCCCGGGCTCCAAAATACCCACATTCTCGCGCCAGCAAAGAACTCACTTACCCAGTCCATCGCTCACGGTGACACAGCGCCATTTCTCTAGGAAATTGGCGCCCGCACTTCAACATTCCCGAAACCTCCTCACTGATGCACTGGGCGCATTTCATTCCTAGCCATATGGCGCCCTGACATCAAAAATCCCCAAATTCTACAAATTCTCTCAAACCATTCCACATTATAATCATTCTAACACCTCCAATTTCACCAATTAACAAACAATTGCACACCCAAATCATCAATTGCATCAAAATCACGAAATCACACATTGTAAAACCCTAACTCACGCTCTAAATCAATTTTACCAACAAATTCATCAAATTCAAGAAAACAAATCATCATATAATCACCAATTAACATAAAACAGCCCCTATAACATACATATAACCCATTATCTCCTCTAATTATAGAGTGAGACTCCCCTTACCTTAGGTTTTTCACGAAAATGGAAGATTTCCACAAGTCACCTACAAAACCCCAACAATCCACGCAATTCAACACTTCTCCTCTCCTTCTCACGATCACACCTAGGGCTTGGTTCACGGTTCTCTCTCTCCTTCCTCTTCTCCCTAGCGCCGATTTCCCTTCTCCTTTCTCCCTTCTTTCGTTTTCTTTCTTTCTTTTCTCAATTGGTGCGAATTGCACCAACCCTAGGAGCCTAAGTCATTGGGCTTGGGCTCTTGGGTCGATACTTACCACCCCGGAATTATTGATACTTCTCCCTTTTCTGTTTAATTAAAACACCATCCTATTGTTTTATTATAACTACTCCATGAAACACCTAAGTAATTTAATTTAATAACTACTTAATTATTTTGGGGCGTTACACCTTAGGTCTCTTATTACACATCACAAAAATACAAAATAAATAAAAATTGTATCATTTAGCTAAAAAAAATTTCCCTCCAATTAGCAGCCACCACATGATTTATTCCTACAAGAGTATTCCCCACGGTTGAAGAAAAGTTTCGCCAATCTCACAATCTAAGAGCATATTATCCAAGTATTACATGATTTGACTCCTGTATATATTCGGGACAAAAAGCATAATTAAGCTTTTAAAATATGATATGTGTACTTAAATTCCTGTTTTATTAAATATTTATTCAGTTACAATATATGTTAGATTTTCTTTTTTGAAAAATGGTTAAAAGTATAAATAGAATTTGATTGATATTGTGTCAAAAAAATTGATTGAGTATATATATATATATATATATATATATATATATATATATATATATATATATATATATATATATAGGATTAAATGAAGCAAGGTGAAGAAGTCAAGTCTTCCCCCTCCTACTTGAGTCTTTTCTTAAATTCTATTTTTCAATTTTTGAAAATAGTCTTTTCTTAAATTCTATTTTTCAATTTTTGAAAATTTAAAATCTAAAAACTTGTTTGAATAGTCATTTTCTTTTGCCTTTAATGTATATTTTTGCTATTTAATAAATCATTTGTTTTGGTTCTCAATTTTTAGGTTTAGAAATAGTTTTTCCAAAAACAAATATTTTGGTTTGATATTTATTATTTTGTTTTAGTCTAATAAAACCAGCCTTGTTTATTTTGGCCCTCGGTATTTTATTTTATTCTATATAAAGTTACAAAGACTAAGACTAAAACAAAATACAAGTAACAAAATGAAAAAAAAAAAGTACAAGAAACACATTAACATTAAAAAACAAAAAAACAAAATCAGAGGTAAAATATGACAACCATTTATATTTTTGTAAAGACCAAAAACATATTCAAAAGTGTTCTTTTCATTCGTAATAGCTATCTTTTTCATCATTAACAAGTGAATATTATGTGAAGTTGTAACGTATATGAAGTCTGTGAGTCCAAAAAAACATGTACGCAACAAGTTCGTCAAAGAGTGTTACATACGGTTTAAGTCAAGTCTTCGCCGCTAGAGCTCAAGACATTACTATACAAGTCTTATTGACAAGTAAGGAGGTATACTTGATTCTTTTCTTAAATTTATTTTTTAATTTTTGAAATAGTCAATAAATAAGCCTAATTTCTAAACTATAGGTAATAGGGTTAAGTTTTTTGGATAGTAGAATAATAATACAAATTGCAGAGAAACAATTAAATAAACAAAATCAACAATACCTCATTTTTCTCATAATTTGTATATATTTTCCGAGTTTCCAAGTGAGATATATATATATATATATATATATATATATATATATATATATATATATATATATATAGTCTCACTTCACCAAATTAGAGTATGATAAGGGTGATTAATCCCTACTAGAGTGTTACATACGGTTGAAGAAAATAAGAGTAATATACTGTTGGATATTTTAGTGTAATTGATCTCATGATTATGTTAAAATAAGAGTGCACGCTTGTTTTAATGTAATAAAATGAGATGTATGCGATTTATCTTTGGTGGCGCCTCACTTTGTCGCAGGCGGCGATTATGCGACGATTGGCGCCTCACCATCGCATGAAGCGGCGATTAGCGGCGATTTTGCAAGATTGGCGAAGTTTTCGCCCATTGGCGCATGGAGCGTGACTTAGGCGCCACTTAGCGGCGACGCGCCTGTGTTAGCATAAACCGTCGCATGGAGAGCGACAACGATGCGCCGATTAGGCGCTAAACGCTGAAACAGATTTTTATGCGAAAAGTTGTTATAAGCGCTAGTTTTTAAGGAAAAAGCGAGTTCTTCTTCCTTAAGATCATTCTCTCAGTTACGAAAGTCATAGAACAAGAACATACACAAGAACAAAACTCTTAGAATTAATTTTCTGATTTTATCCGATTGAACAATTTTGGTTGAACCCCGAAATTTGATTCAATCTGAAAGTGTTTTACACGACTTCAGATTTATCCAAGTATTGTCATTTATTCATCTTGAATTATCAACTCCCCAACAAAAGATTGAATCAAATTATTCGAAATGACGAACGATAATTCGAAGATGACAAGCAAGTTTGCGAAATTGGACAAGTTTGAAGGGCAGGACTTCAGAAGATGGCAGAAAAAGATGCACTTTCTCTTGACAACATTGAAGGTGGTGTATGTGCTGAGTACTCCGATGCCGGTGTATCTGGAAACCGAAACTCTGGATCAAACAAGGAAGCGTCTGAAATGGGAAAACGATGATTACATTTGTCGTGGACACATTCTGAATGGTATGTCTGACTCTCTATTTGATATTTATCAAAATGTTGAATCTGCTAAAGAATTATGGGACTCTCTTGAGACCAAATATATGGCAGAAGATGCTTCAAGTAACAAATTCCTGGTTAGTAATTTCTTTAATTACAAAATGGTTGATTCAAGGCCTGTTATGGAACAATATAATGAACTGCTGCGAATTTTGGGTCAGTTTACTCAACATGATTTGAAAATGGATGAATCCATTGCAGTTTCATCAATAATTGATAAACTGCCTTCTTCTTGGAAAGACTTCAAGCACACCTTGAAGCATAAGAAGGAAGAGTTGACTCTGGTTCAACTCGGTAGTCATTTCATGATTGAAGAGTCACTGAGGGCTCAGGAAAATGACAAGATAAATGATAAAAATGCAGCAGGTTCCTCTTCCGTTAATATGGTAGAGGAAGGTGGAACAGTTAAGCAAAATTACAATGGTAAAGGTAAGAAACGAAAGTTTCAAGGAAATAAGAACAAAGGTCCAAACAAACAGACAAAATTGTCATGCTGGAAGTGTGGGAAACCTGGTCATCTAAAGAGGACTGTAGGGTGTTCAAAGAAAAGAACAAAAATTTGGTCCAAGTGGATCGAATGATCCTGAAAAGCAACAAGGTCAGATTGTTGTGAATAATTTTAATTCGAATACGAATTCAAATTATGTATCACTAATATCTGAGGCATTCTATGTGCAGGATGATGACGTTGCTTGGTGGTTTGATTCGGGAGCAACAAGCCATGTGTGCAAAGATCGTCGTTGGTTCAAGAAATTTAGACCAATTGATGATGGCTCTATTGTGAAGATGGGCAATGTTGCGACTGAACCAATCCTAGGAATAGGTTGTGTAATTTTAGTTTTTACTTCCGGAAAAAGTTTGTATTTGGATAATGTCTTATTTGTACCCTGGTATCCGTAAGAACTTATTGTCTGGTATGGTTTTAAATAATTGTGGTTTCAAGCAAGTACTTGAAAGTGACAAGTACATCTTGTCAAGACATGGTTCTTTTGTTGGATTTGGTTATCGTTGTAATGGAATGTTTAAATTAAACATTGATGTTCCTTTTGCTCATGAATCTGTTTGTATGGCCTCGAGTAGTTCTATAACTAATGTGACAAAATCAGAAATTTGGCATGCTAGATTAGGACATGTTCATTACAAAAGATTAAAAGATATGTCAAAAACAAGTATGATTCCTCCTTTTGATATGAACATTGAAAAATGCAAAACTTGCATGTTGACTAAGATCACTAGGAAACCTTTTAAGGATGCTAAGAGTGAAACTAAAGTTTTAGACCTTATTCATAGTGACTTGTGCGATTTGCATGCTACCCCATCATTAGGTCATAAAAAATATATTGTTACTTTCATTGATGATGCATCTAGGTATTGTTATGTATATTTATTAACTACAAAAGATGAAGCTCTTGAGAAATTCAAAATCTATAAGAATGAGGTAGAACTTCATCAAAATGGGTTGATCAAAACTCTTCGTACGGATAGGGGAGGTGAGTATTATGATCCTGTTTATTTTCAATCTACCGGAATAATACATCAAACTACAGCTCCCTATACACCACAACAGAATGGTGTAGCTGAAAGGAAGAATAGAACCTTGAAAGAAATGGTGAATTCTATGTTATCCTATTCAGGTCTAAGTGAAGGATTTTGGGGTGAGGCTATGTTGTGACACTGTTACTTGTTGAGCAGAATTCCTAACAAAAGGAATAAGGTTACCCCATATGAACTTTGGCAAAAAGACTCCAAATTTGAGTTATCTCAAAATTTGGGGATGTAAACTGTGGTCGGACTTACGTAACCTAAAAGGAAAACCTTAGGTGAAAGAGGTATAGATTGCATATTTATTGGATATCTTTGAGCATTCTAAAGCATATAGATTCTATGTGCTAGAATCTAATGATTCTGTTGCTGTGAACTCGGTCATAGAGTCACGGGATGCAATCTTTGATGAACAAAGGTTTACATCTATACCTAGGCCAAAGGACATGAATTCCATGTCGAAAGTCTCGATTAATAATGAGGATATACCTTCTACTAGCAATCGAAATGAGAAAGAGTATGCGAGAGTACGCGAAAGGCTAAGTCATTTGGTGATGACTTTCAACTTTATTTGGTTGAAGGGTCAAGGAATGATGTTGAATTTCAATATCAATATTGCCTCAATGTTGAGGAAGATCCAAAGACTTTTAGTGAAGCAATGGCTTCGAGGATGTTGCATTTGCGGAAAGAAGCAATCCAAAGTGAGATGGACTCCATCTTGCAAAATAATACCTGGAAATTGGTTGACTTACCTCCTGGATGTAAACCATTAGGATGTAAGATGATCTTTAGGAGAAAGATGAAAGTGGATGGTACTGTAGACAAGTACAAAGCCAGATTGGTGATCCAAGGCTTTAGGCAAAAGGAGGGTATTGATTTTTTCGATACATATGCTCTGTTGCTAGGATATCCACCATTAGGATCGTTGTTAGCACTTCTTTGCTATCCACAATCTGGTGATTCACCAAATGGATGTGAAAAGCGCATTCTTAAATGGTGAATTGGATGAAGAGATATACATGAAGCAACTCAAGGGTTTGTTATGCCAGGAAATGAAAATAAGGTGTGCAAACTGATGAAATCTCTTTATGGCTTGAAACAAGCACCTAAACAATGGCATCAAAAATTTGATGAGGTTGTGCTATCTAGTGGTTTTGTTCTAAACCAAGCAGATAAATGTCTATACAGCAAGTTTGATACTCATGGCAAAGGAGTTATCATTTGTTTGTATGTAGACGACATGTTGATCTTTGGTACAGACCAAGGTCAAGTTGATGAAACTAAGGCATTTTTGTCTTCTAAGTTTGATATGAAAGACATGGGGGAGGCGGATGTGATCTTAGGAATAAAGATCAAACGTGGAAACAATGGTATCTCCATCTCTCAATCACATTATATTGAGAAGATATTGGAGAAATTTAATTTTAAAGATTGTTCTCCGGTAAGTACTCCCATTGATCCTAACCTGAAGTTATTACCTAATAAAGGTGTAGCGGTGTCTCAACTTGAATACTCAAGGGCGATAGGATCACTTATGTATGCAATGATAAGTACTAGGCCTGATATAGCTTATGCTGTTGGTAAACTTAGTAGGTTTACAAGTAATCCTAGTTCTCATCATTGGCAAGCCATGAATAGAGTATTCAAGTACTTAAAGGAACCATTGGTTATGGTTTGACATATCTTTGGGTTTCCTTGGTCATTGAAGGTTACTCGATGCAAGTTGGATAACCAATATGGAAGATCATTCTTCCACAAGTGGTTGGGTATTCCTCCTTGGAGGAGGTGCTATATCTTGGGCATCCAAGAAACAGACTTGCATTACAAATTCAACAATGGAATCTGAATTTATAGCTTTAGCAAGAAATTGGTAAAGAAATTTGAATGGCTAAGAAATCGATATATGAGATTCCATTGTGGCCCAAACCTATACCTCCCATGTCTATCAGGTGTGATAGTCAGGCTACTTTGGCTAAGGCATATAGTCAAGTGTATAATGGGAAGTCTAGACACTTGGGAGTAAGACACAGCATGGTTCGGGAGTTAATCATGCATGGTGTGATATCGATGGAGTTTGTAAGAACTCAAAGATAATTTGGCCGATCATTTAACCAAAGGGTTAAGTAGAGATCTCGTGAAAAGGTCGGCTGTGGGATTAGGATTAAAGTCCATCTGAAATTTCTTATGTTAAGATACCCAATTCCCATCTAATATGACATTAGGTGCTGAATTCAATGTGGAAAGCTTAACATGTGGAGATTGGAACACATCATCGAAAGAATCCCAAAAGGTATGTGTTCGGGTTACGTAAGTTAAGGAGGTTGAAGTATAACTTCTTAATGGTTCTTTTGAAAAATTGCATTTGCAGGTGCAAGAAAGAAAAGAACTACCTATATAAGCATGAAGTTTAGCCGCTTCAAGAAGCTGGGACTTGGCTTTGATATGCTTATGAAGGATAGGGACACAGGCTAGTAAACTAGTGTCAAGTAAGAGTAACGTTTTAAACTATTGTGCGGATTACCTTCATGTATTCAAGATGAATAGAAAGGGTTCAATCCTTAGTGACACCCTGATATTCGAATATTTGAAATGTGTAATAAGCTAAGATGAAATTCAATCGTCACGATATTTCATTTATGCAATAGTTTGTAGTATGCTGTGACTTTGGTAATTTGATCGGTAATTACACTAAAATAGGGGAGGATTGTTGGATATTTTAGTGTAATTGATCTCATGATTATGTTAAAATAAGAGTGCACGCTTGTTTTAATGTAATAAAATGAGATGTATGCGATTTATCTTTGGTGGCGCCTCACCGCCGCTTGGCGGCGATTTATGCGACGATTGGCGCCCTCACTTTCGCATGAAGCGCGCTTGATTAGCGGCGATTTTGCAAGATTGGCAGAAGTTTCTGTCCATTGGCGCATGGAGCGTGACTTAGGCGCCACTTAGCGGCGATTTCGCATACTGTGTTAGCGTAAATCGCGCATGGAGCGACAACGATGCGCCAGTTAGGCGCCAAACGCTGGAAACAGTTTTTATGCGAAAAACTGTTATAAACTGCTAGTTTTTTAAGGAAAAAACAGAGTTCTTCTTCCTTAAGATCATTCTCTCTCAGTTACGAAAGTCATAGAACAAGAACATACACAAGAACAAAACTCTTAGAATTAATTTTACGATTTTATCCGATTGAACAATTTTGGTTGAACCCCGAAATTTGATTCAATCTGAAAGTGTTTTACACGACTTCAGATTTATCCAAGTATTGTCATTTATTCATCTTGAATTATCAACTCCCCAACATATACTATCCAAGTATCATATGATGTGACTCTTTTACTCTGTGTTTTTATTTTTTCTTTTGCTTTTTGGTTCAAATTATTGTTTTTTGTTATCACCTTGTTCCTCTTAGTGTCACAAGTCACGAGAATTGGATCTTTGAAATGTAACTCATCACTATCAGCAATTTTAATCCTCGTGAATTTTAATACATAGTTAATAAATATATAGCGATATGCCTTGATGTTAATAATGAAATTATATGACTAATTTTTAATTTATAAATATATAGTGATATACCTTGATGTTAATAATATTGAAAAAATTATGTTTGAAAGGATACTTAAGTACATGACAAAATGATGTGTGTACTGTAGAGCAACGTTTTCTTTGAGGTTAGGTTAGTTATAAATAGAGAGGCTAATCAATTGAATTGTTACATCCAACATCCTCATTAGAAAAGTTTGAGTTCCTAAAACAGCCAATTTCCAATATATTTCTTTTTTCTAAATGGGGTGGTTTTATCTGTTGCCTCATTTTACCTTTTACTTGTTTTTGATGCTCACTCACTTTCCCTCCCACACTTACACACTTTGCAACCATCATGATAGTTCTACCTTGCTGCAATTCAAGAACTCATTCACTATCAGCAGCACTTCAGATTATTTTGATTATTATAAGTGTGATAGTTCCTCTTTTACTTCCAAGACAGAATCATGGAAAAATGGCACAGATTGTTGCGGGTGGAATGGAGTCACGTGCAACAACTTGTCAGGTCACGTGATTGGTCTGGACCTTAGTTGCGGTCATCTCGAAGGTGAATTATATCCCAATAGCCCTATCTTCCAGCTCAGGAACCTTCAACAACTCAACTTGGCTTTTAATAATTTTTCTGGTTCTTCAATAGATTCTGGAATTGGTGATCTTGTGAGTCTCACACATCTAAATTTATCAAACTCTGGAATTGGTGGTGATATTCCCCCTGTAATCTCTCACTTGTCAAATTTGGTATCACTTAGTCTTGGCAATGATGAAGACATTTCAATGAGCCTTGATCCATTCACGTGGCAGAAACTCATTTTAAATGCAACTAATTTAAGGGAGCTTCATTTGCTTGGCGTGAACATGTCTTCAATCAGAGAAGGCTCTTTGTCATTGCTAACAAATTTTTCATCCTCTTTGGTCTCACTTACTCTATCAACCACTGGATTGCAAGGAAATTTTCCAAATCAGATCCTCTCATTACCTAATCTTCAAGAACTAGATTTGTCGTATAATTACAAGCTTAGTGTCCAGCTTTCAAAGTCCAACTGGAGTGCTCCTATTAGGTACCTGGACCTCTCTAGCACTGCTTCCTTAGGAGAAATTCCAAATTCCATAGGTACATCTTTATGGAACCTCACCCAAATGACTTACTTGAGCCTCAGATCAAACAACTTTCAAGGTGAGATCCCATCCTTACTTTCAAATCTCATATATCTCACTCACTGTGATCTTAGTGCTAATAACTTTAGTGGTCCAATCCCTGATGTGTTTGGAAAGCTTATCAAATTAGAATTCATAGATCTTTCCTATAACAACCTAAGTGGCCAAGTTCCATCATCACTATTTAATCTAACTCAACTTTCTTATTTAGATTTATCGGTTAATAATCTAGTAGGCCCAATTCCAAATGAAATCACCCAACATCCAAAACTAGTTCTTCTAAATCTGTGTAAAAACATGCTAAATGGAACCATTCCGCAATGGTGTTACTCATTGCCATCGTTGACTGATTTGTTCCTCAATGACAACCGATTCACAGGATTAATAGGTGAATTCTCAACTTACTCTTTGGAAAATTTGTTTCTCTCTAATAACAAGCTACAAGGTGATTTTCCTATTTCAATATTTAAATTGGAAAATCTTACTTGGTTAGGTTTGTCATCAACGAACTTGAGTGGTGTTGTGGACTTTCACCAATTTTCAAACCTTCAAAAACTAGTAATCCTTGATCTTTCCAAAAATAATTTTCACTCCATTTACAACACCAACAACAATGTTCACTACATCTTACCCAACCTTTATTCAGTATTTTTATCATCTAATAATATTAGTAGCTTTCCCAACTTCTTAGAGGCACTTCCAAATATGCAAGAATTAGATATTTCTAACAACAATATTCAGGGGGAAATTCCCAAGAAGCTTTTAAACTCCTGGAGGGACATTTATTTAATTGATCTCAGTTTCAACAAGTTCCGAGGGGACCTTCCAATTCCACCCAATAGCGCCCAATACTTTTTTGCCTCAAATAATAACTTCAGTGGAGACATTGCTTCAACATTGTGCAATGCAAGCTCCTTATCTATGCTCAATTTGGCACACAACAATTTAACAGGTGTGATTCCACAATGCTTAGGATCATTTCCTTCTCTTTCGGTGTTGGATTTACAAATGAACAACCTTTACGGAAGCATGCCTAGAAACTTTTCCAAGGAAAATGCATTTGAGACTATAAAGTTAAACGGAAACCAATTGGAAGGATCATTACCACGGTCTTTGACTCATTGCACAAACCTCGAAGTTCTTGACCTTGGAGACAACAATATAGAGAATGCATTTCCCAATTGGCTAGAAACTCTAGGAGACTTGCAGGTACTTAGTATACGATCAAACAAACTCCAGGGTACAATCACTTGTTCTAGCATGAAGCATCCTTTTCCCAAACTGAGAATTTTTGATGTCTCCAATAACAATTTTAGTGGTCCCTTGCCAAAATCATGCATCAAGAACTTTCAAGGAATGATGAAAGTGAATGACAACCAAACTGGTCCCCAGTACACGGGTAAGGTCAATGGGTACTACTATAATGATTCTGTGGTGGTCATAATGAAAGGCATGTTTGTGGAGCTAACTAGGATATTGACTACCTTTACAGCTATTGATTTATCAAATAACATGTTTGAAGGAGAAATTCTTGAAGTCATTGGAGAATTACATTCTCTTAAAGGTCTTAACCTTTCACACAACGGAATCACAGGTACCATACCACAATCTTTGAGTAATTTGAGAAACTTGGAATGGTTGGACCTCTCAAGGAACAAACTGGTGGGAGAGATTCCTGTGGCTCTAACAAATTTGACATTCCTTTCTAAATTGAACCTTTCACAAAATCAGTTGGAGGGAATCATACCTACAGGAAAACAATTTAATACATTTGGAAATGATTCCTATGAAGGAAATTCCTTGTTATGTGGACTCCCTTTGTCAAAACCATGCAAAAGTGATGAAGAGCGACAACCATATTCGACATTTGATGATGAAGAGGATTCAGGAGATTCTGGATTTGGCTGGAAAGTAGTGGTTATAGGATATGCGTGTGGAGCAGTATTTGGGGTGCTCCTGGGATTTAATGTTCTCTTGAAGGGGAAACCTCGATGGCTTGCGAGACTTGTTGAAAGTGTGTTTAACAAAACACTGCGAAGGGCAAACAAGAGAGACCGTGGAAATCGCAATCGCAGAGGAATGAATTAGTTTGATTTCATGTTGTTTGTAATTCAAACTTTTCTTCTTAAGGAATGTTAAGTCTTATCTTGTTTGTTACCTTTTTGTTATCTGTTTCAAGTTGTCGTACGAATATGAAAATTAGAAATTCATTGCTTTCTTATTGCTTTTCAAGTAATCAGTCGCCACTTATCTTAATAATAACTTGCAAATGCAACTAGAAGGAAAACTCATGTATTCAAGTAAGGTATATGGCTAGAATGTGAACTTACTTATCATATCAGCAACATATAAGAGAACAACTACCTAATATATATGGCTAAAGTAAGTTTATACTTGTGGATGATTATGTGTACAATGCCCTTGTGGGATAGTCCTTGTGACAGGTGTGGTCAAGCTTTCCAACAGATAGAATTGGATAAGCACATGAAAGTATTTCATGAGCCCCTTCAATGCCCTTGTGGAATAGTCCTTGAAAAAGAGCAAATGGTAAGTTCAATGTCTCCCACCCTTTCTCTCTTTTCTTGCATTACTTTTGGTTTGGTTAGTTTAATCTTCCAAGTCAGCATGCAATTAATTAATATCTTAGTCAATTAAAGGAAATTACAGAATCTGCCTATCTAAAGAAATTGTGATATGATTATGATTTGAGATGTCTCTCTGTTCCTTTGTTTGTGTAATTGATATTAGTTTTATCCATGCAACTCCACTAAGTTGTTATGTTCCTTTTTTAATTATGTCTTAGTTGCATCTACCACCATGCCAGCCATGACATCTCATGAGCATTGGTTTACATTGATTTTTTATTTATTTATATGGTTTCAATAAGTACAAGTCTAACCATCCGGTCCACCAACAAGGGTTGGTCCAAATGGTAATTAGGTTTGGATCACACTCCAAGATTTCAGGTTCGAATGTTGGGTATGGAAAAAACTCTGTTGGGATGGGAGAACCACACGGACTGACAAAGCTAGGTATACATGAGGCTAGTCAGGTTCCCCCAGATTAGATTAGTTATCGGTAAAACCGATAGATAGTATACACCAGTACACGGTAACAAAAAAACCACTGGGTCTAACACAAGTGATTTGTATGAATTGTGTGAGAATGTTGTAAATTACGGGTATCATGTTCTATTTTCACTGATCAAAAAATGTATGAATAAATTCTCAATTCGGTCCCTAAACTACAGAAATCCAATAAATAAATAGTTCCTAAACTATTTTAAATCTATTAAATTAGTTTCTAAACTATCATTCTCTTATTTATTTTTAGAGAATTTAAGGGGATAATTTGATGAATTTAAAATAGTTGAAGAACCAAAACTAGCTAGCAACTTACAATATGAACCAAAACTAAGCTAACAACTTATATGTATCCAAATCAACTTCTAAAAAAACAGGAGACATAACCGCACCACTCTCCCCTAAGCTCAACAATAGAAATCTGTGTGTTTGTTCCTTAGGGACCAAAATGTCCTCGTGCAAGTACCTACAATTAGAGATATACATACAAATTAATTTGTCAATTAATTTGATCTACACACAATCTTTGTCAATTAATTTGATCTACACTAAATGGGTTCATAAAGAAAATTACGACAAGGAAACAATGAAGCAATCACCAAATAGGGGAACAACTAAACCAACCTGGAGGAAATGAAGTAGGAGCCAACAATGTGAGGGTGGTCGTCGAAGAAGAAGACCCGATCTAGATCAAGTGCCAAAAAGATTTTCTGGATAATATAGCACAATGAAGAAAAGTCAGTTTCTACCAATGAAGAAGCTGCTAATAATAATGATTTGCGAATGCACAATGGATACCGTAATTGAAGTCCTATGCCCTCCCCTCCCCTCCCCTCCAAACTCCCAAACACACCCTTATTGACAAGTAAGGGTATATACTTGAAAGTAAAATTAAATTTACTTTTCTTAAATTCTAGTTTTTATTTTTAAAAAATTTTAAAACTGAAAAAAAAACTTGTTTTGTAAATAATGAATTTGTTGTCGAGCTGGAAAGTTAGTCGAGGAGATTGGAAAAATGCTCTCAAATGTTATTCCATTTTCTCCAAGTGATATATCCAAGGAGGAACTAATACTCAATTATTTGTTAGTATAAACAGAACTTTATAACAAAATTTCTATGAATGCTAATGAATGAGTGTTGTTATCAGGGCTGTCTCAAACAATTCGGAGGCCCTATTCGAATTTTGAAAGTTGGAGTCCTAATTATATTTTTATCAAATGAATCACCATAATTTTCGGTAACTGACTCGGTGAAGGGTCGGACCGAGGGATTTGTAGTTATGCATGATCATTGACTCGGTCTCAATTAAAAAATTTCCAATTTTTTAGGACCTATAAATTCATACATATAAAACTTAATTTACTAAAATAAAACTCATGAAAAACTAATTAAATTTCTCTTTATAAGAAATAGTGTATTGTTTAAATAAAAAAAGAAGAATACAATGTCCATATATAGAGAGTGCTACATACGGTTGAAGAACCCTCCACCCCCCACTACAATTCAAGAGCATCCAATCCAAGTATTAATTGTGTGTACTTTGTATGCATGTTTTCAAACTAGTTTTTAGAATATAAAAATAATGAAAATGCCAATTTATTTAACTAAGTATTTTCGATACAACGTTTAAAATAAAAATGTAAATTAATTTCCAAAATATAGGACGCAATAATCATTTGACAAGCCTAATTTCTAATTTAGAAGGAAATAGGGTTAAGTGTTTTGGATACTAGGATTAGATTTTAATTTAGTAGGATGATGATGATCATGATTATAATAATAATAATAATAATAATAATAATAATAATAATAATAATAATAATAATAATAATAATAATACAAGTTGGAGAGAAACAATTAAATAAACAAAATCGAAAATACCCCATTTTTCTCATAATTTCTATATATTGGGCATTCTAGTCTGGGATTTTTTTTATAAGTAAATGTTAGTGGAGGTGGGAGAATGTTAGTTTCCGGGTTTTGAACTTTGGACCTCCTTCTTACAGAGACTCTAGTGTGGGATATAGTTTCACTTTGCCAAATAATGAATAAAATAAAAAGTATATAAAAGATCATATTCATTAACCTTCTTTTAACTGAATCCATTATCCTACCATAAGGTTTTAGAAATAAATATGTAGTCTAAGTCTCTTATTACACATCGCAAAAATATAAAATAGAAATCGTACCTTTTAGCTAACTTTTTTATTAAGTTTCCTTGTTGTTTTCGCTCCAATTAGCAGCCACCACATGATTAATTTCTACTAGAGTGTTACTCTTATATTTTTTTTCATATCTCCTTCTTCCTTTCAAAGTCACAAATCATGATAAACAAAGGGCGTTAATTAGGGGGGGTTGGTGGGTTTTGGAGGAGGTCAAATTAAAAATAAATTAGGAGAGCGGTTTAGAGGGGTTTAGGGGTATATTTTTCTCCCCATAACTAAAGAATTAACACACCCTTATAATTTAGTAAAGACCAAAACCATATTTTAAAATATTATTTTAATTTGTAACAACCATCTTTTTCATCATTAACAAGTGAATTTTCTGTGAAGTTCTAACGTATACTAAGTCTTTGAATCTTAAAAAACACGCAACAAGTTCTCCAAAGAGTGCTACACATCGGTGAAAAAGTCAAGTCATCTCTGTTACTATGGTATGGAATTACAACATGCCTCAGCAACATAAGGATTAAAATTTAATCCAATTTTGCCTTAGATGTTCGAATTTGTAGTTCTCACAAATTTTACTAACCTGTGAGATAGAAAGCGATATAGTAAGTATGATTAAATAAAAATTGGACAGTGAATGGTCTGTGCACATTTCTTCCCTTCTATACACACTTTGACATATATTTGATGCTCCCTTCTAGTTACAAATTAGAAGAATATGAAATTATTTCCCCTCTAATCAGTATGTCAATCAACAAAACACCTTATGAAGAGTGAAATTGTACATCTTCCAATATAGCAAAGAAAACGACTTGAAAATTCCACATTCATCCGAAAAAATGGAAGTAATTCACATAGAATACGTAAAACAACAATCATAGTTCATACCTTGAAATTCTGGAAGAGTGATGTCAAGGACTTCATAATATACTAATATCTCGCAAGTCTAAGACATTCAAAAATCAACATAAACAGTTAGCAATATAAAAGAAAAAAGAATCAATTCTAATAGAAACAAAATATCAAACAGGTGAAGTGCAAATAGAAATCAAGACGAAATCAAACACATAGAAATCAACATTTCAACTAAAACAAATACATCGAAACCCATAGAAATCAAAATCCCTAAAATCACACAAACCCCAAATGTTTTGTTTGCGAAATGTATTACCTGAGAAACGAAGATGGAAGATGGAAGATGAACCAGAGGGTGGGCAGGTTTCGGTTTGGGGTTTCTGCTCGCGAACGATAGGGAGAGAGTTGGGTTTCTGGTCGCGAGGTTTAGGGAGAGAGCTGGGTGGGAGCTGGGTTTCGTTTCCTTTCTGAGAATTTTCGTTTCTGAGAGCGTGAGGGAAGACGAGAATGAGAGGCAAAACTGAATATTATATTAAAATCTGAATAAAAAATTTCTAGCGATGGGCAGCGTTTCTGCAGAAGTGCTACTCATTCCCTGTCTGTGTTATGCAATAAGCCGCGTTTAATAAAAAACGCTGGGCATTGTTTGTCCGTGTTATGCCAATACACAGCGTTTCTAGTAAGGGTGCTGCTGCTCAATGTCTCTCTGTTAACAACCCATAATCAGCGCTTTTCAAAAAGCGCTACGCATTGACCTCCTTATTTTATCCATACACAGCGTTTTACCTACGAGCGCTACCCATCCCAGTTCCATCATATCATTAAGTAGTGTTTTATTAAGAAGCGTTGCTTATGGATGTGCTATTTTTTAAGATTTATGTTGTAGTGTCTTTCTTAAATTTTATTTTAAGTTTTTGAAAAATAAAAACCTAATAAACTTGTTTTGTAAATGATAACGAAACTGTTGTCGAACTTGAAAGTTAATCGAGAATCGAGGATATCGCAAAACACTCTCAACAGTTATTCCATTTTCTTAAAGCTATTACACTCGAGGAGGAATTATGTCTTTAGATTGTGAGTTTCTTAACTGCTTTTCATTCTAAATAACCATCTTTTTCATCATTAACAAATGAATTTTCTATGAAGTTGTAACATACATAAACTCAAGTCCTCCAAAGACATGCACGCAATAAGTCCTCCAAAGAGTGTTGCATACGACTGAAGAAGTGAAGTCTTTTCCTTGTTAGTGTTCAAGACATTACCATCCAAGTCTTATTGACAAGTAAGGGTATACTTGAAAGTAAAATCTACTTTTCTTAAATTCTGATTTTTATTTTTAAAAATTTTAAAAACTGAAAAGAAAAAAAAACTTGTTAAATATCAACTATGATGTCACTAAAGCTACAAGTGCAACCCAATAATTCTTCCTATTGGAGTGCTACATACGGTTGAAGAACCCCCCACTACAATTCAAGATCATCCAAATCCAAGTATTAATTATGTGTACTTTGTTGCATGTTTTCAAACTAGTTTTTAGAAAATAAAAATAATGAAAATGCCTTTTATTTTAACTAAGTATTTTCGATACAACGTTTAAAATAAAAATGTAAATTAATTTCCAAAATATAAGCGTTTTGGATACTAGGATTAGATTTTAATTTAGAATAATAATAATAATAATAATAATAATAATAATACAAGTTGTAGAGAAACAATTAAATAATAAAAAATCAACAATACCCCATTTTTCTCATAATTTCTATATATTGGGCATTCAAGTGTGGGACATAGTCTTACTTCGTCAAATAATGAATAAAATAAAGAGTATATAAGATATCATATTCATTAACCTTTTTTAACTGAATCCATTAACCTACCACCATAAGATTTTAGAAATAAATGTAGTCTAAGTCCCTTATTACACATCGCAAAAATATAAAATAGAAATTGTACCTTTTAGCTAACTTATTTATTAAGTTTAAAACCATGTTGTTTTCCCCCAATTAGCAGCCAACACACGACTAATTTCTACTAGAGTGTTGCCCACGGTTGAAGAAAAGTCTCTCCAATTTCACAATTCAAGAGCATATTATCCAAATATTGCATGATTTGACTCCTTTACTCTTATATTTTTTTCCTATCCCATTCTTCCTCTCAAAGTCACAAGTCATGATAAACAAAGGGGGGTTGGAGGGTTTTGGAGGAGATCAAAAAGTCTTTGGCTCATTGCACAAACCTCGAAGTTCTTGACCTTGGAGACAACAATATAAAGGAAGCATTTCCCAGTTGGCTAGGAATTCTAGGAGAGTTGCAAGTACTCAATTTACGATCAAACAAACTCCAGGGTGAAATCACCTGCTCTGGCATGAAGAATCATTTTCCCAAACTGAGAATTTTTGATGTCTCCAATAACAATTTTAGTGGTCCCTTGCCAAAATCATGCATCAAGAACTTTCAAGGAATGGTGAAAGTGAATGACAGCCAAATTGGTCCCCAGTACACGGGTAAGGTCTATGGGTACTACTATAATGATTCTGTGGTGGTCATAATGAAAGGCATGTCTGTGGAGCTAACCAGGATATTGACTAACTTTACAGCTACTGATTTATCAAATAACATGTTTGAAGGAGAAATTCCTGAAGTCATTGGAGAATTACATCCTCTTAAAGGTCTTAACCTTTCACACAATGGAATCACAGGTACCATTCCGCAAATTTTGAGTAATTTAATAAATTTGGAATGGTTGGACCTATCAAGGAACAAACTGGTGGGTGAGATTCCAGTGGCCTTAACAAATTTGACTTTCCTCTCTAAATTGAACCTTTCACAAAACCAATTGAAGGGAATCATACCAACAGGAAAACAGTTTTATACATTTGGAAATGATTCCTATGAAGGAAATCCCTTGTTATGTGGACTCCCTTTGTCAAAATCATGCAAAAATGATGAAGAGCGGCCACCATATTCAACAATTGACGATGAAGAGGATTTAGGATTTGGCTGGAAAGCAGTTGGACCTTTCAAGGAACAAACTGGTGGGTGAGATTCCAGTGGCTTTAACAAATTTGACTTTCCTCTCTAAATTGAACCTTTCACAAAACCAATTGAAGGGAATCATACCAACAGGAAAACAGTTTTATACATTTGGAAATGATTCCTATGAAGGAAATCCCTTGTTATGTGGACTCCCTTTGTCACACCCCCTTCCTCCCTCAGACCTCAAAAACCCAGAAATACCCCCCACTTTTTATTTTAAAAAAAAATAAAAATTCAGTTTCCCGGATTTACCTTAAATTATGGGAAATCCGGTTCAAAAAAAATGGGGTTCTGGGATCTCCGTGGGGAAATCCGGAAACCCCCTAAATAAAATTGTATTTAACAGTATTCTTAAAATACGATACGAACGCTTTACGATTAAAATTACAATACGAACGCGTTACGATATACGAGTAAAGATACGTCATATATGATCTAAAATACGTCAAAATATATAAAATACCGAAGATGAAATACGAGTACAAATACGTAAATGGAATAAGTAAAATACAACTACGCGCGTTTAAATCCGGATTTCTTCCTGGAAATACCAATAAATCCGGATTCCTCTTCTTTTTTTACCCACTTTTCCCGGAAATGTGAATTGTGATTTGTGAAATATGATTTTGTTTTTTTTAGGGGTATTTTTGTCCGTTTTAGTAATTAGGAGGGTGTGAGAGAGGAAGGAGGGGGTACAAAACAAATCCTCTATTTTGTTACCTTTTGTTATGGTTCTAGCCAATTAGACCAATAAGACCTTGGAGCGTTCAAATGTTGGTTTATAGTAGCACACATAAGCTTTCAATTTTCTGTTACGCAAACTTTTCAATTTCTAGGATTTTTTCCCTAGCTTTTTTGGCTGTTCATATAATCTATCATTTAATATGCATGAAATTTCTACTAACATAAGATATGTTTGTTTCTATATTTAAAAGAATAATACATGTTAGCACGTTACATAACTACTTCTATGTGTTGATTAGTATGGCAGTTAAAATTTGCACCTCTAAGCAGTTAGTTCTATGCAGATCCTGATGAACCAGTTCTATGCAAATCTTCCATCTAGCAAAGCCTCCCTCTTTGACTGGCCTCAATTGATGAGCATTCTTCCCCTTCAAATTTATGAATTGTGTCTTTCATTCTTATGTAAATATTGACAGCTATAACTAAGTCAAGTCATCTTAGAAAGTTACAATTAATTTAATTTGCAAATAGTTAAGTCAAGCTTACACACAAATGAGTTGAATCTGAGCAACAAAAAGTCATTTTTAAAATGACTTATTCGGACTTTGGTGCCACACTATAATAGAGATGAAAGTGAAACCAGAAAATGAAAGTGACCAATGGCTATTGTTTGACCGGGCGATGAGGCCCAACTCCGGCTTTGGGCCCTGGATCAGCCCACTTACTTGGGTCCAGCTCTAGTGCAACTCAGCTTATGGATGCCCTTCAGACATCGAGGATAGGGATGCACCCAAACGATCCAACGGACCAAGACAGACCTAATGCCTATAAATATGGGTCCACCCTACAGAAAAAGGTTCGTGATTCATTCCGTGCTTTACTCTGAGATTCTCATATACTTACTTGAGCGTCGGAGTGGAGGTACCACACACGGGGTAGACTTCCAAATCCGACTCCAAACAGGAGCCCTACCAATCGCCGACTCGGATCGGCCGAACTAAGGCGAGGTACAATCTGACTATAACGAAATACCAACCTGTTTTTAATCCAACAACAAAACTCCGTGTTTCCACACTCATCATCTTCTTCCACCGGCTCCAACATGTTCGCTTCCCTACGGGCTCTCTGTCTTATCTTCTTCCTCTCCTTCTCACTCATCACCCATGTCAAATCCGGTGGCGAGCTTCAAACTCTACTCAACCTAAAATCCTCCTCATCAATCCAAATTTCGAATTCTTCTACTCATGGAATGCAACCAACTCCCTATGCGGTTTCAACGGAATCACTTGCAACCCTTCCGATTCCGTCACCGAAATCAACCTTTCTCATCAAAACCTATCAGGTCATCTCCTCTAAACTCCTCTGCACCAACCTCCATTCCCTCCAGAAGCTTCTATTCGGTTTCAACAATCTAAACAACACGATCACAAAAGACCTTACAAAATGTCTCAACCTCTGGATCTTAGATTTAGGATCAAACTCTTTCTCGGACCCTTCCCAAACATATCTCCTCTCCGTAACTTAAAGTATCTCTTTATAAACAACAAGTGGATTTTTGGAACTTTTCCATGGCAATCGTTGTTGAATATGATGAGTTTATTGCGATTAAGCGTTGGAGATAACCCTTTCGATTTGACGCCGTTTCCTATAGAGGTGTTGAAACTCAAGCAACTGAATTTGCTTTATTTAACTAATTGCACGCTCGTAGGAAAATTACCGGTTGGAATCGGTAACCTCACCGAAGCTTACAGTTTTAGAGTTCTCCGATAATTTCATCATCAGGAGAGTTACCTGGGTGAGATTGGAAAAACCATGGCTGTTTATGCTTGAGTTATACAACAACTCCTTGACCAAGCAAAATTCCAATCGGTTTTAGAAACCTCATTGGCCTTAGATATTTCGATGGTTCAATGAATCAACTCGAAGGAATCTCTCTACGAGTTGAGGTTTTTAACCAACCTAGTTAATCTTCAACTCTTTTCGAACAATTTCTCGGTGAGATTCCACCGGAGTTAGGTGAGTTCAAACATCTCGAGGTTCTCGTCTCTATATAGGAATAGATTAATCGGTCCAATTCCGCAAAAGATTGGTTCCTATTCGAGTTTTATTTCATCGGCGTGTCCGAGAATTTCTTGCGGGTACAATTCCACCGAATATGTGTGACAAAGGAAAGATGACAACTTTTTAGTTCTTCAAAACAATCTCACGGTGAGATTCCGCCACATATGGAAGCTGTTTGACATTGAAAAGATTCAGAGTTAGCCGAAACTTTCTCCCTGGTTCCATTCCCCGGCGATATGGGGATTGCCTATCCTTGAAATAATCGATATTCGATTGAATCGGTTGGAAGGTTCCATTGCTTCAGATATCCACAAAGCTGAACAATTAGAGTTACTATATGCGAGAATGAACCGTTTATCCGGTGAAATACCAAAAGAAATCTCCAAAGCGACGTCGTTGGTGACCATTGACCTAAGCGAGAATCAGATTTTGGGGAACATTCCAGAAGGTATTGGAAAGCTTAAACATTTGCAGAACCTTCTTCTAGAGAGCAACATGTTATCCGGGTCAATACCACACTCTTTGGGTTCATGCAACTACATTGACCTATTATCAAGCTCTCTGAATGTGCTCAATTTGGCACACAACAACTTAACAGGAGCCATTCCAGAATGCATAGGAACATTACCTTCCCATTCTGTGTTGGATATGCAAATGAACAATCTTTATGGAAGCATTCCTAGAATCTTTTCTCTAAGAAATGTGTTTGAGACTATAAAGTTAAATGGAAACCAATTGAAAGGACCATTACCACAGTCTTTGGCTAACTGCACCAAACTTCAAGTTTTTGACCTTGGAGACAACATCATAGAGGGTGTGTTTCCCAATTGGCTAGAAACTCTACAAGATTTGTAGGTACTCAGTTTACGATCAAATAAACTTCATGGTGACATCACCTGTGTCGGCGTCAAGCACCCATTTCGAAAGTTGAGAATTTTTGATGTCTCCAATAACAATTTTAGTGGTCCTTTGCCAGTATCGTGCATCAAGAACTTTCGAGGAATGGTGAATGTGAATGACAGCCAAACTGGTTTGCAATACATGGGTAAAACTGATTACTACAATGATTCTGTGATGGTCATGATGAAAGGTCGCGATGTCGAGTTAACCAGGATATTGACTACTTTCACAACCATTGATTTATCAAACAACATGTTTAGGGGTGAAATTCCAGAAGTCATTGGAGATTTGATTTCTCTTAAGGGTCTTAACCTTTCGCACAATGGAATCATAGGTACCATTCCTAAACGTTTGAGTAATTTGCGAAATTTAGAATGGTTGGATCTTTCAAGTAACCAATTGATGGGTGACATTCCCGTGGTTCTGACAAATTTGAATTTCCTCGCTATACTAAACCTTTCACAAAACCAACTGGAGGGAATCATACCAACATGAAAACAATTTAATACATTTGGAAATGATTCATACCAAGGAAATCCAGAATTATGTGGATTCCCTTTGTCAAAATCATGCGGTAATGATGAAGTAAAGCAACCAAACTCAACATTTGACGATGAAGAGCAATCAGGATTTGAATGGAAAGCCGTAGTAATAGGATATAATATATTCTTGACTGGGAAACCCCAATGGCTTGTGAGACTTGTTGAAAGTATGTTCAACACGAGACTGAAAAGAACAAACAACAGAGTCTCTACAAATCGCAGATGAATGAATTAAAGTTTCATGTGGTTCTTTTTGAACTTCTCTGGCTAAGGAATATTGAGTCTTATCTCTTTTGGCACATTTGTGTGTGTTTCAAGTTGTGTAACTAACCAAATAAGCTATTCTTATTACTCTTCTATTTTGATGAGTATGTGCCAAAATGCGGTATTTTAAAATTGCTATGTTTAATTAGTTTTCATATGTGCGTATAGTGTGAGAATGTTTGCTTAATCCATCTCTTTTTCCTTTTAATTGTATTTTTATGCTATTTAATAATCAACCATTTGTTTGGTTTCAATCTCAATTTTTACGTTTAGAAGTACACTTGACATTAATAGACCAATTGTGCTTGTATAAAAAAATAGACCCATGGAGTGCTACATACAGTTGAAGAACCCTCTCCAAGTATTACATGTACTAGACCATTACCCGTGCAACGCACGGGAAGGAAGTTTTGTGGACAACAATATCATTTTTTTTGTTAGGAAAAATGAATGACACTCGCAAATTATATATACATAAATGAGAACATGAGTAACTACGGTTCATGGTCAAAATATTGAACACACAAATTAGCATCTATTAGCTCACTTGAGATAGCATCCTTGAAGACAACCTGCAATAACAATTAGATAATATATATATAAAAAAGATATCAACTAAAATAAATTACTTTTGGTATCATGGATCACATACATATTCAGAAGAATCAACTCAATTCTTCCAAATTTGTTAGGATTCATAAATTCATCCTGCTTCCACACATGAAAAACACGATCAGAGATCTGTGTTAGGATTCATATCTATATAAAGTGCTAAGAATACATACAGGCACCACATTTAAAAAAGCTCCTATAGTAAATTTGCACATTTTTTAAGTACAGAGGTTTGTGAATATATGAACAGACTCCACCTTTGAAAAGAGAGACTAACCAATAAATTTTAAATTATATGGTTCCAATGTAGTAACGATTTTGTACAATTGTTAAGTAGATATTTAAGTTGGAACCTTGAATGACATGGTACGAAAGACTGAATATAACAAAATTGAAATGAATGTCTAAATTATTTCCCAAGAAATTATTATTCTGTCAATAAAAGGCATTGAGAGTTGAGACTAACAATTTTTATCTTCAAATTCAGAGTATGACTATTGCAAATAACTAAACAAAAGTGTTTCTTCCCACACCACAATCCACAAAACTCTGATTTTGCAAATAACTAAAACTCTTTTACTGCAAAGCCTCCAAGAGACCAATTGCAACAAATTGAGTCTTTGGCACACTTAACATCTCATCTCATCAGTAACAATTCCCGTTTGGCGACAGGTATGCAAAATCCCAAAGTACACAATCATATATCTTAATTGACCGCGAATATGCTAAACAAAGTGCAAACAGTCCGCCAAAATGTCTCTTCCTTTTATTATTACTAGTTTTAGTGCCCGTGCTCTGCACGGCACGGGTCATATAAAAGTATAACATATTTGTAGTATGTAAATTATATACGTAGTATACCGTAAACTATATGTAAATTAATATAGGTAGCATAAAATGATATTAAACGTATATCTATATTTTTTTAGATGTTTATTAATAAGTATTGTGTGATTATTTTTTGAGATATTTTTTTTCTTAAACTACAATCCTACTTCCATATTCAAAAAAGTTTAAGAGAAAATACGAGATTGATTGAGTTGTCAAAAAATTGTCTTATTCCTCGTAAGGATATGGATTAAACTCCGCCAGTCAATGTGAGGACATATGTGTTGGGTGATCTGTAAGTATATCCGTGGATGCATTCGGAGTATCCGAAGCCCTATTGTTTAACACGTGGATGCATATCAATAATTTGGTTTGATTGTGGACCACTCCTATATATGTAATCCTCTAGAGTTGTATTGGATAGATTTTGGCAATCTTATCGGGATCACTTTACTTATTTTCTTACTAAATAATTTCTTTTTACCAAATCAGTTATTCCGGACTCTAAAATATCACAAAAAAATGCAAAAACATCGAAGTTTGGTGTGAAGTGCCGATTGGAGCTAGGGTATAGCTTAGAGAAAATATATACTATTAGTAAATTAATACTACACTAATTTAAAAGAAAAAAAGAAAGATTATTTAACAAAAGGATTAAAATATGAACAATTAATTTTTTTACGTATTTTCTTACTAAATAATTTTTTTTACCAAACTAGTTATTGAAGAGTGAAGTTCGCGTATTTGAACATCTAAAATATTTTTCGGACTCTAAAATATCACAAAAACGTGGAAGTTTTGTGCGAAGTACCAATTGAAGCTACGGTACTCGCATATAATATAAACACTGATTTAAGTTTGCTTTTAATAACAATTTTTTTGGTATAAACCAGGTATCCTTTGCGCGCAACTGTAGAGACTAATCCCTCGAGCCAGGTAGGACCACAATGGGAGGCAAAAATCTCTCTCGAAAGATTTTACATTACTGCATGTCCAAGGCTGAATTAGAACCCGGTACTTTAGTTAAGCTGGAAGAGACCCTAGTGCAGAAAAGGGATTTAAAGTCAAGCAAATTGGACATTTGAAGTCACGCGTCAGCATGACTTCTATTAAGGCGACTTCGTATGTCAGGAGATTCAAAGTCACGCAAGTGCGTGACTTCATAAGTTTGTTTTTAAGTCAGACTTTTAACCGCCTGACTTTAATTCGTCATGTTCTGTCTAGACCAGTCTCTGCGAATCTTTTAAAGTCAGGCGCCAGACTTTAAAGATTTTTTTAAGTCTGACTTTTGATGGCCTGACTTTAAATGTTTTGTTTTAAAGTCCGGTTTGTACCAACCCGACTTTAAAAGTCCTTATTCATATTTTAATTTTTTTTAGCTTTTGGGTGATTCTCTGCATATACTACTTTGGCTCCACATCAAATTCATTAAATCTAGCAACATACATTCTATATAAAATAAATGTACTAAATTTTGCTCAAAAAATATCATTAGCAAACTAAAAATTACTTTAGCAATTAAACATTCATTTGACTAATATCTTGTCAAACAAAGATATATGATATGATATTGACAGCAAAACAGTAAAAATATAATAAAACCGTATGCCCAACCACTTAATGAGGAACATGGTGTCCAAGTTGAGTAGATGAAGCATCAACCTAAAACTTGAATCACATTCGAGTATCCTTAATAAGCAACCTATTGCATGGTTAGGCAAAAAGTAAATGAAAATAAAGAATGAAAGATTATTTAGTGACATCAAACTTCTGCAATTAAGATCCGACCCTTTTTAGATCAAATAAACACAAGACATGAAAGTATCACTACTACAGACGTATAAACCATCAAATTAATTAGTAGGAATGAACAATTAAAATTTTCAAGACGTATAATCCAACAAAAACACGTGAAAGAACTTCTATATAAGAATATTTTGTCGTACACGAGTAATGACTCACATAAGGTAATTAAGTAGAAACCAAAGTGACTGCTCAATTGTTAGGATGTTAGTGAACCAATTTCAGATATGAACGATTATTACCTGTTTGTTTAAAGCATCTAACGTTTCCTCATTGAGGTCATTAGTAGCAGTGATTGTCATCTTCCCAAATTCAGGCACCTCAAACTCCTTCTCAATTGAACAAAATAAGTTCCTAGACTCACAAGACAAATATGCAAGGTGACCTGAATCCAATTTAATGCCAACTGCTTTGTATCTGCAAAGGACATCATCTAAGTTCAGCTGAGAATAGAAATTACATAATCTTTGAAAAGGGTACAATAAGACTAGTTGAAGTAAAAGATAATTGTAATTTAGCAGTTGTAAGACACTAGAGTAAACTAATAACAAGCTGCTGCATAGAGAAAAGTAACAATGCAAAAACAAGCTGCTGCATAGGCAAAAGTAAAATGCAAAAACAAGCTGCTGCATATATAGAGACAAGTAACAATGCAAAAACAGAGTTAAATAGGGAAACTTGTTGTCATTAATTCCTTGAACAACATCTATGTTAACACTATGGCAGCTTATCTTATCATTTTTCATACATTTGGGGAAACAAAAGCACAATACTTTGTATCTTTGTGAACTAAAAATTAACTGGAAAAGGAACACAACTAAACAAAATTTTGTGCTCATCTAAAACTTCTAATTAGGTGATAATAACAACATAAATACTTTCTGACGTACCCTAAATCATGGAGAGCTAATGCAACTCCACAGAAGTTGGGGATTCCACTTCTCATTACCTGTTAACAAACGCAAAGGTAATCAATCACCGAAGCAAAAGTGGAAAGAAAGGAATGAACAAAGATAAATCAAAACTTCAGCACTGGACATCAAACAAATTACCCAAAAACAATAGAAAAAATTACACTTGGGGTCCTTTAAATTTATTTAAAATTCCAGATTCGTCCTCTAATTACACTTGCTCTTGAAAGTCTTTTAACTACTATTTCCTGCCGATCTTCTAACTTACCTTGGAAAATTAAATAGCAAAAACTTTATTTGCTTTGTGACTTGAGAAATATAATGAAATTTGATAAATCAACATTACCTTGTACACTGGACCAAAACTGCCCTAACCAAGCTTATTTTCTGAATAGAAGTTATTTGTTTCCATTGCAAGCTTTCCAAAATCAAACAATGCTAGGTCCTGGATTCTGATACGTTTTAGGTGTTCAATCTTGCCCTCACTATGATTTGGATATCCTTAACCCCTGTTCCAAAATATATAAATGCTATTGTAAGAGTCATTAATGGTGATCCTAATTTCATGATATTTACCTGTTAACAAAACAAATATAACAAAATAAAATCTAAAAGTTTAACCACCAGACAAGGATTCATAAGCCTTTTTAAGAACATGATCACAAACTATAACTAATCAAAAATAAACTAGTATGACCTTAGAAAATATTTCTACTAAAAAATGCATATCTCCTCATAGTTACCGTTAGACAATAATTAAACAATAGTACACAATATCCACTATGATATAATGATATTAGCAGATTACCTGGTTGCTTAGTTATCCTTCTCCATAAAATATAAGTAGAGGTAACTATAAGAATTGTTCCAAATAGAACAGTGACAGTGATGATTATTGTCGTGCTCTTGTCTTCACCTGCATAAGAGAGAGTTCAAATAGTATGCAGGAATTGAAAATAAGTGACACCTAACAGTATCAATCTAACCAAAACTTGGATACACATAAACACTATATACATCAAGGAATGGCAAATATTAAACAAACACTAAAATAGCAATTAGCAAACAACTTCACTATATACAGATTTGTTCCAAGTGAAAAGGTCCTCAGCTGAAGCATGGCTGGCAAGTCTCACCATTCCAAGAACCAAAGTCAGTCACAACTCCATGTTTATTATCAGATACACAATATAGGGAAGGGAATAAATCTTGAAGTGTGAACTGGTCGCACCAAGCTTCCTCCAAGAATTTGATTTCCTTACCATTTCCAAGCTTGTGATGAATAGAATCAGAGAACCAACTACTAGCAGATGAAACAATGTTGTCCAAAGACTGAATATCTTCCGCCAAGTTGAATAATGGGTCTGTTTCAACGCCTCCTTGCTGTTGTACAACCACTGAATAAGATTGAACCATAAAGAGTTTTTGTCTTGCAATATCCTCCATTTCCATTTTCCTCACAGTGATATATTAAATAGCTCCAAGTTTCTAATTCCTAGCTAGTGACTGTATCTCTACCATCAAAATAATTAATCCACCTTGTCCTTCACTAGCCCAAAGCCCTCAACTTTACAATTTTAAGAAATATCAATATCAAACCACCTTCTTCTAATGAAAGAACAAAAGCATCGATAAAGGAAGTGGAACCAAAGGCTTTATCCCACTTGAATTGGACTTAAACAATCTGTCACCGATACATGGCATATTCTGAATATGTTAAATTTATGATCATATTCATATAAACAAATGTTAAATTTCATCCTTTATTATTACGATCTTTTATGTTTTCTGTTTTTTTTAGCATTTGTTTTCTGATTATCGAGTAATCTTAATCTTTCTTTTGGATTCTACACGCTTATAACTGACAAGATCATAATAATGTATAATGACACTAACTTAGCCTTCATATATGTTGAGCAATGTTGTATATGATAACATTTCAATACACATTTCAGAACACGAGAATGTTTTGTCCTAAAACAGATCTAATACACCTGTGTTTGCCCAATGAAATAAGCAGCATCTGCGAGCTACAAAAAAAAACACCCCCAATCCCCTAAAATAAGCACAACAAACCAGCAACAACAATAAACCTAAAGATAAGCAAAACACAAACAATATCTCCTATATCAATGCTAACCAACAAAACCAGCAGCTGCAACATACCTCATTCTCAAGCTCACATCAGAACCGCTACAATGACACACCACGACAAAAACCCTAAAACAGAGAATCTACTAAATCATTCCCTTTGTCAAAAAAAAAACTAAATCGTTCCCAAATTAAGTTTTAAAACCTCATAAACCCTAAATCCTCTACCTAAAATTTCTACAATCAATAAAAAGTAAACACAATAAAAAACCCTAGAGAGAGAGAGCAACATAGAGAGATATAGCGATAGAGCGACACAGAGAGAGAGGAGAGAGAGAGATAACTTGCCTAGAACAGTAGTGGAGATGAGCGAGAGAGATGAGATGAGCATGGAACAACTTCTTCGCGAGAGAGGGAGATGAGCGTGGAACAACGCTTCTTCGTGAGAGAATTTCTGAGGGAGTTTTCTATTTTTAATTGTTAAAGTAGTTTTGAAGTCACGCTATATGCCCGCCTGTCTTAAAATGTTAAAAAAATTCAGTTTTGAGGTCAGACATATTTGGGGCACGTATTTTTTGCCACAGTGTCTACGAATCAAGTCGTGATCTCGAACGCCTCGACTTTAAACGCCTAATTCTTTTCCTAATTTTCAGACTAATACTTTTGCGGTTCATGGTCAAAATATTGAACACACAAATTAGCATCTATTAGCTCACTTGAGATAGCATCCTTGAAGACAACCTGCAATAACAATTAGATAATATATATATATAAAAAAGATATCAACTAAAATAAATTACTTTTGGTATCATGGATCACATACATACATATTCAGAAGAATCAACTCAATTCTTCCAAATTTGTTAGGATTCATAAATTCATCCTGCTTCCACACATGAAAAACACGATCAGAGATCTGTGTTAGGATTCATATCTATATAAAGTGCTAAGAATACATACAGGCACCACATTTAAAAAAGCTCCTATAGTAAATTTGCACATTTTTTAAGTACAGAGGTTTGTGAATATATGAACAGACTCCACCTTTGAAAAGAGAGACTAACCAATAAATTTTAAATTATATGGTTCCAATGTAGTAACGATTTTGTACAATTGTTAAGTAGATATTTAAGTTGGAACCTTGAATGACATGGTACGAAAGACTGAATATAACAAAATTGAAATGAATGTCTAAATTATTTCCCAAGAAATTATTATTCTGTCAATAAAAGGCATTGAGAGTTGAGACTAACAATTTTTATCTTCAAATTCAGAGTATGACTATTGCAAATAACTAAACAAAAGTGTTTCTTCCCACACCACAATCCACAAAACTCTGATTTTGCAAATAACTAAAACTCTTTTACTGCAAAGCCTCCAAGAGACCAATTGCAACAAATTGAGTCTTTGGCACACTTAACATCTCATCTCATCAGTAACAATTCCCGTTTGGCGACAGGTATGCAAAATCCCAAAGTACACAATCATATATCTTAATTGACCGCGAATATGCTAAACAAAGTGCAAACAGTCCGCCAAAATGTCTCTTCCTTTTATTATTACTAGTTTTAGTGCCCGTGCTCTGCACGGCACGGGTCATATAAAAGTATAACATATTTGTAGTATGTAAATTATATACGTAGTATACCGTAAACTATATGTAAATTAATATAGGTAGCATAAAATGATATTAAACGTATATCTATATTTTTTTAGATGTTTATTAATAAGTATTGTGTGATTATTTTTTGAGATATTTTTTTTCTTAAACTACAATCCTACTTCCATATTCAAAAAAGTTTAAGAGAAAATACGAGATTGATTGAGTTGTCAAAAAATTGTCTTATTCCTCGTAAGGATATGGATTAAACTCCGCTACCAATGTGAGGACATATGTGTTGGGTGATCCAGTAAGTATCCAGTGGATGCGATTGAGAGATCCAGAAGCCCTATTGTTTAACACGTGGATGCATATCAATAATTTGGTTTGATTGTGGACCACTCCTATATATGTAATCCTCTAGAGTTGTATTGGATAGATTTTAGCAATCTTATCGGGATCACTTTACTTATTTTCTTACTAAATAATTTCTTTTTACCAAATCAGTTATTCCGGACTCTAAAATATCACAAAAAAATGCAAAAACATCGAAGTTTGGTGTGAAGTGCCGATTGGAGCTAGGGTATAGCTTAGAGAAAATATATACTATTAGTAAATTAATACTACACTAATTTAAAAGAAAAAAAGAAAGATTATTTAACAAAAGGATTAAAATATGAACAATTAATTTTTTTACCAAACCAGTTATTGAAGAGTGAAGTTCGCGTATTTGAACATCTAAAATATTTTTCGGACTCTAAAATATCACAAAAAATTTAAACAAAAAACACAAAAACGTGGAAGTTTGGTGCGAAGTACCGATTGAAGCTACTGATGACTCGTGATATAATATAAACATCGATTTAAGTTTGCTTTTAATACCAATTTTTTTGGTATAAACCGTGTATCCTCTCTGGCAAGAACTCAGAGATTAATCCCTCGAGCCAGGTAGGACCACAATGGGAGGCAAAAATCTCTCGAGAGAGATTTAACATTACTGCATGTCCAAGGCTGGATTAGAACCCAGTACTTTAGTTAAGCTGGAAGAGACCCCTACCATCTCATCCAATTGCCCTTGGGTTTTAATACAGATTGATCCAAAGTGATCAAAATAAAAGCCATAAAGAAAAAATATGCTATTCGTAAATTAATACTACACTAATTTAAAAGGAGAAAAAAGAAACATCATTTTAAAAAAGCATTAAAATATGAACAGTTAAATGTTTTTCTGAACTCTATAGTTCACGAAAACATACTCCTTAGCATCTCGATCACTTTACGTATTTTCTTACAAAATAATTTTTTTTTTTGCAAAACCAGTTATTGAAGGTTCACCAAAACATATTACTTAGCATCTTTATCACTTTACATAGTTTCTTATTAAATAATTTTTTTACCAAACCAATTATTGAAGAGTGAACTCCGCGTATTTGAACATCTAAAATTTTTTCGGACCGTAAAATATCACAAAAAATTTAAACAAAAAAGACGCAAAAACATGGAAGTTTGGTGTAAAATACCGATTGAAGTCACAGTACTCGCATATAATATAAACACTAATTTAAGTTTGCTTTTAATACCTGTTAATCCAAAGTGATCAAAAATTGTCAAAAAAAATCCAAAGTGATCAAAATAAAAATTATAAAGAAAAAATATGCTATTAATGAATCAATACTATACTAATTTAAAATATTAAAATATAAATAAAAAAAGTATGCATTTGGCACGGAACCGCAACTGTAGGACAACTGCAGTGCGGTTTCTGCATTATAAATAGAGATAGAGATAGAGATATAATCTTTCAAATAAAAATGTAAATTAATTTGCTTGATGAAAATTTTGATATAATCTTTCAAATAAAAATGTAAATTAATTTGTGAAATACGGATGTAATAATGAATTGATGAGCCTAATTTCTAAATTACGAGGGAATAGGGTTAAGTTTTTTGAACACTAGAATTAGATTTTATTGTAGTAGGATAATAATACAACTTGGCACACAACAACTTAATAGGCATGATTCCACAATGCTTAGGATTATCTTATTCTCTCACTACAAAAAAAAACAGTATTAGCAAGGGATTTTAGGATAGTCGCAAAAAAATCATTACCGAGGAAATTAGCGACAGAAATGGCCGTCGCTAAAGAGGCACTAATTTTTTTTTTTAAAATTCTATCGCTAAATACAACATATTTGTCGCTAAATGTAATCAAGCTGTAACCCACAACGGTCACTTTTGAAAATCCGTCGCTAATTCTGAATGTTATGCACGTTCTGACATCTTGCAGAAAAATCATCGCTAATTGCACAGAGTCCATCGCTAAATGTGATAAGCTGCAAATGCACGGTTCTATCGTGTAATAAAAAATATCGATTCCACAGAGACTTTTGTGATTACCAATTTCTTTTTTAGTGGTGATTAGCTAAAAGGAGTGATTTTAGTAGAAGGAGTGATTGTTTGATTTAAAATTCAGAAATAAAAAATAACCTCGGGTTATAGTTTCATCACAACAATGAGGAACCAAAAATAATTCTTTAGACCATTCACCAAATTATATAGTAATGTATTTCAAAGACAAGACAGCGAATATAACTAATGTCTCCTATCAGAGTACAAGAGCGTGTTTTGAACTAACAATCAAGCATATGCTCATGGTTGATTGTCACCAAAACCCATTAAGCATAACACATTTATAATGTCTCAAGAGTTTCAAAACTATTCTCATGTTTTGATTCCCTTGTCTAATTTCATAGTTCCAACATCAAACTTCACCTCTCGGTACCTCGTTTGATGTTTAAAATAAGATTTGAAGGACAATGAAATTAGATTTATATATAAAACAATTTGGAGTGGAGAATAGTCTTGGGAATTACTAGGGACCTATCATTGGATTACTCCCAATAACCCAAGACCAAGTTTCTACTCACTCATAATTGAAAAGAAAATTGCAAGAATAATAATTGACATAATGTAAATGACAAGAATGTAAATGACTGAAGATAAAGTGCAGAAAATAAGAACAGAAAACTAAAGTGCAGAAAAATTAAAGAACAAGAAATAAAAGATGAAGAGAAAATTGCATAAACTTAGATTAAATTTTAGAGTAATTTTGCAAGTGATAAGGTTTAGATTACAAGTGAAGAGAGAGCCTTTATATAGCATAGGATCAGCAGACAATCACATAAATTCACAATCATGGCTATAAAAACCCACTAAGAAGAAGAATGGATCATCTTTGTAACAGAATTTTGAGTAGCAGGAAAGTCGCACGGGTCATGCTCAACAGGCGCACGGGTCGTGCTCAGTGTTCGCAAATGCTATTTTCCTGATTTTTGAAGACACATGGGTCGTGCTATCTGGCGCACGGGTCGTGCTTGGTTTCTGACTTTTTTTTTTCTTTTTTTTCTTGTTCCTCCTTTCATGCTCTTTTGATCCTTGCTATTCTTTCATCCAAAATTTCTCCTTTTCTCCACTTTTAGTCCTGAAAACACAAAACTAACTTTTTGTAGTAAAGTAGCTCCAAATTCCACAAATTTTATTTAATTCAAATACTAAACACACTCTAAATTATGACTTATCAAACTCCCCCATGCTTAAATCCTTGCTTGTCCTCAAGCAAAACATTACAATTTATTTGGCAAATCTTTGAATGAAAATTATCGGCTTAGCACATGAATTAGAAATGATCTGGTGGTATCCAACAACATTTATTCTTCTCAGCTTAAGAAACTTTTCTGTTGAGCTTTATGTGCAGAAAAGATCAGTTTTGTGGTACTAGAACAACAAGTTAGATGTCAACAGCCAAATTCTCTAGCATCTTTTGCTTGGGTCATCCACTTATATGCAAACAATGCAATTGCCACACTTGGTCTCAAAGGAGCGCCTCTTTTTCCCAGTAGCCAATCGGTCTCAAAAGGGTACTCAAAGTATTTCCCTAGTAACTTATGAAGCCTCAAAAGGGTACTCAAAGTATTTCCCTAGTAACCTATGACCTCAAAGGGATGTTGGGCTAAATTGCTTAAATTCTTTTCTTTTATTTTCTTTTTTCATTTCTTTTTTCCTTTTTCAACTTCTTTCCATTTTTTTTCTCTTTTTAAGCAGCCCAACACAGACATTTCTCTAGTAACCAAAATGCAGTAAGTGTCACCAAGAGAACTAATTGGCTTTTTTTTCAATCTTTCTTAGACATCCTAGTACCAGAAACTATCTTAGCAGTGTGTGTGTGAACCCGACAGTAAGTATCAAGAAGCATATCTAATGAGTTGAACACCAAATTTAACATTCAAATTGCTAAAAATCAAAAAATTTATCACAAAAATGCCATAAAAAAATATTTCAAAGTTTCACAAGGACTTATCACATAGGAGGAGAAGATGACTCAACTACCAAATAAAGAATAATAAAAGAATAAAGTCACCCCCCATGCTTGGACTAGACATTGTCCTCAATGTATAAAAATGAAAAGCACGTGAGAAGGGTAAAGAAAGCTCACATTGACTAGCATTTGCAGCTTTCCTTCTTATTCCAACAATGCAAAACAAAGGTAAACCTGTGGGTTGCCTCCCACACAGCGCTCTTTTATGGTCATTAGCTTGACCTTTGCCTTTTATAGACTTATTCCTGGGTCCCATTGCTTGAAGCATAAAGACCAAGTGACACATGAAGATAGAAAACATATTCCAGGATCCCATGGCTTGTAAAAAGGAAGTTGTGTAAGAAATAGGATCCTATTTTCAATTCCTCCTAGATAAAATGTTATTTTCACAAAGGAAGGTGAAAAATAAGATAAAAGACACAAGATTGTAACATCCACACATGCATTTAAATCATTATACTCATCCAAGGAAGAAAATTCGGTTTCCTTTCTGTTCTCCATCTCATGGTATATCTCTTGTGAATCATCTTGCACAACCACTTTAGCATTATTTTGATGTACCTCAACTACAATATTTTTCACAAATTGTGTTTCATGTAGTTTTTTGAATAACCCTGTTAAGCAAGATGGTGGTGATGGCAAGGATTCCTCAAAAGATTCCCATTCCCCCTTGGAAAATGTAAATATATTTTTGTAAAACCCTTTTAAACAACGTGATGGTGGTGGCAAAGATTCCTCAAAGTATTCCCATTCCTCCTTGGAGAATGTAAATACATGCTTATTCATATTAACAAGAAAAAGAAAACATTTAGTCTAACCGATACCAAAAAATCAATCAGTATCACAAAAGTCCCCGACAACAGCGCCAAAAACTTGATAAGCCGCAAGTGCACGGTTCTATCGCGTAATAAAAAGTATCGATCCCACAGAGACTTTTGTGATTACCAATTTGTTTTTTAGTGGTGATTAGCTAAAAGGAATGGTTTTAGTAGAAGGAGTGATTGTTTGATTTAAAATTCAGAAATAAAAAATAATCTCGGGCTATAGTTTCATCACAACAATGAGGAACCAAAAATAATTCTTTAGACCATTCACCAAATTATATAGTAATGTATTTCAAAGACAAGACAGCAAATATAACTAATGTCTCCTTTCAGAGTACAAGAGCGTGTTTTGACTAACAATCAAGGCTATTCTCATGGTTGATTGTCACCAAAACCCATTACGCATAACACCTTTATAATGTCTCAAGAGTTTCAAAACTATTCTCATGTTTTGATTCCCTTGTCTAATTTCATAGTTCCAACATCAAACTTCACCTCTCGGTACCTCGTTTGATGTTTAAAATAAGATTTGAAGGACAATGAAATTAGATTGAAATATAAAACAATTTGGAGTGGAGAATAGTCTTGGAAATTACTAGGGACCTATCATTGGATTACTCTCAATAACCCAAGACCAAGTTTCTACTCACTCATAATTGAAAAGAAAATTGCAAGAATAATAATTGACATAATGTAAATGACAAAAATGTAAATGATCAAGATAAAGTCTGAGAAAATAAGAAATGTAAAACTAAAGTGCGTAAAAAATTAAAGAACAAGAAATAAAAGATGAAGAGAAAATTGCATAAATTAACTTAGATTAAATTTTAGAGTAATTTTGCAAGTGATAAGGTTTAGATTACAAGTGAAGAGAGAGCCTTTATATAGCCTAGGATCAGTAGACAATCACATAAATTCACACTCATGGCCATAAAAACCCACTAAGAAGAAGAAGGGATCAGCTTAGTAACTGAATTTTGAGTAGCAGGAAAGTCGCACGGGTCGTGCTCAACAGGCGCACGGGTCGTGCTCAGTGTTCGCAAATGCTATTTTCCTGATTTTTGAAGACGCACGGGTCGTGCTATCTTGCGCACGGATCGTGCTTGGTTTCTGATTTTTTTTTTCTTGTTCCTCCTTTCATGCTCTTTTGATCCTTGCTAGACAATGAGACTTGGGAGAAAGTCTCTACTGGGAGTTCTAGTATTGAGGTGAAATTAGAATCAGAGACTTATGAGGGAGACACTGATCTTTTCATTTCTAGACATATTATCAACCAGCTGGCAGCTAGTGTATCTGTATCCACTCCCACACACACCTTAAATATATCGAATATGAAACTTATTATCATATTGCTTAATCCCACTACTGATGATGATAACTTGCCAATCCACATATAAAAATGTTTATCGTACCTTCCAGTGCAACATATGCGGCTGCAATGACTTTCTTTTATGCGTAATTTTTTAATGTGACAATACTACATGTTTGATCCCTTCTTTTACTCTGCTTAATTCAGGTGGACCAACAGATGCAAGAAAACCTACTTGCAGGGAGAGGACTTGTTTTTTTATCGTTTACTAGAAGCTGTACCTTATCAAGGTAGTGGTGATAAGATCAAATTGCCTCCTTCTTGTTTCACAGACTTGTCTGATCAGGGTGTTCTTGATAAGGGAGGGACCCATGTACTTTCAGTTGTCCTTAATTCAGAAGGAAGGCTCTTCAGGTATCCAAGGTACCGATGATGAGAAAAAGGGGACCACCCATTCAGGAGTGTTAGAGTTCACTGCTGATGAAGGTTCAGTGGGTCTTCCTCCCCATGTATGGAATAATTTATTTTCTGAAGGCACTATTGAATCTCCATTAGTTGAAGTCCGCTATGTATGGCTTCCTAAAGGGACTTATGCAAAACTTCAACCCGAAAGAGTGGGATTTTCTGATTTGCCAAATCATAAGGCTATCCTCGAAACAAGTCTTCGGCAGCATGCTACTCTTTCGCAAGGTGACATTCTAACTGTAAATTATGGAGAACTTGTGTATACATTAAAGGTGCTTGAGTTAAAACCATCTTCAAGTGTATCTGTTTTAGAAACAGATATTGAAGTTGACATTGTTGCGGCTAATTACATGCCGGTTTTGTGGTGATATGGTTCAAGCGGGAAGTTCTGCAATGGATGTACGTGACAAACTAAGAGGTTTGTCTGAACATGAGAGTGTTTGTGGGTCAAGGACTGCTCCCTGTGATTCTTGTGGACGTTCAGTTATGTTGAAGGAAATGGACATACACCAGATTGCTGTTCATCAAAAAGGCTAATTCTTATGTTTTAACAATATCTTTTCAAGGATTTCATTTGGGTAATTAATAAATAGAAGTTATTATTAATAGAAAACAAGAATACACAGATTGGGGATTGAGTTGAAACAGTTGTATGTTCTACCATGGGTAAACCAGCTGTGGATATTTGTATTTGTTGATCCTGTCACTTAGTATGTACAAATTGTGATATGATTATGATTTGAGATGTCTCTCTGTTCCTCTGTGGAATTGATATTAGTTTTATCCATGCAACTTCACTAAGTTGGTATGTTCCTTTTTTAATTATGTATTTGTTGCATCTACCATACCTGCCATGCCATCTCATGAGCATTGGTTTACATTGATTTTTATTTATTTATATGGTTTCAATAAGTACAAGTCTAACCATCTCAATTCGGTCTATAGTTGCCGATCTAAGAGATATCAAAAAATCTAAGTGGGTCCAGGTTTAAACTCTGAAAACTAACATTACCCCACCACTTTTTGCACTCACGCTCTTATGTTCCATACACCATTTTTCTTTTATTTCAAGCTTCACTAATCAAACGAACCTTTTTAAATTTATCTATAAGACCTAACTCAACTTTCAATTGTTAAAATTGTTAAGATGGATATATATCCCGAGTTTGAACTGGATACTTCACACTTGTGTGTGTGAATTTCAATGGCAATTGTCACTCCCTCTAGGTACAAAAAAAATGGTTGAAAACACAATCTGACTTAAAAAAATTAAATTAATCTATAAAATTCATCTGTTAAAGTTTCCACATAGGTTAGTATTTAACCGTTATAAAGGTTTACACTTAATATAAAAAATAAAAAAACTTAGGTGTGGTTGTTGCAGTTTTCTAATTACATCATGACATGTGGATTTATTATAAATGTCAATCATTATCTTTTAGTTAATTTTTTATAAACGAATCCACATCTTATAGTGCCGTTGGAAAATAGCATCAACCACGCCTATAGAATTACACCTAAGTTTCGTCCTATAAAAAATGTCACCCTTGAGTTTCTTTATTGGTTAAATAGCCAGTTTAAAAACTTGTTGTAAAATTCATTTTTGGCATTGTGCAAAAATTAATGTATTTTTGTCCTATGTAATTAATAATCAATTATTTGTTTGGTTTCTAAATCTTTATGTTTAGAATTAATTTTTATAAAAAAATATTTTGCTTCGATATTTATTATGTTGTTTTAGTCCATATAAAACACCCATTTTTTATTATTTTGGCCCACATTATTTTCTTTTATTCTATATAAAACTACAAAGACTAAAACAAAATACAAGTAACAAAAAGAAATAAGAATAGCACAAGAAACACTTTAAAATCAGCGGTCAAAAATGACAACTATTTATATTAAAAAAAAAAACCAAAAACATATTGAAAAGTTTTCTTTTCATTCTAAATAGCAATCTTTTTCATCATTAACAAGTGAATTTTCTATGAACTTGTAACATATACGAAGTCTTTGAATCCAAGAAAGACATGCACGCAATAAGTCCTCCAAAGATTGTTGCATATGACTTAAGAACTAAGTCAAGTCTACTTTTCTGACATTCTGATTTTTATTTTTAAAAAATTTAAAAACTGAAAAGAAAAAAAACTTGTTTTGTAAATAATAAATCTGTTGTCGAGCTGGAAAATTAGTCGAGGAGATCGGAAAAATGCTCTCAACTGTGATTCCATTTTCTCCAAGTGGTTACCTCCAAGGAGGAATAGTACTCAATTATTTGTTAGTGTAAACAGAATCTAATAACAAAAATTTCTATGAATGCTAACGAATGAATGTTGTTATCAACCATGATGTCACTAAAGCTACAAGTGCAACCCAATAATTCTTCCTATTATTGGAGTGCTACATACGGTTGAAGAACCCCCCACTACAATTCAAGAGCATCCAAATCCAAGTATTAATTATGTGTACTTTGTATGCATGTTTTCAAACTAGTTTTTCGAAAATAAAAATAATGAAAATGCCTTTTATTTTAACTAAGTATTTTCGTTACAACGTATATAGGATGCAATAATCATTTGATAAGCCTAATTTCTAAATTATAAGGTACTAGGATTAGATTTTAATTTAGTAGGATAATAATAATAATAATAATAATAATAATAATAATAATAATAATACAAGTTGTAGAGAAACAATTAAATAAACAAAATCGACAATATATGCCCCAATTTTCTCATAATTTCTATATATTGGGCATTCAAGTGTGGGATATAGTCTTACTTGGCAAATAATGAATAAAATAAAGAGTATATGAGATATCATATTCATTAACCTTTTTTTTTAACTGAATCCATTATCCTACCACCATAAGATTTTAGAAATAAATGTAGTCCAAGTCTCTTATTACACATCGCAAAAATATAAAATAGAAATTGTACCTTTTAGCTAACTTTTTATTAAGTTTAAAACCTCGTTGTTTTCCCCCAATTAGCAGCCACCACACAATTAATTTCTACTAGAGTGTTGCCCACGGTTGAAAAAAAGTCTCTCCAATTTCACAATTCAAGAGCATATTATCCAAGTATTGCATGATTTGACTCCTTACTCTTATATTTTTTTTCTATCCCCTTCTCCCTCTCAAAGTCACAAGTCATGATAAACAATGGGCGTTAATTAGGGGGTCAAATTAAAAATAAACTAGGAAAGCGGTTTAGAGGGATTTGGGGGAATGACTTTTCTCCCAATTCACTAAGAGTTAACACACCCTTATTACTTAGTAAAGACCAAAAACATATTTAAAATTTTTCTTTTCATTTGTAACAACTATCTTTTTCATCATTTACAAGTGAATTTTCCTGTGAAGTTCTGACGTATACTAAGTCTTCAAGTCTTAAAAAACACGCACCAAGTCCTTCAAAGAGTGTAACACATCGGTGAAAAAGTCAAGTCATCTTCGTTAGAGTTCAAGACATTACCATCCAAGTCTTATTGACAAGTAAGGGGGTATACTTGATTCTTTTCTTAAATTATATTTTGATTTTTTGAAAAATAAAAAAACTAAAAAACTCGTTTGATTAACTTGTTTTGTAAATGATAATGAAATTGTTGTCGAACTTAAAAGTTAATTGAGGATATCGCAAAACACTCTCAACAGTGATTCCATTTTCTTAGCTGCTCTACATAGTGTTAAGTCCAAGTTGATTGATAAAAGAGAACTAACCAAAGAAAATTATCGATAAATTGCAAATCGATAAAATTTCAAAAAAAAATTGATTTTTTAACGATAATCAGATTGGTGTAAAACAAAAAATTATTTCGTGATATATCATGTAAAGTTTGATGCTAGCTAATGTGTTTTGAGGTACTTTAGAGTTCGAAAAAAATCAATTGTTAAAAAAATTAATTTTTCCTTAATAATCGGATTGGTGAAAAATGAAAATTAGTTTCGTAATAAATTATGTAAAGTGTGATGCTGGCCAGTGTGTTTTGAGGTACTTTTTCAAATACTCAAAGTTCATTTCTCAAAATCAAAAAAAAAAATTAACAAAAAAAAAATTAACTGTTCGAACACGCAAAGTTTTTTTTTTTCAGTGATCGATTTGGTAAAAAAATAATAATTTAAAAAAATATATGTAAAGTAGGATGCTAAGTATTGTGTTTTTTTATGCTTTATTGTTTCCAAAAAAATTCTACTATTCAAATATGCAAAGTTTGTGCTTCAATAACCGATTTTGTGAAAAAAAATATAATTTCGTGATAAAATACGTAAAGAGTGATGCTAAACAGCGGGTTTTAAGATACTTTAGTGTTCGAAAATAAATTTACCGTTCAAATACCTAGAGCTCATTCCTCAATAACTGATTTGGTGAGAAATAATGATTTCGTGACAAATATGTACACACTCTATTTTAGTTTTAAGTCCTAAATTGCCTTTTTTAAATAAGTATTTTTTTAATTCATACTTATCTTCAATTTAAGCAAAGTTTTTTAATGTTGCATTTTAAAAAAACAAATTTTACCCAACAACAAATCTTGTTTTTTAAATAATGATTTCTTTTTAAGGAATGTTAAGTCTTATCTTGTTTGTTACCTTTTTGTTATCTGTTTCGAGTTGCAGGGACAGATGCATGTATAAGTAATATCGACAACACCCCATTTTTCTCATAATTTCTATATATTGGGCATTCTAGTGTGGGATATAGTCTTACTTTGCCAAATAATAAATAAAATAAAGAGTATATAAAAGATCATATTCATTAACCTCTTTTTTTAACTAAATCCATTATCCCACCACCATAAGGTTTTAGAAATAAATGAAGTCTAAGTCTCTTATTACACATCACAAACATATAAAATAGAAATTGATTTTTATTTATTTATATGGTTTCAATAAGTACTAGTCTAACCATCCGGTCTACCAAAAATGGTTGGTCCAAATGGTAACAAGATTCAGACTCCACTTGATGGTTTAGGGTTTGAATGTTGAGTGTTTTTTGGGAGGGGAGAACCACACAAACTGGCAAAATCAGGAATAAATGTGGCAAACCAGGTTCCCCAACGTAGATTAGTCATTGGCAAAGTCGATAGATATTGTACACCAGTATGCATTGTGTGTGAATGTTGTAAATTTCGGGTATCATGTTCTATTTTCACTGATCAAAAAATGTATGAATAAATTCTCAATTCGATCTATATACTATTACTATTTTCAATTTGGATCCTTAACTACAGAAATCCAATAAATAAATAGTTCCTAAACTATTTTAAATCAATTAAATTAGTTTCTAAACTATCATTCTATTTTTTATTTTTAGTGTATTTAAGGGGCTAATTCAATGAATTTAAAATAGTTTAAGAACTATTTATTTATTTATTTATTATAGTTCTATAGTTCAAACACCAAATTGGAAATAGAGTAATAGTTTAGAACCAAAAGGTTTACACAAAATTTACCAAGTCTTCCAAGAAACTAAAAACGGGTAACTCTCAAGTGCAATCTCAATTTGTCATATGAGTTATGAATATAGTATTATATAATTCAGAACCACTTTGTAAAATCAGTTGTAACACAGTAGCTATTGTATTAACCAATCCAGTAGCAGAACCAAAATTGCTATAATCAAATTGAGTGTATACTAAGTATTATTTAATTCAAACAAAGTACATCATTGCAAAATAAAACTTGACAGAAAAAGTCCAAGTATGGAGTTCAGTTGGCGACTAAGAGATACCGAAAAATCTAAGTGGGTCCAGGTTCAAACTCTAGAAATTAACATTACCCCTACCAGTGGCGAAGCCAGGATTTTTCTAGAGTCTGGGCAAGAAAATTTCCCGCCAATTGACATATGACATAATATATAAATAATCATAAAGTGTGCTAAATAGGAGAGATGAAATCTAACCTGTCAATAGAGTGCTAAATAAAATTAGGAGGTAAATGCCCTTTCCGAGACTTCTTTCGGGTGAATGTTCGCATAATATCAACATCTTGAAGTGACTTGAATATCTCCCGCTCGGTGTAACATATCATCAAGTCATTGAACCACTCATCGTTGATCTTGTTGCGTAATTTAGACTTGATAATCTTCATTGCTGAAAAAGCTCTTTCAACGGATGCTGTCGACACCGGCAACAACAAAGCCAACTCAATGAGTTTGTAGACCAATGGAAATACCAAATGTTTCTGAGTTTGAACCATCTTCATAGCCAAACTTTCAATATCTTCACAAGAAGTAAAGGAAGCATGCATTTTCATGTGATGTACATAATTGTCAAGTTGCTCTCTTATTGTTCCACGATCATCATCAGAAAAGTCAGCATGATAAATATCAGCAAGACGAGCAAGTTTATCAATATCAAACCTTGAGAAAGAGTTCTTGGGGTCAAGACATGAGAAGCAATTCAGCACATTGTTACTTCCTTCACTAAACCGGTGACCCATCTCCACACATATTTTGTCAATAGCAACATAAAAAATCTCTGCACGATAATGGTGAAGATTAGTGATAGTTCTCCCTTCTTTTCTTGAACGACCCCGAATTGGTATTTCTTCATCCATATTTGGCACCGGAATACCTTTAGCAACACAAAATTCTTGGACAACAAAAAATAAATTATCCCAACCACTATCTCTCAATGTGGCCATTCCTTGAGATATCTCACCACTCTCAAGTCTACTCAAAATATCTTTGCGCCGTGCCTCCGTCAAAGCCTCCCTTCTCTTGCAAGATGCACTTGTTGTGGTTACAATCAAGGAGATGTACTCAAAGAAATCATGAATAGAATTGCAACTACTAGCAACGGACACAACCACCAATTGCAAACGGTGAGCATAGCAATGGACATAGAAAGCATAAGGGTTTTCATCTAGAATCTTTCTTTGCAAACCATTAAATTCACCTCTCATATTTGAAGCCCCGTCGTACCCTTGCCCTCGTATCCTTGAAATAGATAATGTGTGACGATCAAGAATACCATAAAGAGCATTCTTTAGTGCCTCAGATGTAGTATCTTTGACATGATGTAGAGCAATAAATCGTTCCACAACTTTCCCTTTGTCGCTCACGAACCTAGAAAACAAATTCAACAAGGTTATATAGAGGCATAGAGAATTGTCTATCACGTGACTCATCAATACAACTACTAACCTCAACATCACCGCCATTTGCTCTTTGACGGATATATCACGTGACTCATCAATAAGCACAGAGAATTGTCTATCACCAAGCTCTTCCATAATCACCTTCATAACTTCAATGGCACAACACGTTGCAAGCTCCTTTTGAATGTCAGAGGAAAGCATTGTGCAATTTTTTGGACCACGGACAAAAGCATCTCTCACTTTTTCATTACTAGATTTTACCCAATCTACCAACTCTCTAAAATTGCCCTTGTTTAGAGAAGTAGAGCTTTCATCATGGCCACGGAAAGCAATGCCTTGTGCTATGAGGTATCTAGTACAATCTACAGAACAAGTCAAACGGATCTTATATAGTTCTTCTGATTCCCTACTTGCTCTAGCAAAGATACTTGTCACACTTTGTCTTTGATTATTATAATCGTCATAGTGCTTCATACATGAGTTGTGCTTACTATCATGCTTACCAATATGATCTTTAAAGCCTTTAGATGCATGCTTCCAATCTTTAAATCCGTCTTTGTTGAAGACTTCATACCCAAAGTGTCCGGCCCTCCCGGGCGACTTAAAGAGAAAGCAATAGAAACAATAAGCTGCATCCTTGGACTCACTGTATTCAATCCATGTATAACTCTTATACCATGAACTACAAAATGCTCTTGAATACTTCCCAAATTGAGTACGAGGGAAATTTGTCAAATTTGGTTGCGTTGGACCCTTCAATATATACGCCCTCCTCACTTGGTCTTGAATCTCCGGAGCATACGCATCAATTTGTTTCCTACATCCTGGATCACACACAATGTCATTTGGATTAAACTCATTGGCCGCATTAGGGGGCGTTTCTTCTACTTCGGCTTCCGGTTGCACAACATTCGCATTCTCAATAGAACTTCTAGGTACCAAAAACCTCCTCATCTAACAAATTTTATGATCCAAAAAAAGAAACTATGTAAAAAACAAATAATGATCAACATATAAGGAAACTATGTAAGTGACAAATGTATCACCAGCCCCTTGTTTTCCATAATCGGGCCTAAAGAGATAACATTACAAACAATATGCAACATCTTTTTCAATGGTGTACTCTATCCAATTTCCAAATTCAGTGGTTATTATAGACAATCAATTAGGGTTATTAAAATCAAAAATTAAACAATTAGAGTTTTCAATTTCCCCAAATCTGAAATTTAACATTTAGGGTTTTCAATCAAAGAAGAAATTATCCAAATTAACAATCAAACAATCAAAGAAATCTGAAATTTAACATTTAGGGTTTTCAATGAAAGAAGAAATTATCACATGTGTGTCAGTGTGTGAAACGTGAGACCAGTGAGAGTGAAATGTGAAACGTGTGTCAGTGTGTGAAATGTGAGTCTTGAGATGAAGCGCCGCGTGAGAGAGAGGAGAGACCAGTGAGAGTGAATGAGAGAAGTTTAGAATTTGGGTAAGTGAAGTTTGGGCTGGACCATTCTTTTTTTATTTCACACCCACTGTTTTACTATTTTTGCCCCTGGTTATGACTAAAAATCAGCTATTGGGTTGGGGGCTTTACAAACAAAGTAGAAGTTGAGCCTGGGCGCGTGCCCGGACTAGCTGGGCCCTAAAATCGCCCCTGACCCCTACCACTTTTTGCACTCGCGCTCTTATGTCCGGACACCATTTTTCTTTTATTTCAAGCTTCACTAATCAAATTTTCCTTTTTAAATTTATCTATAAGACCTAACTCAACGAGCAATCGTTACAATTGTTAAGCTGAATATATATCCCTAGTTTGGGGCCCTAATTATATTTTTATCGAATGAATCACCATAATTTTTGGTAGTTTAACTGCATGACCATTGACTCGGTCTTAATTAAAAAAACATCCAAATTTTTAGGACCTATAAATTCACACACACACACACACACACACACACACACACACACACACACACACACACACACACACACACACACACACACACACACACACACACACACACTACAATTCAAGAGCATCCAATCAAAGTATTAATTGTACTACAATTCAAGAGCATCCAATCAAAGTATTAATTGTGTGTACTTTGTATGCATGTTTTCAAACTAGTTTTTAGAATACAAAAATAATGAAAATGCCTTTTATTTTAACTAAGTATTTCGATACAACATTTAAAATAAAAATGTAAATTAATTTCCAAAATATAGGATGCAATAATCATTTGATAAGCCTAATTGCTAATTTATAAGGTAATAGGGTTAAGTGTTTTGGATACTAGGATTAGAATTTAATTTATGATAATAATAATAATAATAATAATACAAGTTGTAGCGAAACAATTAAATAAACAAAATCGACAATACCCCATTTTTATCATAACTTCTATATATTGGGCATTCTAGTGTGGGATTTTTTTTATAAGCAAATGTTAGTTTTCGGGGTTTGAACCCTGGACCTCCTTCTTGCAAATTGCAACTCCTTCATGTCTCTTAGCTCGCCAACTGAGCTACCTTTCTGGGACTCTAGTGTGGGATATAGTTTCACTTTGCCAAATAATGAATAAAATAAAGAGTATATAAAAGATCATATCCATTAACCTTTTTTTAACTGAATCCATTATCCTACCATAAGGTTTTAGAAATAAATGTAGTCTAAGTCTGTTATTACATGTAACATCCCTAATTTCGTTAATTTCAAATTAAGAAATTAACGAGTAAATTATTATTCGAGTAAATAATAAGTCACGGTTTGGATATGAGTTGTCTCGATATCAATGTGTAATCGTTAAATTATAGGATTGCTTTGCAATATTGAATGAATTATATGAATTAATGTGTGCTAGATTGACTAGAAATGGGTTTTAGTGAAATTTAGCAACCAAGGGTAGTTTGGTTATTTACTACCCATTAGTAAGTTCAGCCCTTGAAATAAAATCACAACACAATCCACCTCTATTTCAAAAAAAAAAAAAAACTCAGAATTTAAGAAAGGAAAAAAAAAGAGAGAAGAGGGTTGAGAGCAATGTTATTAAAGTCGGACCAGTCATCGTGCCGGTCAAGGCACTGGTTCACTGGTTCTCTGGTCGGGTCGGCCGGTCTTTGGTCGCACCGCATGAGCCGGACACTCTTAAAAAGTACTAAAAATAGATATGATATGTATAAATTTATAACTTAAAAATCTGAAAAAAAAAATCTCACAACAAAATTAACACAAGTCTTCAAATTTCAAGTCTTCAATTTCCAAAACTCTACCCTACCGGTCGGTCGGACCGGCTGGTTCACCGGATTTCTAATTGAGCCGGGCGACTCAACTGGTTTGCATGCAGTTCCGTTTTAACATTCAAGCTGTGCCGGTAATCCCACCGGAATCTGGTCCGGCCGGTCTACACAATGACACTAGTTTCATCACCTTCCTCTCGAACTCCAAGTACCATTGTTGGACCCTTGAAGCTTTCAAGCATCACAAATAGAGTTTGAACACACTTGATGCTATCTTGAGGTTTTATGAAGTTCAAGAACTGATTTGGGAGCTTTGATTGGGTCAACATTTATGTTTGGTTCACGTGAGATATACGAGGAAGTGTTTGGGTAGCTTGGAATTCGGTTTGGAACCATTGGAGAAGATGAAGTTTGGGATCGTGAGCTTCGGAAAAGTTCTGAATGATTGACTGTGTCAGTCGTTTCATTTCGTTCCGTTGGGTTTTGAAAATTTTACGAGTCGAAAACTGTTTTCGAAAATTATACTTTTTACGACTTATTCGTTGAACTATATATTGATGTATATATTGATATGTGGATTGTTTGGACTGAAATATTATGTGTGATGACTGTTTAAATGTTGGGGATTGAATTGGATAATGGATTGGACGCGAACGGATTAACGGAAACGAAAAAACGAGCAAAATTGGTATTTTTGTGTGCAGAGGGAAAAACACGGTCGTGTTTCAAAAACACGGGTGCCAGTGTTTCTCTCGAGTTGACAAAGTCTCGTTTTAAGCTAAATCTCGTTTTCGTGGTTTCGTTCGATTCCAAACCTCTCCTAATTCCTTCCTCAACCCTTTTCCAAGTATTTAGGTCTGTTATATCATGACTTTGTGTGTGATTGAACCACATTTAATAAAATGTGTGAAGTTATAAATATTTCGAAAAACCGTAAACTTAGAATACGTGTGGGAACCAAATGTTTTATGATTTAAATGGTGACTGGACTGATTTCATGAGTTCATACCAATGATAATATGTTATTATAACTTGTCATAGAATGAATTATGTTTCGATATATAAATTATATTGTGTATAGGAGACGGCCCAATGCGGGTATGATATATTAATTATATTGTGTATAGGAGACGGCCCAATGCGGGTATGATATATAAATTATATCGATTATGGGTGACGACCCAAGAGGATAGTACACTGGGGAGAGGGAAGTCATGAGCCCTCGAGCTAGGCCCATATGAGGATGTTCACTGTGAGTGGATTGGGTTCACCGCAAACCGAAGAAAAGAAAAATGGTTTAAGGTGTTGTACTAGATTAATAAAGAGGATAGTCATAACCATCAAGAATTGGGTTGTGAACTATAGTTTATAATTTAAATTGTACATAGTCATCATGAATTGGACTATGAACTTTAATGTAATTCATTTATCGGATTACTTAGTGATTGATTGTGTATTGTAATTAATATCGAATTACTAATAAATGGGCGTACTTAGGTTGGAAGGAAACTCTCAAAGCTATTGACCAATTCGGTAAGGAATTGGGTGCGTCAAGGCGTACTTAGGTTGAGAGGAAACTCCCAATGCTATTGACCAATTCAGCGAGGGATTGGGTGCATCATAAATAATCTTTTTGAAAGGAAAAGTGTTTATAAATGAACCGAGAGTGGTTAGGGGTTGTTGCGTTCGTGTGGTATTCGCAAATATAGTGCAAGTATACACGTCGTACAAGTAATAAAGTGGATTTAAGTACGAGATCGTTCCCACGAGGATTGGTATGCTTTCAAAGTTCAAGTTTCAAAACACAAGAGAATCAAGTAACAAATCGGCAATAAGAGTTGTTTTTAACGCTAAGAATGTAAATAAAGCAAGTAAACAAATGTTGGTTGTGATTATGGATGAGAGATGAGTTGGGTTGTTGCATGCAAATAAATCCTTTCTAGTCAGACGTTATAACGTTTACACGTTATTACGTACAAATGCTATTTTGTATAGACGTGGCCACGTTTGAACATTTGTTGCAAAATAGCTATGCTTTTCAAAGACAAAACGCAGAGTTTCAAGTATAAGAGGTCCTATGTCTAGGTTCTAAATAGGCCCACTCCTGTATTTTAAGCACCCACAGCAATGTTCTATAAACTATTATCCGTTCTATGTCTAGACTTAGATAAAAATGCCTAAATGTCTTTAGTACATTGTTTGTTCATATAAATCTTTGATTTCTTTTCATAGACCATGTATGTACCTATGAATCTACCTATTTTAAGAGGTCAACCTCAAAACAAGTTTGGAAATATTATTACACAAAGATTTAAAACATGGAAACATCAATACTTCATAACATTAACTAGAAATTCATTATAACAAAACAACAACCCAACTACAAAGTGTTTAGCTCATGCTGAGCATCTTTACAGAATGATAAGGAGTAATCCAAATACCATACATAAAAGAAAAGAAACTAAGTGCAAAAGATACACCTAAGTAACTCTTCAGCATGTACGCTGTAGAGACGTTACAACGTCTGAGCCTCACAGAGTGGCAGAAAATAAAACAAAAGTTCAGAAAAGCAAAATACAGAAGTCTGTTTCCAGATCTTCTTTACAAACTATCTCTGAAATTAATGGAGGGATGGTGAAGGGATGAAGATGGATTGAAATGTATGAATGGTTTTGTATGTGCGTGCGTTCTGCGTGCCTTGAGAGAGAGTTGAGCCTTCATTAAATAGCCTCCTTGCTCACGTGTTGCTGATGTCACTTGCCCACCTACCAAGTTTGTTTTCCTCTTCTGACTGACACTGTACAGTGCTACAGTGTTTCTTCCGTGTCAGCTCATGGGGAATAGAAGATCTTCTGACTTTTTATATCTTTGACCATCATTACTAGCGCGCCAAAATTGAGATCTTTCACCCTTGCTCTGCTGCTCTGCTATAGACGTGGTGAGGGACGTGGTAACGTTCAGCACTTTTTCCTGCACAAGCACAAGAAGCATCAAAACGCTCTCAAGGGCACCACTTGGTGCCAAAATGCACAGATTTATCTATTTAACCTCTCATTTACTAAGAACTAAGAAATTAACATAAAAGTAATTAAATTAACCTTGTATTGCTGGAGAACTTGCATGATTTATTCTTTGAATGAGTATAAATAACTCATATAAATATGAGTTATCACACCCCCAAACTTAAATCATTGTTTGTCCTCAAGCAATCAAGACAAAACACACATAACAAAACGCATGAAATCAACTACACTAGCAGGTTATATTCTACTCAACCAACAGATCAAAAATCCATTCTCAAGGGGCTAATTCTCCACACACTCACACACCAATGCAAAGTTAAATTCCAGATTCATTACTGCTCAAGTGAGTGTGTGATCTCTGTATTAATTCCTCCTCTAGCTAGTTCAGAAACTACTTTAGCTTATGAAAGAGTGGTTTCAAAATGGTGACAGCAAAACATTTTTCAAAACAAAGAATAGGCTAACATTTTCACATAAGAGATGTGGGTTCACTTGAAGCATGACAAAGGGTCTTATTTGGGTGTTAGGACTAGGTTAGTGCAACTAATTTTTTGACTCACACACGCAAACAACTGTAACCCCCTCATTACTGAGCAACTCTTTTTTATTTGCTCCATTTTGGAGTTCTATTTCTCTTTTCTTTTTTTCCATTTATTTGGAGTGCTCAACATTTGTTTCAGGGTATTACAGTAAACACAGATTACATGTGGATTTTCCACTTATTTGTAATAACACACTCTTTTTGGTCTTTTTGGGGTAGACGTTACAACGTTTATGGGTGAGACGTTGTAACGTTTGAACACACAACACAACACACACGACATACGTTATAACGTTACGGGTAGACGTTACAACGTTGCAGTCACACTACCCTTGCACTTAACCATCCTATAGTCTTTGCACCCAGCCTTAGTACGACCTAATTCACCCCCAAACTTAGCTTCTACTGCTATTCTAGATTTTTAATCAAGTTTTACTCTCACCATAGTTTAACAAAACTAGCTTCAGCACAAAATATTCCCTAGCTAACTAGATTCTTTCTTAAAACAGAGTTTGTGTAGGAGCAGCAATCAATTCTTTTCATCTAATCATGCATTAGCTACTCACACATACACATTTAATCACTAACTTTAGCCCAAAGAGAATTATTTTCACTGCTTGACAGGGTAAGAACAAAAACTGCTTTTGCATTTGATTTCATGTTTGCACAAAACAAAAAACTTAAAACATTGAGATTCTCCCCCCCCCACACTTAAAGTTGAGCAGTGTCCTCACTGCTCAAAGATAAAAAGCATGATTTTTTTTTTCATATAGGGGGGTATCAATTAAACAGAACAATAAAAACATAAACTACAAAAACTAAAAACTAAAAATTAAAACTACTGCTAAAAATTAAAGGGGGACTTACTTGTTTGCAGCACCAGACCTGAGCCTTCCGCTCTGTCTAGTGGGAATTCCTGACTGACCTTCTCCTTTCTTCTTGTCCTTCTTCTCCTTCTTCACTTTCACTCCTCCTTGTTCATTTGTGGTAGTTGTTGTTGTTTCATCAGATCCTTTCTCTTTTGAACTTGCACCCGCAGCACTTGAAGCTTCAGCAATCCTCTTTTTGGCTTCCTCCCACATCTTCATTGCTAATTCAACAGGATTTACACTTATTGCTTTGTTGGGGTTCATCTGGGCTTTTTCCACCTCTGGCTCTTTAGACGTTGCCACGTCTGTTGATGATCCACCAATGTCAGCAACTTTAACCTGGGCTTGCTTCAAAAGGTGCTCTGTTAACTTCTGAGTGGCCTCTTCCATTGCTTGCTGCTTTACCTTTTCCATTGCAGCTTCTCTTTCCTTCATCACTTGCAATTCTGCAAGTTTAGCTGCGGCCTCTTTTTCAGCAGACGTTATGACGTCTGCAGGTCCTTCTTCAAGAATGACAGCGGGGAGGGCTGCGCAGAACCACCGGCAAAGAACAAATGCCGCACTAGTAGCGATGTGAGCCTTCCCGAAGCACTCGCCTTTCTCTTCACCGGAAGCTTTTGCCTTTTTGTTGTGGGGGCTTCAACTTGCTCTTTCTCTCCACTCACTTGGGCTTCTTTTGATTCAGCAGCTAGCTCTTGTCTCTTCTTTCTTCCAAATGGGTTATGCTTGAGTGCACTTTTCACTCGTGTTTTCTTGGGTGGGGAAATGGGTTGGGAGTCTGGGTTGCTTCCAATGTTGCTCGCTCTGCACGCCGCCACGCCCGGTTCCCCCGACACTGGGGTGATGGTTGCTTCTCAGGTTCAGGTTAGGGTGGGGGTGGTTGTGGGATTGGTTGGTCTTGGGCTTTGGATTGTGGTGTTTTGGGAGTGTTCTGGTCATGGGTGGAGGGTTCTTGTGGTGAAGGTGGTGGTTGTGTGGCTTGTGGGGATGGTGGTTTGGGGCTAGCTGTATTGGACTTTGTTTTGGTTGGCTCTTTTGATTGTTTGGTTTGTTGGGGATTCACTTACTGTCTTCTCACTCGAACTTCCTTTCTCCTCAGGACTTTCCTCTTTCTCCTCCTCACTGATTACCTCCATGCTTGCCTTCCTTGACTCATCTGCATCCACATCACTAATATCATCTAAGTCAGTAGAATTAAATTCCTCTTCACTACTTACCTTTTTCTGTTTCTTTGCTGGGCTCTTCCTTTTTGGTGGGCTTCTTGCTCGTTTGGCTCTTTCTTTCTTCACTGCTCTTCTTTGGATTGTTGATAGGGGAACATCATCTTCATTCTCTTCCTGCATCCAATCAGGCAACACAGGCTCCTCAATTACCTTCTTTCCTTTAGACACTTGGGCAAATACCTTCTTTTGCCATTCAAACTGCTCCTTGACAAATTTTGCCAAGGTGTTCTGCCTCTCCTCCAGACATTGCAACGTCTGCGCATCTACAGAGCTCGAAGTTCCTGCAGTTTTCACCCTAGGCTTGAATTTTGTTGAGAAGGGGCCTTGAGGTTGTTCCCTCAGTTTTGAAGCTTCAATCTCTACCCCAGCCTCCATGCACAGATCAGTAATCATGCATGGGAAATACAAGTACCCATCTTTCCTATTCTTCCATTTGTTGAGCTCACGGTTGATCAACTTACCAACTTCAACCTTGTCCCTTGACATGATTGCATCAATCACAATCAGTCTTTCTTTATCTACCCAGGAGGTGTGGGAGGTGGGAATTAGGCAATGCCTTATGAAATGAAACCAAGTATTGGCTTCATCACATAGGTACCTCTTCAAAATTTTGAACTCACTCCCGTGCTCACCACTTCTCTCCCACACAGCGCCTTCTACACAAATCCTGTCCTTGATTGCTTCCATTTCAGCCAATCCATAAGTCTTTTGCTTGGTCTCCACAGCTTTTCCATAATACCCTAACCCAAAGTAGTCATTGATCACTCTGACCCCAAATTTTACTTCTTCTCCTCGCACCCTTGATACGATGGAAGGCTTTCCTTCAGGTCTCTCAACAATTCCTTTGTAGAAATCGTGACCCAATGTGGCAATATACTCTTTGCGGTGCACAATAAATTTTTGCCAACCCAACGCCGCGACGGTTTCCAGAAAATCAGGATTGGGGCTTTCTAGACTAAAACCCCTTTCTGGAAGCAGGGCTTTCTTTTTGGATGGGTTGGGTGTTTCTGGAATAGGGGCTGAGGATGAGCTTAGGTCAATATTTTTCCCCTTTCCAGAGGATTTTGCAGCAGATTGCTTGACTTTTGTCATGGTGGTAGCGAAGGAATTGCTTGGAGAGGAATGGGGGATTTTTGGAAATTTTAGGTTTTCTGAGGAAGAGAGGGAAGGTTGTGGTTTCAGAGAGAGAGAGATTAGAGAGAGGTTGCAGGTGGTGGGATAATGGTGAATGGTTAGATTTTTATGGGGAAGTGGTTATGGGAAGTTGAGAAATGGTAGAGTGGAGTAATGGAGAAAAGTAACCATTGATTAGACAAGTTAGGGAAGGGAGATGACGTCGTGGTCAGTTACCACGTTCGTGTTGCAGAGGGAAATCATTTCTGACACGTCATCACTTACGCATTTGACTTAGTTTAAATCTGCCTTGACTGCCTTCAACTCTGCCCAGACGTGCCCACGTCTAGTGTACACTTGAGACGTTACGACGTCTACCACCTTTTACTTTCTCCTTTCTTCAACCTTTATTCCTGCAAAACAAAAATTAAAAAGACACAAAAATTGTTGGTTAATTAAAAATCATTGGGTTGCCTCCCAAGAGCGCTTGCTTTAAGAGTCTTCAGCCAGACTTTTGCCCTTTTAATTCAAGAATTGTTGAAGGACATTTGGATCTTGTCTCTTTCCAGATGCTCTCCATGATATTGTTTCACACGTTGGCCATTAACTTTGAACATGGTGTTTGTCTTTTCATCAAATAAGTCCACAGCACCATGAGGATAGATTTTCATTAATTTGAAAGGACCTGACCACCTTGATTTCAACTTTCCTGGGAACAACTTTAGCCTTGAATTGAATAGCAACACCTGTTGTCCTTATGCCAATTCTCTCCTTTGGATTCTCTGATCATGCCACTTCTTGGTCTTTTCCTTGTATATTGCTGAGTTTTCATAAGCATGGTGTCTGAACTCTTCTAGCTCATTTAATTGTAGTAACCTTGCCTCACCAGCTTTTGCATGATCCAAGTTTAATTGCTTCAATGCCCAATAAGCTTTATGTTGGAGCTCAATTGGTAGGTGACAAGCCTTACCATAGACTAGCTTGTAAGGAGACATACCCAATGGTGTTTTGTATGCTGTTCTGTAAGCCCAAAGTGCATCGTCCAAGTGTAGTGACCATTCCTTTCTATTGGGACCAACCATCTTCTCCAGTATTCTCTTGATTTCTCTGTTGGATATTTCTGCTTGGCCACTGGTTTGTGGGTGATAAGCTGTAGCAATTCTGTGTTTCACTCCATACTTAGCCAACAGGTTCTCAATTAGCTTGTTGCAGAAATGAGAGCCTTCATCACTGATTATGGCTCTTGGAGTGCCAAACCTTGTGAATATATTCTTTCTAAGGAACTTGCTAACTGATTTGGCTTCATTGTTGGGTAATGCCACAGCTTCAACCCACTTTGACACGTAATCTCATCGCTACGTAATGTATAGATTTCCATGAGACATAGGAAATGGTCCCATGAAATCCATTCCCCATACATCAAACAACTCAACTTCCAGAATGTTTGTGAGTGGCATTTCCTGCTTGCTTGATATATTTCCTGTCCTTTGGCACTTGTCACATCTCCTGACTAACTCATGTGCACCCTTGAATAGTGTTGGCCAATAGTAGCCTGATTGTAGGACCTTAGCAGCTGTTCTGGTACCTCCAAAATGTCCACCATAAGGTCTTTGAATGACACATTGTTGCAAAGACATGGAGTTGTTCTTCCTCGCCTAGACACCTTCTTAGTAACTGGTCTGGACACAATTTGTACAAGTATGGCTCATCCCAGAAATATTGCTTTATAGTGTGGAAGAACCTCTTCTTCTGTTGGTAGTTGAATCCTACAGGCACAATCTTGCTAACAAGAAAGTTAACTATGTCAGCATACCATGGTGCAATACTATCAGACGTTATAACGTTTGACGAAGGTGTCATAGACGTGGTAACGTCTTCAACCACTGAGGCTACTGATAACAGTCTCTCATCAGGAAATTTTTCTCTTATCTTTTCTTCACCTGTGCCTGCATCAACATTCTCAAGCCTAGAAAGATGATCAGCTACTTGGTTCTCCACCCCCTTTTTATCACGAATTTCCAAGTCAAGTTCTTGGAGGAGGAGAACCCATCTAATAAGCCTTGGCTTTGCATCTTTTTTAGCAATTAAGTACTTAATGGCTGAATGATCAGTATAAACAATAACTTTTGCACCTACTAAGTAAGATCTAAACTTATCAAAAGCAAATACAACAGCCAAAAGCTCTTTTTCAGTCACAGTATAATTCAATTGGGCATCATCTAAGGTTTTACTGGCATAATAAATAGAATGAAAATTTTTTCCATACCTTTGCCCCAATACGGCTCCTACAAAGATAATCACTTGCATCACACATCAACTCAAATGGCTTAGACCAATGGAGTGACTATTATCGGAGCGATCACCAAGGCGATCTTGAGCTTGTTGAAAGCTTCATGACATTGTTCATCAAAGTTGAAGACGTTGTCACGTTGCAATAATGCATACTGTGGGTTTTGAAATCTTTGAAAAGTCCTTGATAAATCTTCTGTAAAACCCTGCATGTCCTAAGAAACTTCTGACTCCTTTGATAGTTGTTGGTGGAGGTAGCTTATCAATAACATCAATCTTTGCTCTATCCACCTCTAATCCTTTCTTTGATATTCTATGCCCAACACTATTCCTTCTTGTACCATGAAATGACATTTTTCCCAATTAAGAACTAGGTTGGTTTCTTCACACCTTATCAGAACTCCTTCCAAATTATCCAGACATGCTTTATATGAATCCCCATAGACTGAGAAATCGTCCATAAAGACTTCCATGGAATTCTCAATGAAATCATAAAATAAGGCCATCATGCACCTTTGAAATGTTGCAGGAGCATTGCACAGCCCAAATGGCATCCTTCTGAAAGCAAAGGTACCATAGGGACAAGTGAATGTTGTCTTTTCTTGATCTTCAGGTGCTATGGCTATTTGGTTGTAGCCTGAATAACCATCAAGAAAACAGTAGAAATCCTTGCATGCAAGTTTGTCTAGCATCTGATCAATGAATGGAAGAGGGAAATGATCCTTCTTAGTTGCTTTGTTTAGCTTCCTATAATCCATGCATATCCTCCAGCCTGTTACTGTCCTTGTTGTAATTAGCTCATTTTTATCATTTGTTACCACAGTAACTCCACCCTTCTTTGGCACACACTGAACTGGGCTCACCCAGGAGCTATCACTAATAGGGTAGATGATTCCTGCATCCAACCACTTGATAATCTCTTTCTTAACTACCTCCTTCATTATTGGGTTTAATCTCCTCTGCCCTTCAATGCTATTCTTGGCATTTTCCTCCAAAACAATTCTATGCATGCAGATTGTAGGACTGATACCTTTGATATCTGCCATTTGCCAACCAATTGCCTTTTTATGTCTCTTCAGGGTAGTAATGAGATCATTTTCCTGCTCTTGGGTGAGCTTGGAAGAAATGATCACAGGTAAGGAATCATTTTCCCCTAAAAAGACATACTTTAAATGTTCAGGTAACACCTTTAGTTCCAAGGTAGGTGGCTCTTTAATGGAAGGCACATTCTTCTTAAGATTTGATTCCTCTTGCCCCAAAGATTCGTACCTCTTTGTCCATGACTTTGGGGTAGGGGGCTCAGACGTGACCACGTCTGTATTAGACGTTACAACGTCTAGAGGAACAATTTCTTCTGCTAACAACTTTTGCATTTCATTATTGCCCAGAATCTTCTCCAAATGATCATTATCTTTGTTGAACTGCTTTTGAACCATATGATCAATGGCAACCACATAAGAACATTCCTCTGTGTTTGGATCTGGATATTTGAGCGCATTGAGGACATTGAACTTGACTTCTTGGTCATTGACCCTCATGATCAATTCTCCTTTCTGCACATCAATGATTGTCCTTCCAGTAGCTAAGAATGGTCTCCCCAGAATGATGGGAACTTCTTTATCTGCATCAAAATCTAAAATAACAAAATCCACTGTAAACACAAACTTGTCAACTTTAATCAAAACATCTTCTAGTATGCCTTCAGGATAAACTCTACTTTTATCAGCTAAAGTTAAACTTAAAGAAGTAGGTCTGGCAGTTCCTATACCAAGTTTGTCATAAATGGACTTGGACATCAAATTGATACTTGCTCCCAAGTCACACAAAGCTTTTCCAATGTAAAAATCTCCAATGGAGCATGGTATAGTGAAACTGCCAGGATCCTTGAGTTTTCTAGGAAGCTTATTCTGCATAATTAAACTACATTCCTCAGTTAAAGCAACAGTTTCAAACTCCCCTAGCCTTCTCCTCTTGGTGATGATGTCTTTCAAGAACTTAGCATAGTTTGGCATCTGTTGTAAAGCTTCAACCAAAGGAAGGTTGATGTGTAGCTGCTTTAACATCTCCATGAACTTGCTGAACTGCTTATCTTCATGAGCTTTCTTCAATCTTTGAGGGTATGGTGGAGGAGGATACTCAGGTACAAGCCTAGGCACAATCTTGATTCCTGGTTCAAAACTAGACGTCGTAACGTCTGGGTTAGACATCACAATGTCTGGAGTATCTTTCATACCACTTGTGCTTGCCTCCTTACCTTTCTTTTTCTCTTTCTCTGGCACCTCTTTCTCCTTCTCTGGTACTTCTTCCTCCACAGGCATAGTTGGTTCAGGATATTCAGTACCACTTCTTAAAGAAATTGCATTTACCTGTCCATTTCCCCCATTATTACCATTAGGGTTGGATGATGATGATGGTGTTTCAGTTGTAGAAGGGAGAGATCCATTCTGTCTTTGAGTGAGAGCTGAAGCTATCTGCCCAATTTGATTTTCCACAGTTTTGATTGAAGATTCATGAGTTTGCAGAGTTGTCTTACAATCACTTATGAAGCTTTTCATCATGGCCTCCAAGTTGCTATTGTTGTTATTCTGCACATACTGCCTCTGTTGTTGTTGTTGTTGAGGGGAAATCCGGAGGTATTGCGCAGAGCGATATTCTTTGGTATTCAGCAGTGCATTGTTGTTTCTCCAACTAAAATTTGGATGATTTCTCCAATTTGAATTGTAGGAGTTGGAATAGGGACCATTTCCTTTGTTCTGAGATACAAAGTTTACAGACTGAGGGTTATAGGGACATTCTTCATACACATGCCCTTCTTCACAATATACACAAACTACTCCCCCAGAATGTGTAGGTTCAACTGCTGCAGCAGTCTGCTTCTCAGACGTGGCCACGTTTGGTGTACTCAAAGTTTTGATCATGTTGGTCAAGGTAGCCACTTGAGCGAGTAAAGAGCGATCCTACTTCACTTATTTCATGAACACCGCCTTCTTTCCAGGAGTAAATCTATCAGATGGCCAATGAGAGTTATGGGTGGCTATGTCATCAATAAGCTTGCATGCCTCAGAAAAGGACATATTTAGAATGACACCACCTGATGAAGCATCAAGTATCAACCTAGTAGGGTGATCTAGACCATTATAAAAGTCTCCATTTGGATCACCACAGGAATGCCATGGTGTGGGCACATTCTCGATAATTCCTTCCACCTCTCCCAAGCTTCAAATAATGATTCCCCTTCCCTTTGTTTGAAGGAAGTGATGTCATTCCTCAACTTAGCATTCTTGTTGGGAGGGAAGTACTTTGCAAGGAACTTCTCTGCTAGCTTATCCCAAGTGTGAATTGAATTTGGCTCCAAGGAGTTCAACCAATTTTTGGCCTTATCCTTGAGTGAGTATGGGAAGAGCTTCAATCTAAAAGCATCCTCCGAGACTCGGGGATGATAAAGTTATTCTGAGACATCCGTAAATTGCCTTAGGTGAGAATATGGATCTTCTTGAGGGAAACCTCCAAATTGCCCTGCACTTTGCAGCATTTGGAACATCATTGGCTTGAACTCAAAGTGACCAGTATGGAGGGTTGGTCTTGCAATGCCTGTTTGTAGATGAGCAGGGTTGAGCACGGCATAATCACGCATAGGCCTGTCCCTGTCATTGACCATATCTTGTGGTCCTGCATTGATGAGTTGCTGCCTTTGCCAGTGTTCATCATCAACAACAATCGTCTCTGTATGAGTTTGTGGTCCACGACCATGTCCTCTACCTCCTCTTGGTGTATGTCCACCTCTAGAACCAGTGTTATGATCAGACATGGTTGGGTGTTGTTGCTGTTGTTGTTGCCTCCTTCTTAACTTGTTGTCTCCTTAGTTGCACGAAAGTTCTTTTCAGTTCGATCAAACTCAGTGTGATTCACTCCTTGGTTGGATTGAACTAGAGCTTGAGTTGGAACTAAGCATACGCTGTAACGTCTACCTGTTCAAACACAGAAACAACAAACAACACAGTAAAATTCTTTCAACTTGTGTTCTAATACCTTTGAACAATAAAAGTTAACTACAATCCCCGGCAACGGCGCCAAAAACTTGTTTGCGTTAAGTGTGGTATTCGCAAATATAGTGCAAGTATACACGTCGTACAAGTAATAAAGTGGATTTAAGTACGAGATCGTTCCCACGAGGATTGGTATGCTTTCAAAGTTCAAGTTTCAAAACACAAGAGAATCAAGTAACAAATCGGCAATAAGAGTTGTTTTTAATGCTAAGAATGTAAATAAAGCAAGTAAACAAATGTTGGTTGTGATTATGGATGAGAGATGAGTTGGGTTGTTGCATGCAAATAAATCCTTTCTAGTAAGACGTTATAACGTTTACACGTTATTACGTACAAATGCTATTTTGTACAGACGTGGCCACGTTTGAACGCTGTTGCAAAATAGCTATGCTTTTCAGCACAAAACGTCAGAGTTTTAAGTATAAGAGGTCCTATGTCTAGGTTCTAAATAGGCCCACTCCTGTATTTTAAGCACCCACAGCAATGTTCTATAAACTATTATCCGTTCTATGTCTAGACTTAGATAAAAATGCCTAAATGTCTTTAGTACATCGTTCGTTCATATAAATCTTTGATTTCTTTTCATAGACCATGTCCTGCATTCTATGAATCTACCTATTTTAAGAGGCCAACCTCAAAACAAGTTTGGAAATATTATTACACAAAGATTTAAAACATGGAAACATCAATACTTCATAACATTAACTAGAAATTCATTATAACAAAACAACAACCCAACTACAAAGTGTTTAGCTCATGCTGAGCATCTTTACAGAATGATAAGGAGTAATCCAAATACCATACATAAAAGAAAAGAAACTAAGTGCAAAAGATACACCTAAGTAACTCTTCAGCATGTACGCTGTAGAGACGTTACAACGTCTGAGCCTCACAGTAGTGCAGAAAATAAAACAAAAGTTCAGAAAAGCAAAATACAGAAGTGTGTTTCCAGATCTTCTTTACAAACTATCTCTGAAATTAATGGAGGGATGGTGAAGGGATGAAGATGGAGTGAAATGTATGAATGGTTCTGTATGTGCGTGCGTTCTGCGTGCCTTGAGAGAGAGTTGAGCCTTCATTAAATAGCCTCCTTGCTCACGTGTTGCGATGTCACTTGCCCACCTACCAAGTCTGCTTTCCTCTTCGTGACCGACATCGCATGCTGCTAGTGTTTCTTCCGTGTCGTCACTCATGGGAATAGAAGATCTTCGACTTTTATATCTTTGACCATCATTACTAGCGCCAAAATTGAGATCTTTCACCCTTGCTCTGCTGCTCTGCTATAGACGTGGTGAGGGACGTGGTAACGTTCAGCACTTTTTCCTGCACAAGCACAAGAAGCATCAAAACGCTCTCAAGGGCATCACTTGGTGCCAAAATGCACAGATTTATCTATTTAACCTCTCATTTACTAAGAATTAAGAAATTAACATAAAACTAATTAAATTAACCTTGTATTGCTGGAGAACTTGCATGATTTATTCTTTGAATGAGTATAAATAACTCATATAAATATGAGTTATCAGGGGTCACGGTAAGACTCACTGAGATATGTTATCTCACCCTATCATATGTTGTTGTTTTACAGAGAAACAGGGAAAGAAGAAGGTTGTATGGCACGAGTAGGTGGCGTGTTTATGGAGTTGTGAAGACTTAGTGTCTTTATCCATATTTATTAGTTTCCCTTTTTATTTTGTTTGGATTATGTAACTTGCTTTGTTGCAAAGTTGTGTAAACCGCTTCCGTATTTCCTTTGTTTTGGATATTGAACAGTTGACAGGTTATGTCTTAAGTACTTGAGTTATGAATTAGTTGATAAGTACTTACGTGGTTAACTCTTGATTTGTAATTCAACGAGTTTAGTTTGGTTCAATATCTGAAACAGGAATTTTTATACTCTGATATAAGCTAAAATGTATGTTTTGGTATTTCTATCGTTTAGAAATACTAGGTGTTACATTACACATCGCAAAAATATAAAATAGAAATTGTACCTTTTAGCTAACTTTTGTTTAAGTTTAAAACCTTGTTGTTTTCCCCCAATTAGCAGTCACCACACGATTAATTTCTACTAGAGTGTTTCCCACAGTTGAAGAAATTAAAGTCTCTCCAATTTCACAGTTCAAGAGCATATTATCCAAGTATTACATGATTTGACTCCTTTACTCTTATATTTTTTTCCCATCCCCTTCTTCCTTTCAAAGTCACAAGTCATGATAAACAAAGGGCGTTAATTAGGGGGGGTTTGGAGGGTTTTGGAGGAGGTCAAATTAAAAATAAATTAGGAGAGCGGTTTAGAGGAGTTTAGGGGAATAATTTTTCTCCCCACCACTAAAGAATTAACGCACCCTTATAATTTAGTAAAGACCAAAAACATATTTAAAAATATTCTTTTAATTTGTAACAACTATCTTTTTCATCATTAACAAGTGAATTTTCTATGAAGTTCTAACGTATACTAAGTCTTTGAATCTTAAAAAACACGCAACAAGTTCTCCAAAGAGTGTCACACATCGGTAAAAAAGTCAAGTCATCCCTGTTAGAGTTCAAGACATTACCATCCAAGTCTTATTGACAAGGAAGGGGTTACTTGATTCTTCTCTTAGATTCTAATTTAAGTTTTTTAAAAATAAAAACCTAATAAACTTGTTTTGTAAATGATAATGAAACTGTTGTCGAACTTGAAAGTTAATCGAGAATCGAGGATATCGCAAAACACTCTCAACAGTTATTCCATTTTCTTAGAGCTATTACACTCAAGGAGGAATTATGTCTTTAGATTGTGAGTTTCTTAATTGCTCTACATAGTGTTAAGTCCAAGTTGATTGATTAAAGAGAACTAACCAAATAAAAGTATCAATAAATTGCAAAGAAGATAAGATGCATAAAAGTAGATGCTGTATGCGTCAAAGTAGATGTTGTAAAGTGTGATTGGTAAAAAATTAATTTAAAAAAATTATTTTTTTCTCGATAATCAGATTGATGAAAAATAAAAATTAATTTCAGTAATATATTATGTAAAGTGTGATACTAGCCAATATGTTTTGAGGTACTTTAGAGTCCGAGAAAAAATTAGTTGTTAAAAAAAATATTTTTTCCTCAATAATCGATTGGTGAAAAACGAAAATTAGTTTCGTAATAAATTATGTAAAGTGTGATGCTTGCCAATGTGTTTTGAGGTACTTTTTCAAATACTCAAAGTTCATTCTTCAATATCAATTTTTTTTAACTGTTTGAATAAGCAAAGATTTTCCCAGTGATCAGTTTGGTGAAAAAATAAAATTTTTAAAAAGTATATAAAAAGTACGATATTAAGTAGTGTGTTTTTTGATGTTTTATTGTTTCCAAAAACTTCTACTATTCAAATATGCAAAGTTTGTGCCTCAATAACCGATTTGGTGAAAAAATAATAATTCCGTGCTAAAAAACATAAAGTGTGATGCTAAGCAGCGTGTTTTTGGATACCTTAGAGTTAAAAAAAAATTACCGTTCAATTACTCTGAGGTCGTTCCTCAATAACCGATTTCGTGAGAAATAATAATTTCGTGACAAATATGTACACACTATTTTAGTTTTAAGTCCGCAATTGTCTTTTTTATATAATTATTTTTTTGTTTCATACTTACCTTCAATTTAAGCAAAGTTTTTTCATGTTGCAGTTTAAAAAACAAATTTTACCCAACAACAATTCTATATTAACTAGAGTTTTTACCACATACAATGCACGTGTCAACGCACTAGTTTTCTATGAATGTTGTTGTCAACTGTCATATCACTAAAGCTACAAGTGCAACTCAATAATTCTTCCTACTTGAGTGCTACATAAGGTTGAACCCCCCCCCCCCCCCCCCACCCCACTATAAATTAAAGAGCATGCAAACAAATAAGGACAGAACTAGAAGTATAGTAGTGGACAACTTTTTATCATGTACAATGTTTGGTGAACAATGGACAACACAAGCAAAGAAATATAAAATTTACTATAATTCTTTTTTTTAATATTTAAAATAGGTTTATATAACACATTATAATATAATTATAAAGAAAAATGTGTGGTGGAAAATATAGAAGAGAGATAATGAGAGGGAAAGAGAGAGATGCGATGAGAGGGGTAGAGAGAGGAAGAGAGAAAGAGAGACATGGGGTAAAGAAATCATGTCATGAGAAGATATAAGAGTGAGAGGAGAGCAGTGAGAGTGGGGGATAGAGGATAGAGTGAGGGATTTATTATTGATATCAATCATTATGTTTTAGTTAGTATTTTAAAAATGAATCCCCATGATATAGTGCCGTTGGAAAATAGCATCAACCACGCCTATAAAATTATACCTAAGTTTCGTCCTATAAAAATGCCACCCTTGAGTTTTTTTATTGGTTAAAATTTTAACCAATAAAAAGTTCGTTTTTTAATCAATTGTTAAATAGCCAGTTTAAAAACTTGTTGTAAAATTCATATTTGGCATTGTGCAAAAATTAATGTATTTTTGTACTATGTAATTAATAATCAATTATTTGTTTGGTTTCTAAATTTTTATGTTTAGAAGTAGTTTTTATAAATAAAAAAACATTTCTTCACAATTTATTATGTTGTTTTAGTCCATATAAAACACCCTTTTTGCTTATTTTGGCCCACATTATTTTCTCTTATTTGATATAAAACTACTAAGACTAAAACAAAATATAAGTAACAAAATGAAACAAGAAAAGTACAAGAAACACTTTTAAATTAAAAAACAAAAAATCTGAGGCAAAAAATGACAACTTTTTATATTTAAAAAAAGCAAAAACATATTGAAAAGTTTTCTTTTCATTCTAAATAGAAATCTTTTTCATCATTAAAAAGTGAATTTTCTATGAAGTTGTAACATATACGAAGTCTTTGAGTCCAAAAAAGACATCCGCACAAAAAGTCGTCCAAAGAGTGTTACATACGGCTGAAAAAGTGAAGTCTTTTCCTTGTTAGCATTCAAGACATTGACATCAAAGTCTTATTGACAAGCAAGGGTTTGAAAGTAAAATTTACTTTTCTTAAATTCTAGTTTTTATTTTAAAAAAATTAAAAACTGAAAAAAACTTGTTTTGCAAATAATGAATTTGTTGTCGAGTTGGAAAGTTAGTCGAGGAGATTGGAAAAATGCTCTCAAATGTTATTCCATTTTCTCCAAGTGATTACCTCGAAGGAAGAACTAATACTTAATCTTATAACAAAAATTTCTATGAATGCTAATGAATGAATGTTGTTAAATACTCCCTCCGTCTCATATTAAGTGTCTTCTTTAGAATTTTTCTCTGTCTCAAATTATCTATCACTTTAGAATCTCAATACAACATTTATTATTACTTTCCAACAATACCCTTACTTTATAATATCAATAGTCATGCCATTGATTTAATCAATAAAAGTGTAAGGGTATTTTAGTCCTTCCACATCTTTTTACCATAAAAGTTGCATAACCAATCATTTTCTTAATACCCGTGCATAACCTTAAACGACACTTAATATAAGACGGAGGGAGTATCAACTATGATGTCACTAAAGCAACAAGTGCAGCCCAATAATTCTTCCTATTGGAGTGCTACATACGGTTGAAGAACCCCCCACTATTAATTGTGTGTTTGTATGCATGTTTTCAAACTAGTTTTTAAAAAATTAAAATAACGAAAATGCCTTTTATTTTAACTAGGTATTTTCGATACAACATTTAAAATAAAAATGTAAATTAATTTCCAAAATATAGGATGCAATAATCATTTGATAAGCCTAATTTCTAAATTATAAGGTAATAGGGTTAAGTGTTTTGGATACTAGGATTAGATTTTAATTTAGTAGGATAATAATAATTAGTATTATATAATTCAAACAAAGTATCAAAATTGTTATAACAAAATTGAATATATAATAAGTATTATATAATTCAAACAAAGTGCATCATTGCAAAATAAAATCTGACAGAAAAAGTCCAAGTATGTAGTTCAGTTGGCGATCTAAGAGATATCAAAAAAAACTAAGTAGGTCCAAGTTCAAACCCTGGAAACTAACATTTCTCCCACCACCTTTTACATTCGCGCTCTTATGTTCCGAACACCATTTTTCTTTTATTTCAAGCTTCACTAATCAAATGAACCTTTTTAAATTTATCTGTATGATTTAACTCAATTAACAATTATTAAAATTGTTAAGCTGAATATATATCTCGAGTTTTGAGTGGATACTTCACACTTGTGTGTGTGATTTAGGTACCAAAAAAATTGTTGAAAACACAATCTGACTTACGAAAAAATAAATTAATCTAAAAAATTCATCTGTTAAAGTTTCTACATCGGATAATATTTAACCGTTCTAAAGGTTTACACATAGAAAATAAAAGATTTAGGTTTGGTTTTATAGGTGTGATTGGTGCTATTTTCTACTCACACCGTGACACGTTGACTTATTATTAATAGTATTCATTATCTTTTAGTTATTTTTTAAAAACAAATCCACGTGTTATAGTGTGATTGGAAAATAGCACCAACTGCAGCTACAGAATTACACCTAAATTTTGTCCTATAAAAAATGCCACATGTGACATCTGTGGCTGACGAGGGTGGGTGAATGAACCGAATATGCATCGGAATGAGAGAGATCCTGAGGTTGTGCAGGTATGATACTACATTTGAAGGAAGGTTTAAAAGAATTGATTTGGACTACTTATACATACAAGATGCATCTTCTTTTCGGGAGCCCATCCCATAAGAACTCTATGGTTAAGCATGCTTGGCTTGGAGTAGTAGTGGGATGGGTGACCTTCTAGAAAGTTTTCCGGAAAGCATGCAAGTGAGGAAAAAACATGCTGAAAAGACTCGTGTTGGCTTGTGGGGGGAGTCGACAATCCTAACAAGCAGTCTGGTAACTCAATTGGGAGTGCGAATGCATTGAACATGTACTTGATCCCCATAATACATGGTTCGATTTCCACGGAAGGCAAAAACTCTACATGGGAGGTAGAGAAGGTCATGATGTGCAGTTCTGGGGTAGCCTACTAAAAAAAAGGGCACAGGCTGTTCCACCACACATGAGTTTCTATATTGGTTAAAATTTTAACCAACAAAAAGCTCCTTTTTTCTAATCGATTGTTAAATAGCCAGTTTAAAAACTTGTTGTAAAATTCATATTTGGCATGGTGTAGAAAGCATACCTATCCAAGTCTTGGCATACTTGGATTCCTTTAATGTATTTTTGTACTATGTTTTTTTAGAAGCAAAATGGTTGGTAATTAGTGTGTTAGTTGTTAGAGGGGAGGGGGATTGGATTTTGAACCCCATACGCCAATATTTCTACCAACGATGTCTGTTTCACTCAACAATGTGAACTACCCTTCTGAAACAATGCAATAATCAATTATTTTTGTCCTATTTAATAATCAATTATTTTTGTCCTATTTAATAATCAATTATTTTTGTCTTATTTAATAATCAATTATTTGTTTGGTTTCTCAATTTTTATGTTTAGAAGTAGTTTTTATAAAAAAAAAATATTTTGCTTCGATATTTATTATGTTGTTTTAGTTCATATAAAACACCCTTTTTGTTTATTTTGGCCCATATTATTTTCTATTATTCTATATAAAACTACAAAGACTAAAACAAAATACAAGTAACAAAATGAAACAAGAAAACTACAAGAAACACTTTAAAATTAAAAAGCAAAAAATCAGAGGTAAAAAATGACAACTATTTATATTTAAAAAACCAAAAACATATTGAAAAGTTTTCTTTTCATTCTAAATAGCCATCTTTTTCATCATTAACAAGTGAATTTTCTATGAAGTTATAACATATACGAAGTCTTTTTGAGTCCAAAAAAGACATGCACACAATAAGTCTTCCAAAGAGAGTGTTGCAGACGACTGAAGATCAAGTCTTTGTTGCTAGTGTTTAAGACATTACCATCCAAGTCTTATTGACAAGTAAAGGTATACTTGAAAGTAAAATTTACTTTTCTTAAATTCTAGTTTTTATTTTTAAAAAACTTAAAAACTGATAAATAACTTTTTTGTAAATAATGAATCTGTTGTCGAGTTGGAAAGTTAGTTGAGGAGATCGAAAAAAATGCTCTCAACAGTGATTCCATTTTCTCCAAGTGATTACCTCGAAGGAGGAACTAATACTCAATTATTTGTTAGTGTAAAAAGAATCTTATATCAAAAATTTCTATGAATGTTGTTATCAACTATCATGTCACTAAAGCTAACCCAATAATTCTTCCTATTGGAGTGCTACATACGGTTGAAGAACCCCCCACTATTAATTGTGTGTACTTTGTATGCATGTTTTCAAACTAGTTTTTATAATATAAAAATAATGAAAATGCATGCATTTTATTTTAATAATTAAGTATTTTCGATACAACGTTTAAAATAAAAATGTAAATTAATTTCCAAAAATGTAGGATGCAATAATCATTTGATAAGCCTAATTTCTAATTTATAAGGTAATAGGGTTAAGTGTTTTGGATACTAGGATTAGATTTTAATTTAATAGGATGATAATAATAATAATAATTAATAATAATAATACAAGTTGTAGAGAAACAATTAAATAAACAAAATCAACAATACCCCATTTTTTTTCATAATTTCTATATATTGGGCATTCAAGTGTAGGATATAGTCTTACTTCGCCAAATAATGTAAAAATAAAGAGTATATAATATATCATATTTATTAACCTTTTTTTAACTGAATGTCTGAATCCATTATCCTACCACCATAAGATTTTAGAAATAAATGTAGTCTAAGTCTCTTATTACTCATCGCAAAAATATAAAATAGAAATTGTACCTTTTAGCTAACTTTTTTATTAAGTTTAAACCTTGTTGATTTCCCCCAATTAGCAGCCACCACACAATTTCACAATTCAAGAGCATAATATCTAAGTATTGCAAGAAACTATATATCCCCTTCTTCCTCTCAAAGTCACGTCATGATAAACTAAGAGAGCGGTTTAGTAAAGAACAAAAACATATTTAAATTTTCTTTTCATTTGTAATCTTTTTCATCATTAACAAGTGAATTTTCTGTGAAGTTGTAACGTATACTAAGTCTTTGAGTCTTAAAAAACGTGTAACAAGTCCTCCAAAGAGTGCCACACATCGGTGAAAAAGTCGAGTCATCCTTGTTAGAGTTCAAGACATTACCATCCAAGTCTTATTGACAAGTAAGGGGGGTATACTTGATTAATTAGTATCATTTAGCTAACTTGTTTATTAGGTTTAAAATCTTGTTGTTTCCCCTCCAATTAGCAGCCACCACATGATTTATTCCTACAAGAGTATTCCCCACGGTTGAAGAAAAGTTTCGCGAATCTCATAATCTAAGAGCATATTATCCAAGTATTACATGATTTGACTCCTGTATATATTCGGGACAAAAAGCATAATTAAGCTTTTAAAATATGATATGTGTAATTGTTGTTTTCCCTCTAATTAGCAGCCACCACATGATTTATTCCTACAAGAGTGTTACTCACGGTTGAAGAAAAGTCTCCCAAATCTCACAATTCAAGAGCATATATTATCCAAGTATTACATGATTTAACTCCTTTCCTCATATGTGTTGTTTGCTATCCCCTTCTTCCTCACAAAGTCACAAGTCATGATAATTGCAACTTTGAAAAGTAAGTCATGCAGGATGTTACCAAATAAAAATAACTCAACACCGTTTGGCTTCACCTCAAACATCACTGACCATTGTGATGATAATGGCATCTCTGATCAGGATATTATATTATTTGTTACTGTGATGTTGTTTATGTTTGGTTTTAGTTCTTGAAACTTTGGACCATTTTGATTTAAGCCCCTGAATCATTGACAATAAGGACTAATTTCAAAAATAGATATTTGTTAGAGGGAAATAAGCAAAAATAAAATTATCGTTGGACGAAAAACAAAATATAGAAATTACATAGATCAAAATAAATAAAAAAATCCAAGAACGAGAAACAAAAACTGATATATATGCAGGGACAAAAGCATAATTAAGGGAAACTACGCAATCTGGAAATCTAAAGATGATTTCTAAGTCGCCCTCGGGTTCGCATCCGACTTTAAAAGTTCAAAATATCCGACTTTAAATCATGTTTTTCCACTAATTAAAGGAAACTACACAATCTGGATATCTAAAGAAGATTTCAACTGTTTTTTTTTCATAAGTGGAGCACCAAGCGCAGTTTGCCCGTTGCGGCTAATTACATGCTGGTTTTGTGGTTTGTCTGAGTACATGAGAGTGTTTGTGGACGTTCAGTTATGTTGAAGGAGACTGGGGATATATGAAATTGTTGATCCTGTCACTTAATATATACACAATTATGATTATGATTTGAGATGTCTCTCTGTTTCCATAAACTACCAGCAACTAAGACATTATTAAAAACGAAACATCATAACTTATTTGGAGTGCATGGATCTATGAAATTGTTTATCCATGCACTCCAAATAAGTTATGATGTTCCGTTTTTAATAATGTCTTAGTTGCTGTGTCAAAAAAAAGTTTTAGTTGTATATACTATGTCAGGCATGTCATCTCATGAGCATTGGGCTACCACCTATCAGAGTTTAGCGCAAGTGGTTGATGTGCATTGTGTGAGAATGTTGTAAATTTTAAGCTATCGAGTTCTATTACATTACCATTGATAAAAATGAACGAGTGAACGTTCAATTTGGTTCATATACTAGCACTTTCCTCAACTATCCATTTCTATAGAACACAATAAATAGTCTTTAAAATTAATATTTTATTATAACAAACAAATTAGTTCCTCAACTATCCATTTCTTTCCTATTTTGAAAGTATTTAAGTGGTTAATTTGATCGATTTAAAATAGTTTACAGACTATTATTTATTTTGTTTTTATAGTTCAAGAACTGAATTGAAAAGAGAGTGATAGTTTAGAAGATCAAATTGATAGTTTACTCAAATTTACCAAGTCTTCCAAGAAACTAAACAAGGGGCAACTCTCAAGTGCAATCTCAATTTGTCATATGAGTTAACCAATAAAAAAGTTCCTTTTTTTTTAATCGATTGTTAAAAGCTAGTTTTAAAGAAGTAGTTTTTATAAATAAATAAATATATTATTTTGGTTCGATATTTATTATTTTGTTTTAGTCCATATAAAACACCCTTTGTTTATTGTGTCCCTCATTATTTTCTTTTATTCTATAAAAAAACTACAAAGACTAAAACAAAATACAAGCAACACAATGAAATAAGAAAAGTACAAGAAAAACTTTAAAATTAAAAAGGAAAAAATCAGAGGTCAAAAATGACAACTATTTATATATAAAAAAACCAAAAACATATTGAAAAGCTTCCTTTTCATTCTAAATAACTATCTTTTTCATCATTAACAAACAAATTTTCTATAAAGTTGTAACATATACGAAGTCTTTGGGTTCAAAAAAGACATCCACACAAAAAGCCCTCCAAAGAGTGTTACATACGGCTGAAGAAGTGAAGTCTTTTCATTGTTAGTGTTCAAGACATTACCATCTAAGTCTTATCGACAAGTAAGGGTATACTTGAAAGTAAAATTTACTTTTCTTAAATTCTAGTTTTTTTTTTTGAAAAATTTAAAAACTGAAAAGGAAAAAAAAACTTGCTTTGTAAATAATGAATCTGTTGTCGAGCTGGAAAGTTAGTCGAGGAGATCAGAAAAATGCTCTCAACTGTGATTCCATTTTCTCCAAGTGATTACATCGAAGGAGGAACTAATACTCAATTATTTGTTAGTGTAAACAGAATCTTATAGCAAAAACTTCTATGAGTATGCTAATGAATGAATGTTGTTATCAACTATGATGTCACTAAAGCTACAAGTGCAGTCCAATAATTCTTCCTATTGGAGTGCTACATACGGTTGAAGAAGCCCCCCACCCCCACTACAATTCAAAAGCATCCAATCCAATTATCAACCACCACACGATTAATTTGTACTAGAGTGTTGCCCACGGTTGAAGAAAAGTCTCTCCATTTTCACAATTCAAGAGCATATTATCCAAGTATTGCATGATTTGACTCCTTTACTCTTATATTTTTTTCTATCCCCTTCTTTTCATTTGTAACAACTATCTTTTTCATCATTAACAAGTGAATTTTCTGTGAAGTTCTAACGTATACTAAGTCTTCGAGTCTTAAAAAACGAGCAACAAGTTCTCCAAAGAGTGCCACACATCGGTGAAAAAGTCAAGTATCCCTGTTAGAGTTCAAGACATTACCATACTGCTGCGGGTGGGCCTGACGCAGCCCACCCGACAAACCGCCGCGGATTTGGCCCATACCACCAGGGTGGTCAGATCCTGATCAACCTCACGTTGGATGGACAGGATTCCTTACATACTCCCGTCAACGGACAGGATCATGTCCCAGAAGATCTAACGGCTCATGGCAACTCGGTGAACAGTATTTATTCTGTAAGTCAGACACTGACAAGGTAATTAATTCTTACCCAATATTACGATTCTCGCCGCTTCACCCCACCGACTTGGGCGTCGGAGTGCAATTGCAGGTACACCACCAGCTCGGGCAGGAGAAGGCGTTCAACTGCTTAGGCGTCTCACCTGCTCACTACTTGAAGGTCTACGACAGATCACCATCCAAGTCTTATTGACAAGTAAGGGGGTATACTCGATTCTTTTCTTAAATTCTATTTTAAATTTTTGAAAAATTAAAAATTAAAAAACTTGTTTTGTAAATGATAATGAAACTGTTGTCGTATTTGAAAGTTAATCGAGGATATAGCAAAACACTCTCACAGTGATTCTATTTTCTTAAAGCGATTACACTCAAGAAGGAATTATGTCTTTAAATTATGAGTTTCTTAACTACTCTGCATAATGTTAAGTCCATGTTGATTGATGAACGAGAATCATAAACCAAAGAATAGTATCAATAAATTGTAAAGAAGATAAAATATGTAAATATAAAAATTCTTATCAATTGTAACAATTCTATCTTTTCCATCGGTTTTTTTGACAAGAATCTTTTCTGTCATTAACAAGTGAATTTTCTGTAAAGTTATAACATACACAAAATCATTGAGTCATAAAAAAACACGCAACAAATCCTCTAAAGAGTGCTTCATATCGGTGAAGAAGTCAAGTCTTCCCTCCTACTAGAGTTCAAGACATTACCATCCAAGTCTTATTGACAAGTAAGCGTATATCTGAGTCTTTTCTTAAATTCTAATTTTCAATTTTTGAAAATTTAAAATCTAAAAACTTGTTTGATTAGTCATTTTATTTTGCCTTTAATGTATTTTTGTGCTATTTAATAATCAATCATTTGTTTTGGTTCTCAATTTTTAGGTTTAGAAATAGTTTTTCCAAAAACAAATATTTTGGTTTGATATTTATTATTTTGTTTTAGTCTAATATAAAACAGCCTTGTTTATTTTGGCCCTCAGTATTTTATTTTATTCTATATAAAGTTACAAAGACTAAGACTAAAACAAAATACAACTAACAAAATGAAACAAAAAAAAAGTACAAGAAACACATTAACATTAAAAAACAAAAAAAAAAATCAGAGGTAAAAAATGACAACCATTTATATTTTTGTAAAGACCAAAAACATATTCAAAAATGTTCTTTTCATTCGTAGTAGCTATCTTTTTCATCATTAACAAGTGAATATTATGTGAAGTTGTAACGTATATGAAGTCTTTGAGTCCAAAAAAAACATAATCTTCCTACAAGTTTGTCAAAGAGAGTTACATACGGTTTAAGTCAAGTCTTCCCTGCTAGAGCTCAAGACTAATATACAAGTCTTATTGACAAGTAAGGGGGTATATATACTTGATTCTTTTCTTAAATTTATTTTTTTATTTTTGAAATAGTCAATAAATAGGCCTAATTCCTAAACTATAGGTAATAGGGTTAAGTTTTTTGAATAGTAGAATTAGATTTTAATGGTAGGATATTAATACAAATTGCAGAGGAACAATAAAATAAACAAAATCAAGAATACCTCATTTTTCTCATAATTTCTATATATTTTCCGAGTTTGAGTTTCCAAGTGATATATATATATATATATATATATATATATATATATATATATATATATATATATATATATATATATATATATAGTCTCACTTCACCAAACAATGAATAAAATAAAAGTTCTTACATTCGCCTATTACCCTAAGGATTTATAAACAAATTTAGTCTAAATCTCTAATTACACATCACAAAAATAAAAAATAAAATAAAAGTAATATATTTCCCCCAAATTAGCAACAACCACACAATTTATTCCTACTAGAGTGTTACATACGGTTGAAGAAAAGTCCAAGTGCACTCAATTGTTAGTGTTTTTATTTTGGCGCTTGTTTTTCCCACACCCCCTCCTACTCGAAACACACCCCATAAGGGTGTGAAAAGACCAAAAGACCAGGCAAAACCTATTTTTTTCACAAATTTTCACCTGTTCGAACACGGGCCTTCGAACAGGTTCGAATGACATTGTTCGTGTGTGTTAAATCTTGACTTCACACTCTCTTTGGGCGTTTTTCACCTGTTCGAGTGAGGTCATGCGAACCTGTTCGCATGACCTTGTTCGAACCCGTTCGAACGACCTCGTTCGAGTGTGTTAAATATTGACTTCACACCCTCTTGTGCGTAATTTCACCTGTTCGAACGAGGTCATTCGAACGTGTTCGAACAAGGTCGTTCGAACAGTCTTTAAACACATGAACTCAGCGTTTCACGCGAGGTTATTTTTGGAATAAAATTTGTTAAGGGGTGTGAAAGAGTAGGAGGGAGTGTGGGAAAAGCAATGGCCTTTATTTTTTGTTATCACCTTGTTCCTCTTAGTGTCACAAGTCACGATAATTAGATCTTTGAAATGTAAGTCACGATAACAGTAACTCATCACTATCAGCAATTTTAATCCTCATGAACTGTAATACATAGTTAATAAATCTGGCTCACTATACACTCAAGTCTAAATATAAAAATAAATATATAGTGATATACCTTGTTGTTAATAATGAAATTATACGACTAATTTTTAATTTATAAATATATAGTGATATACCTTGATGTTAATAATATTGAAAAAATTATGTTTGAAGGATACTTAAGTACATGACAAAATGATGTGTGTACTGTAGAGAAACGTTTTGTTTGAGGTTAGGTTACTTATAAATAGAGGCTAATCAATTGAATTGTTACATCCAACTTCCTCAAGAGAAAGAAAAGTTTGAGTTCCTAAAACAGCCAATTTCCATATTTCTTTTTTCTAAATGGGGTGGTTTTTTCTATTTCCTCATTTTACCTTTTACTTGTTTTTGTTGCTCACTCACTTTCCCTCCTCCCACAGTACTTACACACTTTGCAACCATCATGATAGTTCTGCCTTGCTGCAATTCAAGAACTCATTCATTATCAGCACTTCAGATTATTATGAGTGTGATAGTCCCTCTTTTACTTCCAAGACAGAATCATGGAAAAATGGCACAGATTGTTGCCAGTGGGATGGAGTCACGTGCAACAACCTGTCAGGTCACGTGATTGGTCTGGACCTTAGTTGCGGTCGTCTTGAAGGTAAATTATATCGCAATAGCACTATCTTCCAGCTCAGGAACCTTCAACAACTCAACTTGGCTTTCAATAACTTTTCTGGTTATTCACTACATTCTGGAATTGGTGATCTTGTGAGTCTCACACACCTAAATTTATCAAACTCTGAAATTGGTGGTGATATTCCTCTTGCAATCTCTCACTTGTCAAAATTGGTATCACTTAGTCTTGGCAATGGTGGAGAATTTAATGATGAACCTTACTTGTCAATGAGCCTTGATCCATTCACATGGAAGAAACTCATTCTTAATGCAACTAATTTAAGGGAGCTTCATTTGGATGATGTGAACATGTCTTCAATCAAGGTGAGCTCTTTGTCATTGCTAATGAATTTGTCATCCTCTTTGGTCTCACTTACTCTATCAAAGACCGGATTGCAAGGAAATTTTCCAATTGAGATCCTCTCATTACCTAATCTTCGAGAACTAGATTTGTCTTCCAACAACGACCTTAGTGTCCAGCTTCCAAAGTCCAACTGGAGCTCTCCTCTAAGGTACTTGGACCTCTCTATAACTGCTTCCTCAGGAGAAATTCCAAATTCCATAGGCCATTTGAAGTCTCTTAACCATTTAAGTCTTGATGCATGCTATTTTGTTGGATTGATTCCTCCATCTTTAGGGAACCTCACTCAAATGACTCACTTGAGCCTCTCATACAACAACTTTCAAGGTGAGATGCTATCCTTACTTTCAAATCTCATACATCTCACTCACTGTGTTCTTGGAGATAATAACTTTAGTGGTCCAATCCCCCCTGATGTGTTTGGGAAGCTTATCAAATTAGATGGGATCGATCTTTCCTCTAACAACCTAAGTGGCCAAGTTCCATCATCATTATTTACTCAACTTTCTTATTTAAATTTAGTATCTAATAATCTAGTAGGCCCAATTCCAAATGAAATAACCCAACCTTCAAAATTAGTTGCTCTATTTCTGGGTGACAACATGTTAAATGGAACAATTCCGCAATGGTGTTATTCCTTGCCATCGTTGAAAGTTTTGGGCCTCAATGACAACCGGTTCACAGGATCAATTGGTGAATTCTCAAACTCTTTGAATGAGTTGGATCTCTCTAATAACAAGCTACAAGGTGATTTTCCTATTTCAATATTTAAATTTGAAAATCTTACCGACTTAAGATTGTCATCAAATAGCTTGAGTGGTCTTGTGGACTTTCACCAATTTTCAAACCTTCAAAAACTAGAATTCCTTGATCTTTCCAAAAATAATTTTCACTCCACTAACAACACCAACAACAGTGCTGACTACATCTTACCCAACCTTGAATATGTAATTTTATCATCTAATAATATTAGTAGCTTTCCCATATTCATAAAGGCACTTCCAAATATGCAAAAATTACATATTTCTAACAACAATATTCAGGGGGAAATTCCCAAGTGGTTTCACAATAAGCTTTTAAACTCGTCGGAGTACATTGATTTAATTGATCTCAGTTTCAACAAGTTCCAAGGGGACCTTCCAATTCCATCCAATGGCATTAGTTACTTTTTAGCCTCAAATAACAACTTCAGTGGAGACATTGCTTCGAGATTGTGCAATGCAAGCTCCTTAAATGTGCTCAATTTGGCACACAACAACTTAACAGGCGTGATTCCACAATGCCTAGGATCATTACCTTCTCTTTTGGTGTTGGATATACAAATGAACAACCTTTATGGAAGCATGCCTAGAAACTTTTCCAAGGGAAATGCATTTGAGACTATAAAGTTAAACGGAAACCAATTGGAAGGACCATTACCACAGTCTTTGGTTCATTGCACAAACCTCGAAGTTCTTGACCTTGGAGACAACAACATAGATGATGCATTTCCCAATTGGCTAGAAACTCTGCAAGAGTTGCAGGTACTCAGTTTACGATTAAACAAACTTCATGGTACAATCACTTGCTCTAGCATGAAGTATCCTTTTCCCAAACTGAGAATTTTTGATGTCTCCAATAACAATTTTAGTGGTCCCTTGCCAACAACATGCATCAAGAACTTTCAAGGAATGATGAAAGTGAATGACAGCCAAACTGGTCCACAATACATGAATGATAAATCTGGGTACTATAATGATTCTGTAGTGGTCATAATGAAAGGTATATCTGAGGAACTAACTAGGATATTGACTATCTTCACAACTATTGATTTATCAAATAACATGTTTGAAGGAGAAATTCCTGAAGTCATTGGAGAATTACATTATCTTAAAGGTCTTAACCTTTCACACAATGGCATCACAGGTACCATTCCACAAAATTTGAGTAATTTGATAAATTTGGAATGGTTGGACCTCTCAAGGAACAAACTTATGGGTGAGATTCCCGTGGCTCTAACAAATTTGACTTCCCTCTCTATATTGAACCTTTCACAAAACCAGTTGGAGGGAATGATACCTACAGGAAAACAGTTTGATACATTTGGAAATGATTCCTATGAAGGAAATCCCTTGTTATGTGGATTCCCTTTGTCAAAATCATGCAAAAATGATGAAGAGAAACCACCATATTCAACAATTGAAGATGAAGAGGATTCGGGATTTGGCTGGAAAGCAGTGGCAATAGGATATGCATGTGGAGCAGTATTTGGGGTGCTTATGGGATATAATGTTCTCTCGACGGGGAAACCCAGATGGCTTGCGAGACTTGTTGAAAGTGTGTTCAACACAACACTGAGAAGGGCAAACAAGAGAGTCCGTGGAAATCGCAGAGGAATGAATTAGTTTGATTTCATGTTGTTTGTAATTTGAACTTATCTGTTTAAGGAATGATGTTAAGTCTTACCTTGTTTGTTACCTTTGTGTTATATACGTTTCAAGTTGTCGTACAAATAAGAAAATTAGTATAATTCATTGCTTTCTTATTGTTTTTCAAGTAATCTATCGCCAATTATCTCAATAATAACTTGGTGAAAGGCCTTAGTGCGTAAGTTTTGCATTCAAATGCTGGTGTATAAGCTAGCTTCATTAGCAAGGCCCTAATCATCTAAACATATTCCCTTGGATCTGAAGTGTACTTTTTTGCATAATTATGCAGAAAAACAATGTGAATTGTTATTTATAAGAATTAACTATTTCCTGGTTTATTACATATATAAGTACTATAATAGTAATGAACTATATATATAGAGTAGTTCCCCCAACCCAAACTTTTCATAAATATGTTGTTTTATGATTTGGGGAATCAAATTTTCTGAAATCCATATAATCATTGTAAATGCTTATAAGTGTGGTGCTTTTCAAGCATTATTAGATGTTCCTAAGATTTGTTATGTACAAAGTCACAGTGCTCTTAAATGACTTTACTAATTCATTTTGTTCCCTATGCTCCTTCTTCAAGCCACTATTGTAATTTGTACATCTATGCGGCTAATTTTGTCTCTTTATTTGGAGCTTCTGTAATTTAAACTATTTGGTTACTGATCAAAACAATCAATTTTACCTCTTATGTTGGTAAAGGAATTATATTGGTTTAGTTGTTCCCAACAAGGTTGGGCCTGTAAATTGTATCCTTTGTTCTAGCTTAGATTGCAGAGGTTCTAAAATGAATTGTTGGTGCATTATTTCTCAACTAACTTGACAACACTTTGTACATGAAGTTAGACAATGGCAAAGGGAAGGGAAAGGGAGCTAGAAGGAAATCAACATATATATGAAATGCAAACAAAAATGACACACAAAATGGGTCAAAACAAGAAAATGGGTTTCACCTACCTAGCTGCTCCTTCTCTATTTTGCTTTCAGGAATGATTTCTAGTTTAAAAACCAAAAATTTGTGGAACAGGATAATCAGAGACCAATTTGTTTCAAAGTGCGTGGAGATTGATTTGTCCCTTTTTAAAAAAAATCACAGATCGTGCACCAAAAGCGCCAAATTGAAAAAATTGAGGGACAAAAATTGTTAATAATTTTTCTTTGAAGGAAATAATCTCAGGCCATTTCATTAATTAGAATATTCGAAATACAAAACGGTATAATAAGTTGAACTTGGTGATTAAGAAAAGATTGAAAGCATACTGCTGTTTGTTATGAAAGAAGAACACATTGGCATTGTACGAACAAAACTCGAGAATACAGTTGTATAAAGTTAAAAAAGAATCACGACATGCAGAGATGATAATTCTAAGTTCTGTATGTAGCCTGAGTTTTCCTTTTACCGTGTCAACAACGTGCTTGCAATCAATTGGTACAACCCCATTTGCGGTAACCATCCTAAAGCCTCCAACAAACCGAGAGAGCTTCAATCTCTGGAGGTGGTAACGGCGTCAATAAAATGGAAGGATCAATATTTCATTTGGAAGCATGTATATTTATGGTTGGATCTGCAGGGTGAATATTTATATAATTATGCAGATTATTTCCTTTGGCTAGGAGATGTGTGCATAGGTCATAAAGCGAAGAAGTTAATTACTTAATTTGGTTAACCACTTATTAGTGTTTTTGGTTGTACCAGAACAGCCTAGTTTTCAGAAATGAGGAAGCTAACATTGCATCAGTTGTTATTCACATAAAGAGTCTATTATGGAGTTGGTTTATATAAAGAGTGGGTAGTAAACATAATTTTTTGGTGACATCTTGGTGGACTAATCCACTTGTGTGCTTAAACAATGTATAACTTCTCTATGTTGTTTGGGGTTGAGCACCCTTAGTGCTCCTTATAATGAAGGATCAAAATCGCATTACAAATTAAGAAAGTTAGGGGACAAAAAAACAATTAATCCTGAATTTAATGTGTGAAAAAAAAGGGAGAATAAATTCAAAATGAGAAAAAAAAACTTAAAGTAAAAGAGAGAAGAATAGAATATGTCTAAAAAAAAAATGGACAGCCTATTTATGTAAATAGATAGTAAATTTTCCTAACTCAATCACTCATCCTATGATTCCTATCTGATTCTTGAACACTTTGTTCATCATTCTTTGGTAAGTGACGCCGACATTCTTGAGTCTGAAGGGCTTCCTAGATTCGCAGCCTTCTAGCTGATCTCCACCGAGGATGACCATGGCGATGGGTCTTCCTCTGGATTTTCGAGTCTCTTCCTTTTCTGTATCTTCACTATCGTCCTCTTTGAAGGCCTTGTCGACATCGTTCACCATAGCTTTACCCTTACGAGGCGACCTGGATCTTCCACGTGGAGACTGGGGCCTTTTGCGAGAGCTTCATGGCTCGTCCCCGTCTTGCTTGACATATTGTGAGAGCTTTCCTTTTTGAATCAATTCCTCAGTGTCATCTTTCAAGGCACGGCAGTCGTTGGTGTCATGTCCATTGCTCCGGTGGTAGCGACAGTACTTCCTAGAGGGCCTCTAACCTTCCTTCAGCACCAGAGGCTTTGCTGGTCTTTTGATGTTTCTAAATTATGTGTTTGCACACTCCGCTAAGATCTTAGCCCGGGAGGCGTTTAAAGGGATGTGCTCGTTGAAGCGACAAGGTTGGGACTCACATATTGATCCTCTTGTGTCCCTCTTGGGACAGGACTCTCTGACTTTTGTCTCCCTCCCAGTTCCATTTTTGGCCACTGTAGGGTAGGCCATGTCATCTTCCTCGTAGTCCATGTACTTTTGGGACCTTTGGAGGAACTCTCCTAGGCTCTTAGGTTTGTTCAACCCAATGTCCACCTGGAACAAGCTTCCCTTTCGCAGTCGCCCTTCATCCAGAAAAGTCTTTGCTCATCATCAAGATTCCAAACATGGGAAGCTTCTTGGTTGAAGCTCTCCACATATTCTCTGAGGGACTCGTTCTCATCATGCTCGGCGGCTCGAAGTACTTCTTCGGCATGGAGACCTACAGCATCTCGAACCTACAATCCTGGTAGGCAATGTTCTTACACGAGGATGGTGCAGCTCGGTAATGGCATTCGCTCGTGCGAATACCCCTTCCCGCTCAACCTGAGTGAGCCATTGTCTGGGAGAGGTCGTTTCAGAGGCTTAGGATTTGTCGGACTACCAGGGTGTTAGCCTGTATTTTCAAACAGGCTAAATAAAGGCAGTCAATAAGGTTGACTTAGGTACTTTAAAGAGAAGATTGGTGGTCTTCGACGCTCAAAGATGGTTTTCGACTATCACAAGGACTTGGCGAAGAGCGAAGACATGAAGGCCACGATTTGACGAAGGACTAAAAGCTAGAAGTGAATTCGCGCAAGGGAAACACCGTCGAATTGTGTTTTAAAGATGCAGTCGAAGGGCGTGATTTTCACGTTGTCAAAGCACTGAGCAGTTTATTTAATCAGTTATTGTTTTTAAAATTCAAAATTGTTCAGTTACTTTGTTTCCCTCTCTGTATATATACCAGTTTTCCATATGGAAAACGGGTCACAATCCCAACATACAATTTCTTACGCTCAAACTTCCAAATAGCTAGAGAAAATCGAGCACAAGAAGCGAATGTATGGATGTGCACCAACTCTTTACATTTCTATGCAATTTAAGTTTCTTTCTTTGAATTTTCAATTGTCTTTTCTTTTATTTTCTCTTTACGAATTCCTTGGTGTTCAAGGCAATTCCTTGTTTCTTTTGTTTCCTTTTGTTTGGTTACGCGAAGAACACCCTTTTCTTACTACGAATCATACAAGAACTTAAGCACAATATGTCCTGAGATTCACTGGTTGATCTCGCAAGTAATTAATTCAGACCAGCGGTTGTTTACCAAATTTCACCAGTAAACAAATTGCACGCCTTGATGGGACCGATTGTGCTAAGTCTTTCCATATTTGAATAATTCGTGGTTCAGTTTATGCATTTGAGAAGTGGAAAAACAATTTCTACAATGACACGTTCAGGTTCAAACAATGCCTCAACATCAAATGCACAAAATCCACAGAATTCTCAAGAACAAGCGTCACAAGGTGATGCTAACGCTGCAACCGTCGTAGGGGTAACTGCTCCTATGCCTGTTTTGACACCAGTTGGAGTAACCGCTCCCGTGTCTGTGTCAAGTTCTGCAGCAATATCACAACCATTAGTAATAGGTTCATCAACGAACCCCTTAATGGTAAATCCTATGGTCGGAAGTTCTTTCGACACAAGGTTTCAAAATCTCTCACAGTTTAGCGGTTATCCATATGGTATGCCAACGGCTATGATGGCAGGCCTTCAAACAAACATGTCAACATACGCAGATACGATGGGAACCACTTTCTCCCCGATACATGGTTCTCCAGAGAGTGTTTTTGGTCGAAATGCTCAACCTACTTTAACTACATCATCATTGTTGGCACTTAGACAACAAATGGATGATAGTAATCATGACATGGTTAATATGTTGACTCAAGAGATAGGTACTGTGTTTAATCCATTGATTCAAGACACGAACCAGAGTTACCAAATGTTGGCTAACCAAATAGGTAGAATTGCAGACTTCTTTGGTACTCCACCAGTGCAAAACCAACTCGTGCCACAAATTCAATGAATAGGCATGGTGAAGTTCCCGTGGAACTGTGCCACGACCAATGGCCATTGAACGACTGTGGCAAGGGAAGCCAAGCGATCCTCAAGTAGTTTTGGTTAATAGGGGTCAAAATCTTTGTGAAGTAGTTAGACAAGTGCAACAAAATAATTTTGGTCTTGAATAACTCCGACCAACCTTGTTTAAACCGAATAGTTTTGGTTATTTCACCTTTGTGGAAAATGTGCTACAAACCGAATCGCTTGAGGGTGGAAAATCCCAAAGTTCACAAAATTATTTGGAGAAACTAGCGAATCAATCGTCGAACACGTTGTTCAGTTATGTAATCGAGCGGGGATTTGATTTCATAATGAGAATTTGAGACTTAAGTGTTTCCCAAATTCTCTAACAAAGAATGCTTTTATGTGGTTCACTACTCTTCCCCACATTCTATATTTAATCAAAGCGAGTTAGAAAAAGCATTCCATGAACGATTTTATATGGGCTAATAAAATTAGCCTTAAAGAAATTGGCGTTTCGACGCAAAATGGTGAAAGTCGATTGATGATTATCTCAATAGGTTTACACTTCTCAAAGCAAGGTGTTTTACTCAAGTGCCTGAACATGAGTTAGTCGAGATGGCTGCGGGTGGATTAGATTATTCTATAAGAAAGAAGTTAGATACTTCCCACCTGAGAGACATGGCACAACTTGCTGATAGAGTTCGACATGTCAAAAGATTAAAAGCTGAAAAAACTAGAACTAACAAGTTCAGTAAGAAAGAAAAGGTCGCTTATGTTGAACAACATGATAGTGACCAAGAGTTCGACATTTCTTATGAAGAAATCGAAGAGGAGGTTAACGTTGCTGAATTAAAACCTGGACCTCCTTATGCTTGTAAAGTGTTAAAGCCTTCAGATGGGAAAAATCCTGTCGAACCAAAAAATGATAGATTTGTTGCAAAAACTTACTCTTTTGATGTTTCAAAATGTGATCAAATATTTGATCTATTAGTTGCTGATGGTCAGTTAATAGTGCCTAAGGGCCTAAAGATACCGCCATTAGAACAACAAAAGAAAAGAGGTTATTGCAAATATCATAATTATTTAGGCCATAACACTGCTCAATGTGTTCTTTTCAGGGATTTAGTTTAGAAAGCACTGAATGAAGGAAGGCTGAAATTTGGAGACAAAACAAAGCCTTCAATGAAGATAGATACTGATCCTCTTCCATCGGCAGAGGCCTTCTATGCTGAACCTTTTGAGATTCACATGGTCGAAGCTGTAGAGGTTGCCACTACGAGCAATGCTGTCAAAGTAGTCACTGACATCCCAAAAGCTGATGTCGAAGTGGTCACTGAAGACAAGTACAATGAAAAAATGCAAGTGGTTTACCTGTAACACCCCCTTATCTAATCAATTCGAATCTACTAAGTTAAAATCAGAGTTTCAAAATCCACTCAAAGGAGTGCTACATTTGGTGATTTAAAAAGGAAAACAGAAATTCAATTAAGTTCAAGTAGTTGCACAAAGATTATACTAAGCATGCAATCATGCGCATCACCTCGCAAAAGTGGTCTAAGCCCACAACATAAGGCACCTCGGCCAGTAAACATTGAGTCATATTACATAACACATAGTTACAACAAAATGTGATAGTTTTCAGTTCAAAAGACTATCTAGCAAAATATACACAAGATCAGCATAAAAGCACAAAATAATCTACTCGGCCCCAAACCCGGTGTTACACGACTGGAGCAGAACACGATCGAATTGAGCTAGGCACAACCAATCACTCATGAGTACACGCAAGTTGCCACGAGAGCAGCAACATAAAGCGACTAGGGTGAGTCTCTTAACACAAGTAATATAATGTGAAGAAAGCTTAAGGTTAGAGATAGCACTAAAGCACCTCGGTTCAACAATTACTGACTCACTCACCGATAGTTCAATTAACTACAACAAATATCAATCACTCAAACACAACAAATCATGTAATGTATGCATGTATGCAACCCATCCACGTGGCCTTATGCAACGAGGTACCTCCACCGTCGTTATTTAGCCGTCGGCTCTCCGTCGTTAACTCCGTCGTTATATGGAGACCGAAGTCCTACCATATCGAGGCCGAGACCTCCTCCGTCGTAATATGCACATGAACATGTGACTTCATGACAAATACAATCACACACAAATCAATCATAACGTATGTGAATGTTTACACCGTCGTTCACCGTCGTTACTCGCCGTTCTACTCCGCCGCTCTACTCGCCGCTCATACCGACGCGTCTACACCATCTAGACATCCTCACGGGGCTAAGGTCGACCTACAACACCTGGGTAGAACCACCCAGGACCTACAACCGACCTCTCAGTCACCTCGGCACTCCATGGTGGACTAATTGTCACACCGAGGACCGCAACGACACTTAGGGACCAAAATGTCACCTAAGGACCAAAATGGACTTAATCGCTCCCAGTGGCGTCCCACAATGTGCTAGGCAACATTGGCGCCTAACAACACCTCGGCACACTATGTGTGTACCTCGGCTAACCACACAACATCACCTCTCAAGACACTATGTGTGTACCTCTACTAACCACACTCACACCCTCAACTCGGTAACGCGCTCACGCCACGCACTCCTTACACCAAAATCATCTAAGTCATGGGAATTCACTTCTCGGTATTCCTGGTTCGGTTCACTACACTTAGGCACTGGGCGTTTCACCTCGGTGACGCTACTACCTCTACCGAGGACCTCTACACCTCGGTAACCCCAAGACGAAACACCTACACTTCGGTTTATGCGTCCCCTTCCCTCGTTAATGGTTTTAGACACATACTCTCCTCAAAACTCACCAACAGACTCTCAACACTAAGACACTCTAGCGTTGACTTCCTCAACTCGCCTCTCACTCTGGTGAAGGGTACTTCCCGGTTTTACGCGCGTAATAAAGGCGCTTAACTCCCATTTTACTTCTTTTACTCTGTTTCTCTACTTAGACTCAACATGCAACTCGTTTCCAGCATCATCACACTCATGCACACTCAGATACTCACTCCATCGTCTCCGATCCTCTCCCTAACTCTACATGCAAGCTCATTTTCTTCACACTACACTGATTTACACACTGATGCTTCACCATGCAAAGCTCACTTCGTACCACACAGAACAGAGAGAGTTACACTCCTCCCTCGTTCCCAACTGATCCACCGTCGTATCTCACCATAAATCACAGCAAAGAGCAAAACACAGCAAAGATACATCATGATCAACACATAAAACATACATGCAAGGTGATCAGAAACCACTCACACCAAAATACCATCAAACACAAAATATTACAAGGATTAAAAGGACCCCCTAACCTTAACAACTCGAGAAAGATGAGAACCCTTCACTCTCCAATAACCACAGCAACAAGTTCTTCCTAGTTTGAACTCTCCACGCCCAGATTTCCCTTCCTTCTTTCTTCGGTTCTCTGCCTTCTCTCTAAGTCTCACTTCTCTCTCTTTCTAAATTTGGTAACTTAACTAATTTTGGAATGAATGGGAATGTCTCCTTCGAAGACACCAATAAATATGTCCTAAAGAGACTTGAATGGGCCTTGGCCTTATTAGGCCGTGGGCTTTCTCTTCCCACACCCTTTTCTAATTTAGACATTTCCTAAAATGCAACACATGCTTAACTTCTACTTAATGAATTACTTGACTTAAAAGTAAAATGTTGCAAACCCTTAATAACTCAACTAAGTTAATTAATTGAATTATTTTGGGGTGTTACAACCCTCCCCTACTTAGGAGATTACGTCCTCGGAATCTTACCTCAATCAAACAGCTCGGAATAGGCTTCCTTCATCTTGCTCTCTAGCTCCCAAGTAGCATGCTCACCAGCAGCTCCTACCCAAACCACCTTCACCAACTTGATTTCTTTTCCCCTAAGAGTCTTTACTTCTCGGTCTTCAATTCGATTGGCATTGTCTCCACAAAGGAGGTCGTCTCACTTGCACATCATCCATTTGAATGACATGGGGACTGGTCAGAACATACTTCCTCGGTTGAGATACATGGAACACATCGTGCAAATTTGATGATTGGGTGGCAATGCAATTCGGTATGCCACCTTCCCAACTCTCTCCAAGATTTGATAGGGTCCAATGAAACGAGGTGATAGTTTCTTGGACCTCGAGCTCGTCAACTCGATCCTGTGGGTGACTCTAAGAAATACATGGTCACCGGCTTGAAACTCTAAGTCTTTCCTTCTCTTGTCATGGTAACTCTTCATGCGCTTTGTGACGCCTCATCATCTCTCTCCGATCATCTTAACCTTCTCGGTAGTCTCTCTAACCAACTCGGGTCCCAACACTGACCCTCTCCTGTTTCATGCCAACATAGTGGAGTCCTACACCTACGGCCATACAATGCTTCAAATGGTGCCATTCCAATACTTGAATGATGACTGTTGTTGTAAGTGAATTCTATCAATGGTAGATACGAATCCCACGCACCTCCTTGCTCAAGCACACAAGCTCTCAATAAGTCCTCTAAGGATTGGATAGTCCTCTCGGATTGACCATCAGTCTGAGGATGGTATGCCGAGCTCAAACGCAACTTGGAACCCAACGCCTCTTGCAAACTCTTCCAAAATTCCGAAGTAAACCTTGGATCTCTGTCTGATACAATACTCAAAGGGATTCCATGAAGCTTCACAATAACATTGATATAAATTTCTGCTAACCTTGGCATTGGGTATGTGATGTTAATAGGAATAAAGTGTGATGACTTTGTCAGCCTATCAACAATCACCCAAATGGTGTCAAACCCTCTTGTTGTCCTCGGCAATCCGGTTACAAAGTCCATGGAAATCTTTGTCCCACTTCCATTCAGAATATGCAGCGGTTGCATCAACCCCCGCCGGCTACGGTGCTCCACCTTTGACTTCTCGGCAAGTCAAACAAGCATAAAGTAAACGAGCTACATCCTTCTTCATTCCTTGCCACCAGAATAATTTCTTCAAGTCTTGGTACATCTTCGTAGCCCCTGGATGGATACTCAACCGACTTCTGTGACACTCCTCCATAATTGCCTTCTTGATCTCTTCATCATCAGGTATACATATCCGACCTCTGAACCTCAACAGTCCTTGCGCATCCAACTCAAAATCTTTGTTATCAGCTCGGCCAACTTGCACAAACACATCAACCAACTTCACATCAACCTTCTGTGCTTCCCTTATACTAACCATGAACTCATTGGTGATCTTCAGCATCCCCAACTTAACACTCTGAGGTGTTACTTCACATACTAGGCTTAAATCTCTAAACTGTTCAATCAATTCTAGCTCCTTTACCATCATCGATGACATATGCGCAGAGATTTCTACTCGGTATGCATCGCCTACAACATTGGCCTTCCGGGTGATAGTTCGGGCATCAAGTCATAGTCCTTCAATAACTTCAACCATCTCTCTGCGCCTCATATTCAATTCCTTACGATCAAACAAAGCTCGCAAACTCTTGTGATCACTAAACACCTCGAACCTTGACCCATAAAGGTAATGCCTCCATATCTTCAATGCAAACACCACGGCAAAGCCTAGCTCTAAGTCATGAGTGGGGTAATTCTTCTCATGAGTCTTGATTGCCTTGAAGCATACGCCACTACTTTACCTTCTTGCATCAAAGACACTGCACCCCAAACCCAACTTAGATGCATCACAATAAATCACAAAAGGATCCTCTCGGATTAGGCAACGTCAAGATCGGCGACGTTGTCAATCTCCTCTTCAACTCTTGGAAACTCTCTTCACATCGGCCATCCCATACGAAAGCCCTATCTTTACATGTCAATTGGGTTAATGGCAACGCCAATTTGGAGAAACCTTCAATGAATCTTCTTCAGAGTAACCGGCTAACCCCAAGAAGCTCCTCACTTCGGTGGTCGACTTGGGTGCCTCCCACTTCAAACACGACTTCAATCTTTGAAGGGTCCACTGCAATCCCCTTGCTGGAAATAACATGGCCTAGGAAACTCACTTCCCTCAACCAAAACTCACACTTGGATAGCTTCGCATACAACTTCTTCTCCTTCAGAACCTTCAGCACTATTCTTAAGTGCTCAAGATGCTCTTCTCTCACGACTTGGAGTAGACCAAGATATCGTCTATGAACACTACCACAAACCGATCTAAGTACTCATGGAAAATACGATTCATATACTCCATGAATACTCCCCGAGCATTAGTGACACCGAATGGCATTACTAAGTACTCGTAGTGTCCATACCGAGTTCTAAAAGCCGTCTTTGGTACGTCTTCGTCCTTCACTTTGATTTGATGGTAGCCCGACCTCAAATCAATCTTGGAAAATACTTGAGCACCCACTAATTGATCCATCAAATCGTCAATTCTTGGTAGTGGATACTTGTTCTTAATTGTAACCTTGTTCAGTATCGTAGTCCACGCACAATCTCATGCTTCCATCTTTCTTCTTTACTAGCAAACACAGTGCTCCCCACGGTGACACGCTTGGTCTCACGAATTTCCTTTCTAGCAATTCTTCCAATCTGTTTCTTCACTCGGGATACTCGGATGCTGGACATTCTATAAGGTGCCATAGACACCGGTCTTGTTCCAGGAATTAATTCTATGGTGAACTCGATCTCTCTCTCAGGTGGAACATCAGGAATTTCTTCAGGAAACACCTCGACAAACTCTCTAACCACTGGCAGATCTTCAATCTTAACTTGATTCTCTACTGTCAATGACGCCCATAATGCAAACAGAGTAACCCCTTCTCCTAACAACTTGCGCACTTGACTAGCAGGAAGTAAAGCCAATTCATTCACCTCGGTAGCAGGAAAACTAACCAATCTCTCAGCGCAATGGATATGAACATGGTTGTCTACCAACCAGTCCATACCAAGGATGACGTCCATTCCCTCTAGTGGTAAACAAATTAAATTAACAGAGAAGTCCTTGCCGAATACAGTCAGTGGGCACTTCGAACATACCAGAGAGGTAGTCACTGAACCCATGGCCGGAGTGTCAATGACCATCTCCCTTCCCAATGAAGACAACACTAAACTCGGTCTATTAGCACACATGGCGTAGAAATGAATGAATGAGTTGCGCCGAAGATCTATAATTGCAACTAGAGGAACACCGTTGATATAACACGTACCTTTGATTTCGTTCACCACCTCGGACCCGCCTAACGCAAACACTTTTCCCACGCCTTTCTCTTGCTTTGGCTTTGGACACTGGGACCCGATGTGCCCCATCTCTCCACAATTGAAACATACTATCTCCTTTCGCCCACACTCAGCAGATAGGTGGCCCTCCTTGCCGCACCTATAACACCTCTTCACCTCGACCTTGCACTCCTTCGCCTTGTGCCCGTGCAATCCACACTTGTAACAGTCGAATAGCGGGGAGCGTCTCCCTACTAGGCTTTCCTCTCCTGCGGAATTCCCCTTTCCTCTACCACCGGAATGGTCGTAAGGTTTCCAACGATTACGAGGTTGAAAAGTCTTCTTATCCTTCCCAGCTCGGCTAGTAGCCATACTATCTTCTTCATAAATTCTCGCAAATTGCCCACCAACTCGAGAATACACCCTTATCCTTTGATACCCAATTGCCGCTTGATTTCGGGCTTCAAACCGTTCTCAAACTTGATACACTTGGAGAACTCAAAAGAGCTCTCGGTGTAATGGGGATAGAACTTCGCCAATTTCGGAAAACTTGGCAAAGATACTCCGACACGGTCATGTTACCTTGCTTGAGCTCCAAGAATTCATCTCCTTCTTTCCTTTCACGTCTTGGGGTAGTACTTCCTCATGAACTCCCTCTTGAAAATATCCCATGTGATCCCTTCTTGGTGATCTCCAACCTTTGAAGAGATTCAAGCCACCGATCGTCGGCTTCCCTCGAGCATATGAGTCCCAAACCTCACTTTTTGCTCATCGGTGCGATCCATCACTCGAATATTCTCTCTATTTCTTTCAACCATGCGAGCCCCATCAGGATCATACCTCCTTGAAGGTAGGAGGATTCTCCTCCGAAAGTAGCGAGTCTCACGAGCCCAAAGATCATCGGCATTCTCACAAGTCGATTCCCATAGCATTTGCCATCGCCTCCAACGCAGCAGCAGCCTATAGCAAAGATCATTTCTTCCAAATTTCTTCCACCATTCTTACTTCACTGGTCACACAATCAAGAACTGGTTTAGAACGAGCCTAAGACTCGAGGCTTAAGACACTTAGACTCAATACTTGGTCGGACAAGACCGAACTTATGCTCTGATACCAACAATGTAACACCCCCTTATCTAATCAATTCGAATCTACTAAGTTAAAATCAGAGTTTCAAAAAATCCACTCAAAGGAGTGCTACATTTGCTGATTTAAAAAGGAAAACAGAAATTCAATTAAGTTCAAGTAGTTGCACAACATTATACTAAGCATGCAATCATGCGCATCACCTCGGCAAAAGGGTCTAAGCCCACAACATAAGGCACCTCGGCCAGTAAACATTGAGTCATATTACATAACACATAGTTACAACAAAATGTGATAGTTTTCAATTCAAAAGACTATCTAGCAAAATATACACAAGATCAGCATAAAAGCACAAAATAATCTACTCGGCCCCAACCCAGTGTTACACGACCAGAGCAGACACGACCGACTTGAGCTAGGCACAACCAATCACTCATGAGTACCTGCAAGTTGCCACGAGAGCAGGCAACATAAAGCAGCTAGGGTGAGTCTCTTAACACAAGTAATATAATGTGAAGAAAGCTTAAGGTTAGAGATAGCACTAAAGCACCTCGGTTCAACAATTACAGCCACTCACCGATAGTTCAATTAACCACAACAAATATCAATCAGCTCAAACACAACAAATCATGTAATGTATGCATGTATGCAACCCATCCACAGGGCCTTATGCAATGAGGTACCTCCACCGTCGTTATTTAGCCCGTCGGCTCTCCGTCGTTAACTCCGTCGTTATATGGAGACCGAAGTCCTACCATATCGAGGCCGAGACCTCCTCCGTCGTAATATGCACATGAACATGTGACTTCATGACAAATACAATCACACACAAATCAATCATAACGTATGTGAATGTTTACACCGCCGCTCACCACCGTCGTTACTCGCCGTTCTACTCGCGCTCATACTGACGTCTACACCATCTAGACATCCTCACAGGGCTAAGGTCGACCCTACAACACCGGTAGAATCACCCTAGGACCTACAACCGACCTCTCAGTCACCTCGGCACTCCATGGTGGACTAATTGTCACACCGAGGACCGCAACGACACTTAGGGACCAAAATGTCACCTAAGGACCAAAATGGACTTAATCGCTCCCTTACTTATGCACATTGGTGCTAAAATAGCACTCCCAGTGGCGTCCCACAATGTGCTAGGCAACATTGGCGCCTAACAACACCTCGGCACACTATGTGTGTACCTCGGCTAACCACACAACATCACCTCGGCACACTATGTGTGTACCTCGGCTAACCACACTCACACCCTCAACTCGGTAACGCGCTCACAGTTACGCACTCCCTTACACCAAAATCATCTAAGTCATGGGAATTCACTTCTCAGTATTCCCTGGTTCAGTTCACCTACACTTAGGCACTTGGGCGTTTCACCTCGGTGACGCTACCTCGGCCTGAGGACCTCTACACCTCGGTAACCTAAGACGAAACACCTACACTTCGGTTTATGCGTCCCTTCCCCTCGTTAATGGTTTTTAGACACATACTCTCCCTCAAAACTCACCAACAGACTCTCAACACTAAGACACTCTAGCGTTGACTTCCCTCAACTCGGTCTCTCACTCTAAGCTGAAGGGTACTTCGGTTTTACGCGCGTAATAAAGGCGCTTAACTCCCATTTTACTTCTTTTACTCTGTTTCTCTACTTAGACTCAACATGCAACTCGTTTCCAGCATCATCACACTCATGCACACTCAGATACTCACTCCATCGTCTCTCGATCCTCTCCCTAACTCTACATGCAAGCTCATTTTCTTCACACTACACTGATTTACACACTGATGCTTCACCATGCAAAGCTCACTTCGTACCACACAGAACAGAGAGAGTTACACTCCTCCCTCGTTCCCAACTGATCCACCGTCGTATCTCACCATAAATCACAGCAAAGAGCAAAACACAGCAAAGATACATCATGATCAACACATAAAACATACATGCAAGGTGATCAGAAACCACTCACACCAAAATACCATCAAACACAAAATATTACAAGGATTAAAAGGACCCCCTAACCTTAACAACTCGAGAAAGATGAGAACCCTTCACTCTCCAATAACCACAGCAACAAGTTCTTCCTAGTTTGAACTCTCCACGCCCATATTTCCCTTCCTTCTTTCTTCGGTTCTCTGCCTTCTCTCTAAGTCTCACTTCTCTCTCTTTCTAAATTTGGTAACTTAACTAATTTTGGAATGAATGGGAATGTCTCCTTCGAAGACACCAATAAATATGTCCTAAAGAGACTTGAATGGGCCTTGGCCTTATTAGGTCGTGGGCTTTCTCTTCCCACACCCTTTTCTAATTTAGACATTTCCTAAAATGCAACACATGCTTAACTTCTACTTAATGAATTACTTGACTTAAAAGTAAAATGTTGCAAACCCTTAATAACTCAACTAAGTTAATTAATTGAATTATTTTGGGGTGTTACATTACCCCAGGGCTGAAGAGGAACTCATTGATTTCCTTAACCGTTGCAAGATCAACAATACTGAAGTCATGTTGTGCCCAAGGTGTAGCTCTGTGTTTGATAAAGAGGCTGCTAAGAGTTTGGAAGGTTTTACCCCTCAGTTGAAAAGAAAAGGAAAATGGGTCGACAAGAGGCCTAAGTTCAACTTCAACAACAGAGGAATCCCTTACAAAGTGGTGCCTTCGACAAAGCAGCCACAGAAATTTCAAATCAAGACTTATGTACCACCAAACACTGCCCCAGTTGGGAAGTGGGTTCATCCAAGATCTTCTGTGGAGAAATGGGTACCTACAGGAAAAAGAAATGTGAGTTACGTCTCTACAAAGGAAAGAGGAAGTTCAAGTGGTGCTAATCAGAACAAGGCTGCAGGGGCGAAGAAGTATGCGTACAGCAACAACTACAAGGGCAAGAACCCCATGACTAAAACACAGTGGCGCACGTATCAACGCCAAAAGAAAACTACTGCGACAACAAAGGTAAATCCTGCACATAACAAAAAGGGTAAGCAGATAGAATCCAAAGTTGAAGTGCAAAGGAAACCAGCAACAGAGAGGATCTTCCCTCCATTATCAGTTGTCAAAGAAGGTTTGAGTATTGAGAAAGCTCCCAATGACAAAGAGGGCTTCGATTTAGATGAAGACATAAGGTCTGGTTTTTCTGATTCTGAACCAAATTTTAATGTCCTGTGTAGTGTGGTCTCAATACTTCCTATTGAGTTCGACATGATATCTGATGTGAATGAGGTCGAAGGAGAGTTCGAAGAAGATATAGCGAAACATAAGCCAGTTTGCTATTATGTCCTTAACAATGGGTGCATAGAAGAGCAGACAGCTATGTTTGAGAGACCAGATGGTGGAATGAAGTAACATCTTAAACCTTTGTTTATCCAAGCGAAGGTCAACAATGTGGGCGTCAACAAAGTGCTTGTTGATGGCGGTGCTGCTGTAAACTTGATGCCTCAATGCATGCTACCAAACATTGGTAAATGAGAGACTGATTTGAGGCCTCACAACATAGTGTTGACCAACTATGAAGGAAAATCAGGGTATTCTCTTGGAGCGCTTGAGGTAGAACTTGTGGTTGGTAGTGTCAAAAGGCTCACTTTGTTTATGGTAATTCCAACCAAAGTAAATTTCAACTTGTTGCTCGGCAGAGAATGGATCCATGGTGTAGGGGCAGTGCCTTCAACGTTGCACCAGAGAATTGCCATATGGAGAGAAGATGGACTCGTGGAAAATGTGGAAGGAGATCAGAGTTATTTCCTAGCGGAGGTTGACCACATTTCCAAGAAGACATTCGACAAGCAATTGGCTACTATTGCACCATGTACACCATCCACATGTGCCTATATGCCGCAAGGTATTGTCTATGAATCACTAGACCTGCACCCCCAACATGGTTTCATTTGGGAGAGAGAGGTAATTGGTGAGTCAAGCTGCCCAAAGGGTTATGTCAAACCCATAGGGTGGGATGGTCCATAAATTGTTTTATGATGACTACACCCAGCACATGGGAGAGAATTACGGCTTACATAGCCGAGAGTAAGAAGAACATGGCTGTAGAGGCCAAAGTAAAACAGAATGTGGTCAAAGGGATTACATCAAATCAACCAGTTGAGAACATGATGGAAGATCAAAGGTTGGATTGCATCTATGATGATGAACCTTTAAGTTTTGAAAAAGATCCAATGTTTTCAACAGAGAAGATGAAGGCACAAGATCCCATGGAGGAGATCGACTTGGGAGATGGCACCATAAAGAGGCCAACATTCATCAGTGCCAAGATTGATAAAGATTTCAGAAGAAAAATCATAGAGCTTTTGAGAGAATACAAGGACTGCTTTGCTTGGGATTATCATGAGATGCCAGGTTTAAGTCGTGAAGTGGTAGAACTAAGGCTACCAATTCGACTAGAAAAGAAAGCAATCAAGCAGACACCAAGAAGATTTGCACCTCAGATCCTGTCGAAGATTAAGGAAGAAATCGAAAGACTCCTCAAAAGCAAGTTCATCAGAACAGCAAGAAATGTTGATTGACTCAGCAGCAGGATTTGAATATTTGAGTATGCTCGACGGATATTCAGGATATAATCAAATCTATATTGCTGAAGAAGATGTTTCAAAGACAGCATTTCGATGTCCTGGGGCACTAGGAGTTTATGAATGGGTAGTAATGCCATTCGGGCTAAAAAATGTTGGGGCAACGTACCAACGAGCAATGAATTCTATGTTTCATGATTTTATAGAAAAATTTATGCAGATATACATAGATGATATTGTTGTTAAATCATCAACAGAAAGTGGTCATTTAGACCATCTTCGACAATCATTCGAAAGAATGAGAAAATATGGGTTGAAAATGAATCCAGTCAAATGTGCCTTTTGTGTTCGTGCAGGTGATTTTCTTGGTTTTGTTGTGCACAAGAAAGGCATTGAAATACATGAAAATAAGACAAACTATCTTGGAAACAAAGGCTCCTACAACAAAGAAAGAGCTGCAATCCCTGCTGGGAAAAATCAACTTCTTAAGAAGGTTTATATCAAACCTCAGTGGAAAAACGCAAGTTTTCTCACAATTGCTTCGTTTGAAGAAGGAAGAAGTTTTCAAATGGGAACCAGAACATCAACAAGCCTTTGATGAAATCAAGTCATATCTGACAAAGCCACCTATGTTGCTTCCTCCTATTAGAAATAAAGCTATGAAACTGTATATAGCAAAGATCGGAAAAAACAATAGGAAGTTTGTTAGCACAAGAGGATGTAAGCGGTGTCGAAAGAAAGAGCGTATATTACCTTAGTAGACTATTGAATGATGCAGAAACGAGATATCATCCAATAGAAAAACTTTGTTTATGTTTGTATTTCTCTTGTACAAAATCGAGCAATATATTAAACTGTTGATGTGTATGTTTATTCACATTATGATATAATTAAACACATCTTTGTCTAAACCCATACTTCATAGTCGAGTGGGGAAATGGGCTTTAGCATTGTCGAATATTCCTTAACATATCACCATTAAGGTCGTAAAAGGACAAGTCGTGGCTAATTTCATAGTAGAACATATTTGGTTGAAGAACCAATATGTTCAATAGAGACTAAGACTTGGAAATTGTATTTTGATGGCTCAAGCCACAAAAATGGTACAGGAATTGGGATCTTGATAATATCTCCAACCAAAATACCAACAAAGTTTAAATACAAAATCCAAACAAATTGCTCCAATAATGAGGCAGAATATGAAGCCTTAATAACAGGGCTAGAACTGTTATTAGAATTGGGGGCAACATCTGTCGAAATAAAAGGCGACTCAGAACTAGTTATCAAGCAACTCACAAAAGAGTATAAGTGCATAAAAGAGAGTTTGGTAAACTACTTTGTTGTTGCCAATACATTGCTTAAACAGTTCACACATGTGCACATACAACATGTGCCTCGAATTGAAAATCAAGAAGCAAATGAGTTAGCTCAAATAGCTTCAGGATATAGAGTCAAAAGAAAAACTTCAAGAATTCATTGAAATAAAAGAGAAACTCTTTTCGACAGAAGATCTACAAAATGAGTTGTCAATGCAAAAACTTGGGGGGGCAGAGGACAAGTTAGAAGTATTTTTTCCTCCAATTGATAATGAAATTCAAAATTTTTTGTCATTGACAACATGCCAAATGACGATTGGCGAAGGCCAATTGTAGAATACTTAGAAAATCCAACAGGAGTAATTTCTCGAAAAACTAAGTATAGAGCTTTAAGCTATATGATTGCTGGGAATGAGTTGTTCAAGAAAACTGCTGAAGGTGTTTTACTTAAATGTCTAAGTGAAAATGAAGCCTATGTGGCAGTATCCAGTACTCATAGTGGTGCTTGTGGATCACATCAAGCAGGCCATAAAATGAAATGGCTTTTGTTTCGACAAGGTGTATATTGGCCAACCATGTTGAAAGACTGCATAGACTTCGCCAAAGGGTGTCAAGAATGTCAAAGACACGCAGGAATTCAACATGTGCCAGCAAATGAGTTGCATTCAATAATAAAACCTTGGCCATTTAGGGGTTGGGCCTTAGACATAATTGGTGAGATAAGACCAACTTCGTCAAAAGGTCATCGTTTCATTTTAGTGGGTATTGATTATTTCACTAAATGGGTCGAATCCATCCCTTTAATTAACGTGGATCAAGAGACAGTCATGAACTTCATTCAAAAACACATTTTGTATAGATTTGGAGTTGCAGAAACCATTACAACAGATCAAGGTACAGTTTTTACTGGTCGAAAAATGGTAGAGTTTGCCTCTGAAAAAGGTTTTAAGTTGTTAACTTCGACGCCTTATTATGCACAAGCTAATGGTCAAGTAGAGGCTGCCAACAAGATTGTTATTAATCTGATTAAAAAACATGTTGGGCAGAAGCCAAGGAATTGGCATAATACTCTTGATCAAGTGTTATGGGCTTGCAGAACTTCTCCTAGAGAATCTATTAACACTACCCCTTTTCGACTTACATTTGGGCATGATGCAGTGTTGCCAGTCGAAATTTATTTGCAATCAACCAGAATCCAAAGACAATTTGAAATTCCAGTAAATCAGTATTGGGATATGATGGTCGACGAGTTGGTGGATATAGATGAAGAAAGACTATTAGCTTTACAAGTAATCACAAGGCAAAAAGAAAGAGTGGCTAAAGCTTATAATAAAAAAGTCAAGTTGAAATCTTTCAACTTAGAAGACTTAGTTTGGAAAGTCATTTTGCCTATGGATAAAAGAGATAGAGTCCAAGGAAAATGGTCTCCAAATTGGGAAGGACCATTTAAAGTAAAACAAATCTTTTCAAATGGAGCATATGAGATCGAAGAGATAGGCGCAGACAATAGAGTTATGCGTATAAATGACAAGTATTTAAAGAGATACAAGCTAATGCTGCTGATAACTCTATTTTATATAGAGTATTTCACATGTTTAAACTTAGTAAATTGCTCTCTTTCAAGTAAAGATAAGGAGTTTATATAGTATTTTGTGTGATATATGATAACTTGAGTGATTGACATGGTTATAGTTGTTAATAGGCCATTTTGGATATATTGTGGTATGTTTGATGTTTTTGTTCAGTGCAGTCTAATGCTCCTACATCAAATGCTCCTGCACTGATCCTGCATCAAATCTGCATAACTTGATGAGTGAGCAGCTAGCTACATGTGCATCCACTTGCAATTGCTGACCTCATGCTTGGTCCCCTAAAGCCAGACCACTTTATATAGTAGGCGCCTACCATTCACACATAGCCATAGGGATAGCTTTGAAGAGTCATAAACATAGGGACACATGTTCATACCTCATGGACCTCCCTATACACTTGTCAAATGATCTTATCCCATGAAGCAACTGCTGGAAAGTAACTACAGCTCAATCCTCTCAAGATTACTTCTACATGAAGGAAGGAAGCACCTCTCTTGAAGGCTATAAAAGGACTTCACATCTTCATTTGGAAATATATCACAATCCATAAGTTAGATCAAAATTTCAATATACATAGTTAGTTTCTATTTTATAAGAGGGAAAGGAAGGAATTAACAAATCCTCCTTAACTCGATTTCATAGTATTTGTATAGTGCTAAGGAGTAATGCTAGTGCATTGCTAGGAGAACTCATACAAAGGGCTTCAACTTGTGTAACTTCTATCTTGTTGTTTCTCTTTTGTGAATTCAATTATATAAACATGATCTATTCAGTTTATATCTACCTTGCAATGTCTATTGTTAGCTAAATCTTTCTTAGTTGGAATGTTCTAATCATTTAATGAGCTTTTAAGTAAGTATGATGCATGTATGTAATGTTTGTACTTTAGTGCTTGCTTGATAATGTTTTCAACACTTATTTTGGGGATTGATCAACTTAGAATAAGTAGATTTGTAAATGACCAGACATGACTTACAATTAAGAACTCAATAACTAATATGGGTGAGTGTTTTACATAAAGGAAACTTTGTGAAAACCATGCTAAGTCCTAGACATAGGATAGTATAGTCCATAGGATGAATTGTGGGTACTTAAAATACAAGAGTGAATTTATTTTAGCAACTTGGATAATTGTTAGGAGGCAAGAAAGGCATTAACAACCCTTTCTTTACTGCAAAAAGCAAGGATCATAAGAGCTGGTAATGAAACTCTGAAGAAAAGTAGCTGAAAGGCACATAACTAATGCAACAGCATTCAGTGCAACTGCATCACATACTGCATCAAAGATGGTTTTCGACTATCAATTTGTTAGCCTGTATTTTCAAACAGGCTAAATAAAGGCAGCCAATAAGGTTGACTTAGGTACTTTAAAGAGAAGATTGGTGGTCTTCGACGCTCAAAGATGGTTTTCGACTATCACAAGGACTTGGCGAAGAGCGAAGACATGAAGGCCACGATTCGACGAAGGACTAAAAGCTAGAAGTGAATTCGCGCAAGGGAAACACCGTCGAATTGTGTTTTAAAGATGCAGTCGAAGGGCGTGATTTTCACGTTGTCAAAGCACTGAGCAGTTTATTTAATCAGTTATTGTTTTTAAAATTCAAAATTGTTCAGTTACTTTGTTTCCCTCTCTGTATATATACCAGTTTTCCATATGGAAAACGGGTCACAATCCCAACATACAATTTCTTACGCTCAAACTTCCAGCGCTAGAGAAAACTGAGCACAAGAAGCGAATGTATGGATCTATGCACCAACTCTTTACATTTCTATGCAATTTAAGTTTCTTTCTTTGAATTTTCAATTGCCTTTTCTTTTATTTTCTCTTTATGAATTCCTTGGTGTTCAAGGCAATTCCTTGTTTCTTTTGTTTCCTTTTGTTTGGTTACGCGAAGAACACCCTTTTCTTACTACGAATCATACAAGAACTTAAGCACAATATGTCCTGAGATTCACTGGTTGATCTCGCAAGTAATTAATTCAGACCAGCGGTTGTTTACCAAATTTCACCGTAAACACGGGGCAAGGACCAAAAATTCTCCATGGACAGTAGGATCCGGCTGGGGAGCCAGAGTTGAGACTTGCTGACTAGCTGGAATGTGCATGTCGCCCTCGTGGACAGGAGCCGACTGGGGAGCGGGGACTTGCACCGACTGAGGAGCCGGAATATCATCAATGAGTGATAAAGTAACAAACACGCCCTCAGGAGTGCCACGGGGGAGGTTTAGCAACAACGACGCTCTGAACACGAGGTGCCATCGGAATGCAGGAGCAAGTCTTATGTAAGTGAGAATGATGATTTAAGAGATGTGTCTCTCTCACTGTGGTCGCCAATGTTTTGTACCTTACTATCTTTTCAGGTTGATCCGAGACTACAGTTGGTAGTGCTCCTGTCAAGTCGAGTCGCTGTGTGTTTTGAACGAGAGGGGGTACCTGTAAAGACACTCTGACGCTCAAGTTAGTAGATAATCATGGAGTATAGGAATGCGTACCTTGTGTGGCTATGTGAGCCGGAATTTATAGAGATACATGCTAGCTCTGAGCCATTGGATCGTTTGGGTGAATCTGAGTCGTTGACGCTTAATAGACGAGCTTTGATATGGATCCAAGCGATTGGGCTGGCCTATGTCTTATTAGGCGCATGGGCCTAGTGCCCAAATGAAGTTTTGGGTCATGGACATGGGTCTTGGTTACATGGGTCCTGGTCTCATTTTTACCATTATTGTTTTAATTAAATTCTTCATTTTTCCATCATTAAATGAATATTCTCTCTCATTTGCGAGTGTTAATTTCAAATGTCCATTTATGTCATTTTATATTTAAAAGCTAGTTCAACTACTAATTTTAGCAAATACGTTAAATTCAATCTGTTATCAGTTATTTGTTATCAGTTTATTCGCTCAAAGTTAGTTTATCCGATATTCACTATATTATTTATTATTTGCTCTTTTTTGCCGAACAGAGCCTTAACCTTTTATTTCCAAAAAAAAAGTGGGTACTTCTAGGGTGAGGGAGCAAATCAAATTTCTCACCGATGAACCATTAAATATGATCGTAGGATGTAATATAAAAATTCATCAATGGTTGAGATTTAATATTGGTTGATTCAATCTTAACCACTCATAGTGTTTTACACAATATCCTATGGTCAATCTTTGTGATTCATTGGTGAGTAATTTGATTTGCTCCCTTACTCTAGAAGCACCCAAAAAAATCACTTTAAAATCTTTTATTGAAAAAAATAAAGCTCATTCATATATACTCCTTCGTTTCAGATTTGGACCGTTATATGGGGTGAGTCCATGTGTACTAAAAATGACATCTAAAATTGTAAAGGGTACATATGGTAAGGGTTTTGCTTTTCCACTCCCCCTCCTACTCTTTCACACCCCTTAAGAAATTTTATTCCAAAAATAACCCCGCATGAAACGCTGTGAGGACGTGTTTAACGACTGTTCGAACGACCTTGTTCGAACACGTTCGAATGACCTCGTTCGAACAGGTGAAATTACGCACAAGAGGGTGTGAAGTCAATATTTAACTCACGCGAACGATGTCGTTCGAACGGGTTCGAACAAGGTCATGCGAACAGGTTCGAGTGACCTCATTCGAACAGGTAAAATTACGCACAAAAGGGTGTGAAGTCAAAATTTAACACACTCGAACGATGTCATTCGAACCTGTTCGAAGGCCCGTGTTCGAACACGTGAATTTCTTGAAAAAAAAGACGCTTTGGCTGGTCTTTTGGTCATTTCACACCCTTATGGGGTGTGTTTTGAGTAGGAGGAGGCGTGGGAAAAGCAACACCCTATGTTAATCATATCCATACCCATAATTTTTTTGGGTTTCCATGTTTTTGGTGTGTAGTTTTCACCGCCTTTGTCAATTACTAATCTACGCTGAAAAATCTGGCTAGCAACGAGTACCGGCTTTGCCGGCCCGTATGGTTCCCCCCTTTTGCCATCCATACCCATAATTTAAGATGTGTTTATCAATATTTGTCAAAAAAAAATCATAACGCAACCCAAATTTAAGTTTGGGGTGCACATTGTTAGTAACCCAATTCCGTTTTGAGGTACTCTTTTTTCCGCTGGGTTTTAGCTCGGGGAGGTTTTGAGGAGGCCCTCCCTTTTTTTTAATGTAAATGGAATTGGTGCACCCCTAATGTCCACATTAATACAATTTTTGCTTATATAAAAAAAGACAACCATAATCTCAGGGGCCTGAAAAAACTCTTACATACATAATTATAACTAGCGGGGAAAGACAGGCCCTCAGAGCCCGTCTTTCATGTGTTGGTATATTGGTGAGTTAGTGGGTGGTGTGATTGGGTAGTTATTTTTTTTTTTGACAAAAGTTAGTGGGTAGTTATGTCTATTAGAAAATTTTAATTACACTAAGGGTATTTTGGTCAGAAAACCTGACACCAAAAGTGACAATTGTTTTTTGGAATCCTTTTTATATATATAGTTATAGATTATTATTATTATAAACCGAACCCAAAAAAATTACATACAAAAAGATATGCACATAAATTAGGTTATTTAATAAAATTGCACAAAAAAAAATATATGAAGAGCGTCTAAATACTCAGTTATTTTTAAATTACCATTTTTATTTATCTTCTTTTATATAAGCGGCTTGTCATTGCCGCGCGCCAATTTTTTTTTTTTCTCTTTTCCCTTTTTTTCCTTCAGCTTTTTTTTTTCCTTTTTTCATATTTTATTGTTATGTATTTTTTTCTTTTTCTTATTTTTATATTTAAGGACTACTTTACTGTCTCGAAAAATTTTACATGTTTAAATATGCGAAGTTTGCTCTTCAATAATCAAATCGGTGAAAAAAAGATTTAATTTAATGACAAAATACGAAAAATGAGATGCTAAATAGTGTGTTTTGGTGTACTTTATGGTGAAAGAATAATAACTTCGTGACAAAATACGTAAAGTGTGATGAAGCTAAATGTGTGTTTTGCGGTACCTTAGGGTCTAGAAAAATTAACATGTTCAGCTACACAAAGCTCATTACTCAATAACCCATTTGGTGAAAAAAATATAATTTCACAACAAAATACATAAAATGCGATGCTAAATAGTGTTTTTAGGGTATTTTAGCATCAATTTGTTTTAATTATTCAAATATGGGTACTTCGTTCCTCAACTTCAACTTTGTATATGTTCTTATATTTTATTAGTAGTTTTAAATCAAACTCTGCATTATATTTACCTATGTGTTTCACTTTTAATTGTGTTGTCTTCGTTTCTCTCTAATTATGAGTTAACTTTTTATATTGGCATTTGATGAATATCGACAACATTATTAGAAAATCTAGACTTTTTATCTATGGAAGATCAATTTCAATTTCAGTTTTTTTTTTCTAATCTTCTTATCTAATTTATAGTTATAATTTAATTTTTTTCACGGGCACTTCAGCCACATTTACGATAGAAATCTCCATCATATTCTTTGAACTTTGTATACGTGCTTCTATTTTATTGGTGGTTTTCATCCAACCTTGCATGATACCCACGTGTTTCACTTTCTATTTGTGTTTTCTTCTTTGATTTGATAATTTTGCACCAACGAGTATTAGAAGCATACTTAAATTGGTGTTTATATTTTTAACTTTCCTTTATATTTGAGAACCACGTCATAGCATTTACTATCACGAAAACTTGCAGCATTTACCCCGCGGGAATTTCAGCCACATTTACAATAGAATCTCCATCAACTTCCTTCAAATTCGCATAGCTTCTTCTATTTAATAGGTGGTTTTCATCAAACCCTGCATGATACTCATGTGTTTCACTCTCTAATTGTGTTGTCTTCTTTTTTTCTAATTATCGATTCACGTTTTTACATTTACATTTACATTTGATGAATATTGAGTATGCTATCAAAATTCTTTAGACTTTTTCTTCTTATTATCTATGAGTTTTCAATTTCAATGTCTTTGTTAAGGCATCTTTTTAATCCCAATATTAGAAGCATATTTAAATTGGTATTTATATTATTATCTTTCTTTTACATTTCAAAACAGCATTGCAACATTTACTCATATGGAACTTCAGCCACATTGCTTCATTTTTTCATGTTTTCATATTTTAGTGAATGTTTATAAGAAGGTTTGCTACAGCTTTTCTGGAGTAGTATAAGAAGAGTGAGGCGGCATCAATCCAAACGAGAAAGGGAGGGGGTTGCTTTCAAGTAACAACACATAGTAATTAATTATTATTATTATTATTATTATTATTATATTATTATCCTTAATTATTATTTCATGTTTTCATATTTTAGTGAATGTTTATAAGAAGGTTTGCTACAGCTTTTTATTCATCATGTAGCTTAAATGAAATAAATCTCTTATTTCATTCTACTAATTTGTTTCCAACTCCGTTGATTTACACGTGTTGGCACTTGGCATACATGCACACATCACCCTCACTAATTCAACATTTTCTCATAATAAAAAAAATTGTTTTCCACCAATCACTCTAGCTACTTCAACAATATCATCTTCCATTACAATATCCATGATTTACTTACATCATTTTCCATCTTCATATCAACACTTTCATTTACAAGGTCTGCAGAAAGGTGATTTTTCTGTCATAGTTCGCCAGGTAATTATTTTATCAGATTTTTGAGATGTGTATTTTAAGGTATTTTTGAGTTCAAAAAAAATTGTTATTGTTCAAATAGACGTAGTTCAATATTCAGTAACCGGTTTGGTGAAGAAAAAATAATTTTGTGATAAAGTACATAAAGTTTGATGCTAAGTAGTCTATTTTGGAGTACTTTAAAGTCTATATTAAATTTTAGATGTTCAAATATGGGAAGTTCGTTTCACAATAACCGACTAGGCGAAAAAAATTCATGACAAAATACGTAAAGTGATATTCTAAGCAGTGTGTTTTTGTATACTTTAGAGTTTAGAAAGAAAAAAATTTAACTGTTCATATATGTGTAATTCGCTCCTAAATAATCGATTTAGTGATGAAAAAATAATTTCGTGATAAAATATGTAAAACGCAGTGCTAGACAATGTGTTTCCATAATTTAAGGAGTACTTTACGGTCTGAAAAAATTTAGATGGTCAAATACGCGACGTTCGTTCCTGAAAACCGATTAGGTGAAAAATTAATTTCATGACAAAATACTTAAAGTGAGATGCTTTTTTTTACAATACGTAAAGTGAGTGCTAAGCGGTGTATTTTCAATTCATCAGAGGCTTCACAAAAAAATTTAACTGTTCAAATATTCAAATTTTGTTCTTCAGTAACCGGTTTGGTGAAAAAAATAATAATTGTGACAAAATAAGTAAAGTGCCATATGCTAATTGGTGTGTTTTGGGGGTACTTTAGCATTTGGAAAAAAAAAAACTATCTGTTCAAATACTCAAAGTCTGTTCCTATATATAACTGGTTCAGTTTAAAAAAATTATGTGACACTAACCCGTGCAACTCACCCTTTTACTAATTTCACCACTTAAAAAATAAACTTCATTTTATACTTCCTCTGTTTATATTTTTTAGAACCATATTTTTCTGAACATTTTAAAAAAATTAATTACTTTTATACTTTTTTGCCTAATATTTTTTTAGAACCATATTATTGTGAACCTGAAATATCTATTGAATCCATTTAGTTCGATCACTATCACATCACAAATGTATTTCTTAATTTTTTAGGATTTACGATTTATATGATTAACTTCTCTCTTCGTGTTTGGTTGTATCCCTCATTACTGAGAGTTGTGTCTATTTCTTGCAAAATATAATATATAATAAATACCTACTCCTGCAGAAACTTTAACTATATTTACAACAGAAACCCTCATAACTTTGTTTTAGATACTTCTAATGTTCTTTTTAAATTTTACTATCTTCTTATTAATTTATAGTTATAGCTTAATTTTTATTCACATTTATTTTACTATATATTTAACAAACCAACACCATTGGCCCACTGGCATAAACTACCTTGGAACACAGGGTAAACTAAGTGCTTTCAAGTTCAATTCCTGAAGGGGACGAGCTATGTCTGATTAAAAAGAAACCAATCATGAATGTTTATAACGAGGTTTGCTAATAAATGCGTAAAAAATTTATTGCTTATATACACAAAGGAATTAATTAGCCAACCCCGTGCATCGCACGGGTTATGAGGCTAGTAAAAGAACTAATAAGTCTAAATCTTGGTATTTCAACTAATGAAGGTTTTTTCTCGACAGTAAATTAGATTAAGTTGTTTTTATGGAGAGTTGCTAGGGGGTGTATTCCAACCCGGAGCAATTTAGTGAGGCGAAGATGATGATGAGTCGGAGTGGCATGCTATCTTTAGCAGCTCCCATAGCCTTCATATGATTTAGGAGTTGTTTATTATTTTCGTTGCTGCAGGTATTAACCAAGGGGCCAAAGGATCAAATTTGTTACGACTCTGTGGGCAATATGACGCATGCGTAATGATAAAGTATATATGGGAGGGGGAGTCTTGCAGCCAGCCAGCTTCACCATGAGTGGAGCTGGGCGCGAAGAGCTCAACGTACAGCAAGTGGAGCACATGCACAACAACAAGCTACTGATGTTCACTGGCAAAAACCATGTCTTTGCATCTGAAAATAAATATGGCATTAGCGTGTGTATCTGGACTTCTACGGGTAATTTCTATAAAGGCAATAAAATGTGGTTCACATGTATTCCAACATCACAGGAGGAGGCCTGTGGGTTTGTGGCAATCCTTACTCTGGTTGGATGAATTGGGGCTGACTTTTGTTTCCATAGAACTGGATTGTCATCCAGTTGTAAATGGCTTGATAGCAGACCATTTACCAAATACCGAGTCTGGCATGCTAATTTCTAAGTGTAGGAACTTTTTTTCTAATTTTACAAGCTTTCAGGTTAGCTTTATTAGAAGGCAAGCAAATCTTGCAGCTCATACTTTAGCTAGGGCGTTAAGATTGTATTAAGGCGTATTATTTTAATTGAAATAGGTTTTTTTGCATCTCAATTAAAATAATATGCCTTACAAAATATCAAAAAATTCTCTTTTCTCGGAAAGTCATAAGAAGCGGCTTCTTCGAGCATTTTGAGATGCAAAATCATTTATAATCTCGTCAACATCAATGTTGTCCAACATATTTATCAAGAGCTCATTGTAGTGATTTTATGAGCTCTTCATTTCGTTTTCTTTATTCTTTTTTTTCATTTTTCACTACCAAATAAATGTTTTTTAGGCAACATTTTAAAATAAATCAATACTCAAGTAGAAACCAAACAGAAGTATAGAAAAATAGCAACCGAGAAGTAGAATCGTCACAACGGCACAACTTAATTGCCTGTCATGATCTTCAAACTGACATTCTGTTAACTCCCCTCAACAAAAACACACCTTCAATGGAAGAATCAAAACCACATGAAATTGTTATTTGTCTTTTTTATCTTCAATAACAATATCAGCATGTATAAAAATAATTAGAAGATCCACTAAGTTAGAATAGAGAATTGAATGGTATTGACCGTGAGAAAGTACTTAGTGGCACTGACCTGATTTGCAGTGAGAAAGTATTGTTATTGACCGTGAGAATTGGATAAAACACACCTTTAGAATTGGATACTCAAAAGCTTTGTTATTGACCGTGAGAATTTGGAAAGAGAATTTTTAGTAAATTGAGAATAATAAGTGTGAGTTTTTATAATAGAGAATTGAATGGTGTTGGGAAAGAAGGAATTGAATGGAATATGAGGACTCATTATTTTGTGGAGTAAGAACCGAGAGACCTAGGATAATGAAGGGCCCTTCAACAAATTTCAAAATTTGTAGAGATAATGTGGGTCTTTTTTATTTAAATTATTTTATATAATACTAGTATAATTTTTTTATGATACTAGTATAATTTTTTTATGATACTAGTATAATTTAGGCTTAGTATAAAAATTTTTTGGGCCCCCTACAAACATGGGCCCTAGGCAGTCGCACCCCTGGCCAGCCCTGGGTTTGGTACTTGGTTTAATGGGCTTTTTTTGTAAAGTACAATGGGCCTTCATAATTAAAAAATGAATCTGCCGCATAAAATGAAAGGCATGTGCTTCTTACACACCCCCTCTACTCATCACACACTACACAAACGCGTGAAAAAACATTACTGCCCTTAATGAAACACAACGTTTTTTTTTGGGATTTAAGGACAGTTCGATAGTTTACCATCGAACCAGTTCGACTGTAAAATAGCGAGTACTATAAAATTTGATGCACACCCCAAAGTTGTGTAATAGTGGTTCGATTCTTTAAGTCTGAACCACTGTTAATGAGACACATTTAATTTTATTTTTGCACGCGTTAAAATCAATCCAAACGAGGTTCTCACATTTCACTCTCGTTCTCAAATTTCACTCAGTTTGATAGAAACAATTGGGAATCATTGACTTCAGAAATTTTCCTTTAAGATCATAGCGTACCATACGAAATTCCAATTGCAATAAAATATTTAGTAATCTTAATTAACAATACCAAAGTTCATTTCGTCAATAAAAACTTTGTTCCGTGAATCTCCTATCATTATTTGTTAATGAATCATTGTCGTCTACCATTTTTTAAATACAATTCATTTTTGCAAGTACGTACAATTTTAAAAAATGATATTTGCGTCCTCAAAACTTCTTCCCTGTGCATCCTTTTGGACTGATTTTAAGCTGTTGAAAAATCAAGTGAAATCTGTCAACATTAACAGCGGTTCGGCCTTTAAAAATCGAACCAGTTCAATTGTAAACAATCGAACCTAGTCAGAAGAACTTTGTGGTGTGCATCAAATTTTATAGGCCTCAATAGTTTACAATCGAACCGTCCTTAATGCACAAAAAAAAAACACAACTTTTCATTAAGGGTATTTTGGGAATAATGGGGGTTGAGTAGTGTGTGAACCGTGATGAGTAGGTGGAGGGGCTAAGAAGCATGGGCAAAATGAAATTTCTAGCAAGTTTCTTAAAAGTTTTTTTAAAGCTATTTTTAAAAGCTATGTACTCTTCCGTCAAGAAAAAAAAATCTATATACTCTTGACAAAAAACAATATACTCAAAAAAATACTGTACAATCATTATTTACTTTGTATAAAAAAATACTCTACTATTATTATTATTATTATTTGCTTAGGTTTTCTTAGTATCAACAAATTTAAATGAATTTTCTTTGTTTTTTTTCATATTTTAATAATTGTTTTACCCAATAAAATAATTATTTACTTTACTATTATTATTTTTCATAAGAAAATTATTTTACAAACATAAATTTAAATAGTTGAGATCCAATAAATTTAGTATTATTTTAGAAACGTAAATTTTAAGTTTCAAATGTAATTTTTAGTTGACACCCATTTTGGTAATTTCACACCTAAAAGTAATTCTAATTCAATCTATCCAAACAATAAAGATTGACAAAAATCACTTTTTCAGTAAAGGTATCCAAACAAAAATCACGTCACGTTCAACTCACTTTTAACTAAAATCAATTCTGCAAAATCAATTCCATCAGAATCTATTTTATTCGCCGCAGAACCAAACATACACTAATAAGGTTTAGATCCCATTTCAAATTCTAAATTTCGAATTTTGTGTATGACAAAATTCTATTAAAAGATTTGTCAAAAAAAAATTCTATTAAAACAAAAATTGTGTTTCAGTTTTTATGCAAAAAAAGAAAACGATAAGGAATAGTGTCCGTTGGCTGTCAACGCCTTTAAACTGTCATAATAATGAGGGAATTAAATAAGTAGCCGTTATAAAAAGAAAGAAACGACAAATCTTTTCCTCTCTCCACAACTGCAACTCAATTCACATGCTGCTGCCAACCAACCACAAATCACGTCACAGTTTGTATTTAAAACTCCATCTTACAATTATTCATTCATTCAATTTTATATGGTTTTTTATTTATTTATTTTTAAACTAAACTATCCTCCATCGCGACTTTGGAGATTAATCTTTTAATATATTAGAGAATCATTTTAAAAAATTGACCTCTCCTAATAAATATTTTCACATTCAAGTAGGGGTGAGTAAGACCTGTCCCAACCCTAGGACCCGTCTTGTCTTTGTCCCAAGAAGGTAGCTCAGTTGGCGAGCTAAGGGACATGAAGGAGTTGCAAAATTGCAAGAATGAGGTCTCGAGTTCAAATCCCGGAAACTAACATTCCCCCACCCCCACTAACATTTTCCTATCAAAAAAACTCGTAAAGTGTCGAGTTTGTTCGGGTCTAAAGACGTATTAGGTCTAAAAATTTGGCTCGGCCAAAATTAGGGACGGATTAGGTCTAAAAATTTTCCTAACATTAGATATCATGTTATAGACAAAATCCAAATAATTACAACAACATGACTAATATACGTGTCAAAGCTGATAACATAATATTTTAACCAAAATTAGCTTTACCATTTCAAACAAAAGTTCCAACACTGCAATTATTTTTCCCCACACACAAAAAAAAGTAATTTTTTTTATAAAAAATATTAAATTAAATATACTATCACTTTCATTATTTATTTATTTATTCATGCACGATTTGCACACACGCAATGGGTGGTATGAATGTATGTATGAGTGAGTAGGCACAAATCAAACCTCAGCACAGCAGAATGAGACGTTTTGCTACAAATTTTATAACCCTTTCAAAACAAAACCCATAAAGTTTGCAACTTTAGCTGATTGCTGACCTTTTGACTTCTGGATTTTTCATCATCTCAATTCGCTTCAACAACAACTTACTTCTCTCTTCTTTTTCATTTTCCCTTTTCGGTGCTTCACTTCCTTTTCTCTCTCTCTCTATTGAGAATTTTGGTGGCATTTAAGGTAATGTACTCTCTTCTAAGTGGATCTAATGTATGTTGATTGCTGACCATGGCTTGAAAATTAGAGATTTTGATTCTCTGTGTGAAACTTTTGTGTGTTTGTAGAATTTATTTTACAGTTTTTTTCTTGTTTATTTGTTGTTAAGAAGGCTGGAAAAACAAACAATGTATAATGAATTTTGGACTTTAATTTTTGTTTTGATGAAGAATTGGGTGAAATTTTTTGGGGGAAAGAAAAATGCTGAGTTGAATTTATGATCTTACATTTTAGCCCCACCACACCCATCCCTCTCCATTACTTTTTTCAATCTTATGTTTTTTTTTTTGTTTTTGTTTACATTATCACAAGAAAACCACTAAAAATAAAATTCTACACCAGTCAATATCCTTCTTCAAAAGGTCAAACCTAAAAATTCAAAGCATGGTTTTCAATTTTCGGTCAATTTGGGTCTGCAACTACAATTGTAACCACAATGTAAAGAGTTTCGAGGCCTTTGAAACCGCAATTGCAGCTGCATCGATCCTATTTGCTACACTTTTTTGCTTTACCAAAAATCGCGATCTAAGGCTTATAAATGAAATGGCATTGATTTTGATATTATGAATAGTTGTAAATTTTGCAGGCAGTAGCTTATTCTTCATAAGTGGAAGTAGATGGCTTCAATTGGTGATATAGGAGTTGCAGCCGCAATAAACATTCTTAGTGCATTTGCTTTCTTACTAGCATTTGCCATACTTCGGATCCAACCTATAAATGATAGAGTGTATTTTCCAAAATGGTATCTAAAGGGTTTAAGGACAAGTCCATTGCAAGGAGGGGCATTTGTGACCAAGATTGTCAATTTAGACTTCAGGTCATATATAAGATTCTTGAATTGGATGCCAGCAGCATTGCAAATGCCAGAACCTGAACTAATCGACCATGCAGGCTTGGATTCTGCTGTATACTTGAGAATCTACTTACTTGGGTATGCACCTAAAGAATTGGTCTTCTCTGAAAAACTAATTGACCATAAGTGGCTATTTTCCTTTAAATAAATTGTTTCAAAAAGAGTTTGTTTGATCATATTTTTCCCTTTTGACTAACTGCATTCTCGTACCCAATTCAAGTGCAGGCTGAAAATATTTGTCCCTATTTCACTCCTAGCATTTTCTGTTATGGTTCCAGTCAATTGGACCAATAACACTTTGGAGCATGCAAATGTGGTTTATAGTAGCATTGATAAGCTTTCAATTTCAAATATTCCAACTGGATCAAATAGGTACGCAAACTTTTCAATTGGTAGGATTTTTTTCGTAGCTTTTTTGGCTGTTTATATAATCTATCAGTTAATATTAAATTTCTATTAACATGTGCTTCTATGTTACATATATACTTCTATGTGTTCATGAGAATGGCTATTAAAATTTACACCTCTAACCAGTTCTATGTAAATCTTAATCAATTCAAAACAAATTAATACCTCTACTGGTTGTTGCTTTTGCTAATCTTCTTAATCAAAACTGAAATAATTGCCAAGATTTTCATTCAAGCATGTTTATCATCCAATAACTTATTACTTATTGCAGATTCTGGACTCACTTGGTAATGGCTTATGCTTTTACCTTCTGGACGTGTTATATCTTGAAAAGGGAGTATCAAATAGTTGCGACAATGAGATTGTCTTTTCTTGCATCTGAGCGACGCCGTCCTGACCAGTTCACAGTAAGATCAAGTTTTATCATAGTTACAAATATTATATGCTGATAATCATAGTAACACTGTTTTATGATAAGGATTTATATACCAAACTCTTCACTTGTAAATTCTGGTATTGAAGCCATATTCAATTGTACCTTCCTACCTTAGAAATATTGAGAAGTAACTTTTCAAGCATTAGTGGTTCCTAAGATTTCTTATGTACAAAGTCACAGTACTCTTAAATGACTTTGCTATTTTATTTTGTTTGCTATGCTCCTTATTCAAGCCACTACTGTACATTTGTGCAGGTACTTGTTAGAAATGTACCACACGATCCTGATGAATCAGTCGGTGAACTAGTGGAACATTTCTTTTTGGTCAACCATCCAGATCATTATCTCACTCATCAGGTCTGATCTTTTTTGCAACTGCTACATATGCCTAATTTTGTCTTTGTACTCTTTGGTTACCTATCCAAACAATCAAGTTTACCTCTTATGACTTAATATTCACATTCCTTTTTACTGGAATTCAAATGGATAGTTCCTGTCTAGTACAAGGACCTAATAATAAGACACTTCTAAGAGACGATAGACATTGTACTAAGATTTAAGTTTTGGTTTCAATGACCCGAATTATGACCGAAGAAGAACAGCCTTTTGTCACATTATGATCATTTTTTGGAAACAACATGAGAAGTTTTAGTTTACATTAAATTAAAAATAAAATTTCGATAAAATTCCCCTTCAATTAGCCGTTTCCCATACCATAGCCTTCATATGATTTTACTGGTTTAATCATACTGACACTGAGATAAAATCTAATTGATTTGTTATAATCTACCGGGTTGTTTTGTTATTGCTTTTCACTTCGGATATCTATTTTCAGGTTGTTTATGATGCAAAGAAACTTTCCGGTCTAGTTGCTAAGAAAAAGAAAAGGCAGAATTGGCTTGACTACTACCAACTTAAATATTCTAGAAACCAATCCATAAGGCCATCTAAAAAGGTATGCCATTTCCAATAATCTGGTTAGTGTCAACTTCAAATTATCTTCCATTTCCTCAGCATGTGCTCTTGCAATATTTTAAAGGTATTCCATTTCCTTTTTCCTATGTTACACCATATAATTCTAGTTGTAAACATTGTGCTTGCAGACTGGTTTTTTAGGTCTTTGCGGTAATAAAGTGGATGCTATTGATTTTTATACTGGTGAAGTTGAGAGACTTTCAAGAGATGTAAGCAGAACCTTTTGATCATATTTTACTATTCAGAATTGCGTTTGATTACTTTATATCATTACATATAAGTACTTGTTGTAGGGAATAGAAGCACTCTCCGTCCCATGTTTCTTCCTTGTTTATTTAGATTAAAATCGCAATAACTTAAAAAAATTATTACTTTCCTTCTGATTTCTACTATGTAAGAATTTGGAATAGTTAAATTTCAATTCATGGATGTAGATTATTTTCTTTTATTAACAAACTTGTAATATTCATGCATAAGAAATTATCGAATTGTTCATTAGTTTTTATAAAAATGGTATTTGATTTAATTTGACATTTCTCTAAATTTTCAGATAGAGTTGGAGAAAGATAAGATCACAAACAATTCTAAATATATAATGCCAGCTGCTTTTGTTTCCTTCAAAACTCGATGGGGCGCAGCAGTTTGTGCACAAACTCAACAATCCAGAAATCCAACTATATGGTTGACTGAGTGGGCTCCAGAACCTCGTGATATTTATTGGGATAACATGGCAATACCATATTTTTCACTCTCAATAAGGAGGCTTATAATTGCTGTTGCTTTCTTCTTTCTGACATTCTTTTTCATGATTCCCATTGCATTTGTACAATCACTTGCTAACATTGAAGGCATTGAAAAGGCAGCACCCTTTCTCAAGGCCTTTATTGAAACGTAATGCCTTCTTATCACTTGTTTCTGTTTATTGGTTGATATTGTAAGCAAAACTTATTGAATAGGATATGTTGATGTTTAGAATATTTTTGCGCAAAAATTATGAATTTGAATAGTTTTGGGTCTAAATTCATAGAGGTGACATGGTTGACAGACACAGTTGATGAGCTTGAATACCTTAGGTTAGAAATTGATGAGTTTACAAAAGTTTAGGGGCATATATTGCTAAATTTGAATATGTTTGGGGAGTCTATGTATTGCACTAACATAGTTTGGTGAAAAACAAATTGTTGCAAATAACTCTATCTGAATATAAAAAAATATCTTCCAATATCTTAATATTATTTTAGTTTATACCATAGGATTAGTTTATAATCTTAGGATATTTTAGATTATCTCCTTGGATTATTTTCTTTATTTCTTAGTTATTATTATGATTTGATTCCTAGTTTCCCTATCTTAGTTAGAATTAAGAGTCTTGTGTCCTTATAAGTAGTTATTAGTGTTTATTCTTTTGCATCAAGTTATCATCAAACCAATATCAATCATATTATATTCAAAGTCCTTTTATTTCTCTTTTCTTTCTTTTATCTAAACGTACCCCCATAACTTCAACAGACTCTATTTTGTTGCTCTTTGATACCTTAAACTAATAATCTTATTCTTTAATTTATTGCAGAAAAGTCATAAAATCTTTTATACAAGGTTTCCTTCCTGGGATTGCTTTGAAGATTTTCCTCATCTTTCTGCCAACAATATTGATGATCATGTCCAAGTTCGAAGGTTTTATAAGCATATCTTCCCTGGAAAGGAGATCAGCCACAAGATATTATATCTTCCAGTTCATTAATGTATTTCTGGGGAGCATAATTACTGGAACTGCATTTCAACAACTAGATAAATTTATCCATCAGTCTGCGAGCGAGTAAGCCTTCCTCTTATATGCACCACTATTTAAATTACTTATGCATCTTCAACCATAGGAGACATTACAAATTATCAAAAATGGATTGTTGTAGTAGATGCTTTAAAGTTTAAATAAACTGTATTGTATGAACCTGATCAACATTTCGACTTTAGCGTTCCTTTTCCTCTATTCTCAGAAAAAATGAGTTAAAAATAATAGTAAGAGAATGGCATATGCAAGGTTGTGTTTGTTGTGTGAGGACTGAGGATATAGTTAGTGAGGGATGACTCAACTTGGATTAAACAACGCCGATTCTTTTGCATCAGAAGGTTTTAAGAAGGTTCAACTCCTTTTGGTCTCTTTTTTTTGAAGAATTTGGTCACTTATTGGTAGGTCATTTGTGAGTGAGCCACTAAGGTTTGAAGCATCCTTGCAGCAGCCGGCAACCTTCCCTAAATTTCATGCTACCTACAATAAAAATGGTCTGAGGACAGAAATGCCACAAATATGCTTTGTATTTTCTATATTATTAGCAAGTGCAAAATGCGCCGTGTACATCGTAGCGTTCTAGTATTTCAAGTGGTGTTTTTATTCCATACAATTATCAATGGTTGATTTAATTGTACATGATTTTTTCATACTGTAAAAATTTGTTATGTATGCAGAATTCCAAAGACAATTGGTGTCTCAATTCCAATGAAAGCAACTTTCTTCATAACATACATAATGGTTGATGGGTGGGCTGGATGTGCTGGTGAGATATTAAGGTTGAAGCCATTGATATTTTATCACTTGAAAAATTTCTTCTTGGTGAAGACTGAAAAGGACCGTGAAGAAGCAATGGATCCAGGAACTTTGGGTTTCAATACCGGAGAACCTCAAATACAACTTTATTTCTTGCTTGGCCTTGTCTATGCTGTTGTCACACCATTTCTACTTCCATACATCATTATCTTCTTTGCTTTGGCATATGTTGTCTACCGTCATCAGGTAAAAATTAGCTCATAATTGCATGAAACTTCTTAGAATGTGGGTTGGGTCTAACTCAACCCTACAAAATCGGCTCGTAGAGTGAGGGACGCCTCCCCTTCTAAACTCTTTTTCATGCCATATCACATTCGATGTGGGACTCTCAACACACCCCCTCACGCCCAGGACTGGACTTGGAGCGTGACCTGAGTTAAGTGTGCATGATTTATCGAGCATTAATGGCTGAAATTGAATGGCAGATTATAAATGTCTACAACCAAGAGTACGAGAGTGCTGCAGCATTCTGGCCTGATGTCCATGGACGTATTGTATTTGCATTAGTGGTCTCACAACTGCTGTTAATGGGATTATTGAGTACAAAAAAAGCTGCTAACTCAACTCCATTGCTCATCACTCTACCAGTTTTGACAATATGGTTCCATCGATTTTGCAAGGGACGCTATGAACCGGCTTTTACTTCACATCCATTACAGGTTAGTCCTAATGTTGCAATTGACAATCTTTGTTTGCTTTGCGCAATCAAGTTAACAAAAAGTGTACTCTTCTGGACCTATTCATAAGCAAAAAGTACAGTTTTGGTTCATTGAATAACTGATGTATCTGGTGGTCCAGAGGGAGTAATGTTTTTGAGACACCCTTATCATGGCATCTTAGTTCAACCATGCCTTTATAAAATCTGTGTCGAGTTGATTTCATCATCTTGTGGTGTGTGAACTTTCAGGAAGCAATGGTGAAAGACACATTGGAGCAAGCTAAAGAGCCACACTTCAATTTGAAAGAGTTTCTCCAGAATGCATATATCCATCCGGTTTTCAAAAGTGATGAAGATTCAGACAGTGAAGTGATGAGCCAAGAGTGGGAGCAAGAGCCTAAGGTTGTCCAAACAAAACGGCAGTCGCGGAGAAACACACCCTTACCCAGCAAACATAGTGGTGGTTCATTACCATCCTCTGTGCATGACCTTGCTGATCAACATTAATGGTCTTAGAGTTTAAGGAAATAACCAAGATGGTGTTGGAGCTTGATGAGAAGTACATGGTTTATGCTGCATACCATTTAGTAGATAGTGTAAAAGTCTCTATTAGCTGCTGCTGGTAGCATAGTTGGGATGAACATTGTTACATGATGATTTCCAGATTTTCCTTGTATATATAATATGAAAAGCAAGAAAATTTTGGGATGAGATAGATAAGAGCTGTATTCAGTCCAATTTTAACAGTTTTTATCTTATTTTGTTTATTTTGAGTAGCAAATGCCCCTGGCTTTTAACACATTTGTTTCAAGTCGTGAAATTTAATTCCAGGAAAATTGAGAATAACTTCTTCTCCCATGAGAATCTTAGACCCAGGAAAACGAGGTATAGCTATAGGGATCTTTGAAAACTACTTATAAAATCTCATACTTATTCCTTACCCATGTATTTCATCGAGATATGATTGCTAGACTTGAAATCAGTGTTTTAAAAACCGAACCAATCGGAGCGGTTGAACCGGTTAAACCATGACTTGACACCTTATACGGTTTGAGCAGTTGAACCATGACCCAGAGCATCGATTCAATGTCTGATTCGGTTTTCAAAACATTGCTTGAAATAAAAACATATGAATACTTATTCATTACCCATGTATTCTTGGGGATATGATTCCTAGACTTGAAATAAACACCTCCTGACCTACCTCATCGCTCCTGTCGCCCTTCAACATCGATCTACTCCCTCTACCTCCCTAGCTCAGTGCACTCACTCCTTATGAAACAAAAAAATTTCATCAATACCAAACTCTGAGTGGACTTTCAGAGTTGTGAACCCTCTCCTTTAAGTTTCGTTAAGCAGACATTCGAAAGGGTGATTTTAAGGAGTAGGAGTTCTCCACTTTTAAGAAATGGAGATCTCTATTACTATATTCTTTTTGTTTATAAATGAATGCGGAGTGTGATTTACCGATACACTTAACTAGAAGTCGGAATCCTCTCCATTTCTTTATAGAAATGAAATACTTCATTATTGTAGTTTTAGGTATATTAATGCATACATTTCTATAATAGGTGACACATATTTAGCATTTATATTCATTTATACATCCAAAATTATAGTTGACAAATTGAGAGAATCTCAATGCCTTAACAACACTGAACAGTGGTTTTTGTAGCAATTTGCTACTGTAAGGGGAGAGGAGCAAATGACAATTCATTCGTCTAATAGCAAACTCCTTTTATTTTCAGAAAAGGAGAATATCTTTACTCCCTTTTATTGGCCAAATCTAATAATAGCAAATCTCTTGATTGTACTTCCTCTTCCTCTGTTACCTATGAAGCCCCGATACTTCAAAATAGGCCACGTACCCGTATCCGATACCGATACGTGTCGGATACTTCCGGATACGTATCCTGGGAGTATCCTAGAATTTATATTTATTTTTAAATAAAAAAAGACCAGATACTTACAGGATACTTGTCGGATACTTACCGGATACGTATCCTGGGAGTATCCTAGATTTTATATTTATTTTTAAATCAAAAAACAATAAGATATTTACTCTTTTATTCATTATTTAAAGAGAAATAAAATAGATCCAAAAAGAAAGACAAGTATACATGCATACTAATCTAAATCTTTTTCTAGAAAAGATGAAGGATATGCAAAGCAGAGACAAATATGTGGGACGTTAGTGGAGATGCACATGATCCACTTGATGGTGTTAGAATTGAATTAGCGAGAGATATCTATCGATGAACCAGAGAGTTGAAAGCTATGTTATTTTTGATGATAGATATGGAGGAGGGGAATGACACAATTAGTGTTAAGTAGTTAATAGTAGGCAATTCTATAAAGCTTAAACTTCTTTTGGATATGACTTATGGTGTTGTTTTTGCTATATTCTAACTTGAATAGTAAATTGTATATCTTTTGTGACATGTTCGTAGGAGGAAAAATATATTTTAAAATTGGTGGGAAAAAACATTTAACTATACTTACTCATTTTTGGGTTACCATGTCATTTGGTGCACAAGATTTTTACAGACTTTGTCGATGACAAATCTACACGAGGGGAACTGATCGCCACGAGTACTCGACTTTCTTGGCGCGTGTGGTTCTCTCCTCCCAATAGAGTTTTTGTCACACCCAAAATTTGAACCGGGACCTTGAGGTGGGATTCAAGTCTAGTTACCACTTGGACCAACCTGTTGGTACTTATGCTTACTTATTTTGATCACAAGTATCTTTATGTTTTATATTTTTAAATTTTAATTAAATTTTTATTGAAGTATCCTCATAGTATTTATCTTGATTTTCAAAATTTTCCCGTATCCACGTATCGTGTCGTATCGTATCCCGTATCGTATCCCGTATCCGGGCTTCATAGTCTGTTACAGAATATTAACAAAAACTAGTCAACAAAAGTTAATGTATCTTGTATAAATATATCAACTTTCGTTGACCAGTTTTTGCTTATATTCTATAACGGATGGAGTATATGATAACCTCATTTTTAACCACCAAAACATCAAAGAACTCGACCAAAACAATGTGAACAAATAAAACTCCCATATCACATGATAAAACTAATATTAAAAAAACTTAATTACACCTTTAGTCCCTCTATTAAAATTAATGTGTAGAGATTATCTCTTTTTCTCAAAAGAAATGGAGAACTCTGCTACTATGATTTTAGGTATATAAATGCACCGATTCCTAAGATAGTCATTTTTACTTTTTAGCATGATACATCAAACAACTGTACTACACAATTTTATAAGATATTCACAGACACAAACATTTAACTAAGATTAGATTTTGATTCATCTTATGCTTCAATTTTGGCGATAGCGATTATCTGGAACATCAAACCAAACGGAAGCATGGTAACATGGTTAAAAAACCATTCACAAAACATAAACACTGTGAACAATAAAATTAACAGCTCATAACCTTCGGGAATAGCCAGAACCTGCACATTTCTTGCAGAGTATCAATCCTACAAAGGGAGAATTAAACAAGCATAAGAAGATAACATTGAGAAGGTGTTGAATAATGAATATGCTATTCTTTAAAGGAAAGAAAAATGTCTGGTTTTTTTGAGGTGGAGGTGGAGAGGAGGAAGTATCTTGGTGATTTTCAGACCAAGACTAAACACATTCATCTAAAGAAAGTAAAGGGAAGTGTGCCCTAAATGACTTATGTTTGGATAAAAAACTTAAGCGCGTATAGCATAAACGCTTATCAAAGAAGAGCTAATGCATAAGCTGTTTTTCTACAATAAAAGATAAAAAAAATGTTAAACTATTTTTCTATAAATAATAAGCCGATTTCATAAACTATCCAGCCTATCATGGAGAGCTTATAGAAATTAGCTGAAAACAGCTTATGAACATGTTATAAGTTGTTTTCATAAGTTCTCCTAACCAGTCTCCCAAGTACATATACCAGTAAATAAACCCAGATAAGCTGATCCAAACACGTCAAGACTCAGGAATGAAAAATAATCCAATTTTGTTAAATATCCAAAGCAACAGTATTTTTTTAACCTACGTGACAAAGAATCATCGAAATCTTATTAAAAAAAAGAACCAAAGCAGTAATTATTTTAAGACATTAATAACAGAAAGATACCTGAACCCTTGCATACTTTGCAGTTAGTTAACCCCATATCTAGCTTCATCTTGCCATCGTTGCAAAAAACACATTTTGTCCCACCTGCTTATTAACAAAGGCATTTAAAATTGTAACATCTGAAAACAATACTAATACAATGCAACTATCTCCATTTACAGATAGATGTTTTGTTGAACAGACTAAGAAGAGAATGGTGAAACTATCTTTTAACTATTCTCCTTCTATATGATAATCAATCCATGATTGGTTATTCATTAATTTGTGAGTTCAGTATAAAAACCTTGGTATTGAGTAGAAATGCTATATTTTCAAATGTTCCTATAAGAAGACTTATCAATTTCCAAAATAAACAACAACAAAAATAATGTTAATCTTGAAGTCCAAATGCAGAAAAGATAATTACCGTTGCCACCACAACGCTCACAAGGCACTGGATCTCCCTGCAAAATCCCATTACTCATTACCAAATGTCCAAAACAAAGTATCAACCTTGATCCAAAATGCTATTATTAACGAGGGAAACACTTCCAGACTTATGAAGCACCCAAACTGACACAGACACGGGACACGACACAAATACGGACACACATACACCGGTTTTAACTTGGAAAGTACAAGTAAATGACGTGTCTATGTGTGTTTGCGTCGGTGTTTCGACACAATACGTGTCGGACACTAAACACGTCTTCAACTGGAAGCAAAATTGGATGCAATTATGTATGCAATTCATATGAATCCTATAGTACATTTCTAATTAAATATAAAGAGTTGCAATCAAATCAAGTGAATTATCGATTTAGGCCCTAAAGTTATAAACTTTAGATATTTTGGTCCCAAAATTAACGAAATTACAAAATGATACCTAAAGTTCATAATTCACGATCACGTTAGACAATTCCAATCACTAACGTGATTCACCCATGTACTATCAAAAGAAAGTAACACAAACAGCAATCTGAAGACCACAAAAAATATTATTAATAAAATTAATTCAAAAATGCTTGTGGTTCTTCTTGCAAGTTGCAACAACTACTAAAATGTACAGATTTCTGAAAGCAAAAACAAGTAATTGTTCAAAAATGCATAGCAAGTGTTAAAGTAAAGTAATAACCTTGAGGCCAAGGAAGAGAGAGAGAGCAATGGCAGCCAAAACACTAACAGTAACAATAAGTGTTTGAGTGTCTAAATAGAAAGCGGTACCGAAACCATTGAAGAGCAAAAAGGGGTTGATGATCATCAAAAGCTTTCTGGGTTTTGTTGGTTTGCGTCTTCTGCATTTTGAAGAGAGGAAATGGAATTTGGAAGGAGATGGAGATGGAGATGAAGGACGAAGAAGTGATTGAGAAGATGTTGAAGAAGATGGAGAAAGATGAAGCAAGCTTGTTGAAGAAGAAGAAGAAGAAGAAGAAGAAGATAGAGGATGATGAAGAGTGTAATAAGAAAGCATAGCCATTGATAAAAATGAAATAAATTTTGTTATTAATATTAGTGAGTTTGTGGACCTAAGCTAAGAAAAGGGGCTCTCGTTTTCTTTAGTCTTTTATTACTCTCCAAATATGTTGAGTCATAATAATTTCCAATTTTTATGTGAGAGCACTTAGATAAGATTGTACGAGTCTTTTCCAGCTTAACAAATTTTGTAGGTTCAAATTCAGTTTTGAGTATGTAGTGTTAAATCTTTTAAAAGAGAATTTTTCGCCCATTGTGGTCCTACCTAATTTGAGAGGTTATTTGAGAGGTTATGTACACAGAAAATACTAGATTTATAGAAAAAAATAAATACCCTTTTTTGATTTGACATTGACTCTCTTTGGCAACTTAAAAAATTAGCGAATAGCTTCATGATAATTGATAAGTTGTTACATATAACATATTATTAGTTTATAAGATTTTTTTACTATAGCGTTTTTTTTAGACATTATTTGAAGTAAGGTTTGAATTTAAAGTTATTATTGTTTCTTTTGATTTTTCTACAAAAATAGAAGTATATTGACCTGTCCTATTTTATTTATCTGTTAGACATGTTTTAAGTAGCGCCTTAACTTATAATTTATATCTTATTATTTTTTATCTCCTCTTTACTTTTATTACTTTAAATTTATTAAATAAATCAAAAAACCATATTGAAAAAAGAGAGAAGAAACGTGTACTTTTGTCCCAAAAAAATATTAAATAAAAAATTTAAACATATAACATAATAGAAAACATTTTGATCCATAAATTAAAACATTATCATATAAAAGATACATAACACATGTGTCTTTATTTATGGTCACATTACATTCTATAAAAATATGTTCTAAATTTTAAATTAAAAAAATACTCCCCAAACTACGTTATAAGCAAAAGTACTTAATTCCACACTTATTTCATGTAAATAGAGAAGTATATTTCTTAAACCACCCCTAATTTGTCATCTCCTCCAATGAATTAATTTAACAATATTTTTAGAATATTAACATTAAATATGAATTTGTTAGTTGACATTCACTTATATTTGACCCCGCCAATCTATAGAATTTTTTTGCTAATAATTGAGTCCAATTAGTACTATATTAGGAGCAAACTTAAGTGTGGCTCCGTAAGTGTGGTTGATGTTTTCCAATCACAAAAGGCCATATTAATTAGTTGTTTATTATAATTCTTATCTTTTAGTTATTCTTTGAAAAACTATTTCATGTGAAAAAGCAGCAATAATTATACCTATGAAATTACACCTAGGTCTTCTCCATTATATTAACTTTTAAAATGATAAATATTTAAGATAGATTGAAATATTTCACCAAAAAAAAATAGATTGAAATATTGAAGTGGTACTTATTTCACCAAAATTCATATCATTTTATGTTATTTCGCATGTATCAGCTAATTCAAAAGTTAACTTTATTACACTTCAAACCACACAACCAATTATCCTGCTATGGATATCTGAAAACTAATTATCTATTGTAAACTGTTCTATTCACGAGTCATACCCCTTACAACCTTGGCTGATAGAATGGGCTACTTTTGGAGGGAATCAAATGGGAGCAACCAATACAACTTAACCAAAAAATGGCTTTAATCTTTTTAATTTGTTAGCAACACTTACCTTCCAAATCACGCTTTTCTTTTTTTTCGATTAAGAGAGTCTATTACTTTGACAAATATTTCTTTCTAATTATGACCAAATGGGGCTGCAGAAAATTATATGCTAACGAGTTATATGAAGGCTGACAAGTCTCCTTAACAAAATATTACATGAACTTTGCAACCCTCACTTTAACACTGTTAACTGAACAAAATCTGGAAGTAACTAAGATGACAAAAAAAGTCAAGCAACTATAACCATGTATACACTCGCTAATCCAAAAAACTTATGTACTGATACAGTGCAGTGATGATGATCAAGCACCCCAACATGAACTTCCATACAGCAATGGAAGTAGTATAAAGCTCAAGGGGCTGTGGTCGACAGATACGAAGTGAGGAGAGCAATGTTACTCCGCCGACACAAAAAATTACATATCACAATTTTAAAACAAAAAACTTGCAGACACCACCTTGATTGCTGACCTTACAAGTTGGTATATGCAGAGTTAGCATTCGGCTACTTTCCCTGTTTTTACAAGCCCATAGATGTAGAAGAAAGCTTAAATCATCCCATGCAAAGCGAGAGAATTCATCAAAACCGATTTCCTAATTATAAATCTTCACCGGCTTCTCATACGTGTGGCGATTCTGAAAATAAAACCCATTAGTTTAAATTAGTATAACAGACCAACCTTTGTCAACTTCAAAACTAAAACCCAGTAGACCTGGTGCAGTGGACAACCACCAAACAGTCAAAAACTAAAATTTACGTAAAAAATCAGTTCTTGCCAGTAAAGTTACAAACCTGGTTAGCAGCATATGATCTTTTAGGAGCATTATCTGTATGCTCCAATCCAAGATATTGCTCCCAAGCACCATACACGTCTCTTCTCTGTCACAAGAAACGATAAAAGGGATAGTGTAAACAAAAGTCCAAACATATGCAATAGTATTAAATGTCAATTAAATTAAAAAATAGTATAATTGGATCACCTGAAAACGACTTGATACAATGTCAGAGTCCTGAAGGTACTCAGGACGCCCTAATGAAAAAAAAGCAAACTTCCACTGGTCAAACAAGAAATATAATAAAGAAACTTTAGGTATATTAAATCAAGCATACAAACCAGTATTTACTCCATGAAGCATCAATCACTCAAAACAAAATTACTCGAGACAGAAGCAGCTTAATGTATCCATAGAACTCAAAAAAAGGAAGAAATACCTTGTCAAACTCGTCATCGGGAACTTGAAGTTTCTTCTGTATTCGCACTTTGATTTCAGCCAAAGTCTCACATTCATGTATGACCAAGAAGAAGGGTTCCCCAAAGTTCTGAAATTGCTGTACACATCAAATGTAAAACTAAGTTGCACAAGGTTTGGCAAGCAAAACAAAACAAATAAAACTATATACCATTTGATTCTGAGTTGTGTCTTTAGTAAAATGATACACGTGGATCAGACGATCATGAGAACCAAGATTTTTCTCTTCTTCTGGAATCTGTATAATTAGTATACAACAAAAAAACATCCATTATCCCTCAAAGATTGGATAAAATGATGTGTTTAGAAAAATCCACTGATGCCTTTATTTGAATAAAAAAAGCAGCAACAATTGATTAATTGAACACTATCCTCCTCCCCTCCCAGTCCCACTCACACAAGAGAGAAAGAAATGCTACCTCTTCTGCCCGTAATGTCCAGTATTGATCATTTATGTTTTCAATCTTTTCATTTAGAGGGAAAACCTGCAGAGCAGAGGCAGGATAGAACGAACATATTTTAATAAGAAAAATGACCCAATCTCTAACAATCAATTGCATTGTCATTAAAACAATAAACTGAAGGACCACGAGTAAACAATAAATTTAAGAATTTAATTTATATATACAATAGGTGTACAAGTGTTTTACACTATCTACCAATTGTAGGTTGACACATCATTAAAAAGTTGGTCAAATGGTAACCACCAATTGGTCAATTGATAACCAACCACTCCATGAATTGTTATTGGTGGTGGTTGCAAAAAGCTATACACTATATGTGTATATAAATTAAACTCTAAATTTTATATATCTCATCTTGATTCCCCAACAATCTAATCAAAAAAAATAATCAGGATATTTCATCTTGATTCCCCAACAATCTAATCAAAAAAATAATCAGGAATAGTAATAAATCCAGGAGCAGACAACTTAATGTAACGTCACACCTTGTATATCTTGTGAGAGAAGACTTCAAGCAACCTAAGTTCAGCTTCAGGATGAGACAATTCAACCTGTAAAAGCAGTAAAAATTGAGCATCAGATGTATAATTAAGTAAAAAATGAGAAAAATCATAAACTTAAGAACGTTATTAACTTGTCATAAAACTGCCATTTACACAATACAACACTGACAACTGCACAAAGCTGGCAAACACAGCCCCACTTTTTAATTCAAGCCATCAATGCAAGTCGAGTGCAGTTGTGACTTGTGTTTGCAATATGTTACATTGTACAACATATGCAAGTTAATTGAAGTATAGCAAAAATCACATAAAGGCACCTTTGTTTTAAGATCAACAAGGACGTCTCCCACGGTGCTCTGCTTTGGGAGTGTGATGGTATGGATAACCACCTGAACCAACAATTTAAAAAAATTTAAAAAAATACATGAAAAATAAATTAAAAAAAAAAACAGAAGAAATTATATCACTATACTCACTTCATCCTTGGTGGCATGATGAAATGCAACTTTAAGGGTTTTCAAACCTTGTAATTCTGGAAGAGGGATGTCAAGTACTTCATAGTATAATATATCTGAAGTCTGATATACAAGAAAGGAATAAGATGTTTCATTTTTAAAGAGACACTAAGAAATATTAATGAATGATAAATCAAAAACTACCTGATTGTAGTGAACCAGCATATCAGACAAATGGTCCACCCCTCGGTACTTAATAGGCTGAGGTTTGGGTTGTTGAGAATAACAGCTGTGTGGGGTGAGCCTAATTTTGGACGGATCTTCCAGACCAAGTTGTTGAGCTACTCTCTCTACAACATCATCATATGTAAAGAGCCTTGACCTATAAATTAATAACAAAAGAGTACTTGATAAGGAGGATGTGAGACTAAGCACAAAATACACAACACACTTCTACATTCTCTCAATTTAAACACTGTAATTGTATTACTCTGATAAATTTCACTCTGCTTACATCTCAAGGCAGAAGTCACCTTCCTTGGGTTTATCTAGAGAACGAAAGTGAATAACCTAAAATACAGCAATCAATGATAAAATTCAGTTGATAGCTTACAATATAAACATAATGATACTTGCAAATTGATTACATATACTAATACATGCATGCATGTCCAACAAGGAATTTGGATAAAAATAAGAAACAAGTTTAGATCATAGAGAAAGTGGTGTGTCCTGCAAACATGAAGACCGATTACGCACACTACTTTGACCGGACACGCACTACGATACGGGTTTTAATCAAAAAATACAAGAATCGAAGTGTCGGTCTTTTAACAAGTATATGGTGTCCGACACCCGACATGGCTTCAACTGACAGTGTCGGTGCTACAGAGTGTCACAAGTCACAAGCATTAAAGGAAAAACACCATGGGAACCAAAACAATCATTATGAAAACCATAAGTTTGGGTGATTCACCTCTGTTTGTGTTTTTTCTTCTCTTACCTTTTGATGTTGCTGAGGAGCATCAATTCTACGCAGTTTCTTCCTTTCAAACTCCCTCCCTATTGCATCCACTGATTCGGAGGCTTGGACACTGAGTTCATGACTATATTTAGGGAGATTAGGGTTAAAAGAAGCCATAACCCTAGGTTTCTCACAACCTCTCTGTTCATGCCCTAGGATCCCACAATTAAAGCACAAATCCTGCAATTTCTCATACTTGTAAACAACCCACAATCTTGGTAAATTAACCCTAGGAATCCAACAACCAGCTGGTAGCGCCTTTGTGACATCAACTTCTACCCTTCCTCTAACAAAGTGACGAACTAGCTTTCCTTCTATAATAGGTTCTTCAATCTCCATTACTCTTCCTACTTTTGCAAGGAGAATAGAAGCGCTGAGTGAGTTCAGATTCTCTAAGGGAAGGTTATGAATTTGAACCCAAAAAGAGTTTCGATCAAAATTAAGCTCAGTAACTGAAACTTCAGGTAACCAATACTGTAAACACATCAAGTGGTTCATTACATACCAAGGAGATTTCAGCATTACTTCGTTAGCATGTTCCTCTTTCTTGAAGCAAAATAAAAACATATTCGGACTTTTCTCTAAGATATAGAGTTCTTCATAGTTACTCCATTCTTTGTAGAGTGTTTCTTTCACAGCATTTGTATTCAGTTGTTTTCCTGTAAAAAGTAGTCTTCCAACTAATGCTCTTTTAGCAAACCCTAAGGCATTGTTATTTACAGGTAGAAGAGTATCAAGTTCTTCTACTGGAAGATTACCGTGAATGTCGTTACTTGAAGAGGAAGCCATGATCGTTTTCGCAAGAGTAGCTTGTGAAGCAGGAAGTGGTAACGACGAGCACAGACGTAGTAGCGAGCACAGATGAGAATATGCACGAAGGCGACGCTACGGTAACCAGTACCAAGCCCACAAAATTACCGCACTACCCTTCATCCATTTTTTTCCGCAAACTAGTAGGATACCACCGGTGCACATGCACATGGTGGTATCGTGTTCCTTTTATGAATAAATTTAGAGAATATTTAAATAGTCTAAACATTAGCCTGTAAAAATAAAAACAAACTTTAAGTAAATAAAAAAGGAGTTTTAAATAATAAAAAAATAGATAAATATTAAAATCTAAAAATGTAAAAGTATATGCATTTATCCCATGTTTTTTTTATATATCAGTGTTGTTATTTCGTGGTTTTTATATATCAGTGCAGTTATCCCGTGTGTATATATATACATATTTGCAGTTATCGCCGAATGTTTTTATATATCAGTAAAGTTATCTCATGTTTTTTATGTATTAGTGCAATTATCTCATAGTCTCAATTGATTATTTGAGTTTATTAGTAGATTATAGTAGATAGTAAAAGATAGATAGTAGATTATCAATAAGAAATATTTATCAGGTGTTTTTTATATATCAGTGACAATTATTTGTCATTTTATAGGTATTAATGATAAATATTTGTCACGTGTTTTCTAAATTATCAATGCAGTTATCCCGTGTTTAAATTATTAGTGAAATCATTTTTTAGGTATTAGTGACAATTATCTGTCATTTTTAATTATCAATTACAAATTTTAGTATCGTATTTTTTATATATCAGTGCAGTTATCCCGTGTTTTTTTATATATCATCAGTGCAGTGCAGTTATCTCGTAGTTTCAATTGATTATTTTAGTTGAATAGTAGATTATAGTAGATAGTAAATGAGAGATAGTAGATTATTAATAAGAGAAGTATTCGTTTTAAATATTAATCAGTGGTTTAAATAGTCATTAAATCTTCTTGTTTATTAGATAGTAGGTTTATAGTAGTCTTCACAAATTTTAGTTATAAATTTTTTTTAAAGCAAAATTTTAGTTATCAATGACTACTATTAATCCTTGTTTTTTATATATTAGTACGTAGTTATCCTGTATTTCTTTATATATCATTGTAGTTATCTCTACTTTCAATTGATTATTTGAGTTGATTAGTAGATAGCAAACGATGAAGTAGATTATCAATAAGAAATATTTATCCTGTGTTTTTTATATATCAGTGACAATTATTTATCATTTCTTAGGTATTAGTGACAAATATATGTTATGTGTCTTAAATATTAATCAGTTTAAATAGTCATTAAGCCTTTTTGTTTTTTTAGATAGTGAGTTTATAGTAGTCTTAAAAAATTATAATTATCAATGGAAAATATTAATCCCGTATTTTTTATATATCACAGCAATTATCCCGTGTTTTTTTAATATATGGGTGCAGTTATCTCGTAGTTTCAATTGATTATTATAGTTTATTAGTAGATTATAGTAGATAGCAGATTATTAATAAGAATATTTATTCTAAATATTAATTAATATTTTATATAGTCATTAAGTCTTCTTGTTTTTTAGATAGTAGGTTTGTAGTAGTAGTAGTCTTCAAAAAAAATTAATTATCAATTACAAATATTAATCTCGTGTTTTTTTTATAAATTAGTGCAGTTATCCTGTGTTTTTTTATATATCATTGCAGCTATCTCATAGTTTCAATTAATTATTTTAGTTGATTAGTAGATTATAGTAGATAGTAAAAGATAGATAGTAGATTATCAATAAGAGGTGATAGTAGATTTTCAATAAGAGTGTAAACAGATTTTGGAGAAAATAATTTAAATTTTAAGGTGATAAATTTTTTTAGTGTGACTTATTTACATTTTTATAGGTAATTTTAATAGAGTGGTGTTTGTATAACAAGTAATAAAGTGATAAGAAATATCGAACCCATGGGGATTGGATTAATTTGCTAGCCTTTTAATGTAGTAGTTGAGTTAAGTGATGAAAGAGTTCGAGAGTAAAATATGAGGAATGTTGAATATGTATATAAAGCTAAAATATGTTGTAATTCAGATGAGAGAGATGATTGAGATGCATTTTCCTATACTAGTGCGGTGACCCGATGGACGGGGTCAATGCTTCAGGTTCTATAGAGAGAGGGGGCAATGGTTTAGCGTCACACTTTACATATTTTGGCTCAAAATTAATTTGAAATTTTGTTACAAAATTAACTTTTTTTAAAAATAAAATTCGTTATTAAGGAATAAACTTCGCATATTTAAACAATTAAATTTTTCACACACTAAAGTACCCAAAAAGTATACTGCATAGTGTTACACTTTATATAATTTGTTACGAAATTAATGTTCGATTCCGTTACTAAGAAATAAACTTTGCATATTTAAACAATTAAATTTTTTCAGACAGTACCGAAAAGGTACACTGTATAGCGTTACACTTTTTATAATTTGTTAGGAAATTAATGTTCGATTCCAAAAATTTGATTATGGAGGTACATTTTCTATTTAATCGTAAAGTACCACTAAAATATAAAACATGAAAGAAGAGAGTGAGAGAGGAGAAAAAGGAAATAAAAATATGAAGGGGAAAAAAGGAAGAAAAAAAAAGGGGGAGAGAAATGGGGGAGGGGGGTATGGGGAGGGGGGAGGGGTTGGGGTTTGGAGGGAAGGGGGAATTTTGGAGGGAAATCTTGTAGGTCCCACAAAGGGAGACTCTACAAGATGTATATATAAAGATAACTACACTTTGAGATTCTAATGCTACTTATGATGCTCCTGCAATCATTGCAGGAGCAATGATTGCACCTGTAATGAATGATGTTAACATAAATACTTGTTTCTGGGTTTCATTACCTGACTTATGTCTAAGCTCTTGAATAAGTTCACCCTTGTATTTGAAGCTCCAACAGTATCATTCTATGGACTAAGCTAGCCTATGGCTAGGATTTAGCTTGGATTTAACAAAGTTTCCTTTTATTAAGTCACTTACCCATATTAGTTTCCTTTTACCATAAACCATTTCTGTATTTACGATTCTACTTATTCTAAGCGATCAACCTCAAAATAAGCTTTTGAAAGAATTAGCATACAAGAACTAAATTGCTCAAAGATTCATTATATAGTTAAAGCATCCCAACCAAGAGTAATTTAGCTCATGCTAGACATTGTTAAACACTTACAAACAAGGGAAAACATGTTTATAATAAAGGAAGTACAAATAAGAAGAGATGAGTGGTACATTACACAATTTATACTCCTTTGTACCTTCTGCCTAACAATGTTGGGGCAATGAACCTCTCAGCAACATAACCGCAACAAGAAAACTAACCTAAAGTAGAGAGAAGTTGTCACTTTCTCTCTATCCTTACAATTAAAATAAACTATGATCTAAATGAAGTGAAACTTGAGTGATGATCTTGATGAAGAGAATGAGGAGTATTTATAGACTCCATGAATGAGTTGCCTTTGGCACCAAGAACAGCCACTTGCTCAAATGTGATTGATGGGAAGCTTTCACCAACTAAGAAGGGAGGTCCAATAATCATATGCCAAGTGTACTTGTGAAGATCCAACTTGTTGATGAGATGCATGAACTTGAAGTCGCATCCTTGCCACTTGTGCAACTTGCACTTGCAACTTGACATGCTGACGTCATCATCAAATACTTCGAGCAATGAGTGAGAATTGTGTTGCTGGTGCATGATTCTGTCTCTACTTGAATCTCTTTTGCTGGTGCTATGACTGCTGGATGCATTGCAGGTGCAATGGTTGCTGGCAGCAATTGAACAAACACATCAAAAATACCACAAGTCATTGAAATTAATGCTTATGCAATTCAAAGCCAGAGATATATGTAATTGCTCTTCATTCTCTTATTTGGCAAAACAAAATTACTGAGTTACATTCAATAATTCAACTTTAAGAGCTAAATAACTCTATATACTAGCCTCACACCCGTGCGATACACGGAGGCGCTAGTATTAGCGAAACTAACAACACAATTAATACATTTAGATAATAAAAAGGAACAAACAACCGAAAATCCAAGCAACATGTTGATTATAACTTGTTGCGTTTTCAATAAGTGTTCAAATTGTTATACTTTATCTTGTAGTGACATTATATTAATTTTTTGTAATAATATGTAATATATTTAATACATCAAATTCCACATTACTATTATATCCACAATTTTAAAATTACAAATGTTTTCATGTGATTTGTACATGTAATAGCCTAAGTTTTTTGTAGAAGACAGTAATGTGGGTATTAGTCAAAATAGTTAGATTTGGAAATAATAAGGCCAATATAGTTTTTACCCTTGTTTCTGATGTATTTTGATTGACCTTAATAAGGCCAATATAGTTTTTACCCTTTTTTGTCAAAACTACCTTTAGAACATTATGGATGAGTAAATGAGGTCTGTGAATAATTGTCAAGAAATGGTAGACACCCAAATCCATAGTTTATAGGTAAGCCTGGTTTTGTGAAGATCCAGTTATTGTAGAGTTATATGCTTGAAATTGGAGATAATTACCATGTAAAATTTGTGTGGTACTCGACTTTTATTACTGACCAAAATATATTAAGGTCCAACACTAATTGATTTTTTAGGAGAAATCAAGTATTCATGGTAAAGAAATAGAGGAGAGAATAGCTTCCAATTCTGTAGGTAGTTTAAGTTCATATTTAAGGGAAGATGCTATCTTCCTATACATGCTATGCTACCAAGAATACAGCTTAAGGGTTAACATGAAAGAGAATTTGAATTGAGATAAACAAATTAACATGAAGATTTATTAGTCCTGCTCCACTCAATGTATTAAGGCAACCTATAAATCTACTACTCCCTTTACAATGCTTAAACACGTTGGCGACATGTTCTAAAAGAAGAGATAATTATAGTACAGAAATTTGCTGATTCTGGCTTAGTTGATGAGTTATATATGGAAAAGTTACATTTCATTCATAGATGGTACACATTTAACACATAAGCTCAAAAATGGCTTCCATTATAGTGAGTAGAGAGATACATTGTTATTCCCTTATCCTGAGAGGGCATATCATTTAAAACCAAGAACAAAAGGGCAACAACACTAAAATTATTTCAATTGATCTGAAGGGACGATTACATGTAAAGAAAGTAACTGAGAATACAGAAATAAAACCAAGATGATTGCTATGCTGATTTGCTATCAACCAAGCATATGTAAATCTAGTAATCTAGTAAAAAAAAACTAATAGAAGCCTCCAAATAAACCATTCAAACAGGAACCTTGGATGCTCAACAGGAACCTCAATCTTCACATCAAGCCCTTCACCACCTGCAACATTATTCACAAACTCTGCGAAAAACGACCCACTGCATCAGTATCTTATATTATGTTCAATAATACATTTCAATGGTAAAGTAAATAACAGATTGTATGGACTCTTACATGACCTGAAAGAAACTTGATCTGAAAACCATTTATCCAAAGCTGTGGACAACACCTAGTTGCAAAATCAGAAACCCAATAATGATACATGATGACAAAAAATATTGGATGTTCAATAATACATTTCAATGGCAAAGTAAATAACAGATTGTATGGACTCTTACATTACTTGAAAGAAACTTGATCTGAAAACCATTTATCTAAAGCTATGGACAACACCTAGTTGCAAAATCAGAAACCCAATAATAATACATGATGACAAAAAATATTGGATGGTTTGTTAGGAAATTAACAAATTATTAGAAACCCAATAATGATAATCAACAAATAATAAATAAATGATTAGAAATTATAATTATTGAATCTTTGAATTCAAAAAACACCAACCTTAAACGGCTCTTTGTCTGTTCTAAAAGCAATACCTAACATATATTTGAGCCAACACAAACCCATAAACACAATGATAACATAAACACCAACATGTGAAAAAACTCTCTTCTCCTTGCTAAACTCTCCATCATCACAATATAATGGACTAAATGTTCAAAACAAATACACCACTTTCAGTGAAAACCAAAATGGTCATAAAAATATAAACAGTAACTTCAATCTTTTAATAAAACTGAAATGTTTAAAGGTCTTTGGTCAAAATAAATAAGTAACTTTCACATTTAACACTTCATCAAGCAATAGTCCTTTGAATGCATCAGCCCCAAAAATGTAGGTTGAGACAAGAAGATAGAGAATGAGCCAAGGGGGGAAAGAAGACGAGAAACTGGAAAAAAATAGGAGCCCATGATGAGAGAATGAAAGAGAAGAAGATAGAGAGAAAGAGAGAAGAAATGGAGGTTGAGACAAGAAGAAGAGAGAAGACAGAGAAAGAAAGGGTAGAGAATGAGTGAAAATGTTTCACTTCGGAGAGAGAGAGTGAGAGAGAAAATGAGTAAGAGAGAATGATAAAAAACTGACACCACGACTGATGGAAACTGACTGGCTCTATAAGATAATGACCAAAATACCCCTAAAAGGATAAGAAGCAAATGGGAAGAGGACAACTAAGCAAAAAACGGAGCCCACAAAAAGTGACTCAGCCTTGGCGCCAAAACAGGCTGCAGGCTGCATATAGGATAAAGAAAAGATTATAGAGTTATCAACCACCACCAAACTTACCGCACTACCCTTCATACAAATATGTTGAGCCATAAGGACCTTTTTTATTTTTATTTTGGTTACCATATATTATTACCCCACTTCAACCTTCATCGTTTTCTTCCTTGAGTTTTGCGCTTAAGGCAATCAGTAAACCAAAGAACAACAATAGCAATTTGCAATCGTAAATCAAATCGTAATTTGGTTTGTTTCCTTGATTTCGATTTCAAGGAACTTAAATCAGAACATATTTTAAATTTAATTTTTAATAAAAAATTCTACTTCAATCTTCATCGTCTTTTCCTACGAAGTTTGCGCTTAAGCATCAGAATCAACCAAGAACAACAATAGTTGTTTGCAATCTGAAATTAAATCAGAACTTGCTTTGTTTCCTTATTTCAGTTTCAAAGAACTTAAATCAACCTTTTTTTATTTCGGTTTGAAAGAACAACCCATTTATTAGATCTATGATTTCTCTAATATGGATAAATAATTCTTCAAATTACGTTGGGGTCATTATGCTTCTACGAATTACGTCGGGGTTACGATTTCTCCGAATTCTGAAACAAACGCATATAAAAACGAAGAGAACGGTGGCTTGAAACACTAGAACGAATCTGGTTTTTCGTGGGTCATGTGGATCTGTTTCCCTGCGACAGATATGCAACGTAGAAGAAAAGTGAAGAAGACGAAGGAAGAGGACGTGGAATTTGTTGAAATATCTAATTTCAAACACTTAGTACTAACGGCCATTTCACTTACAAATATGTCTAAAAGGAAAATAGAGCCATTGGTACTATTCCTAAGTTAGTTACAGCAGTTAGTAACTGCCTAACTAACTCTCTCTCTATCTAATTCAAAATCAAGCATATGTATATATAGTAGTTTACATTCAGTTTTTTGTACAGAAAAAATACAGAAATAAAGAAATTACGTTTTACAGTTTTAATTCTGCTCCTTATCTTCTTTCTCTAAGCTTCTTTCAGTTCCTTCGTGTTGAGTGTGAGAGTTACCTCGCAAGAAAAGGAACAAACCAGTTAGGGTTTGTTCTAACACAGTGAAGAAAAGAATAAGAAAAGAGAGAATCAAGAGCATAAAGAGTTTTACTGTGAGTGTATCTCGGTGTGAAAAGTTCCTTCAAGAGGTGAAGGTTAGGCTTTATCACCAAGTCTTGCGAAGTTCATGCAAGAAAGAAGATCAACAACAAATTAGGTTTTTCTGTTGTAAGTCGAGAATCAGCGAGAAAAATAGAGAGAAAGAAGAGGGTTTTTACCTTTAATGACTTCAATCTTCATCGTGGTACCTGCGGGTTGTTCGTAATCGGTGAAGAGACAATTAGGGTTTGGTTCTGTGGATCAAATCTGGTTTTTCTTTGAGGGGTTTTGTAGAGGAGGTAAAGATCTACGGTTTGGTGAGTGCAGTTACGTGTTTGGAACAACTCGCGCTAGGTTTGCCGTCAAACCCCTAGCAGAGCGAAGAAGGAGAAGGTTGAAGAAGAGGCGAGCGGTGAGGAGAGAGAGAGTGAGAGTGAAGCGTCTAACGTTGTTCTCTCGAGGTTATCTGTTTTCTTTTCGTTCTTGGGCGGGCTTCTTCTAAATGAGTGTTGGTGCATTGTTATATTTGCACCGCAAATTATTCAATACATCTCCTGTTAGTTTACAATAAAGAAAACTTTAAAATAGAGCAAAAAATTCTACATGGTATCAGAGCTCAGAACAATTCTGGGAAAAAAGGAAAATTCTTTAAACTCTAAACTTCTAAATTTCTGTTCTTTAAGCTTTCTTTATCTGTTTTAACTACACAGTAGCTAGCTGTGTAGTTTGTGTGTTACTAACAAGTTTTGTGAAGTGTGTGCAGATGGCACATAAGGAAATGAACCCTAGCTTTGGCACTCAAGTGCCTGTTTTGACAGGAACCAACTGGGACAGATGGAGTCACCAGATGAAATCAGTATTTGGGTGTCAAGGGGTATTAAAGATTGTGAAGGAAGGGTTGAAAGAACCTCACCATCTTTCATCTTGAGAAGAAAGGAAGCAGTATGAAGAAGATGAGATGAAGGACTATAAAGCACTTCATCTTATCCAAATTGGGCTAGATGACTCAAATTTTGAAAGGATAAGGGATGTGGAAAGTGCCAAGAAGGCATGGGACATTCTGGACTCCTACTACAATGGTGCTGCAGAAGCTAAGCAAGAAAAGTTACAAGCTCTTAAGGCTCAATATGAAGCCTTAAAGATGAGGAGTGATGAGAACATCATCACCTATTTTGGCAGAGTGAAGAAAATCACTAATGCCATGAAACTGAATGGTGAAACCTTAAAGGATGAAGATATTTGCAGAAAAATACTGAGATCTCTAACAAAAAAGTTTTATGTTGCAGTGAACGGGCTAGAAGATACCTGCAAGGTGGAGGATCTTAAGGTGGAGCAACTTCAAAGTCAACTGCTGACTGAAGATTCAGATGAAGACAGTCAAGCTTTCTTCATTCCTTTTAAAGGTAAGAAAGGAGGGAAGGGTGGCAGCAAGCAACCCAGCAAAAATAATGGGCCTAAAGGTAAGCCCCAAGGTAAGTTTTCTAAAGGAAACTCATCTAATAAGCCTAGTAATGATGCTAGCATTTCAAAAAAGGATAAATCACACATTCAATGTTACAAATGTGAAAAGTATGGTCACTATGCAAGTGATTGCTGGTCTAAGAAAAATAATAAGGGCAAAGAATCTGAGCAAAGGGCCAATGTGGCCAAAGAAGACTCAGATTCAGATTCGCCCCCCGTAGTAGTGTTTAGTCTTTATAACAGATGATCATATTCCTATGTCTAAAATTGAACCTAAAGAGGAAATTAGTATAACTAATGTAGAACTAGAAGTAGGATCAAAATTTGTTGTGTTTGCTATAACTACCAGTGATGGAAAAACCATCACTGAGATTTGGTATTTAGACTCAAGGTGCTCAAATCACATGACTGGTAACAAGGAGTGGCTGATTGATTTTGATCCTAGCAAGAGGACCACTATCAAGTGTGCCGGCAATAAAGTAATTAATTGCGAGAAGGTATGGGCAACATTACATTTTAAAAGAGAGGATGGTAGAGCGGTTTTGATTCAAAATGTTTTTATGTCCCCGGTGTGTGCTCTAATCGATTAGTTTAGATCAATTACTTGAAAAAGGTTTTTCTATTGTAATGAGGACCTAAAACTAAAGTTATATGATCCTCGAAAATAAGCACATTGACCACACCTTTAGCAAAAAAGCGAGATCGTTCAAGACTAGTATTTGCTCTTCAAAGGCAAGGTGCCTGAGTGCAATTACTAGTTCTGAAAGTTGTTTATGGCATAAAAGGCTTGGGCACCTAAACTACAAAAGTTTGACAAACCTAAGTACTAAGAGTCTAGTAATGGGTTTGCCTAAAATAGAGGCCCCAAATGAATTTGTGTATTAACATGTCTTCTAGGCAAATGGCAAACTTTAGGAAGAGTTTTCAAAAGAGTTGCAAGACGGATCAAAGGATCTCTTTGCATGTTGTATACAAAGTGACATTTGTGGTCCCTTTGATGTTTTATCACTAGGTGGTAATAAATACTTTATTTCTTTTGTAGATGAGTACTCAAGAAAAATGTGGATCTATCTAATAAAGACTAAGGGAGAGGCCCTAGCAATTTTCAAAAAATTTCAGGACATGGCAGAAAGACAGAGCAGCCAGAAATTAAAAATTCTAAGGATTGATGGAGGAGGTGAATACACCTCAAAAGACTTTGAGGAGTATTGCACTAGCAGGGGTATCAATCATGAGGTTACATCCCCTTATACTCCACAACACAATGGTGTTGCGAGAAAGGAGAAACAGAACTATTTCTAGACATGGCGGATCTATGCTCAAGCAGGAAGGGACTACCTAAGAAGCTATGGGGTGAAGCTATTACTACAAAGAACCTACATTCTCAATAGGTGTCCAACAAAGAAACTTGAAGACAAAGTTCCTGAAGAGGTTTGGACAGGTGACAAACCAAATGTCAGTCACCTTAAGGTATTTGGCTCCCTAACCTATAGCCACATACCTGATCCTAAAAGAACAAAACTTGAAGACAAAAGCAAGCCTTTGATTCTAGTTGGATATCACTCTACGGGTGCCTACAGATTGTACAACCCTACAAGTAGTAAAATTGAAGTCTCTAGGGATGTCACAGTCCTAGAGGAGGAACAATGGGTTTGGGATGAACCCCAACAAGTAATCGCAGTGCCTATTGACAACTCAGAAACTATTGGTGACAGAAATGAAGTACCTCAGCAAGCTGAAGAGGATACTTCAGGTGATGAGGAAGGTGTTCCTCAAGAAGAAGAAACTACTGAAACAGTTACAGTGCCTAATGGTCAAGGTGCAGTTAGACCACAAAGACCTAGAAGAACTCCAAGGAGCCTAGCAGACTATGAAATTATAAATGATGATGAGGTAAATGAGGAAGGTGACCTCATCCACTTTGCAATGCTAGCAGATGCAGAACCTGTAAACTACTTAGAAGCTTTAAAATCTAAAGAGTGGAAGGAATGCTATGCTAGAGGAGCTTAAGTCCATAGAAAAAAATGGAACATGGACCCTAACTACTTTACCTAAAGGCAAGAAGGCCATTAGTGTAAAATGGGTGTTCAAAGTCAAGCTAGATCCAAATGGCAAGGTAACTAAGTATAAGGCCGATTGGTTGCAAGGGTTTTCAAAGCAAAAAGAAGGCCTGAGACTACTAATGAAGTGTTCTCACCAAGAGCAAGACATGAGACTATCGGGTTAGTCACTTTGCCATTGCTTGTAATAGAGGGTGGGAATTGTATCACCTTGATGTAAAATCTGCATTCCTTAATGGACCACTAGAGAGACAGTTAACATTGAGCGACCCTGAGTTTTGAGACTAAAGGTAAGAAAAACTATGTCTATCATCTACACAAGGCTCTCTACGGGTTAAAGCAAGCTCTAGGGCATGGAATAAATGTATTGACAAGTTTTTCTGAGAAAATGGGTTTAATAAATGTGGTTGAGAATATGGTGTCTACACCAAAGGTACTCTACAAACCTATTTCACGATTATATGTCTCTATGTTGATGACATGCTTATAATCGCAATTGTGCAAAAGAAATTGCCAAGTTCAAGCGATCTATGGAAACTAAATTTGAAATGACATACCTTGGAAGGTTGTCATATTTTTTGGGAATGGAATTCCTAAGAACTCCAGATGGGATAATCTTGCATCACCCAAATACACTAAGGAAGTATTGGCGGATTTGAAATGGAGGATTGTAATCCCGCCAAGACACACCAAACAGAAGGTAATCTAACACAAACAACTAAGGAGGACACTAGTGAAGTGAATCCTACAGAATATAGGCGGATGATAGGGTCCTTAAGGTACTTATGTCACAAAGAGGCGGATATTCTCAGATGCACGGGGTGTGAGCGAGTTTATGAATAAACCACTCAAGGTCCACTATTGGGCTACTAAAAGGATACTTAGGTATCTACAAGGTACTTTGCATTATGGTATTTGATTTCCTAAAGGAAATGGTGAAACTAACACTCTATTGCTAGGTTACATGATTTCGATGGTGTGGAGATAAAATTGAGAGGAAAAGCACCTCACGGGTTTTTCATTTAAGTTCCTAGGGGCACCTATATCACGGAGTTCAAAGAAACAACATTGTGGCTCTGTCCTCCCGTGAGAGGCGAGTATGAGCAGACTAGCGATGTTGCATGCCAAGTCGTTTGGCTTGAAACACCGCTAAGTGAGCTATTGGTTGAGTTAAATCAACCACCTACTATTCTAATTGACAACAACTCTGCCTTGAGCCTTGCTAAGAATCATGTGGCTCATGGCAGAACCAAACATATTGAAACTAGGTACCACTACTTGAGGGACCAAGTTTCAAAAGGTAAATTACAGGTTGAGTATTGTCCTACTAAGGATCAAGTAGCAGACATTTTCACTAAAGCTCTCAAAGGAGACTTGTTTGCTAAGCTAAGGAGGGAATTAGGAGTAATTTCATTCAAGACAAATGAATGATTACTCCACTGAAAGTCAGCTTTGGAGGCTTGTTCCAAAGGTTATTTTTTAAGGCTATACCAAGGGCTTGTCTTGGGTTTTATATTTCCTATTAGCTTAGCTATGTCCTAATATTCTACTCAACCTAAGTGTTTGAATTAAGGGAGAGTGTTGAAATATCTAATTTCAAACACTTAGTACTAACGGCCATTTCACTTACAAATATGTCTAAAAGGAAAATAGAGTCGTTGGTACTATTCCTAAGTTAATTTACACAGTTATTAATGCGCGCTAACTAACTCTCTCTCTATCTAATTCAAAATCAAGCATATGTATATATAGTAGTTTACATTCAGTTTTTTGTACAGAAAAAATACAGAAATAAAGAAATTACGTTTTACAGTTTTAATTCTGCTCCTTATCTTCTTTCTCTAAGCTTCTTTCAGTTCCTTCGTGTTGAGTGTGAGAGTTACCTCGCAAGAAAAGGAACAAACCAGTTAGGGTTTATTCTAACACAGTGAAGAAAAGAATAAGAAAAGAGAGAATCAAGAGCATAAAGAGTTTTACCTGTGAGTGTATCTCTGGTGTGAAAAGTTCCTTCAAGAGGTGAAGGTTAGGCTTTATCACCAAGTCTTGCAGAAGTTCATGCAAGAAAGAAGATCAACAACAAATTAGGTTTTTCTGTTGTAAGTCAGAATCAACAGAAAAATAGAAGAAAGAAGAGGGTTTTTACCTTTAACAGCTTCAATCTTCATCGTGGTACCTCTGGGTTGTTCAGAATCAGTGAAGAGACAATTAGGGTTTGGTTCAGGTGGATCAAATCTGGTTTTTCTTTGAGGGGTTTTGTAGAGGAGGTAAAGATCTACGGTTTTGGTGAGTGCAGTTCGTGTTTGGAACAACTCTCGCTAGTTTGCCACAAACCAAAAGCAGCAGAGCGAAGAGAAGAGAAAGGTTGAAGAAGAAGGCGAAGTAGCGGAGAGAGAGAGAGAGTGAGAGTGAACGTCTAACGTTGTTCTCTCAAGGGTTATTTGTTTTCTTTCGTTCTTGGGTCGGGCTTCTTCTAAACAGTGTTGGTGCATTGTTATATTTGCACCCTGCAAATTATTCAATACATCTCCCTGTTAGTTTACAATAAAGAAAACTTTAAAATAGAGCAAAAAATTCTACAGAATTGTCTTTCTTCTCGTACTTTGTCTCTAAACATGAAAAGCAAATATTAGAGTTTAGAGGGTGGACTTAAGCATCAATAATTGACACGTAGTTACTCTAACAGCCACATAATAGACCTATTCGTTATTACGAAAACATAAATGACTTAATTAAAAACTGAAATTAAGTTAAGGATAGTATTTTGCCTTACATTTATTACCCTTTAAACTAAACAACTAATTTTCCTGTTACAACCTTGGTTGATAGCATAGTCTGTTTTTAGGGGGAATCAAATGTCCATGCTTCTTAGAACCCCACAGCTACTCACCAGAGACCCCCAAATTTAGTTTAATCCCAAATTGTCCTCACGTGAAAATCAGGTGACAGGCAAGAATGCACCGTTCAGCGCACAGGTAATCGAACCAGTTCGACTGGACCTCCATCGAACATTAAAAGATACACGGTTTGACGCTACCAGATTAGATCAGGTTCGATCAACCGTGCACCGAACCGTATATAATTTTTTTTAAAAATATAAAATCCAATTTTCAGTAAGGGCTTTTGGTCTTTTCACCCCATAAAGGAGTGTCTAGTGAGTAGAAGGGGATTGGATGAAGCATGGGCCGAATCAAATGGGAGTCCCGATCCAACCAATTTAACCAAAAAACTGTGTAACTGACTGATTACTAAGGAAATAGTTCTAGTAATAATCTGACCTCTAAGGATATCAATGGGAGAATGACATTTACTGAAAATAAACTTAGAGAGGAATATGAGAGAATTTTAGAGAGAAGATATTTTGTGGAAATATTAGTTGATTACCAAATGAGGCACTAGACTTAGCTAAACACAACCATCAATAAAAGGGTGAATGACATAAAATATAGTAAAACATAAAATAAAACAAATATTTAAATTCATTTCATGTAACAAATTGGCTGCGTTAATGATTTAGTTCATTTCAAGCAGTTTAACGAGTTTAAAACGATTTTTACTATACCAAAAGATTAAGGGTGAGGAGACGATGTCCGTCCAAGGCAAGGAAGATCTTCGGACTCTTTGAGCAGTTACAAAGATAATTACATTTACCTCACCTCAATGAGACTAATGGGAAGTTGAACCCAAAATCTCTCGGATACAACCCGAGTTTAAAACGATTGAAAGTAACTTAGAGTGCTCGTGTCAAAAAAAAAAAACTTATGAGTGCTCTTATTAGTTTGATCTCCAGCTTGATACTTAAAACATTAGTTTCAGCGCACGCAGCAAATGGACTGAGTGAAATTGTGGTAACGGAATTATGTTCTTCCAACTTTACTTTGTTTTTTAATCTTCAACACTTCCCTTGGTCCAATAATATGCTAACGAGTTACTTTGACAAACAATCCTTTCTAATCGTGACCAAATGGGGATGCAGAGTATTATATGCTAACGAGTTATATGGAGAGTGACAAGTCTCCTTTACAAATATTACATGAACTTTGCTACACCACGTTGCAGCCTCACTTAACACTGCTAACTGAAACAAAATCTGGATGTAATCAAGATGACAAAAAAAAAGTCAAACAACTATAACCATGTATACACTCGCTAATCCAAAAAACTTATGTACTGATACAGTGCAGTGATGATGATCAAGCACCCCCAGCATGAACTTCCATACAGCAATGGAAGTAGTATAAAGCTCAAGGGGCTGTGGTCGACAGATACGAAGTGAGGAGAGCAATGTTACTCCGCCGACACAAAAAATTACATATCACAATTCTAAAACAAAAAACTTGCAGACACCACCTTGATTGCTGACCTTACAAGTTGGTATATGCAGAGTTAGCATTCGGCTACTTTCCCTGTTTTTACAAGCCCATAGATGTAGAAGAAAGCTTAAATCATCCCATGCAAAGCGAGAGAATTCATCAAAACCGATTTCCTAATTATAAATCTTCACCGGCTTCTCATACGTGTGGCGATTCTGAAAATAAAACCCATTAGTTTAAATTAGCATAACAGACCAACCTTTGTCAACTTCAAAACTAAAACCCAGTAGACCTAGTGCAGTGGACAACCACCAAACAGTCAAAAACTAAAATTTACGTAAAAAATCAGTTCTTGCCAGTAAAGTTACAAACCTGGTTAGCAGCATATGATCTTTTAGGAGCATTATCTGTATGCTCCAATCCAAGATATTGCTCCCAAGCACCATACACGTCTCTTCTCTGTCACAAGAAACGATAAAAGGGATAGCGTAAACAAAAGTCCAAACATATGCAATAGTATTAAATGTCAATTAAACTTAAAAAAAAAAATATTAGTATAATTGGATCACCTGAAAACGACTTGATACAATGTCAGAGTCCTGAAGGTACTCAGGACGCCCTAATGAAAAAAAAGCAAACTTCCACTGGCCAAACAAGAAATATAATAAAGAAACTTTAGGTATATTAAATTAAACATACAAACCAGTATTTACTCCATGAAGCATCAATCACTCAAAACAAAATTACTCGAGACAGAAGCAGCTTAATGTATCCATAGAACTCACAAAGAGGAAGAAATACCTTGTCAAACTCGTCATCGGGAACTTGAAGTTTCTTCTGTATTCGCACTTTGATTTCAGCCAAAGTCTCACATTCATGTATGACCAAGAAGAAGGGTTCCCCAAAGTTCTGAATTTGCTGTACACATCAAATGTAAAACTAAGTTGCACAAGGTTTGGCAAGCAAAACAAAACAAATAAAACTATATACCATTTGATTCTGAGTTGTGTCTTTAGTAAAATGATACACGTGGATCAGACGATCATGAGAACCAAGATTTTTCTCTTCTTCTGGAATCTGTATAATTAGTATACAACAAAAAAACATCTATTATCCCTCAAAGATTGGATAAAATGATGTATTTAGAAAAATCCACTGATGCTCTGTATTTGAATAAAAAAAGCAGCAACAATTGATTAATTGAACACTATCCTCCTCCCCTCCCAGTCCCACTCACACAAGAGAGAAAGAAATGCTACCTCTTCTGCCCGTAATGTCCAGTATTGATCATTTATGTTTTCAATCTTTTCATTTAGAGGGAAAACCTGCAGAGCAGAGGCGGGATAGAACGAACATATTTTAATAAGAAAAATGACCCAATCTCCAACAATCAATTGCATTGTCATTAAAACAAGAAACTGAAGGACCACAAGTAAACAATAAATTAAAGGATTTAATTTATATACACCATAGGTGTACAAGTGTTTTACACTATCTACCAATTGTAGGTTGACACATCATTAAAAAGAAGTTGGTCAAATGGTAACCACCAATTGGTCAATTGATAACCAACCACTCCATGAATTGTTATTGTTGGTGGTTGCAAAAAGCTATACACTATATGTGTATATAAATTAAACTCTAAATTTTATATATCTCATCTCGATTCCCCAACAATCTAATCAAAAAAATAATCAGGATATTTCATCTTGATTCCCCAACAATCTAATCAAAAAAATAATCAGGAATAGTAATAAATCCAGGAGCAGACAACTTAATGTAACGTCACACCTTGTATATCTTGTGATAGAAGACTTCAAGCAACCTAAGTTCAGCTTCAGGATGAGACAATTCAACCTGTAAAAGCAGTAAAAATTGAGCATCAGATGTATAATTAAGTAAAAAATGTGAAAAATCATAAACTTAAGAACGTTATTAACTTATCATAAAACTGCCATTTACACAATACAACACTGACAACTGCACAAAGCTGGCAAACACAGCCTCACTTTTAAATTCAAGCCATCAATGCAAGTCGAGTGCAGTTGTGACTTGTGTTTGCATTATGTGTTACATTGTACAACATATGCAAGTTAATTGAAGTATAGCAAAAATCACATAAAGGCACCTTTGTTTTAAGATCAACAAGGACGTCTCCCACGGTGCTCTGCTTTGGGAGTCTGATGGTATGGATAACCACCTGAACCAACAATATAAAAAAATTAAAAAAAATACAGGAAAAATAGATAAAAAAACAGAAGAAATTATATCACTATACTCACTTCATCCTTGGTGGCATGATGAAATGCAACTTTAAGGGTTTTCAAACCTTGTAATTCTGGAAGAGGGATGTCAAGTACTTCATAGTATAATATATCTGAAGTCTGAAAAACAAGAAAGGAATAAGATGTTTCCATTTTAAAGAGACGCTAAGAAGTATTATTGAATGATAAATCAATAACTACCTGATTGTAGTGAACCAGCATATCAGACAAATGGTCCACCCCTCGGTACTTAATAGGCTGAGGTTTGGGTTGTTGAGAGTAACAGTTGTGTGGGGTGAGCCTAATTTTGGACGGATCTTCCAGACCAAGTTGTTGAGCTATTCTCTCTACAACATCATCATATGTAAAGAGCCTTGACCTATAAATTAATAACAAAAGAGTCTATGATTAGGAGGATGTGATCCCAAGCACAAAATACACACACATTCACACTTCTACATTCTCTCAATTAAAATACTGAAATTGTATTAATTAAAATATATAATGATTTACTCCGATAAATTTCACTCTGCTTACATCTCGAGGCAGAAGTCATCTTCCTTAGGTTTATCTAGAGAACGGAAGTGAACAACCTACAATACAGCAACCAATGATAACACTCAGTTGATAGCTTACAATACTTGCAAATTGATTACATATACTAATGGAAAGATTTCATTTTTGCTTTACATCAAACAAAACAAATTGCCTAAAATTAAACCTCAAAAGTAAAATACCTGGCGATTGTGCACATATTCTAAGTATGAAGGCACATCAGGATAGCGGATATGTTCCTCGATATCCATGGCAGAAGCTTTCTGAAAGCATATAATGTCTCCATCTTCTAGCTGCAGTTTTTGAAAAACAAATCAATAAGCCAACCAATGATACAGTAATTCAATGTGCATCAAGTTAATATATACTTAACCTGGCTTGCTCTAAATGTTAATTTCTTGTCAATAGGCTCACACATGACATTTGGTTCAAACTTAATTTCCTGCACAACAATAAGCATAGTTAATTCACTAACGCCACGTGATTAAAGCCATTCATAGAGATCGGAACCTGAAATGCCATTAAAAAATAGTTCATCTCCCTTATGGTTAGTCATATGCAAGAAACAAAAAGAATCATAGAACACGGTACACTACTACACTTTATTTTTGCTTAGTCACCAGCATGTTTACTTATGAGAAAGCAAAAACCAAGACTGCTTGACCCATGCTTAGCATGTAACAAAGCATATGGCTTCTCACTTCCGAAAACACAAAGATGAACTACATTTTAAATTTTTTATGAAGCTGTACTACAGTTATATAATAAATCAGACAACATAAACAGACCTCATAAAGCCCAATCTCTTCATCGGGATCATAACCAGCCATTTCATTTAACCTTGTTAAGTACTCCGATGGCTTACTGGTACTGTTCACAAAGAGCCTTCCAACATAACTGCCATAAAAAAGGAATACATTTGATATCAACTCAGGTCCACCTTTTAGCCCAACATATGTTAAAATAAAGAAATTTTTCAGTACCGTAGCTCCTCTTTTTCAGGATCATATAACTTGAAAAATAGTAATATTTCATCTTTTGTCTTCTCAGGAGGTGTAATGGGACGTAAATCCTAAATAACATTGTAGTTTGTCAGCAGGACTGTGATGGGTGATGTTTCATGCTAACAAAAAGGTATATAGCACTTCATAATAAAAATGTTACCAGCCCACGCTCCACTTCCAAAAACAATTTTAATTCTGCATTGTGAACCTTGTTTGATACCTCTCTTAATTGTCCAACCTGGAATTTTGATAAAAATGAAAAAAAATAATAATAATAAATAATAATAATAATAATAATAACAATAACAATAACAATAATAAACAACTTTAGATCATAGAGAAAGTGGTGTGTCGTGCAAACATGAATCGCAAAAAAATAAGTCCTCACAAAGCACAAGCATTTCTAGAAAAAACCATGGAATCCAAAACAATCATTACGAAAACCACTTGCATGAGTTGCTATTTTTGATCATTTTAAAGAAATAGAAAAGAAGCTGACCAAATATTGCAAAGAAAAAAAAAATTATAAACACAAAGCTATCAAAGAGAACAAACTGTTAGCCTACCCCAAGAAATGGAACCTAAAAAACGCAGCCACCCATTGCAATCATTATAATTTATATTAGCAGGTTGATTTAAGCTGTCATGAGGCATTAAGCAGATTCAACGTAAAATACAAATGTGGGGGAAAATAAACTTGGTATTTTTCAAACCAAAACCAATATTTCCCTAAAAGCCAACAATCAGGGATGAAAAAGTCACAAAATATGAGCAAAATAATATTAAAAAGCATTAGGCGAGCTCAGAATTTACAGATTGTGCTTCCTCAATGGGTGTCAATGGCCGATTAGGACGATACGTATGGTTTTGACGCTTTGCCCATAGCCAAAACCGTTGGAATTGAACTTGTATGTCAAATTCTTTAGCAACCACTTCCTGCATATTACAAATTAGCAATCAAACAGAAAAATCAAGTTTAGGAAAATAACATATATGTGGTAAATTAAAAAAGAAAAAAGAATACAAACTTCATATGACATATTTTTTCTTCTCCCAACTAAAGCATTACCGAGTTTTATATTTTAGTCCTGTTTTAAATGTCTTCTCTGAGGATACAACTAAAACAATGATTTACCCTTTAGGAGTCTACAAAAATCTAAGGTTCCCTTCTTCCACGACTCTTTGACATCTAAGTATAAAATTTGAGATGGTACAAAAAACTAATGCATTTATTCAAAACAATGACCATCCAGAACCACCACTAATCGGATTTTGATATTGCAACGACGCTTATCAATACTCCCACTTGCCAACTCCCTCTTGGATGACATTCAATAATCCGACATTCAGGCAACTCTTCAACTGCTCAACAACGGTGAATAGAAATGGCATATCATATAGACTATTTAATCCCTTCCAGAAAACATTAAATTAGAGTATATCTATGAAACTTCCGATTTTAACCCATGGGATGAAAGTCCCAATTTTAAACCTATTCTGAAACTATTTCCACTCGGAAGCATTGATAACACAGTTCCCTATCTAAGAACAATTTTATATTATCGCCCTCTTGAGTGTATGATAAATGTTACACAGCACTTTACGTCAGAAAATTTGTTAGCCATAAAATCATTCGTGTCATTTCATTTCATCCAACAGGTTAACGTTAAGCTTCAAGCCCAAATGGGTTCTGCGTGGTAGGACATCTTAGATATAAAACCATTCACGTAGTTTGACACAATAACTTTAAGCCTTTGAGATTGTTAGCCCTATATTACAAATGCACAATGAGAAAGGCAACTGTTTAACAAGAAATATTTACCGTTGAGACCAGAGAGAGTTGACAAAGAAACGATAATAAGTAGCACAGCCTGCCAGGTTAAAGTATTTTTAGCAAGAGAGGCAATTGATGATGATACCTTGAAATTGTTAAATGACATCTGCTTTTGGACACGGAAACTCCTCACTTTGTCATGATCTACGAGATCAAAATATGTATCCTTTCCAATCTGTTCTGCAAGGTCTTCATCTCGTGCCACCTAAAAAGTATCAAATTGTTATCAGTAATATATAAATAAAATCTTTTAGAGCAGCACACATCACCTTATTAAAGACGCAAACAATATTAGAGAAAACCTTTATAATAGTGTAGAGGTGAGCCTCTGCCTTTTCTTTCTTTTTGTGCTCTTTTTCTTCCTGTTCTTTCTTCAACCTCTCCTGAATAAACCAACAGAAAAGTATTATAGAAATTAAAAAGGTAGCGGCAGGCTGAGTTTGGTTTGATTTTGGCTCAAAATACTCATAAAGAACTTCTCATGAGAAACAAATAAAAATCTTTTGGTTTATGCAGAGTTCGAATTAGAGTAAAAAACAAAAGATGACAAAGATAGTTTCAGTTGAGAAGAGTAATTTTTCCCCAATTGAATTGATTCAATTGTTTTCAATTATTACAATTATTACATCTCTCCATCCCTTCCCAATTATTTAAAACTCTCAAATTCTCATAATATATATATATATAAAAAAATCCCAAATTGAATTGATTCAAGTGTTTTAAACATTATCTCACTTAATCACAAATTGAATTGATTCAAGTGTTTTTAAATTATTTTATATCTTAAATCTTATCAAGTCCCAAAAATATTTTAATAAGAAATGAGACTTTAAGAGGTTTGTGTGACAGAAAATAGATGGTAGCACCATATTGCTTTATTTTTAAAATAGAGGGACTAAATTTGCTGCAAAAAAACTTTAAATAACTAGAGTTAAATAAACAAATTGCTTAATAATCGTACATTTAAATAGAGGGTTGAATATATTGTTTTGAGGAGCCAAAATCGTACACAGTGACAGCACAGACTAAAGGGACCAAAAGTGTAATTAAGTCATTACAAAGAAAAAATTAAGCATCTAAATTTGTTTGGAAGTTAAACTTCCAGACAGAAGACCATCATTGCCCTAGATTACAAAAGAATAGTTACTCACCCTTAAATGCTCAGCAATGTCTTTCTCATCCACATTGCATATTACTTTGTCCTTATCAGGTTCACGTATATACACCAGCATGTAAGCATTTGAATATTTGGTGAATTTAAAAGGAGCGTTGTTGAATCCAGGATTTGTCTGTGGTAACTGTTAAAATACAATAACCAAGTAGTAAATCATTAACAATTATTAAATGGTCAAATAGACCAAATACCACAACCAACAGAAATAAAATAATTACCTCTTCCTCACCACCATATTGCTCGTCTAGTGCCCGTTTACCATCTTCTTTTGTCACCCTCTCATCATCAAATCTGTACCTGACAGACATTTATATATTCAATCAAATCATGCAGTGAAGGACTTAGTCAGTCAGCAGCAACAATAGCAATTCAAAATAACAAAAAAGGCAAAGGCTCTTTAAGTAATTTGCAAGTTATACTCTAGCTCATTTATAACTGTTACGAGAATTGTATATCACCACTGTAACAAGAGTGCCAAAGGAACGGATTTAGCATTTCTACTGTTTACCACTAGAATAGCCTCATTTAAAAGTAACACCCATTACACAATTTTCATGCAACTATGTATTGGTGCAGGTTTTGTCAAAAAAAAACTGTATTGGTGCAGGTAGCTAGATAATAAAACACATGGAAGTTAATGAGTCAGAAGATAGATATGAATGAAGGGCATCTACATGTTGAATTTGTCCCACCGACAACAGATCTATCCAGGCAGTACTCAACCATTCTGAGCGTATCAAATATAGCAGGAAAAAAAACACTCTGCTTACCCCTATCTTATATAAATAAGAATATGCAAAGTTTGATGTAGACAAATTGTTGGGTGCATCATTAGGAATTTCCATAGTTCATAAAACTCTGATGTAAGAGAATAAACTAGCAAAAAAAAAAACTTATTTTTCTAAAAATCTGGAATATTGCTTTGATAAATTATTAGTCCTGCAGATGAAAATGAAAATAATTGGGCATGTCTGAACCATGTGAGACTAAAAAAAATGGTGTAAAACTTGAAGTTAATTTGTATTTCCACAATGGATTACTACCCGCTGTTTGTACTGAATTAGTAAACAGCTGGATTCTGTAATAGAAACCAATTGGTATTATTGCATAAAATGGGGAAGAACGCCCCTTGAGTACAGAAAATGGTAGAGGTTTGAAGGTCTGCCCACCTCCCAATGCCAAAAGGCCCCAAATACTGAAATGACACAATGATTTAAGGCCCAAGGGATTTTGGGAGTTGCGGAACCTCAAAGTCTGTAAGTCATTCTGTAATCAAAAGGGATTTTCCCCAATTTCTGCAATAATACCAGTCGGCTTCTTTCATTCTACAACTTCCATGGTAACCTTAAGTGGAGTACCAAACAAGAGTTGTAATTGCTAAAAATGATCATGCATCAATCATTTACTTCTCACTCCTATCCACACCTACACTACACACACCTCTTGGCCCTCCCTTTCAGCAACAAATAGATACTTGTAACATAATATGTGATTTGTGTTTCGAAAACAATGAAACAATGTGCATTCACTAAGTATATGCTATATAGCTAGTCATGTATGAACCTCTAGAAATTCCAAGCACAAAATCATTTGACCGATGCAGCAAAATCATCGTTTAAGCAGATATTTAACATGTCCCCTGGTCCTTGTTATCTATGTGCACAATAGCATGCAGCTCATAAGGAAGTGGACAGTTTAGACCTGTGAACCCTATTGTACATACCACTGGTCAGAGAGGGTCGGCCTGATAAAAGCATAGTAATGTCCACCATGCACACCACCGCTGTGAACCAAAACACTGGGGGGAAATGAAATCCATCAAACATCGAACAATAGAAATTAAGATATGCATATGCATAAAAAACAATTGCATGTCAATCAACACCATCAGCATGGAGAAACAGAAATTGCAATTTTAATGCACTTCATTAATATTCACGATAAATGGCAACTTTCAATTTATCAATCCAAGTTTTACTGTTCCAACAAGATTCAAAAGAACATTCCCTGTTTAATGTGGATGAGCCTTGGAGATGCCACTCCCTAAGGGTATGTTTGGGAGGGGGTTTTAGGAGGGGATGGGAAGAGAGGGGACGGCATATTTTTCATTTCTAAATTAAGGAAGCTATAGAATGTCTCTAAATATAAATGAAATATAATTAAAAATGTTATATTGTTATCTATCATGTTGTTCTTTTATTAATTTTTTAAAATCTCAAATATATATTAAAATATAGACTTATCTTTTCTAAGCCCTCCCCTCCCAAACACACCCTAAGATAAAGTGGTTTTTTCTTCTTTTCATTTTTCTATGATCACATTAGTTTATCCTTATTTGACTTTGTCCCCTATCATCTATCTGTTGATTGTAAGAGACTTAGGTATGAGGGTAAAAAAATGCAAACATATTTACAAAGAACGGCTTCTAGAAAAGAAAAAGACAAAGTTGGGCATCATGCACCAAATTACAAACCAGCAGATAAAACATCACAAAAACAAGCAGAGCTACTGAAAAAGTCATGAAACAGATCAGAAAGGTCACTAACAGACCATTTCCAGTGCCATAAACCCCATGCAACCTGAAACAGAAACTGCTGAAACTGACACTATTACCTATGAAGCGTGTAAAGATTGCGGACGTTCCTATCAGCGTCAGGTGATAAATATTTTCCATTTTCACGATCAAGGTCAAGTTGCAAGGGAAATTCATAACGATCATTAATCTACATGGACAGAGAAAAAAGTAGAAAATTAAATTTTCATGTATAGAAACGATAGTTCAATCTCTCCATCAACAGTGAAAAACACGACAACAGATATGTAGAAAGTAATGATAATAGCTAATGTCCATGTCCCTCTAGCAGACAATCTTCCTAAAGTGCGTGTGATAGATTTCAAATGATATACATGAATTTCAAACAGATAAGTAGAAAGTAATGTTAATAGCTAATCTCTCTATCAACAGTAAAGAACTCAATAACAGATAAGTAGACGGTAATGATGATAATTAATGTTCATGCTCCCTCTAACAGACGATCTTCCTTCAGTCCTGTTATTGTTTCAAATGATGTACATGAATTTCAGACACACGGGTATAAAAAGAGAGAGACCCCCTACCTAGAGCAAAGGGGGCAAATATCAACAAAGCAGCAATTTTCACTTAAAAATAAATATTAAGTAAAGGGAGAAATGCTGCATTTCACTATTGACCCTCAACTCATATATGTGCCAAATTACTTTCTTGCCTTAAGTAACAGTTCCATGAATGAATGCATCCAACAAATAAAGAACACCACTGTACAATGTAGTAATGCACTTTATCCAGCATGACAATTAATCAAATCAAAATAATCTTCAATAACATTTGATAGTAGAGCTAGATCTGTATCTTACATTGGTCAATGACCAATAAAACACAGCAGACATTTGCAACTTAATTCTGGTGCACTAAGTATGAAAAATCTGTGTAAAAAGGAGATGCTAACTTCCTAATATGCCAGCATATAAAATGTCAAAAGAAGGAAAAATGTTGCAAAGCAGTGTGTCATTTTGACTTCCTACCTTAACCATAGTATCCCGCATAAAGTCATATTCAAATCTTTTCAGCTGGAGCTGCAAAACTGGAGGAAAATCAATAAACAGGACACCCTTCTTAGCATCCTGAAAATATGAAAAATCATTAGTTTCCACATAAAATTAGATTAAAAAAACGGCATATATAATTGCACTCGCACAGGACATATAAAAAACTTTGTCATGAAATTGGTCCAAGCAAATAAGTAAAATATTTGAAATACATGGAACCAAAAAAGTATTCAATATTTGAATCGAGGAGGTAGGTAAATTAAACCATTCTGATGAAAGAGACAGAAAAGAGAGGAAATTGAAATAATGAATATAAAGATCATTTGAATCGAGGAGGTAGGTAAATCAAATCATTCTGATGAAAGAGACAGAAAAGAGAGGAATGTGAAGTAATGAATATAAAGATGATTTGAATCGAGGAGGTAGGTAAATTAAATCATTCTGATGAAAGAGACAAAAAAGAGAGGAATGTGAAGTAATGAATATAAAGATCATTTGAATCGAGGAGGTAGGTAAATTAAATCATTCTGATGAAAAAACAGAAAATAGAGGAATGTGAAGTAATGAATATAAAGATCACAATAACTACAGCATTATAATTAGATCAGTGTTATTGGAATTACAACATTATTATTAGCCTATATACATTAAAATTAGACACTATTTACATATTTTCCAACACTTCCACTCAAATTGGAGCATATAGTCCATTTGCAATCATGCACCAAGATCGTCACATATATAATTTATCAAAGGACTTTTCCAAGACATTAAAAATTGTCACTTATCATAAAATGTCCGGAGCACAGGTGTAACTGAATTCAAGGCAATATGCAATGCAACCACATTATCACAAATAAGCGCCATGAGTGTAACATTCCAACATTGAGCTCTTGTAGTAATTTTTTGAGCTAAGTTTGCAGATAATAGATGCTATAGCTCAGTTTTCTGCTACAGTATACTTCAATGGAGGGAATGGGACTATGAGTAAACAAAGTAACAACAACCACCCTTTCAGGACAAAGTGTAACCAAGAAAGACACGCTTGCTGGACTCGGCTAATATTTAATCAAGACCAATACTGAGGATACTTCCAAAGCAGGTATACCCAAGAATATGTGTACCCAGGAATGCAGAGGATAATTAGGAAACAACAGAGAATGGGTGTTACAAGCAAGGAAAAGGCAGCAATGAATGAGACAACAAACAATAAGAATAGCATCACCCCAAAAGCAGTAAGGAACGTGTCCATTAATTAAAAGAGTCCAAGTTATTTCAATGAGCTGTGTGTTCAGTCCATATCGCCTAGAGATATGGCCTAAGTAGTGTTATAAAGCTTTGGCACTCCTCACCTTACAAGCCGGTTTTGAGGGGATAAGTATGGCCCAAAGCCCAAACTTCTAAGACTGACTATGAGTGTTTGCACTTTGCATACTCTCATAGAGTAACAGAATTCTATTACTAATCAATTCATTACGAAGGCAGTTATCAAATAGTTTCGTGCACTCTCTATTGTACTGAGATCCCAAACAACCATTGAGAATCAAAAAATCTAGAACTTCTAGATTTTTCACCGCACTTTCTTTCCTTTTCTTTGATTGTCTCTTGTTTCTTCACCTTAAAAGTTTCAAACAGTTATCTACAAGGCGGATAAAATCATGTAGAAGAGTAGTAAATACAAAGATCACAGTTAACTTAAAGTACATGATCATTATGGCTAGTCTACATAATGAACTTAGACAATGTTTACATACCAACATAAAGAATTCATGTTGTGTGAAAAAGGTGATAACTATCAGTAGAGTTAAAACAATTAGGCATCCAACTATTGAGAGAGAAGGAAAGAAAAAAAAAATAAAAACAAATTGTGATATACATTGCTGGATGTCCTAGACACTGAGACATCCTATAGACTTTTAGGCATATATCGTCTGTTACTAGATCTAATGAGTATCACAGTACACCTCTTAATTTAAATGCTGTAACTATCGAATTGTAACACACATAAAAAAGGTGGAAAGGGACAGAGAGGTAGAGAAGAGATAAACGGAACTTAACAAGTTCAACTTCAAGACAGAGGTTGACTTCAACAACATTGTTTTATTACAAGTAGGCTAATCGCAACCAACCTGCAAACCATATTGTTCAGCTTGATATTTGTTGTCCCCCTCAAGACGTTCAACTTCAACATACTTGTCAAAGGACTCATACACATCACGACAGCCTTTGACATCAAGTTGAAGGTCTGCCATCCAAAAGCAATAGTAAAAACTAAATTAGAATCAGTCGGCAAGGTAAAACTGAACAAGCAATTAACTTCACCATGCATATGAAAGTACCATAAAATGACTCCTTTCTAGTTGATTTATAGTCCACATTGATGCACTCAATATAGTTCATATGATGTCCTTCAAATAACTTCTGTATAGTTCCCTCAACAACAGTTCCCTATAGAGAAAAGGAACATAATTCGTAATGCATTTGAGATGGCATTTCACCAAAAAGAATTGTGTGCAGACATCTGAAGTTGATTATGTTACCTTCATTTTGTCTTCAAGTTTTTCACAGAGGACTCTATTTAATTCCTGAACATCATGCTGCAAGAAAGAATCATAAGTATCCCATCCAAAAGATTTTGTCAGTTCTTTTGTTGCGACGCTGGTGTCACTATACTGGAGCTTGTAGAATAAACTTTGCAGAGCCAAGGGAATGCTTCCAGAGGGCATATCATTCTCTGTTGTAGGCATATGGTATACAGCCTGAAATACGATAACCAGGACACAACTTCCTCGTTACTTTCCGATCAAATAAGTGAACTTCAGGTGTGTAGAAAAAAATAGGAGAAATAGCGCCTGACCTTTCGGAAATAAGGAATATGGTACAATGTTTGGAGTAGAGAATTCATATAACAAGTAGCTCCCTGGTTCTTAAGGCCAACATAGCCAGTCTCCTTCTTTGAATCATAACTCCAGTAATCAACAATCTTACGGACAAGAACCTCGGCTTCAACTACAATAGTATCGTTCACAAGATACCCTCTACTGGGATCATACAATTCACCAAGAGGCATGAAGGACGTGAAACCCCAATCACTTTCTCTTGCATTGAATTGGTGCTGCGTGTCTACATGGTGCAAACAGTTACAAAAAAACACATTACTATGCCCAAAAATCATGTGCATTTGGACTTTAAGTTCTCAATGCATTAAGTTGCATGCTTTCATTCAATATTTCAGTTTATTACACCTAAACAACAGTCTTAAGAGTACTTCTTGTCTGAACCCTTGTCTTATTCACAAATCGAGACTCGAAACTAACAAGTACATTCAAGACAGGTAATATACTTATTTCCAGATTTGCATTCAACGTTTTAACTTATAAGGGAAGAATATATGTGCAAGTGATAGTTTCAAATTTAGGTTCTGAAAAGAAACCAATTTTGTACGTTCTGAAGTTTATACCAACAATAACAAATGCCTTTTCCCACTACGTACAAAAATTAATGGCTAACCAGAAATGGCATATGAAATGAGTATGATATACAGATAGGTATTATTCTGGGGATTTGACAAGGTATTATTCTGGGGAAAACAGTATGGTGGCATAGTTTCTTCAAGTATAAAATTATATTTCAGTAATTGCGACGAACATCTTATAAACTTCCTAGCTTTTAATTCCAGCAATGCCCTTTTCTACATACATGCACGATGCACCATAATTTATTTTGTAACAACCAAAGGAATAAACTGAATACACTACCTTTTCTCACAGAGTACTTATTGTGGATTTGATTAACTACTGCCAAGCTAAACTGTGCATATCTACTCCAACCATAAGGCAAACTAGTTGAATCTGCAACGTCCAAATACATGGACAAATAGTCCACATTGTTCCCTTTTGGGAAAATAAGTACACGCCTGTGCAGAGTGGGGGAAAAAATCAGGAGAAATCATTGAAGATAAATACATATGAACTAAAATAAAAACAACAGAATCACCCCCCCCCCCACCCACCCACACACTAGATAGAGTCGGCTGGGTCAAATGACACCATAATATCCTATCATAAATCGTGCCTACCAAAAGGAAAAAAGAACATTGTGAATTGATTCAGGGAATGTACCATTTATAGCCTCCAACAACAAATGCATCTAAATAAAGCTTTTTATTATTCATCCTAGTAAAGTTGTCAATTCTCCATGTGAATCTTGATGGTGAAGGATCCTCAACAGGCTGGCTCTCAACGGTGTTGGCAGTTTCAGGTTGAGCAACAACTAATGTTCACCAATATAAATGAAAAGAGCAATAAGTATCATGCCTTATATTACCTGAAAAAACTTTGGGGGGGGGGGGGGGGGAGGGGGCAAAATATAAATAACAGTAGTCATAATAACTAAACCCATTGCTAGGTTGCCAGGGAACATGAGTAGAACAAGAGGGGAGAGAGAGAGAGAGAGAGAGAGAACAATAATAATAAAGAAATTGAAAACACAAATATTTAGGAATGCAAACCAGCAAGAAAATTAAGATTTCTTTGTTTTTGAAAAATTTCTTTTTATTTCCTGTTAAATTACAGAAATGACACGTTGTGTTCACTTCTTTGTTCGTTCCCTACTTTCAATGATTTGCATAGGAATTCTCTCTCTCTCTCTCTCTCTCTCACGGTAAACTGAAAACTAGGTAGCATACTTGTAATTAAATAAAATTAGAAAACGAAAACACGAAATATTTTCTCACCCAAGAGCACTTGGATGAGATGGTGGGTCCTTCCAACTTAACTAGTGGTCTTGGATTCAAATCCAACCTTGTGAATTCGGCATCAGTAAAACTCTTACATTTTTGCAGGCCATGTGGCCCCACCCGTGTAAAGATAATCTCCGCAATTTGCGCACGGATGATAACAGTTTAGACCAAAATAGAAACATTTTCTCAAACTAATCAAGCCTTACTTTATCTCTTGAAAAGGAAAACCTAGTAACACCTGTCTTTCTCTCTGGCAACCAAACAATGCATGAAGTGGTTTCCTTAACTCTAAGGGCAATTTGAGTAGATGATCTACACAAATTTTTGCTGGCCATGTGGCCCCACCCGTGTAGAGATAATCTCTGCCATTTGCGCGCGGATGATAACGGTTTATCTTTTTAAGTGGACGGATGATAACGGTTTAGACCAAAATAGAAACATTTTCTCAAACTAATCAAGCCTTACTTTATCTCTTGAAAAGGAAAACCTAGTAACACCTGCCTCTCTCCCTGGCAACCAAACAATGCATGAAGTGATTTCCTTAACTCTAAGTGCAATTTGAGTAGATGATCTAAACGGAAATAAAACGGGCAACAAAAAAACAGTTTCTCCATAGATCAAAAGAGGGAGAAAGCAATAAACAGTACCTTCCATAGGTTGGTGATTATTCTCAGCCAAGTCCGTGTGCGGGACAAGCATCTCCTCATCCTCCTGCTGCTGCTGCAAAAACCAAAAACGAAGTCCAAAACAAAAACCATCACACTACTTCTGATCCACGAAGAAACAAATCCCCCAAAATCCAAGCACAAAATGCATCGAAATTGAAGCAAATTCAACTCCACCAAAACAATATCACAACCCCTAGACGAAAACCCCAACACTCCCCGCCACACCATCCAAAACGACAATCAAATTGACCTCAAACACAGCATTCACATATAATAAATTCAAAAAATTAGAATAAAAATCGTGCATGAAGCAAATTGGAAACGTACAAGTGATTGAAGCAAGAAAAAGAAGCATAAAGAAAGAAGAGAGTGAAAGAGTGAAACGTACATCAATGGGAGCAGGAGTCATGACGGTCATGGCGATTATAGAAATTGACCTTACGTTGCGTAGCTTGTTACGGAGACAATGGAAGAGAGAGAAAGCGAACGAGAGAGAGAGAAAGAGCACTGTAAGAAAACGAGATCACCAGAAAAGAAGCTATTTGGTCGTGGTCGAGACTAGAACGAGAGAGAGAAATGCCTTTGCCCTTTATTTGGGGATTTGGGTAATTTCGGTATTTTGTAATTTCCTATTCTATTGTGATGATTTGATATGATGAATATAATGAGTGTGTTCAGTTCAGACTTCAGAGTAGAAAACTGAAGAAAAAAAAATTAAGTAAAAAAATTAAGAAAGCTCAAAAAATAAATTACCGCAATTAAATACAGAATTTGCTATTTATACTAGGAAAAAATATTAAGTTTGGTAAAAAGTAGCGGATAACAGATATGCTAGCGGATTGAGCTAACAGTTAACGGATAGCAGATAAACTAACTGATAGGAAATTATGTGCTTGGTAAAAATAACGGTTAAAATAGTTGATAAATGTAAAATGACATAAAAGGATATTTAATTAATGATTAAATTATTTAAGGATGATAAAATATTTAATGAGGAAAGAGAAATAATTTAAGAAAAATAATAAGGGTAAAAATGTCAAAATAAGTTAAACGTTATTCGTTATCCGCTAGCGTTTCAAAAAACGCTAAACGCTAAACACCAGTGTTTGTCAAACACCTGTACTCATCCGCTAGTCAGATACGCTAGTCGCATCCGCTATCCGCTAGCAGATGAGACGCGCCAAACTGAGCCTAACAATGCTCTTTAAATAGTTTTTTTTTTCTTTTAATGAACGAGTTTGTGTGAACTTAAATTTTGCTTATGCTAAATTAGTTTGTGTACTCTTCTACTCAATTATTATTCATATTATTCATTTGTTATTAATTCACTTATTTTCTATTGGCTAAATTACTGTTTTGGTCTTTTATCTTTGGCTTTGATTTCATTTTGGTTCTTTATCTTCTTTTTTTATCGTTTTGGTCCCTCGTGTTTCATTTTTGTTTCAATTTGGTCCTTTTTTTGTAATTTTCCATCCATCACCGCCACGCTGGCAGTTAACTGTTGACGTGGCGTCCATCTGATGTGTAGTCATTAAATGACATGGCCAATGGAGGACCAAATTGAAACAAAAAAGAAACATAGGGGACCAAATTGAAACAAACACAAAACATCAATCACTCTCCATCTTCTTCCTTCTTCTTCTTTCCGACAGCCACCACTACCTCCGGCAACCACCACCACCCTCTCCTCCACACACTGTTAATGTGAATTTAACTGCTGTTATTGATTGCACTCGCCTTGCGGTAAGCTTGAAATATGACCTTGTTATGCTTTTTCTAGTATCATTCAATTAAACCTTTTACTTCATTAAAAAGGAAGTTCATCATTCCACCTTCAAACCACAAAACCTGCAAACGAAATTGAAAACCTTCAACATTCAATCCCAACCTTCAAATTCGAATGTTCTTCATATATGCAGAAAAAGCAAATTTCGAAAATTCAATGGAAACAATGGGAAAATGAGCAGATTCGTTTATGGGTTTGATCCGTTTTGGGTTTTCGATTCTGGGTTATGATTTGTTTCTGGGTTAGGATTGGTTTTGGGTTTCGAATCTTCTTCTCTGTTTGTTCTTCAAAGATTCCAGATTATGGCTTATTTTTTGTTCTTCATAATCACAAATATGCATCTCCAGATTCTAGTTTATGGCTTTCTAATTTCAGTTTAATAAGATTTTCTTTGTGTCTCTTTTTTTTCTTTCTAATTCCAAAACAAACGTGTGGCTTAGTGGTAAGTTAAAGTGTTTCCCATGTTTAGGTCGTGGGTTCAAAACCCATGTATGCCAAAATTTCTATTATTTTTAATAACACACTACCTTCCATTATGCAATGTCAGCGCGCCACGTGGCAACCATCTATTGGTTGCTGATGTGGCTTGTCAGTGCCATGTGGAAATTGTGACATGGGATGATGATGTGGCATTTCAGTGCCACGTGGCACAGAGGGCTAATAAGATGTTGACACGTGGCAGTGACGTCATTGCTGATGTCACTTCTGTTTGCCACATAACCTTTTTTTTAACAGAAAGTTAACAGAGGGACCAAAATGACACAAAAATTGAAGATAAGGGACCAAAACGAGAAAAAAAAAGATAAATGACCAAAATGAAATTTAGGTCAAAGATAAAGGACTAAAAGAGTAATTTAGCCTTTTCTATTTTATGTTCCTTGTGTTCCTAAGTTTGAAAGGCATGGCACATGAGAATTTTGTCTCAAATGCTTGCAATGACAATGTAATAAATTTCATTCTTTTTTGCATCACTATTCTTATCTTATATGCAAGATTTGTATTCTAAACTTTCTTCATATTTATTCAGCGAGTGATTAGACTTCCTAAACGCTTTTACGATGCATATCACCATATTTTTTCGGGTTTTTTTTTTGGTACCCCCACCCCATCCCCTCCCACCCCCACCCACACCGAAACCCCAAAATCTTCCGAAAACGTATTTTTTTAAAAAATTTTGTGTCAATATATATACACACGGGGGGTATATATACGACCCTATTTTTGCTCATCGATATACACCCCCAAGGCGTATATACGATTGGAAAACTCCTCACCTTAATCGTATATACGCCTTGGGAGGTGTATATACGATCTTGTAAAAAATAAGTCGTATATATACCCCCTCGTGTGTATATCGACCCCATTGTAATTTTTAAATTGTTTTAAGTCAAATAAAAATTATATAAGTTCGAAAATAGGTTTTGTGTGTAGTTAGTTAAAGCGTGGCGATGTTATACGTCGAGCGAATAATTTAGGCTAAAAAATCGGTTTTCGCAACATACTCCGATCGTAATGAAACCACAGCCATTAGAAGCGAAAAAATCAAGAATCAAGACTCCCCTAGAAGGGACTTCTTACGGGACTACCGCCTCAAAATCCCAAATTCCATCGTTTATTATTTTTACGATTTTTTTAATTTTTCATAGTCTCCAAAAATCTAAAAAAATTTGCATAGCCTTATTTTGGTTTTGTTAGATTTTTAGTGGTGTTTTTATAATTTTTTGGAGTAGTTTTGACTAGTTAACGAATTTTTAGTAGCCTTTTAGTAATAAAAATTAAAACAAATTATTAAAAAAAATTAAAAACTCATCGTATATACCCCTTTGAGTACGTATATACGATTGGACATAAAATAGCCATCGTATATACATACTCAAGGGGTATATACGATTTTCTTATTTTTTTAAAAAAAAATTAAGTTTTTCAAAGGCATTTTGGGGTTTTTGGTATTGGGTGGGGGTGGGAGGGGAATGGGTGGGGGTACCAAAAAAAAACCCTATTTTTTCTTCAAGAGTCAGTCTTGAGACTATTATTGGACATGTGTATAGATGAAATTAATGAGCTTTATCTCATTTGAGGTAGTGCTGTTGGGTATTTTTTTCGTACCCCCTTCGTTCTACACCACACCCCATAATACCATTTATAAATAAAAAAGTAAATTTTCCGGATTTACCTCTATTGTTGGTAAATCCGGTTCATGAATTTTAAAAAAGAAAAAAATTTCATGGGGTTTCTCGGATTTACCTCATAGCTAGGTAGGTAAATCCGATTCATATTTTGTGAACCGGCTTTACCTACGAATGAGGTAAATTCGAGAAACCCCCCTTTTTTAATTTTTTTTAATAAGATACGCGTGCGTGTTACGATTTAAAATATGGTACAAATGAGTTACGATATGCGAGTAAAGATAAGTTGATTAACCGTTTCTACCGTATTTTCATTTCTACGTGTTAAGATAAGTTGATTAATCATTTCTACGCGTTACGATATACGAGTAAAATACGATACGAGTGTGTTACGATAAATGATTTAAAATATGATACGAACAGGTGGGGGGTTTTTGGATTCCCGAATTTATCAAAAATTACAAGTAAATTCGGTTCACAACTTTTTGGTAAATCCGGATTTACCTGTAATTTTTGGTAAATCCGGAAATCCAAAAAAACCCCACCGGATTTACCAAAGTTGTAGGTATTTCCGAAAATTTTTATTAAATTAAGGGTATTTTTGAAGTATATTCAACAAATTGTTGATGAAGGGACTGTCAATAATCCTATTACCATAAACTTTGATGTCGTTATTGGTGATCAAGCTCTAGAAGTCATTGATGTTGATGGAGCCCCTAAATTTGATGATAACCAATCTGGGTTTGATTAGACAACTATCAACTTTGTTTTTTATTTATATTTATATGCACGTATTGTATTTTTTTAGTTTTTTTGGTGTAGATTTCACAGAACTTTGTCGATAATTAATCTGTTTGGGAAACCCAGGTGACCACGAATCACCGACTTTCTTGGCCGTGTGGCTCTCCCCTCCCAACAGAGTCTTTGCCACACCCGAGATTTGAACCCGAGACATTGGGGTAGGATCCAAGTCCAGATACCACTTGGACCAACCCTTGTTGGTATGCACGTATTGTATTTGACTTTATATTCCAATCCATGATTTTATTTCTTTTACATATTAATTCTCTTTAAGTTTGTATTTATCATTATCGAACGTATATAGTTTAGCTAAACCCAATTTAGCGACCCTTATACATCACACGGGTAATAAGGCTAGTTAAACCCAATTTAGCTTATCCGCCGTAGAGTTTGGTCATTCCATGCATGTACAAGAATCAAGAATTAGCCCATGAAGACCCCAACCAACTCAAACTCAAAATCAAAATGCAATTTGCCGATAAACAAATAGCCCAACAATTCATCTGAAGATATCACCTAAACAAATCACTTGACTTAAGAGTCGCTTCATCTAGTACGACTAGATGGATCTTTTTTTGTGTTCACGAAAATTGTTTGAGGAGGTGTGTAATGAGACTCAAAAAATTTATGGATATTAGGAGATTGCACAGTTGACTGAGCCACACACATGTACAATAAGGAGTAAGGACCCTTTTCCAAGATCACCGCCATCTGACTGGCGCCCTCATGTGTGATAACATGCTTCCACTAGTAAGGTCGGATCCAACAATATCAATACTTACTTTGTGGAGTTCCCACCATTACCAACTGAGATGTCATGACCTAATTTCAATGGTATAGAACTACAACATGATCCAACTAAACAAAGAGATAAAAAGGTCCCTCCGCAATCTACCTGTATTCATGCGGAAACGGATCAAAGAGAAAGGGTTATCCGCACCAAGAGATACAGTATTTGTTGAAATGATGGTTACAACAAAAACAACAGTCAAAACAGTTGTTTTTTACACATAAACCTAGATTAGTCACATTTTAAACCATTGTAATCTCATACTAATTAAATAAATACAGTTATTTCCATATTTCTATTTAGCGTAATTTTTTTTACACATAATTTATCTAATTAATTTATAAATAACAATAATAATTTTTAAAATTAATTTTATAATTTAATTAGGTATATATATTAAATAGAAAAATTTAAAAAACACGATTCAGAAGTCTCCCCCCACAGCGGCGACTTCTGCACTATCAAAATAAAAAAAAATTGAAAATTTTCAGTCTAGAAGGCCAAGGCATGAGGAGCGACTTCTCGTCATAAAAAAATAAATGTTCTAGTTTGATAAATAACTAAAAAAGTGTTCTAGTTTGGTAACTTGTTTTTTGGTTTAAGTCCATTTTTTTTGCCTAAAATGTGTTGTTGTTATGTTTTTTTAAGTAAATGAAACGATGCATTTCAACGGGGTAAATGGAACGATGCATTTCAACGGGGTATTAATTATAAAGATTATTAAATTATTTTAGCGGGTACGAATACCTCCCATCCCACCTCTGTTAATAAACAGGTAAATACAATTACCTACTTGTTTTACCCACGGACACAGAGCTTACTAGCCTCTTCATGCCCAACACATTTATCAAGAATATCCTGTGCAGTCGGGCATGAACGAACAATTTTGATATAAAAGATTTATACAGAATATCATGTCTAATTTTGAACGAGCAATTTATATTTTTAACATTAAAATAGATATAAAATATATACTTAAAATCTTGATTCTCTGATTAAAATTTAGTGGTCGAGATCGACTGAATGCACAACACTTTGACTGCACTAGATCCGAATCTGTTTTATTCGCGTATACATGAGAGTACAGATTTATTGTCTTCCCCAATGGAGTTGTTACCATCTATCCCCCAAACCGAGTTATCATTTGCATATCAAATACTTGATATAATAGTTTATTTTGTCTTAGTCATATCCTATCTCTAGCTTCAAAACATATATCGGCTCTATCCTATCATGGGTAGTTTGGATGAACTTATTTGAGAATTTATCTACCCAAGATAAACACTCATAAACCTGTTTGGGAGAGTTTATGGAAACAACTTATGACATGTTCATAAGCTGTTTTCAGCTAATTTTCATAAGATCTAAATGATAGCTTACGAAAACAACTTATGACTTATAGAAAAATAGTTTAACACTATTTCATCTCTTATAACAGCTTATGTATAAGTACTTACATGATAAGCGTTCATGTCACGAGCGCTTAATTAAGAGCCTGTTTGTTACGACTTATCTTTTAAAAAAACCAATTTTTTTTAAAAAATAATCACTTATGACGACGTGTTGTCTATTTGTTATAAATTCTTAAAAAAACGAAAAGCTAAAAATAATCTAAAAACTATTTCATATGAGAAGCTGTTTTGAGTAGCTTCTCATAAAAATCAGTTTTTTTAAGAATGATTTTTTTAAAAATAAGTGATTTTCAATATGTTGCACAAACACAAAACAACTTCTCATTTTCTTAAAAATCTGTAAATTATTTAACAACAAAATAATATATTTTTTAATCCATAACAAACGGCCCTAAACTATTTATCAAAACGGGCATCATTACCGTCAAATGGCTTAATTCACAGGGGTATTTTTGGGTTTCCATAAAATAAAATAAAAAATTGAAGGGTTGGGCAGGGTTTAATTTTCCGATAGATAGCATAGTTAGGGTTTTAGGAAAACATTGAGGAAAAAGATGGGAACCAAAAAGAAGAGTGGCAAGAAAACAAAGCTCGAAGAAAACGCGGCGATTGCTTCAACGTCGTTGGTCGCAGCAGCCACTTACGACGACGATGAAGAGGCAAATAAAGACCTCAGCCTCGAGATCGTTCAGAAGGCACTCCTCAAGCGCGCAAATAACTCCAAAAACGACGCCGTATTGGATACACCGACAAAAATCACCGCTTCCGAAGAGAATAGCGAGGAGAATAAGTCTCAGAAAAAGAGGAAGATAAAGAAGAAGAAGAAGCAGCAGCTTGAATCTGGAATTGAAAATGTAAACGTTAGTGTATGTTAGATTTGTTTTATTGACTTTTTGTTTTCTGCATTTGCATTGCAAGTAATTGCGACATGTTCGATTTACCTTGTGTTTAACAGTAAAAGGGAATGATTTAAGTGCATCCAAAGTGCTCAATTTGATTGAAAATAAACGATTTTAAGACAGATAGAGTTTAAGTAATAGATTAATTACCCGAAAGTAGTTTAAGAGCATTTTGGGTTTTGTTTTGTGTTTTTTAAACACTGAATTTTCTTATGTAGGCTGTTATAGTTGAAGAAAAAGGAGCTGTAGTGACAATGAAAGCCACAGATAAAGTTGAAGAAGAAGCTGTAGAGACAATTAAAGCCTCGGAGCCTGCTGAAGCAGAAACAGGGGTGATTGCTATGAGTGACAGTGTTGTTCTGCAAAAGAAAGCTGTAAGTTGAAATATTTGTTTTGAAATGTAATACTGAGATTCTATTCCACTTTCTCCTAGGCTCAGTTGGGTATATGGTTCTGTTCTGTGAGCATGATAATGAGTCTACGAACCTAGATCACAAAAAGGAGTTAACTCACGTGTAATCTCTCTCTTTTTGCTTAACTAGTACGAGTTCAAATAAACTATGATAAATTGGTAAATTTTTCACTGACTTGGCCTTAAAATTTAAATTATTTGTCATTGTTGTTGGCTACTTGTGTTGAATTACCTAAGTGCATCAAAATTAATTGTCCGTTTTGAGTATTATTTTTTTTTTTATTTAGCTACAAAATAAACTAAGGTTTTGTCTAAAAACTATGGGTGTTAGGTCAAATTAGCTCTTGTTTTTCACTTAAGTAACCTGTGTTTTGACGAATTAATGTATGATTTGGTCATTAATGTAGTATGATCCTACATAGTACTAATGTACTAACACACTTTATTATGGATTTGGAATTTTGAATTATTGTGTTAAACTGTTTTATGTTACATATATTGGATTGGATCATTGGAGTTTGTTTTATTTAAAAAAGTTATTTTTGGTAGTATCTTTTGGTAGAAATCCTACAGTCCATAAAGTGCAACATTCTATTTCCCGTTGAAAAAGTTGCCACTGTGTAAAAGTAATAGACTTTGCTATATTGGTTTGTCCGTGCTTAAAAATATTTTTCCATGGTTTATCTATAATTATCGATTTTCTTTTGTTTTCCACAGGGACGATATTGCTATGGGTGCAAGAGAGTTGGTCACCGGGCTAGAAGCTGTCCAAATAAACACAAGGGTAGTTCTAAAAGCTCGACAAAATGCTTGGAAAGTGTGAACTCCGAGCATGATATTTTTTCCTGCAAAAATGGTTATTCACAGAATGATCTAAAGGTCGTCTTCCCATATCTTTCTGCTTCCTTTCCTCCTTTTAATATTTAACATAAAATGAAAAGGGTATGATCGAAATTTGAAACACACCTGAATTGCAAATTTTGTTTTGATTAAAATGAATTGGTTTTAAGCAGAATAAAATTGAAATTGTAGATTATCTATCTGAAAGTAGTTTATGAATATCTGGGTTGTGTTGAGTGTTTTCTTAAACAAAGAATTCTCTGATGTAGGCTGTTACAGTTGAAGAAGAAGCTTTAGAGACAATCAAAGCCCCAGAGAAAATTGAAGAAGAACCTATAGAGTCAATCAAAGCCCAAGAGAAAGTGGAGCCTGCTGAAACAGAAACAGGCATGGTTGATATGAGTGACAATGTTGTTCTGCGAAAGCTGCTTGTGAGTTGAAATATTTGTTCTGAAATGTGGTGTTTAAAATGCAATGGCACTCAATCCGAGACTGATTTGGGTATAATTTCTGTTGTTTCAGCGTGGTCCGAGGTATTTTGATCCTCCATCCGATAATGGTTGGGGAACATGCTATAATTGCGGTGAAGAAGGCCATGCCGCGGTCAACTGTACAGCTGAAAAGCGCAAGAAACCTTGCTTTGTATGTGGCAGCTTTGAGCATAATGCCAAAAAATGCCCCATGGTATGTCTGGTTTACTGTTTACCCCTCATTCTTTTGCTGTATGAAGAGTAACGGAAACAATCTACTTACTCTATGGAATAGATGTGATCGATCTGTGTATTTTCTCATTTTTATTGATTGGTTGAGTCTATGGTGCAAGATCTATTTGATTGCGTCGGTGGTTAAGTGAAACTGCAGCTGTTAAAGACTTAAAAGTTCATGCACCATTGGAGTTGATTAGATTGGAACATTGGATTTTAGTGTGGTTTAAAAAGTTATTTTTTGTCGAATCCTATAGTCCATAAATTACAACATACTACTTCCAATGGAACAAATTGCAACCGTATAATAAACTTTGCCATATTGATTTTCCAGTGTTTAAAAGTGCTTTGTCATGGTTTATCAGACTTGTGATTTTCCTTTTGTTTTTCGTAGGGACAACATTGCCGTAGCTGCAATAAAGTTGGTCACCAGGCTAAAAACTGTCCAGATAAAAACAAGGGTTGTTCTAAAAGCTTGACAATATGCTTGAGATGTGGGAATTCTGGGCATGGTATGGTTTCATGCAAAAATGCTTATTCCCAGGATGATCTCAAGGTTGTTCTCATCCATCTCTCTCTCTGCTTCCTTTTCCTCCTTTTATCTTAAGGGCAAATTTTGCAAACAGTTTTTGGTTGAAGTTACTTAGATATAATGAGTGCATCGGATATGGATTATGGAGTGTTTTGTGGTGGATGACCATTTCTTTTTCCTTCTGCTCTACTAGGAAATACAATGCTATGTCTGCAAGAAGTTTGGTCACTTGTGCTGCGTCAATACTACAGATGCCATACCAGAATTTTCTTGCTACAAATGTGGTCAAATGGGTCATACTGGTTTGGTAAAATTTTTAATGGTTGATTGACCTTACTGATACAGTTTTTATTAAATCTAGACCAGGCTTTCTGCATGTCTTTTTCTTTCCAAAAGTAGTAAGATTTAGTTTTCCATAAATTTTTCATCTTTGGTTCAATTGGTGCAGGCATGCACGAGGTTTCGAGCTGAGACCACTGATGCGGCCACGCCAAGTTCATGCTATAAGTGCGGTGAAGGAGGGCATTTTGCCCGAGAATGCTTAAGCTCTGTTAAGGTAATTTTGAGATTTGTCCATAAGGTTGTTTAAATTATTTTAGCTATTCACCTTTTCTACTATTGGTTATTTCCCCCCTAATCTAGATCATCATTTCTGCATTGCTCTTCCGTTCCAAAAGTAACTTGGTTTTCCTTTTCATTAATTTCACCATTTCTCCTACTAAACGTAACTGCTAAGCCATACAGTGATCTATTTTGAAAACTTCGATTTGACACAACAAATGGAATTCTAAATTAATATAGCAGTATGAGTATGAGAATCAATCAATGCAGGCAAGTTTCAGGGGGAAACCTGAAACCAATGATGCAGCAACGCCTAGTTCATGTTATAAGTGTGGTGAAGAAGGTCATTTTTCCCGAGAATGCTCAAGTTCTGTTAAGGTAATTTTCAAGATGTCTTTAAGGTTACAATTATTTTAACTATTTGTCTGTTCTCTTGTTGGTTTTGCTCCCTAATCTGAACATCTTTTCTGCATGGGTCTTTCTTTCTAAGGGTAATTTGGTTCGCTCCTCCATGAATTTCATCTTTTTCACTTACTAAAAGAAACATCTAAGGCATATACGAACTAATTCTAAAAACTTTGGCATGATACATCAAATGAAAGTCTTGAGTTTTTTCATGAGTATGAGAATGGGGATCAAATGATGCAGGCAAGTTCCAGGTGGAAAACTGAGACTGCTGGTGCAGCTACACCTAGTTCATGCTATAAGTGTGGTGAAGAAGGACATTTTTCACGAGAATGCTCAAGTTCTGTTAAGGTAATTTTCAAGATATGTCTTTAAGGTTGTTACAACTATTTTAGCTATTTATCTGTTCTATTGTTGGTTTTTTGCTCCCTAATCTAGAGCATCGTTTCTGCATAGCTCTTTCTTTCCAAGGTTAATTTGGTTTGCTTTTCCATGAATTTCATCTTTTTCCTCTCCTACTTAAAAGTGATTTCTAAAGCATATGTCGAACTTATTTTAAAAACTTTGACTTGACACATCAAATAAAATTCTAAATCAATTCATGAGTATGAGAATGGTGATCAAACGATGCAGGCAAGTTCAAGGTGGCAAACTGAGACCACTGGTGCAGCCGCACCTAGTCCATGTTATAAGTGTGGTGAAGAAGGACACTTTGCTCGAGAATGCTCAAGTTTTATTAAGGTGTGTTGTAAATATATCTTAAAGTTACTAAAAATATTATAGCTGTCTGATACATTCTTTTATTGGTTTTTATGCTTTCTTGCCGGAACACTTGTATCTTTACTCAGCTTTCTTTTAGAATAACCGAATATGTCCATTCTTATCTTCTGTATTCGCCTCCACAGTCAGGCAAGAGGAAACGTGAATTATCAAATACAAAATCACCAATGTTTCAGAAAGAAAATGACTACAAGGGATATAGATCTGCACCTAATGATACAGGAGACATGCGCTTTATAACTCCGCAGAAATCAATGCATAGAGATGGTTGGATGGCAGAGCATCCTGGTGATAGGCGCTTTATAACACCGCCAAAATCAATGCATAGAGATGGTTGGATGGAAGAATATCCTGTTGACAGGCGCTTTATAAATCCGCAGATATCATTGCATAGAGGTGGTTGGATGGCAGAGCATCCTGGTGAATTCACTCCTTCCAGGTTCATAAACAACAATTGGAGGTCTCCAGTAACAGCACCCCCAAATACTCACATTCATTTTTTGAGTAATGGAAGTCACACTCCAAGTTCTGAACATTATAGAACCAGAGAGGTTCACCATGAAAACTCTTATTCAGGAGGATCAGCCAGGACTTATAATCATGGGTATGCAGCATCTAGGTATGGCAACTCGGGTAGTAATGGATTGGAGAGAAATAACGACCGGTGGTAGCTTTCCAGAATTCCAGATTACAATATCTAGCATGCATTTTGTAAACCAACAAAATCCTCCTTTTTCAAGTTTTTAAGTTCATTCAATTTTCCTTACAATTTATTCTTCTCCATGTTGTGCAATAATCCTTTCAGTACTGTAGTTCTTTGAATTAGGGGATATGCAACTCCCCTCTTAAATTTATATTGGTTTCATCTTCCAAGGTAAGATGAATGTAACATTTAAATTAATGTTTTAATTGAACGGATGACATGATTGAGTTGTGTGATTTGATCTTTTAGACCTATTATTCAATGTTATTAAACTCGACCGGAGAGGTCGGCAGAAGCAAGCAATCATTTGGTCCTTTGGGTCAATGGTCGATGAGGGTCACTAGTTGACCCGCGTGACCCGTGACACTACTAAAACTCGTTAAAATTAGGCATGTTGTATATTCACATATCGCATAGCTATGAATTTTTTTTTACCATACAATAAAATTGTCCAAAAACTCACTACTCATTCATCATTGAAAACAAATAAAACCTTAAAGTTAAAGTGAACAAGAAATATTGAATTCAAATTTAGCTTTTGTTTTAAAAAAAAAATAGCAAACAAAGCATCATTTTACTTAAAAATAAAAACAAGCACAAATCAAGAACCGGACCGGTCAACAGTCGGTCGAGCCGATCGGGTCAACACCGGTCGCACCGGTTCGATACCTTCCGCTCACGGTCGCATGCCAAGTGCGAAACACCCACGATCCAATAGGTGACTCGGACCGATCACATCACCGTTTTCGGTTCGGCCAGTCAGTCGACCGGCCGGGTCGGTCGGGTTTAATAACATTGCTATTATTAGATCTTTGGATTTGAATCCTCTAGAGTCGTAGTATTTTCCTACATTCACTTATATTCACGTATATTTAGGCTTAATTAAAGGGTATTTAGATCGACTCACCAACTCCTAAATATTCTCTCATATTTTTTCCCAGATGAAAGTGAATATAGGTAAATGTAAGGAAAATATAACTACGATGAAAAACATCTACACATATTTGCAAAGATTGAAGATATAAGTACGATGAAACATAACAACTCTATAAGGTAGCAGACTTAGAGAGTTTGGTGTGTTGAACATGGAAGGAGAATAGGGGAAAAGGAGTGGGATGAAAGACAGCTGAAAGATTGTAAAGTGATAAATGAAAAGGGGAACTATGCTATATCAATTTTTAATATGTTTCTGAAGTAACGTTCAAACATTTTTATAAGCGTTTTTTTTTTCCACACCCTCTTACTCAAAAAACACATCCTATAAGGGTGTGAAAAGGCAAAAGTCGATAAGCCTCTTTTTTTCACAAAATTTCACTGATCGAACACAGGCGCGAGCGAGGTTGAACAGGCCGCGTTCGCGTGTGTTAAATATGGACTCACACCTTTTTTTCCAAATTTTAGGGGATTCGAGGCACCCCCACCGAATTTATTTGGGGCACCCCACCGAATGTCATCATTTGCTTGAATAAAAGTACCAATAGTATTCTAAAATTGGAAAAAGGGTGTGTCTCAAAAAAACACCCATTCGGTTGACCTCAACCGAATATATTCGGTTGTCCATCCCCGAATCGGTGAAACACACACTCTACTTAAGGGTATTTTTGGAATATTTGGAATTAAGGGGTGTGAAGTGAGTAGGAGGGGGTGTGGGAAAAGTAACGCCCTTTTTATATTGATCGAATGTTGAGTTTCAAATGTTGTAAATGGTTAAAGCCTTAAAAGGCTAATCGTCAAGAAAATGGAAATACATTAATGCGAGTTTGTGTTCTAACTAGTTCAAACCCACACGAAATTTAAAAAAAAAATTAAAAATTATGGGTTGGCCAACCCTAATGCGAGTTGGTGGGTTGGGCAAGGCGGATTATGCTAGTTGGTGGGTTAAGATACCCCAGATACCCCACCCACCTGCCCAAATTGTGCAGGATATGTGGATTGACTTGACAAGTCCAATCCACTCCACCATTCTTAGGTCTAAAATGTTAAATTCAAATGCTCATTCTCGTTATAGGCAATATAAGGTAAGACACTATTATCAAAATGACACCTAAGTAAAACCAACCTCACATCACACGTTCTTTTTTTTTGGTCAACTTGATATGGCTTTCAATTAAGAAAAGGGCAAAGCCCACCAAACTACACAGAGAGAAACAAGAGGCCCAAAGAAACCGGCCCAAAAACTAACAAACCAAACGCAGCTAAACAAAAGACAACAAAGACAAAACAAAACGTAAAACGCAATACAAACGAAGAAAAACCCTAAAATCATCCCCAAACGAAGGCGGCGAAGATCAATACATGAAGGTTTCAAACTCGAGAATCAATACTCAAAAGAGCTCGAAGATTTGCGGAGGAGGCGAGAGATCAATTGTGAGGTAACAAATTTGTGAAGCAAGTCTCGCATAATGCAATCCGCTACATGATTTCCTACTCGATTGATCCAAACAAACTCACAAAAGGTAAAGATCTTCTTGATTTCTAAAATGTCACGAACAATAACATTGATCTCACCCCTTTGATTTTCTTGTTTGCATGCCCGAATCAAAATGAGAGAATCGGACTCGAAGATGACATCTTGAATGTTGAGACTAGCCGCATGAGGAGAATAGCTTCCCGAAAGGCAAAAGCTTGACTACGAGAGGAGATAAAGCATAAATCTTTGAGGTACTCCACAAACCAAAGCTCCACAGTTGTTCACGCCCAATGCCGAAAAACCTTTCACGAACCAACATCAAGCTGTGCATCCGAATTGAACTTGATTACATTTGTTAAGAGGAGGACTCCACTTAGCCTGATCCTCCTTTGACAACAAGATGCATTCATTTGATGAATAGAAATAGGAGTAGGAATAATCATAGTAGTGAAATTATCTTTGATAGCATAAAGTATATCAATAGGATTAGGAGCTCATTATCAAAACACATCAAATTCCTTGCTTTCCATATATTCCATATAGCAATCATCACAAAACTAATCATCAGCTGTTTATCTTGTCCTTCACACCAACTAGCCTCTAGAATCGAGTCAAACCAATCACCAAAGTGAGTAATGTTGAAAACATTAGGAACAGAGCAAATTTGTAAACCAAACCAAACTGGGGTAGTCGAGGGCATAGGAAAAGCATGTGTTCAATAGATTCATCCACCTCTTTTGCACACAGGACACTTAGGAGAAGAGGCAATTTTCTTCTTCATAAGGTTTAAGTTAACACTGATAGCATTGTGTTTGAGCTTCCACAAGAAATGTTTTATCCTACCAGGCACCTTAGTATCCCAAATTTGATTCCAAGAAGCCTCAGAATGAATGTAGGATGATTCGGGTTTAACTTGATTAGCTTCCAAATTAAGTCTCAGCACCTTATAACCCGTTTTAACAGAATAAATACCATCCTTAGATAAAGGCCAGTATAGCTTGTCCACACCATCAAAACAACTTATAGGAGTTTTCAAAGCTCCAATAGCACTATCAGGAGAAAGATTTAACCTTAAGGCACTGATGTTCCACATTTTTGAAGAACAATCAATAAGATCATGAACCTCATTTATATTACAACCCTGAGTAGTACTAGCCAGACCACCAGAAGCAAGCCAATTATCTTCCTTGATACTAATATTTGCCCCATCTCCAATATTCCACCTCCCTTGTTTCTTCAGTAAATCTCTACCATGAAGAATACTTCTCCAAACCCATGAAATACCAGCTTTAGGTTTCACATTCCAAAAATCCTCCCTTGAACAATAGATCCCTCTCAACATAGAAGCCCAGTAATCATTTTGACCATGTAAGCATCTCCAAGCCTGTTTTGAGAGGAGTGAGGTATTCTGAGTAATCACAATGTTTATTCCTACTCACAATGTTCCACATCACACGTTCTAAACACACTAATTCTACATGTGCACACCTTGTTATTTTCTTCTTCTTTTTCCACCACCCCAACCCTTGAAATTTCACTCTAGAAATTGAGTTCCTTCGAACAAAACAGTCGACAACAATTTTAGATGAAAAAAAGAACATACCATGCCCACAAAACTGATTCTCCACATTCAGGTAAAGTATGCATTCATTGTGATTGAAAAACCCGATTATTCCTTTCATTACACCAGTTATAATTCGACACATCATATTCGACTTTGTTGGATGTCATTTTGTGGAATTGGGTTTGTCTTTTTTCTTGTTAGTTAATAGGATTTAATTTATATACACAATAGGTGTATGTATGTTGTACACTATCTACCAATCACATAGTGACACATCATTAAAGAGAAATTGGTGAATTGATAACCACCAATTAGTCAATTAGTAACCACCCACTCCATGAATTGTGATTGGTAGTGGTTGTAAAAACTCATACACCTATTGTGTATGCAAATTAAACTCTAGTTAATATTATTTTAGTGTATTGTGATTGTATACACTTTTAGAATCATTTGAAAAGTTTCACCACCTATTACTTCATCAATAAATATACCATACCGATTCAACGATCTACCTACATCGCTTGAGTTGCTTCAATTTTTAAAGAAACCAACAATAACTAACCACTACAAACGTGCAATACCCCTTCATATATTTTTTTTTGACAAAACCCCTTCATATTTGGTACTAATGATAGATGCATATCTCTTCTAAAGCAACAATTTATTTGTGAGATTGTTGTTGTTGCAATCTAATTTTGAGATGGAGTTATATAAACCAATAGCACCATTTCGACATCACCATCTCATTAAACACTGTGCATGACGCCAATACCACCATATCTAAATCAACTGTGCAACGCCCGCACATCGTTCAATCACCGTCATAACCACAATCCCGCTCCCCCTTTTCCCTTTCATTTGATTTACACTTTTCTAATAACTAGGGCACTCACTCGTGCGATGCACGAGGTGTGGTAGGGATTAATTGGGTGCGAAGGCTTGGTGGCAACAAGTTGTGTGATGCGTTTAGATTGTGTAAAGTACTTCAATCTGAATTCTCTCTATTGTGTGATTATAGAGTCATTGCACAACATGTAATCTAATAGAGAGAATTCAGATTGAAGTAGTTGTGCAACAAGTTGTGTGATGCGTTTATTTGTGCAACGACTCCATAATCAGGAATAAAACTATGCTATAATAGTGCATAAATGTGGATCTCAAACTAAATCTCTACTTATATCAGGGAAAAAACTGTGCTATTATAGTGCATAAAATGGATCTCGAAATAAACATTGATTCAAAATGTTTTCGGCAGTGAAACAATAGCCGCCAAAAATCTGGTATAGGTTAACTCTATACCCTATCCCAATATGTTCATTATTAACCCTGTTACCTAGAACCTACTGCCGGTAAACAAGTGCAACTCTACACACATTCGTTTAAACACCTATTACTTCAAATCAGAAAGTACTGCCATGCCATTAAAACCCCATAAACCACTGCAGCATGTTTTTGTCGCCACCATAGAAGAAAACATAAAATCCCTAAAAAATGTTTACACTTCCCATTAACGTTTACAACTCAAAATAAAATATAATAAGATAAAGAAGAGAGAAAAATTGAAAAGAATAAGAGACAACAGGGGTATAAATTGAGAGAAGAAGAAATGAATGAGGAGAGAAAGGAACACCAATAAGAAACGAAGAAACAAAGTCGTCCCCATTATTGGTGTGGGTGGTGTTGTTAAAAGATTTTGGCCCTTAAATAGACTCAAAAGGCTCTGATTGACAAATTTATTGAACCGGGCGGCGACCACGAAAAAATACTTACAGGTAACGTGTGTGTTGCACGCGCCAGAGAGAGCGATATAGACTAATCACGCTTGGAGTAGTTGATGACAAACATGTTTTTGCTGAACAACTTCCGATCTCCAACTTTGCTGAAGCGAGGGACTTTTAAATGCACGAAAGGTCCTCGCTTCAGCAATCACGGGCATAATGACGAGCGGCACATGCAATCACATGTAGCATTTGATGATCACGACATTATTGGGTCTTACCGATCTTAAGTCGGCGACTCTAATGGTGTTGTCGCCGAAGTTTCGCTCCTGTACCTGCAGCTCTTGCATTTCCCCTTCTTCCTATCTTTGTGGCTTCTTCACTTATGATGGTTTTATCTCTCTTCTCGCCAATTCCTGCCGAAAAGGAAATGAAACCCATACCTTATTACAAACCTTGACAGCAATGGCGGGAGGTTGGAGGGGATGAAGGGAGAAGAGGAGAGGAAGACGAGGAGGGTGGTAGATTGGGAATTAGGATACGTATAGCAAGCAAAGTGCAAGTTGGTTGCATGATCGAAAATCATCTAGCTAGGAATATGCAAAATTTTCACAGAAAAGTTAATAATACATGGCTATGTGAAACAATTATTGGTGGTAGATTGTAAAAATTGACATGGGTATCCATGGGTTGAGGTCGAACTATGGTGCATGTTTCTGGATGCTCGATGATTAGGGAAACACGGAGAAGAGTTGTTGTTTGCCTCCGAGCTCATGTGACTCTTAGGTAATAGCTGGATGTATGCACCCCCATTATACTTTCGGCGTCTGTAATCTACTTTAGTTGACAGGAGCATAACAAAAATGAATGATGGTATGCATTGGTAAAATCAATGGATCATATCCAAATTCTTCTTTGTAGAGTTTTATTGTCGAACATCATACCTTATATGGGGAGACAAGAAATCTACTGCCACAACCACATGTGCTTTATAGACGTGCACAAAGTTGAAAATCAAATTGTTTAGGAAAGTGACAAGATGTTTTTGTTGGTAACATGAGATTGATTATAGTTTACTTGCAAATACCACAATTTTCAATTCGGGAAGCACCATGCATCTTGCCATGTATACATAAGGGACCACATGCAAATTGTAAAGTGGAACTTATGTATACTATATTTGTCAACCTAGCTCATTTGAGGCCAGTTTACATCAACAATAGGCTACAATACATAGAAAATGTAAGAAACAATAGCTTGAATACATGCCTATGAATGTATTATATAGAATTAGTGTTGTATGTAATTTTGTTGTTGTTTAAAGCCAAAGGATGTGTCGCCTAGGGAATTGAACCCACAACCCTGAGTACGAAGAGGAAGTGATTGTCACTAGACAAACACACAACAAAAAGATAAGTGAGTCTACCCTACGTCGAACAAGAAGCTGTATTTGCCGCCTAGGAAAATGGAACCACGATGAAATGAAATAATCTAGAGCGTTAGATTCATCCAACAGTGTAGATCACTCACCTTAGTGACTTCACCATTTTCTTGACTTTAGAGAGTCCATTTCCCAAATTCCAATTCAATTCATTCTCTTTTTTTCTCACATCTCTCATACCCAATAATCATAATGATTCTTCCCTCCTAAGCTTTTGATTCTTTCACCTCTAACCAAACTCAAAAACCCTAGATTCCCTCTTTCCAATCATTAAATTCTAAGTGCTATATATCACAACCCATCTCAATTTTCCGACCTATTCATTTCTTCAAATGCTTATGCTGTTTCCCCTTTCCACCAATCCCCATTTCTTCACGCGGCTCTTCAACAAACTTCCACCTTCTCCTCTCTGATCACGAATGAGTATGCTCTAATTCTACTTAACAACTTCATTTTCTCATAAGATTAACGATTTTAAAACCTAAATGACTGAATTTTCTCGAGCTATTGTGTATTGTGGTTGAATGATTTTTTTTTTTTTTGATAAGCATTTTGTTTGTTTGCCGAAATAGTTTGCAGTTGTAGAAGCAACAATGTCAGATGACATGCTTGTGCATTTCTCGTCCAACTCTTCAAACCAATCGGATCAGTCTCTGCCTACAAAGATTGCAAAGTTGGAAGCTCGCATGGTTGGAAAAGCTTCTTCAACCGCTGCTCAGCAACCAAATTGGTCATCTGTTACTTCAGCTGGGAAATTCAGTGGAGCTGCTGAAGAATTGCCTGAACCTTCCAGTTCTAGTGATTCTGATGATGATGTAAGTCATAGCCCTATTTAGTGCAATTGGTTTGCTGGTTTATATGCATTTATGAGGGTTCCTCTTATTATGTTTATGAATTATGACTTATTTGCTTGTTTGGTTAGGGATTTTCAATGTTAATCTAGAAGCTGCAATTATCTAACTTTTGTTTTTTGTTTTAATGGGATGGCTGATTGTTTATCTGTTTATGGTTTTGAACATAAATGAATGTTGTATGTTGTGTTAATTGTTGCTTTTATTTTGTTGACCACAAGATTATCAACTTTGTGCGATTATTGGATTATTAATGATCCGGAAAATAGTAATGTTATGGATATAATTCTTTTGGTGGGTTGAATTAATAGATTGTATTCATCTTAATCTTTCCATTCCAGAATGGTGGGGAATTCTTAATTCAAGCCAACACACATAAGCGCCAAAAACTTCAAGATGATAATGCTAATGTTTTTGAACATGTCGAGGTTAGTTATCATCTATTGGCTCAATATATTCTTTTCTTTGTAATAATAGAATAGTCGCATCTCATATTGAAATTAAGGCCTTGGCAAATTGCTTTGTTTTGGCTTACTTCAAATTATATTGTAGTTGCCATCTTCTGTTACTAGTATTTTGATTAATTCAACCATTTGTAAGAAGTGGTACTCTGTCTCAGAAATTGGCCATGTAGTTGTTTCCAACTGAAAAGGTTTAGAGTACATCACTATATCAGGTTGTTACTGATCAAAGACAAACTAGTTTGGAGGCTTCAGAGACAAAAGTTAATGTTGATGTGAGTAAGAAGAAATCTGGTCGTGGAAGAGGGAGTTCTGGATCAGGCAGGGGCCGTGGTTCCAGAAGCAATGATCTGAGCAAAACACAAATTTCTTATCCAGCTGTTTCGTCTGCAAATGCATGGTCAGGTAAAGAATGTTTACCATAAAGTAAGCTTCTTGCCATGAAACATTTAGTTCTTTATTGTTTATCATTTTTTGATTGCCCTAATCAGTTTTTCACAAACTGGTTTTTACAATTGCAATGACCTCTATAGCCTATACATTTTGCAAGCATGGTTACAGCTTCAACATCTTTGATTTATTAAAATTAACGAGACCTGGTATTGAGGCGATTTGGGTTGGGGTAAAGGACTGCAAGAAGCTGATTGTATCTTCTTTAGACTTTATCTGAAAGGAAATTTGGTTGCACTGGTCTTGGGTGTCTTTTGTTTTTGTTTCTTGTTTTTTTGAATAGCTATTCAATGCTAGTGCTATGTCTGATTAATTATTCTCTGTATTCTTGTTTTGGTAAGGTTTATTTGGCATTATGGTCTGGTTGTATCTCTTAACTCTTAGGGTTATGCAAATGGGAATCTTTCATGTTTCCTTTGAATGGAGGATTCATAAGTGTTGAAATGATATCTTGCTTAAGCAATGAATTTTACTGGGTTAATCATTTATTTGCAGGATGGAAGAGTCAAAGATAATGATAGTAGTGCTTCATTTGAGGTATGACTTCTGCTTAAATTTGAGTTTTGCGTATAAGCTTTATGGTAGGTAAAAGAATGTGCGGTTTTATATGAAAATAAATAGAGGTTTGATATGACCTGTTTCATTTCTCCTTTCCTCATCAAGTCTCAAGACATGGCTAATGCCTTAAAACCTCGTTTTTGTTTTATTAGGCATAAGAGCTTGTATTTTTCAACTTTTTTCTTATTTTATTTCATCTTTATATTAAATTAGGAGGAGGTTGCATCCTTACGTGCAAAGGTTGTTTCTTTGGAGGAAGAGTTGCGTAAAGCAAAGCAAGAAACCACTGAGTATCAGAATCTTTGTCAACAGTTAGAAAAGGTATACAAATAATTTCAAATTTGTGAAAAATGCCAGTTAAACATATCAAATTCTGTTATTCAAATTGCATTATTTTGATAACGTTAGCTAAATGAACAAGATCTCAAAATTTTGAGGACACGGTAGCTTGAAATTTAGTGTGAATTGTAAATTGTAAATATATATTAAAGGTAGTGGAATTTACAGTTGCTGAAATTGATGTGATGATTTTCTGTTCTTTTAATGTTGATTTTGGCACATGCAGGAATTAAAGGAACTGAGAGATCACGAACAGCAAATGAAGCCTAAGGTGTGACTTTTTTCAGCCTTTGATTGGACAATAAATTGCGGTTAAAGTTTCCTTCTTGAATCTATCATAAAACTTCATTCCTATTGATATAAATGTTATTTAAAAGGGAAAGTGGTGGGTGCCCTTGTACACACATTAGAGAGCATACACTAAAGCTGTCTGCATGAGACTTCTGCGACAAAAATGAACTAGAAATCCTAGAAAGTTTCTGTTGATAAACAAGCTGCTGCCACCTCTCAACTCCAAAAGAAGTAGGAGCATTCCCAGTGTCATGCATCAATTAAGGCAGCATATTCACCTTTGGTCCTTCTGTTTTGCAGAGAACAAAAATAATATCTGATTTGCTGATATCAGTTTCAAAGGCTGAGAGACAAGAGGCAAGGTTGAAAGTACGACAAGATTCATTAAGACTCGGAAATGTTGGTGTGATCAGGTATAGGTGGAGCATTTGAGAAATTAATTTTGATATGATTTCCTTTTTGGGGTTTTCATATTAGTTTATTATGAATTTCAGAGCTGGAACTGTCTTATCTGAGACCTGGGAAGATGGTCAGGCGTTAAAGGATCTGAATGCTCAGCTTGTATGTCTAATTTCTTTCTTCTCCTTCGTATATTTTTCTTTTAATTTTTTGTCCATGTTATTCATTTATTAAATTTAGTATGTACTGATGGATTTATTTCCAATTATAATGATGGATCTAATGTGTTAGAAGGTTTGTGTGAAAGGGTGTTAGGAACATTGCTCAATGCTTGAAATATAGATTTTAGTCTTTCTGCATGAAAATTCTTGTGTATTCTGAATAGATAACTTCATTTTAAATTAAACTGTCATTCTTTGAAGATATTTACATGTTTTTTTGGTGCACCAGTGATTTTGTGGGCCTTTCGTTAACATTCTTAAACCTTAAAAATTATTAAGCTTGAACCTTTTTTCTTTTGTTGGATTAATGACAATGCAATTATGAGGGTAGTGTTTCTGAACTTTCAACTGTTTTCGTTTTCAGTAATATTTTGCTATAGCGCATGTTAATTTTTTGAATGCCACCACAACTTTTTCTGGTAGTTTTTATGAAATTGGAACCGTTGTCTGTGACAATAATTTGCTCTTTGCATTAGTAAAAAGTAATAACATGAATTCCTTTATCTCTTGATTTATGTTTTTACAGAAACAACTACTAGAAACAAAGGAAGCAATTGAACGACAACGCAAGTTATTCAAGAAGAAACAAGCTGGTAATATTCTATTTCCTTTTCTCTCCTAAACTCAAGAAAGGGGGACTCATGGTTTTGTGTGTCTGTCCTTTTTGTTTCCCGTTCCCTTCATTCTTAGTTTATGCCTATTATCTGTGTGAACTTAAACCATGGATCATAATAAACCTTTATACTATTTATTTATTACCATGATATTATTATACAAATCATGAATGACCGTGTGCTCCATAAGATGGCTAATTGGCACAATAAATATCTGTTTCAGTCTTTCAGATACTGCTACACTATCTAGTATTACATTATTCTTCTTCTCAATTTGGTAATTGTTTGTGTTTTGTTTTTGTTTGGGTCTTTTCTCTGGTTGAAGATAAGGGTGATGGAACAGATTCAGAGGCTGGATTACCAGAAGATGTTCTCATACATGATGAAATTTATAAATCTCGACTAGCCAGTATTAAACGAGTAAGTTGGTACTTCTACTTGTCTGATTATTCTTTTTCCTCTTTATGTCTCTAATGACAGAATTTTCAGGAAGAAGAAACTATTTTGCGAGAGAGGGATCGCTACGAATTAGAGAAGGGAAGACTAATTCGTGAAATGAAACGCATACGAGATGAAGAGGGTTCGCGGTTTAACAACTTTCAGATTCTAAATCATCGTTATGCACTTCTAAACCTTCTTGGGAAGGGAGGGTTCAGTGAGGTGTACAAGGTCTAAAGTTTTCTGGAGTCTGACAGTAATAATTTTATCATATTGTTTTTTTTTAGCAAATACTATGCAAGGTTTTAGGTTACTAAAACCATGACGTAGAGAGTTCCTTTGCCTATATTGGCAATTGTAAATATATACCTTTTTGCAGTGATTTGAAGTAAGAAATTTCCAGCAGGCTTTTGATTTGGTGGAGCATAGATATGTTGCCTGCAAGCTTCATGGTTTAAATGCTCAATGGAGTGAAGAGAAGAAGCAAAGTTACATGCGACATGCAATTCGGGAGTATAATATTCACAAGACCCTGGTCCATCGTCACATAGTTCGTTTGTGGGACATCTTTGAGATTGATCAAAATACATTCTGCACTGTTCTAGAGTACTGTAGTGGTATATATATTGACTTTATTGATTTTCTGAAATTTTTTTGTTGAATTTTGTGACAGACTATAGATATCACATGCTTGATTCCTTGTTTCGTCTACCACTTCGTCCTTTGATCCTTCTCTGTTCATCCAGGGAAAGATCTTGACGCAGTTCTTAAAGCAACACCTATATTGCCTGAGAAGGAAGCTAGGGTCGTTTTAGTCCAGATTTTTCAAGGCCTCATTTACATGAATAAAAGAACACAGAGGATTATCCATTATGATTTAAAGCCTGGAAATGTTTTGTTTGATGAGCTTGGTATTGCCAAAGTGACTGATTTTGGTCTTAGCAAGATAGTGGAGGATGATGTGGGATCCCAGGGAATGGAACTTACATCCCAGGGGGCTGGAACTTACTGGTAAGTGATGGAGATCATCTTTACTGGATTTCAAAATTTGAACTTGTTTAACTCCGATGCTCCTTTCGTGTTTCTATATCTTTCAAACATTTGTTTTAATAAAACCTCTAAGCCTTCTTTTCTTTTTGAATTTGCAGGTATTTGCCTCCTGAATGCTTTGAGCTCAGCAGGATACCTCTTATATCATCAAAGGTCAATAATTTCCTAAATTGTGAATACATGGATAACTTTTATTTCTGTTATCTATTGTCAATTTGTTAGTCATTTTGGTAAAAGGACATTTTCTTAACATAAGTGTCATGATGGTTGGTATTGTGCAAGCTAAGTAATCGATAATCGTCTTACATGATGATCATCTTACATTTCTGGCTTGTGTTGTGGAAAACAGGTTGACGTCTGGTCTGCCGGCATTTTGTTTTATCAAATGCTCTTTGGAAAACGTCCTTTCGGACATGACCAAACACAAGAGAGAATACTTCGTGAAGACACAATTATCAAGGCACGCAAGGTTGATTTTCCCTCTAGACCTACCGTTTCTAATGAAGCAAAGGTGAGTTCAGTTGAGCCTTTTTTCTTATAATTCTTGTTCTTTGGCCATTTTTCATTTATTTGTTTTATTCTATTATTCAGTCCTGAATGAATGAGGCGCTACTATCATAGTACCTGAATATATCGAAATTGCTAACACATCCCCAAGTGTTTCTTTAGTAACTCACTTTGGTCCTCGAATATGTCTTTTGTTAGTCATTTTGGTCCTCAAATGTATTTTTTGTTGGCCACTTTAGTCTCTAGAATTACCAACAAAAAAGAGACACTTAGAGGTGTGTTTGCAATTTCAATACATTCAAGGACTATAATGACAGCGCCTCACACATTTGGGGACCAAAATAACTATTTACCTAATTAGGGAATTATGTTCATACCAAAAATAAACTAATTTTACTAATATATTCATGTTTTCTTGAGAATGTGCAAGGGTCTTAGTGGTAAAACTAGAATTAAGGTGGTTTTTTTTTTTTTTTGCTTCTAATCGAGTCAGAAGAGTGTTGCATGTATAACAAACTATGAGTGAAGTGATTAAGGTGTCAACATGATTTCTCACTCTGTCTGTCCTCTAAATTACTCCTCTACTCCTCTGAAGTACACCTCTTGAGGGATTAAATCCAAAAAAAAATGTACCTACTATCTTCTATTCTTGCAGTGGACCCTGACGATTATCTCTACTGTTTTTACAATTTTTTGTCAGGAATTTATTCGACGGTGTCTAACATATAACCAGGCTGAGAGACCAGATGTATTAAGCATTGCTCAAGATCCTTATCTCACTTACTCAAAGAAGTAAACAACGTTCATTCACATGGCTTTGTTACCCTCACTCCACCAAAAAAGCACAAGGAGATCTTATCTTCAAACTTTAGCCACCAATTATGATTTTGTATAGTTTGTAAAAATATTGTATTGTCTTTACATGAGGCAAAGAGGATGTTTCCCCATTCTGAAGGGAAGTCCATGCATTTGGTTCAAAATATTGGAGTAGCAAAAGGCAAGTCGGTTTGACTTTACCTTAAAAGGGTCAGGATTATAGGTGAGGAGATTTTTGTGAATTTTTTAATACTCCTCTTACCACCAAATTATAGGATTTTAATGCATATTGATTGGCTACTTTTTCTTTTAATTTGTGGTGATTTGTTCTAAAGATATTTTATGAAGTGCTTGTTTATGTTAAATGTGGCATGGCATCTCTTAGGGTGTGTTTGTGAGTTTGGAGATAGGAAAACGGAGGAGGACTTACTAGTTACTACTACCAATTTAGTGGTAATTTGGAGAAAAATTACTATCTAAAATCCTTCAAAGCTATCTCTTAGTTAATTTTATGAGGTCTCCCAAAACCTATTAAAATTTGGGGAGCTTAACAAATAAGCCTTGGGAGGATTTTGGAAGATAATTTTTTTTTGTCTTTCAACCACTAAATTGTTAGGATACATTCAGACTCCCAAATACACCTTTAGTTTTCTACTTTTTCAGCTCTTTTTAATGTTTTTGGAAAACCGGTTTTCAAAAGGCTATTCTATACTTTTATACTTTTGGTATAATATCTTTATTTCGAATTTTAATTTGGTTTTGTTTTCCTCTAAGAATGATTTTTTGTTTTACTAAAGTTATAACAAAATGATCTATCCTTTCAGTTTTATAAAACTAATGTTCGTTGATTGTGGTTTATTTTGTCTCTTCTCTTTATTTTTGTTCAAAATTACAAATCAAATTATTTAACTAATAAAAAACAACCAAAACATAAAAAATGAATAAATATCACAATAACTTCATAAACTTGCAAGTTCTGATGCGGTGTTGTCTTTATTCTTAAACAAACAAGCTTAAAATAAGGACTATGTCAAATTTTTGTTCCTTTTCAAATGGCGGTTTTCATCATAATTCTAGGCTGAAATCTAAAACAAACAAGCTTAAAATAGACCTAGGCCTCAAAAAATTTGACATGCCTCTTATCCTACCCAATGTATTCATATTTTAAACTAAGTTAGTACTATACCCATGCATTTGTATGGGTGACTTTTTGTTTGTTATAATTTGCCATGAACTCATAAATACTTTAAAAATTGTAAATAAAAGAAAAAGGTAGAAGTTGATGAAAAACATTATATTTCAAGTTGCTTAAAAAACTTGTGTCGTAGAAAGTTAGAAAAAAAAGGCAGTACATTCTTCAAATCTTAAAAATGGATTAAAAATGAAAAAAAAAATGAGATGAAGAAAAGATGATGGAATATGCAAATGAGAGAGGAAGAAGATACATTTAAAGTGAATCTTGCGACGTTGCAACCACCGACATAGCCTCCATCGTCGTCGCCCCCGTAGCCGCCACGGCGCCCTAAAAAATTTAGGTTGTAGAAAGTTTAAAAAATCCGGTACTTGCTTCCAATCTTAAAGGTGGAGAAAAAATAAAAAATAAAAAGAGATAAAGATAAGATGAAGAAATAATATGCAAATTAGAGAGGAAGAAGATATAGTTCTCGGCTTACCGTGAATCTAGCCATGTTGCAACCACGACGATCGTCGTCGTGTCCGTCACCGCCCTCCCTCGCCGCCCCGTCACCGCCACCACGCCCTAAAAAATTTAAGTTTGTAGAAAGTTAAAAAAAATCAGTTCCTTATTCAAATCTTATGAATGAAGTGAAAATCAGAAAAAAGAAAATGAGATAAAGGTAAGATGAAAGAATATGCAAATGAGAGAGGAAGAACATACAGGTAAAGAGAAGCTGGAACACGTCAAATTGAAGAAGAAAAAAAGAGAAGGAGATAGAGAAACTTGTATACTCGTGTATACGCACGGGTTGCACCGTGTTGCTTGCTACAAATAGTTTTATAACTTAATTGGAATGGTAAAAGTAATTTGTGTGTATTATGAGGTTGATTTTATATTACATATATTTACCTATGAAGAAGATGAAATAGGTTGTTTTCATTAATAATTTGAGGTATATCACACATGCTTTATAAAATACATTTTTAGAATGTAACAGACATTGTTGTTTTAGTTTTTTAGAAATTCAGAAAAAGTGAAAGTATTCAAATCATTCTAACGTTTCTCTATCTTAACTCAAAACAAATTATTCGTATATAAAACTAATGATATTTTTAAATTCAAAATACAAAAATAAATATACCAATAACATGTATTGTTTTCCGTTGAGACACAAAAGTAAAATAGTCATTTAAAAGCAATAAAAAGGTAATGCTAACCGTCAGGAATAAAATATACCAACATGTAATGTTTACCGTTGGAACTCAAAAACAAAATATACATAGGTAAAGATAAAATATAAAAACAATTACTTCAACAAAAGGCAGTGTTTTCTTGCCGAGACTTAAAAGAAAAATAGTGATTTATAAGAAAAATTATATAAATTATAAATAATGATACCAACAACAATGCATAATATCTTTTGTCCAGACTCAAAAGTCAAATATTCAGTTATAACAAACTAAAACATCTTAAAGATGAAATATACAAAATAACTAATCCGACTACTATTTTGTTTCTCATCGGGAATCAAAAGTTGTGAAGTTATACCAATAAAATGAAATGTTTTCCGTTTAAACTCAAAAGCAAAATATGTATATAAAGTAAATATAATAGAGCTAGTTTAATATGTATATAAAGTCAAAAGATAGAGTTACTTTCTTTTTTCAAAATAAAGTTAGGAAAAAAAATATTGAGATAAAGAAGAGATAGGATAAATGAAAAACGGGAGGATAAATTACTATTAAGTATGATTCTCCTTTGATTAAAAGTGAGGAGAGGAGAAGAAACAGAGAGAAAAAGAAAGAAAAAATAAAGGAGCGAATTTGAGAAAGAGGGATTGATTGATGAGGAGAAGAAAAAGATTGAGATGAAAAGAAACGAGAGAATTTGAGAAAGAGGGAATGGTTTATTGAGAGATGCAAAATGACAGAAATGAAAAGAAAGAATAAAAAAGTAAGTCAATAAAAAAAGTGAAGGAAAATATGTATATAAAGTCAAAAAATAGAGCTATTTTTTTGCAAAAGTAAAAAAAAAAATAAGGAAGAAAAAATGTTGAGATGAAAAAGAGAAGAAAAATAAATGGAAAATTAGAGGATAAATTAGTACTAAATATGACTCTCTTTTGATAAAAAGAGAACATAAGAGAAAACACATAGAGAAAAAAAAAAAAAAAAAAAAAGGAGAGAATTTGAGAAAGAGGGAATGGTTGACAGTAGAGAGAAAATGATTGAAATGAAAATAAATGAGAGAAATTGAGTAAGAGTGAATGAATGGGGGATCTAGAAAATGGTTGAAATGAAAAGAAATAATAATAAAGTAAGTCAATAAAAAAAGTGAATAAAAGTATAATATTGACCCCCAAAAATTTGAGGTGTAGTGCCTAATTTTGTAAATTTGTTAATATATGATTTTCTTGTACTGGTATTGATTGATCGATAGGACTCTCTTTTGATAAAAAGCAAGTCATATCAATCAAAAATTTGAGAAAGAGAGAAACAAAAAGACACACGTGAGAAATGAGAGAATTTGAGAAAGAGAAAATGATTGATTGGAAGAGAGAAAATGATTCAAATGAAAATAAAAAATAAAATAGTAAATTAATAAAAAAAAGTGAATAAAAGTACAATATTGCCACTCAAAAATGGTGAGGTGTCAACTGTCAAGTACCAAAAGTGCCAAATATTGTAAATTTGTTCGTATATGATTTTCTTATATTGATATTGATTGATACCAAAATATAAAATGTTTCCCATTTGAACTCGAAAGCAAAATATGTATGTAAAGTCAAAAATATAGATCTAGTTTAATATGCGTATAAACTCAGTTCACATGTATCTTCAACCGTTGAAAAAAATTTGTATAAATCGCAAGCAAAATGAAAACAAAATGAAATCAAGGTGGCGAAAACGAAATCAAAACCAAATCCAACCAAAACGGAACGAAATCAAAACAAAATCCAACCAAAACGAATCGAAATCAAAACAAAAACGAAATCAAAACAGAAACCCTAAGTACCTTCAACCTTACAGTCGTGACGAATAAGACAAAGGCGACGTCGTGTGGCTCCGATATTAACGTGCGGGCGACGCCGTGAGGCTCTCCATCCTCGTGGTGGTGCTGCGGCACACACCACTTCAATGGTAGATCTTGTTTTATAGTGAATTTAGAAAACAAAATAGAGAGAGAGAGAGAGAGGATTAAGAATAGGGTTAACAAATTAGATTAATTAAAAAGGATAATTTAGTAAATTTCTAAGAGAAGGGGGGTGTGAATAGCCACTATGGGTGTGTTAACAGAATCAACCAAATATTTTTTGCAATTTTTGCCGCGTCTTTTTTTTTCTCTCTCTTCCCTCCACATCTACTACCCGCAGCACACGGCCGATCCTTCGCACCCCAAAACACAATAACAGAATCAAAAACCGTAGGCTTCACCTTCAACTTCAACTTGGCTACTCCATTTCACTGATCTTTCTCTGAGGTACGCTACGTTTTCTCTCGCTCATGAATTCTACTCTTCAGCAAATCCCATTGATTGCTATACTCCTTGTTAAAAGTTTAATATAGTCCATACTTAAATCCACCTTATTCAAATGTTTATGCTTTTGCTTTCTCTCTTTCAATTTCCTCAAAATCTCTCGAAACCCTAAAACGATTTTGGAGACGGATTTTACTTGAATTCATTATTGTTTTACTTGATTTCGCTGCTAAAATGTGAATGCATACTTCGTTGTATGATTTCAAGCTTCATTTCTTATCACGGTAATGCGTTGTCTGTTTCGAGAACCAAAATTGTCTCGTTCATGCTTGCTTTTGTTTCGTTATATAGACTGGTTTAGAATCAGGATGTATTGGAAATACTATGTGATTTGATTTCTGAATTCACTATAGCTTCTCTGGTTCTTTGATTACGATAAATCGCGAAGAAAGTGATTTCTGAATTCTATTTTGATTTTACTTTGTATTATGTTTTTATTTATACACTGCTGCTGTTGCTTGAGAAGCATGTACACGGTGCACCACTTTGGATTGTGTTTTCAATCCGATCATGCTTATGGAATTTTGTTTATTTGGTCTTGTAGGTACGGTTATGACAGTTTAAAGTTTAACTTTAAACATGCACATTAATCTGATATTTGGCTAAGTTACATTTCTGCATTTCAATTTTTTTTCTCTTAAAACATCTTGTATGATGTTGCTTTTTGGAGTTGGTTCCTTGCTGTATGAACTTTTGATGTATTCTTGGTACTTTTTTTCAAGGTTGTGATTGAAGGTTTCAAGAGTTACCGAGAGCAAATTGCCACAGAAGAGTTCAGTCGAAAAGTTAATTGTGTTGGTAATAATTTTGTTGAAAATCTTTTAGATGTTTTTTTTTCCCAATTGATTCAGCAAAAGCCTTTGAAATGCACGATATGGGCATTTCATTCATGACATGTCATGATGAGGCTCAACTAACTATAGAGCTGCTGATGCAATATGAAATGAATTTTGTCAAATTTCATTATTGTACATCATAGTTTGTATAACTGTATCAATATTTTCATAATGATAAATCATATTTGTCATCATTGTTTGTAGTATTTGGTTTTTATAAACAATTGCAAATAGTATAGATATACTGCTACTCGTTATAAGATGGAATCTGCTTTCTCTGTTGTGATCCTACTTTATAGTTCTTTCTCTTTTTAAGGTTAAAAGTTTTTGTTTAAAAGGACGAGAAGTACAAAAGCAAAAGTAAATCGTAAGGTACTGCCTCAAGAGTAACAAGAAGGAGAAAAAACAGAAAAATTCATTATAATGGCATAGCTGGCCAATTCCACTGTTTTACCAGAATATATTTTTGTTGCATGTAAAATAGTATAGGTAAGAGAAAAAAAACCTTTAAATCGCACTTTAAAGTTCTAATACTTAATTAAACTTAATTTATACGTAAGTTTGAATGTAAAATAATATTTTTAACATTAGAGTTTACTAGTCCTTTTTTGGCATATTTAAATTTGATTTAAGTAACACTTTTATGCATTATTAATGTATTATCTAGTTGCAAATTGTTACCCATTTTTATTTTAAAATTTTGATGACTCTCTTAATTTAAAAGCAAAAATTTAATCTTAATTATTTTACTTTAAGACTCTTCGTCCATACACGAAACATACCATTAAAAAATATTTAAAGTTTAAAACTCTCTTAACTGATTCTGGTGTAACACTGTTCTCCATTTTTTTGTTGTAAAATTTATTTTCAGAGAAAAATGGGAGATGTTTTGGAACTAGACTAGAAGCACAATGTTTCAGTCATCAAAAACAAAAATATAGACCCCTGGAGCTATCCTAAAACATTCACGTGACCTCGCAGCACAATTAAATGAGTGGTCAAGGGTGTTAAGTAGCCAATTTTCAGCGACGATTTCACACAATTTCATCCAAAACCAGCTGTGTGGGATTTGAATCTCTCACATTGCAAACATTTTAGCTACAATGGGGCTCTTTGAAAGGAATATCTTTGTTTAAGTACGCCCTCATCGTACAAAATGTCATGCTGCATCGGCCTTGGCATGTAGAGCTCCTCCATACCTTGAGAGAGGGAAACGCGTGTGCAGACTTTCTCGCAAAGCTTGGTGCTGCTAGTATGCATTACCCGTGCGCTGCACGGGTATACATGTCATCGTAAGTAATAGTTTCCAATTTAGTCATTTAGGAAAAATAGTCAGTTTTAGGTTTTTGTCGTTTATATGATTAAAAAAGTGTGACTCTCGTACAGTTTCTTTGACAGGCAAAATTGACAACATATCATACCTAAATTTCTACCTAATAGTGGCTAAAATTAGATAATGATTGATGGCCAAAATAAACCGCATAGATGTTAAAATGAACAAAAAATGCAAGAAATCGTAAAATCCCTAAAAACCTCTAAACTCAGATAGCTATATTCCCTGAAAAGAAAAAGTTTTGTGATACGTATTCCCACTTCCATGTCTTGGCACAATAATTAGAATTTGGTTTTTTAGGCAAGTTTTATTTCAGTATTGTGGTTTATTTAATTTAATTGAAGACTAATTTGTACAAATAATAAATAACTAAATGTTTAAGCGATACTTTTTGATATAATGGACGCCCAATAAATATACGGATTAAAAACAATATCCAAATTATTGGACAAATTAAAATAATTGGTTATAAAAGTAACTTAAATATCTAGATTTATTTAACCGGATATGGATGTGTTTTAACCGTTGAACCGGTTAATTTGTCACCCTTACTTGCAAGTAGCAAAGTTCCTCCAAAAGAGGAATTGTAGATTTACACTAATTTGAATCTAAGTTCTAAGACACTTCAATATACAGTGATGACGAATTAACAATGTTGGGGAGGACTCTCATAAGAAACTTAGGAGGACCTCTAATTGTTAGGTCAATAGATCACTTGACACTTCCAAAGAAACCCACTTATCACATAATGGAAATTAAGAAATGAACTTTGTACATATATTGTGAAGAAAATCATACTAAAATGAAATTGTGATACCCAACCTGAGAGAAAAGTAGGGATGATCATGAAAGCAAATTATCTGACAAAAAATTAAAGAAAAACTACTAAAAACTGAAGAATAAACTACACAAAAGTTGAAGAACAAAATGGGTTCACCATTCAAGACAAAGAACACCTCTTTAATATTTTTATGAGCAAATCTAAAGTCCGAAACATGACAATTATAAATAATAAAAAATTAGTGTCAAACAAATCAAAAGAAATAGAATCGTGCATATAATCATTTGCATTAACCGTATAGTTAAATCAAATTAAACAAATTCAAATGTCATACGTATAGTATGAATCAATTGCATCCTAATAAAGCTTAAAATAAGTAATAGATCGAAAATCAAATACCACGTAACACTTGAAGCTATTTACCCTTCAATTTCTTTTTATCACCGTTGAAGACAAAGAACACCTCTTTAATTTCTTGAGAAAATCTAAAGCATTGAAACATGGAAAATATACAAAAATTATTAGCGTCAAACAAATCAAAAGAGACAAAATCAAAATAAAAACTTGAAACCCATCAAGTCAGTTTTAGTCAATTTCTTACCTCCATCTAAGTTGGTCCATTTTGTGCATTTGGAATTAAGAATTTGACTATTTGATTTGTCACTATTTTATTTGTTGATCGTTGTTTACTGATGAATAATCTGAGTATAATAATGGAGAAAAAGATGTTAGGTTTTGGAAAGGATTTGAATAAAATTCTGGAATTCTGGAATTTGACATCAGAAAATAATGAATAAAATAGAGCTATAAAATCGTAGAAGATGGAATAACATAGATGTGATTCTGACCCAAAGCAGGACAAATGTTTTTTTTTTCTCCATTATAACATAGAGGTAATTTTTCTGGAATTTGGAGAGAGTATAATAAATTTTCTCCATTAGTAAAAAGGAAGAAGAGGGAAAAAGATGGGTTCTGGAAAGAAGAGAATTAGAAAGAGAAGAAGAAAGAGGAGATTGGAGTGGAAGAAGCTAATAGAGAGACGTGGGTTGAGAGAGAGAGAGAGAGAGAGAATGAAATTTGAAGGTGCAAATGGAGAGATAAAACATGATAAATAACAATTAATTGGAATTGATTTCCACTTATTGACCATGTTTTCTTGTCTTCATCACATTAAATGGATGTGATCTTAAAATTCGAAGAAAACACATCCGTTGATCATTTGAACACACGCGCGCATTGTATCTCGACCGTCCGGATTGACGTTAATAATAGCGGCGAGTGGCGTGGAAAACGACGCCATCGATTACATCATTGTTTTTGTCACGACTCATAAGTTTATTCATGGTTATTATATATTAAGATTTCCTTTCTTTTTTCGTTTTCTGGTGCTACTTTCTCGATGTATATAAAAAAAAAAAGGAATAAAAAAAAACAATTCATCTCCATTTTAGCCAAATTAACTTTTAAAACCAATAATAATAATTAAAAACTCACAAACACCGCCAAACGGGACATAACCTATGCTTCACTCTGTTTCCTTCCTGACACACTATCCCAAACCGATAGCGACGAAAGCAATTGAGGTAGGTTTCTTATTTCTCGGATATTTCCTGATTCCTAATCACTACGCTCTTTCTTTCTTCTCGTTTTCGTTTCTTTGGTGGCAACACTCAATTACAATATCCGAATTTGAAGGAATTTCAGTATCTGTGGTGAAATCTACACGCTTCAAGGAGTGGTCCTATTCGTTGCTTGGATTTTACAGGTACGATGCTGAATCCCTAATTCTCAGTCACGCTTGTTTGATTCATATTCCCTGATATTCTGAGTTCATTCAACGTGTTTGATAAAATGCCTGAAACAGTTTTTTTTTTGTCTGAATCACAGTTAATTTTCCTAGTTCTGTGTTTTAGGGTATCAAGAACCAACTACTGTTACCCTTTAGTTCAATCTAGGATTTTGTTCAAAAGGGTCATTAGCCAACGTTGTTAACACCCCCTTGGGCAAGGTTCTAAATAGCGGTCGCGTTAAGGCTTTCACATACCGTTCTTGTGAAGCTCAAAACCAGACAGATTATAAGCGCTTATAAACTGTGAATTGTTCTGTTTATTTGTAATTTCATGCATTATTGAAAAGCTAACAAACAAAAACTTCAGTCACGCTTGGTTATTATTCTTAAATTTTTACTATGTACAAAAGTTCTTTGTTATACAAATTTATTTCCTTCAAAGTGATTCCTTTATTCCCTTTATTATCATGTTGTAACAAGGAAAAGTGCTTTTAATTGTTGTATCCAAATAAATTAAAATCACTTTTCAGGTAAACCTTGCTTCTTATGATTGTAATAAAACGTGAATTAGCTTTTAGGGGGCTATTAATCTGCATTTCCAAATAAAAGCATAGTTTGTTTGAGTGAATGTAAAAGGAGAGGAAGCAAAGGCTCTTTTTGTTGTCGTTCTTTATCTCAAGGTCGTCGTTGGAATCACTCAACCTATTCTTTCTTCTTCTGCAGTTGAAGACGAAGCGATGGATCCAAAATTAACCGAGGTTTCTCAGCTCTTCGATCGCTTTAAGGCTGCGTTTCTGAAGCACGACTATGATACCTGTTCTAATCTCCTTTCTCAGCTAAAGGTATTTCCTATTTTCTACCTTACCAAACCCTAGTTTATTTATGAGTTATGGCACTAATCCCCCCCCCCCCCCAAAAAAAGATTCATACCTTTCATGCTTCTTGACGATCAATTCAATTCCTTTATGTGTTTATACAATGAGAATTTAAATTTGGGTTTGTGTGGAGTGAAATGTTTGTGGGTTGGTGTAGGTTGCCTCAATTTGAGATTGTTATAGCAACAATGGTGGTTTCTGGGTTTAGTATATCCTGGTGATAATTGTGTCATTCTAGTGGTTGAATTTGCTTTCTGCAGAATAGGGATAATGAGTTCAAGTGTGGTGTGTTAGATTAAAACTTCCGAAGTATATAATAAACTGTAAGTGGATATAAAACAGTAGGAAATTGGATTGTTGATTTGAGTTCTCCATCCGTGCCCATTGGTAGAAGGGGAAGTTTTACTTTTTTTATTTATTAAACCCACTCTAGTTAGGGCTTTTGGCTCCTTAGTGTTTCCAAGAGTATCCCTGCAAGCTTAGTCACAGTTAATGTAACCGCAGTCCTCCCCTCAACGAAGTGTGTCTTATTAGTTATTCAGCCTTTATTGATTACTACAAGCAGCTTAAATCCCTAGCTCTGGTCATATATAGGTCTAGTATGGATTAACTTCTAGTTCACATGAGCTCTTTAATTAAAATACGTTTATGAAAAGTCCTTATACATACTTGTAGGTATTCACGTAGAAGTTAAGTGAGAGATCTTCTGAAAAAAAAAGAGATTTAGAAGTCAATTTCAACTTTAATGAGAAGCTGTTATTTAAAACCCATAGTTATTGTAAGGTTCTTTAACATTTCATTTTCCATAAATGTTCGTGGAGAAGTTTATCCAATCTGGCTTGTCTATAAGATCGTATTTTTCAAGGTCTTAACTTCTTATATATTGCAGCAGTTGCTGTTGTGTTTTTTAATTGTTAATATGACTATTGAGTTACCTTTTTCACTTGCAGGTATTGCTGACAGGGTTCAGAAGCCTTCCACCCTTGTTTGCAGATACACCTAATGCAGTTCAAGAGTTAACTATAGCAAGTAATATTCTTCAATTCAATCAATTACTTTTGCTTTTTTTCCTTTCTTTGTTCATTCTCTTAATTATTTTGTAAGCTATACTTTTTTTTTAACTATAGAAGCAGACCCACTTCATCATTTTTCATACGCCTGAATCTTTATAGTTTGATATTGTAAATGAAATATTAATGAATTTGGGTGGCTATATGTTCTTTGTGATTTAAAACGGAACTACTCTTTCATGCCCACTTGCCGTATTTGGAAGTGGCTCCTGCTTTGTTCTGCAAACCATGGTTAGTATGATAGTTTTGCTATCTGGTTGTGGTGGATGTTAAGTTAGCATTTATTTTTCTGTATGACAAATATGTTTATTATGGTTTTTTATTCTTCTGTATATTAGAACTTGATAGATACTTCAACAGAATAAAACAATGAGCCCTATTGATTAAATCAAATCAAATATTAAAACTGTCCTCTCATGACCAATCGTATTGAAATGGATAATATAATAACTGCTTAAGAAACAAAGAGGAGAAAATTGTTTGCTATGAGTTTGTTGTCTGATAGTTTGTTTTTTTTCTCCGTGCTGCTTGTTGAAACTTTCAGGGGATATATACGAGCATGCTGTTGTCCTTAGTGTGAAAACTGAGGATCAAGATGCCTTTGAAAGGGATTTCTTCCAGTTGAAACCTTATTATACAGATGCCCGGTAAATGATTATTGCCCCTTTATTTACAAATACAAAAATATATGTTTCTACTCTCAGACAGCTGAAACTGGAACCAAAACAATGGACATTTCTTGATCACTTAACATTAACCTTATAGTATATGCTAAGAATCATAAAAGTTGTAATTGCAACTTATTTGCTTTCTTGTTGACTTCTTGTAATTTATTGGGACTTTTCATGTGTTGCAGCAATCGTCTTCCACCATCTCCTCAGGAGTACGCAATTCTAGGTCTCAACTTGTTGAGACTACTTGTGCAGAATAGGATTGCTGAATTCCATACTGAGTTGGAATTGCTTTCATCCACTGCTCTAGAGAATCCTTGTATTAAGCATGCTGTGGAGTTGGAGCAATCTTTTATGGAAGGGGCTTACAATCGTGTCTTGAGTGCCCGACAAACAGTGCCACATGATACATATGTGTATTTCATGGATCTTTTGGCAAAGACTGTAAGGTAATATTCAATATAATTTCTTAGAGCCTACCAGATGATTAAACACAACTGATAAACTAGAAGAAACTGGAACTCCAGCTATATTTCTTTACTTCCAAAGTTGAGCTTAGTTGGATTGTTTTAGATTTTTCTCCTCTAAATGATTGCCATAATATTATTGCTAAATTGTACGAGCTATTTATAGTCTTGTAATCTTATTTTTCTATTTCCTGAATGGCAATTTGGCACAACTGTTACTATAATCTTGAGGGTTCCACACCTTTTGTGCGTGATACTATTTTTACCATCCGTGCACGTCTATATTGGTTTTCTAATTTATTCCTTTCTGTCTTGAATTATTCAGAGATGAAATAGCAGGATGCAGTGAGAAGGCATATGACTATCTTTCAATTAAGGATGCTAGGCAAACATTGCTATTCACCTCAGACCAGGAACTCTTTGAATATATTAAAGAGGTGAGAACTGTCGTGACTCTTGGCATATCTAGTGAGAGCATGAGAAATGAGAGTCATTAATCTTGGCTACACACTCATAGACGTTAAGATTATTTTATTTTAGTTAAAAAATTAATCTTGATCGCTCGTTTATGTTGTTTGATCAATATTAATTTCTCTCATGAGTGCACGCTTTCAACTTATACATTTTTCTTGTTTCGAATATATATGTATAGCTCTTCTCGTGCTTTTACTTGATGCACCTAACTAAATCATCTGGGTGTGGGGTTGGGATTGTTTTTCATGAAAATGAGTTTACTGCTGATATGTTTTCAACATGGAAAATCATTGAATCTCGCCGTGCAATATCATTTTCTACCCTGTTTTATTTTTTCTAATAAAGAATTATCTTAGCCCACTCTACCTAGTGGGATACGGCTTTGTTGTTGTTGTTTTAAAATTATTATCTACTGATTGCAGGAGCACCCTGAATGGGAGATTAAGAATGGTTCTGTCTTTTTTCAAAAGGCAAAAGAATCCGCACCTTGCAAAGAAATACCATCTCTGCAACTCATCAACCAGACACTTAGTTATGCTAGGGAGTTAGAGAGGATTGTCTGAAAATAAATGCGTTGGCTTTTCTGTTTTCCACAATTGCTAATACTGTCTTTTGAAATTGTTTACTTCTGATTCAATGTAGAACACTGTAAAATGGTTTACTTTTGTACTATGGTCATCTAAGTGGCTGTATTGTTTCTTGTGGTGCCTTTAATTTAATTGTGCTCTGGTAAAACTAAAAAAAACAATTCCACACTTGTGTTGACTTCCGTATATTGATAATTAGATAATTGATGTTGCAGTTTTAATTTGAAACCCATTGAAAGTTCATATTCAAATCATGGTGATATGAATTTTTTGGAGCCTTTTAGGCGTGCATTATCTTATTTGGTCACTTTAGCAAATTTAGTATACTGAAAAAGTAGGCTTTTTTCATATTTATTTATATGAAATATATGTACTAATTACTTTATCTTGGTTTGTAGTTGAATTATATATTAAATTTATCACTTAATATAACATATAATATCTCATCAAAAAAAAAATTAAAAATTAAAAATTAAAAATCGCCCCTTTATAAGGCAATATCTACTTTACAGATATTGAGGCGGGAAGTTTAGCAAATTTGAGGCCATATAGGATGCAGCCATACTTTCCAAATTCTCATGGTGGTCTACCCCATTTAAGGCATCCTCACCGCCACTTACATGTTTTATCTTGCAAACACCAAGAACTTGAACCGTATGCTTCCGTCTAACACAATTAAAACTAATCCAACTACCTTCTTAATGACATTAATGGCATGAACCTAACCTCCACTCCATTTCTCTTTCTTCAACAACTTTGCATACACTCTTCCCTCTCTACAAAACGTTTTTAGATCGACCACTTTCTCTCTCTTTCAAACAGTACTCTTCTTCTCTTATTTCAAATGCACCACCACCCACCACTCACTTTCAGACCATGGTTCACCGTTGTTTGACCTCCACTGACTTTGAAACCACCACCTATCTCTTCCCGCCTTCCTTCGAGATCTACCTTCCTATCCGAATGGTTTTTCGAAACTTGTTTTTCCTTCCACAAAGACATGCCACTCGACGGATGACCACCGTTTTCAGAAGACATGTCAGTTTCTGAAGGACGGAGTTTTGGAATCTTTTTTAACCTGTTTTTCTTTTTATCTTTTGGTTCTCATCTCTTCTCACTTTGCTCCCTCATTTATTTTGTATGGGAAGATTGTGGTTATTGTTTGTAAGATTTTCTTTAAATTGATTTGCCAAAGCATGTGATTTAATTAAGTTGCAATTGATACAAATCAAGAGTCACGAACTTGGGAAAAAGTAGTAGGTTGTTTTGTCAGGTTGATGAACCTTTAAGAAGTTGTTTTTTGTTCATTCATAGACCCACATGGATCCTTAAGTCCTTAAAATTCTTGCAGCATGTAATGAGGGTGTTAGAGGGATATATCATCTATAAATTAGGAACTTGGGAGTGAGGTTTTACTGCCATTTTCTTCAGCTATCTCTTTCTTTATTTGTATAGTATCTTTAAATGGTAGATATGCTTATTCTTTTGCCACATTTTTCAATTTGTCGATGCAAAGTTGCATCCTAGATAGTGCATTTGCTCAAATCATTATGGTGCTTTTTTTAGGCTATAACTGTTGTGTTACATGAACTTCTAAACTCAGTTGAATTATTGAACCCAATATGATTCCCCTCAGGAGCAAAATACGGAACCATCTCTCAGGAAAGCTCTCAGGGATGTTGCAATGGAGAAAGATGCTGCAGTTGGTGTATGGTAGACAACTGCATTAATTGCTTGCTTATGGTTCTACTTCCTACCTACAACAGCCATTACTACCTACCTAATTACATTAATGAGCTCATTAAAAAACCTTCACCAACTCCACCACCACCCGTTGTCACATGGGTGCCATGTTGAATGTCAACACTTTTCCTTGGCCATAGTCAAAGAAAAGACTGGTCATAGTCAAATATGGTGCAACTATGCTTTTTGACCACAAGACAAGCTACTACACCATTACTTGCTACTTTTTCAGAACCTTTGTGGTTGATTGGTTTGTTTTTTATCATCATTATTAGGTTTGGTTTATGGATTAGATGTTTAACACTAATGATATTGAACGGTGTTTGGGCAGAACAAGCCTTGGGTTTAATTTGGTGGAAATTATAATGGAAAATTTTATCCTCTGGCTATTGCTGTTTTTTCTTTCAATTGTAATTGATTTACATCGAGACTTGATTTATCTTGAGATTTTGTTGGAGGATGAGGAACACATAATTACAAGTATTGACCATGACATACCTATATGAAATTACATTCTTCACCTTGATGAAGGTTATGCTCATTTTATTCTGCTAGATGATAATAACGTACTCACAGAAAGTGTACCATTAAATAATGCATGTGATTTAACAGAGAGTGGATATTCAACTCCTACCCAACCATTAGTGTAAGCCTTTGAGCCTGCTATTCGATTTGCTAATGTGGATCCAAAGAAAAAATTAAGATTGAAGACTTCCCTAAAATGTGATAATCTATGGTTATTAGTTTACATTGTTTTACCTTTAGTTTTGAAACTCCCCATCAATGAATGATTAATCAATGAATAATACCTTTAGGAAATATCATTCTATCCATTCCGACAATAAAATATGATTACAAAACGTAAGATAAGTCCCGTGCAGAGCACGGTGGCAAGCTCTAGTATAGATAAAGACAATTTCGGTTCAATTGTTGTGCAACCATTGAATCTATTGCATTCATTGGTTTAATGGCTGATTCAATTTTTTAAAACATTGTGTGGTGCTCAACTCTTGAATATGGTGATTATGGAAAAAATTTGAGATCTATTTTTTGTGTCGTTTATATGAACCTTCCTGATGGCTTGTCTTTCGGTTTCGCACATTGGATTGAAAAAGGAAATATTTGTTGAGTTTTTTCTAAAGAAAATCATATTATTCTATTTTTATCAACTACAAGAGTAACAAGACACCAACAAAAGTTGGGTGATTGGATTTGGATTCCACCCCAAGGTCCCAAGTTCGAGTATTGGGTATGGCGAAATCTCTATTGTAAGGGGAGAACCACAAAGAGCGGTAAAGTCGACTATACCTAGTCAGTCAAGTTAGTCATCGACAAAAATAATGAATATTGTGCACCAATAACAAGGTAGCCAAAGAATAACAAGATAAATGAATAATGATGTTCTAGCTAGACAATAACAAGGTAACCAAAGATTAACAAGATAAGGATGAATATTGATATTCTTGCTAGACAATGAGCAACTCTTTTTGTTTGTCTTTTAACAAAATCTAACTTATAGCTTATTGTCAATCTTTGAGACACATTTTAGCTTTTGATATCCCATCAACAACTAGCTTCTGACTAGAGTTGAACTTGACATAGTCTCATCCTATATCATGAACCCATTGAAGAGCTTATAGATTGCCCAAAGTCTCCTTTTTTGACGAAATATTAAGGGTATAAGAAAATTGTGCTAGTTGATATGAAGTGTTATGGGGACTTTTAACACGAGCATTGGTATCCCCGAGATTTAAGGTCGTTAAAAGAGATGGAATCAATAGTGCACGTTAGCTCACCAGGATAAAGCTTCAAGTAAATGTGCTTACTTGAGCACTTGAGTCTGCCCCGGTGAGGATAAAGGGAGCTTTGTTTATAACTCACAAGTCTATGCACGTAGTACGCCATTTACTCTAACAATATTTCTCCGTGTCTAAAAGTTTATTTTGAGTAAAGAGTCAGTTTGGACAACATCTTCAAGTGCCCCCTTCTTTCATTCCCTTGTGGGACAACCTACAAATTTTTTTTTGTGTGTGGGCTTTAAAACAAATTTTAGTTGGTGCATTTTTCTTTAAAGTAGGAAATTTTAGGTTTTCTATTTGTATCACTATTTGAGACCTTTTTGGTTTGTTAAAACTAATGATGGATAATTTTTGTTTATGGGTCTGAAGTGGTAGACTAAAAACACAAGTAACAACACCAAATTAGAACCAAAATTTTGCAGAAAGTTAACAAGGGAATAATGACTTTTGATTTTTTGGTCTTGTGAATACCAAAGAAGGAGAATGAGTAGGCTTTCAACTTTGGACTTTGAAGCAACCAACTACTTAGGGATTTTGGGTTGAAACTTAGGGATTCTGAGTTGAAGCTTTCATGCTACAAATTTTAGGGTTTTGGATTGAAACCTAGGGATTTTGTAGTGAAGACAATGAACTCCATTTTAATTATTTAACTAGACAAAGCGTATCTGCGATGCACAAGAGGTGTATATCATGTATGCTTTACTATAACAGAAGAACAACTTTATACCATAATGTGAGTATTTTTCTATATCAATTATGGAGAATGTCACAGTTTGGGATTAGCTGCAGTTAGTTGCGTCCCTCTCTCTCCTCTCATCTTTTTTTTTTTAATTTTTTTTGTTTTAAAAAAATTAAAGATCAAGATTTAATGTTAGAAGATCCAAGAGTATATATATATATATATATATATATATATATATATGTGGTGACTGCAGTGATTGCCGTGAATTGCGGTTCGAAAAAAACCATATTCCATTAGGTGTAAGAGGAAAAAAATGAGAAAGGTGGTAAGTATTCTATAGTACTGTACGTTTGCCATTTTCGGCCATGAAGGAAAGTCAGACACCGTGCATACGAGACAACGTAAACAGTGACGGATCCAGGATTTTTTGTTGGTCGGTACAAAATTTTGGTCCATAATATTTTTATATAATAAAAGTTCTATAAATTTTGACAAAATACATAGTTTCGTGATATAAAAAACTTAATCCCAAAATCTAATGTGTTTAATGTCAATTTGTATGCTTGGTGTTAGAAGAGAAGTCAAAATTAAAAGAATAAAGAGAGAAAATATATAGAAATGTATTTTCTCTTCTATCTCTTATAACTTTTTACATGTATTTTGTTTATAAAAACTATCTCATGGAGGCAATATTTATTTTTTTATGGGGCAAATCAAATTTATTAAATATATATAGACTAAAAATATTGAGCTAAGTGGAGGCAAGTGCCCCCAATTAGTATAACATAGATCCGTCCCTCCCCTCTTCTTTTTTCTCTTAGCTTTTGTTTGGCAAGCCGCTGTAAGTTTTCGATAAGATCTTGAATGATGTCCTAAAAAAATTCAGAATTTATTCGAAAACAAAAATTCCAATATTTTAAAAATTTATAAAATCAGATAAGTCTTACGGTGTGAATACTTGATTCCAATATTGAAATTTTTTGAAATAGTAATTATTGGTAATGATTATATAAAGGCGTAAATAAATGTTATTACAATTCATAGGTTGGAGTACAAATATTACTTTTTCAGATAGGAGGTACTTTCCCTATGAAACAATTAAAGTTTGAAGAAAAACAAAAACAAAAATATATTTTGCAATTTTTGCCGCGTCTTTTTTTCCCGTTCCCCTCCACGTCTACCAGAACCACAATACTAAAGTTCACACCCGAAGCGCACGGCTTATCCTTCGCACCCCAAAACACAAAAACAAAACCCAAAACCGTATAGGCTTCAACTTTCAACTTGGCTACTCTCTTTTTTGCTGAACTTGCTCTGAGGTTCGTTTTCTCGCGCTCTTGAACTCTACTCTTCATTCAATTCCATTGATTGCTATAATTTCTTCACATGTTTCTGCGTTTGCTTTCTCTTTTTCAATTTCCTGAAAATTTCTCGAAACCCTAAAACGATTTCCAAGACGGATTTTACTTTGGTTCATGGTTGTTTTACTTGATTTCGCTCATAAAACGTGAAGGCACACTTCACGCCATGATTTGGAGCATTATTTTCTATCGCAGTAATGTGCTCTTTCGTTTCTTATTCAAACTATGTGATTTGATTTTTGAATTCGCTATAGCTTCACTGGTTCTGTGATAATGTGTCGTCTTGAAGAAAGTGATTTATGAATTCTATTTTGATTTTACTTTGTATTATGTTATATATATACACACTGCTGCTATTGCTTGAGAAGCACGTGCACAATTTTGGATTGTGTTTCCGAAACGATCATGCTTATGGAATTTTGTTGATTTGCTCTTGTAGGTAGGGTTATGACCGTTTAACTTTAAAGATGCACATTAAGCAGGTAATTGCACTCTGAATTGCATTGATTTATCTATTGTTCAGTTGTATTTGCTTATTATGTAATCTAATATTTGGCTAAATTACATTTCTGCATTTCAACTTTTTCCTTCTGAGGCATTCTGTATGATGTTGCTTTTCTGGGAGTTTGTTCCTTGCTGAATGGGCTTTTGATGTATTCATGGTACTTTTTTTGAAGGTTGTGATTGAGGGTTTTAAGAGTTACCGAGAGCAAATTGCCACAGAGGAGTTCAGCCCGAAAGTTAACTGTGTTGGTAATAATTTTGCTGAAAGCTTTTAGATGTTTTTTCTTCTTCTATTGATTCAGCAAGATCCTTTGAAATGGACTTATGGAAATTTCACTGACTTTGTCATGATGGAGGCTCAACTAACTATTGAGCTGATGCAATATGAAATGAATTTTGTCAAATTTCATTTGTGCACATCATCATAGTTTGTATAAACTGTATCAGTTTTTTCATAATAATAAATCACATTTGTCCTCATAGTTTGTATTTTGTTTTTATAAACAATTGCAAATAGAATAAATATAATGTTACTCGTTATAAGATGGACTCTGCTTTCTCTGATGTGATCCTATGTTATAGTTCTTTCTCTTTTTAAGGATAAAAGTTTTTTTTTAATTTATTTTTTTACTAAAAAAGGACGAGAAGTACAAAAGCTAAAGCTGATGGTAAGGTATTGTCTCAAGAGTAACAAGGAGAAAAACAGAAAAATTCATTACAATGGCATAGCTGGCCAGTTCCACTGTTTTACCAAGGAATACCTCTAAAACGACCCATTAGCTGAACACCACAAAGAACTCAAAGACATCTCGGACCCATAAATGGATGACAAATGTATATTTTTGAAAGTCCTGCTATATATCCCCAACAATAACACCAAGTAACTACAAAATCTACACATTTACATAAAGCATTGCCATACTTACACTCTGCTAAACATTTCAAAAGCTAAACTATGTAGATCTAGTACCTGAACAATGTAAGAAGGGTTACTAGTCTGGTAAGAGAAGTTTATGATTAATTTTTTTAGTAACTGCTTTGATAAGATTGTGGTTCCGGAATAAACCACATTCATTTTCATTCTATTGAATATTGTTACATATTTCTATTGATTTCATTTCCTAGGCGGGGATACTAGGGTAGTTAAAGTCGAGATTTTGCGTTAAATCCAAAAGGGGAAGTAAAATCATAAAACGTGTACTACCAGTACTACTACTAGTAAGATTCTACAAAACGTATTAAAGTCATGTATATGCATGTAAAATAATATAAGAGAAAACACCCTTTAAATCACATTTTAAAGTTGTAATACTTAATTTGTTTGAATGCAAAATAATATTTTTGACATTAGAGTTTACTGGTCCTTTTTAGGCCTATTTAAGTTAGATTTAAGTAACAGTTTTATGCATATTTAGTGTATTATCTAGGTGCAAATTGTTACCCATATTTATTTTAAAATTTTGGGTGACTCTCTTAATTTAAAAGCAAAAATTTATCTTATTTCTTTTACTTCAAAACTCTTCGGCCATATAAAATACTTGCCCTTAAAAAATATTTTGGCCAGTCGCTAGACACTGATTTTGGTGTAACACCGTTCTCAGTTTTTTGTTGTAAAATTTCAGAGAAAAATGGGAGATGTTTTGGAACTAGACTAGAAACACAATACTTCAGTCATCAAAAACAAAAATCTAGACACGTTATGCAGCTATTATAAAAAAATTCACGTGACCTCGCAGCACAATTAAATGAGTAGTTGAGGGGTAAACTAGCCATTGCCTACTCACAACTGGAAATTGCCCGGTTCCACATTTTTACAATTTTCAGCGGCAATTTCCCATGATTTCAAACTAAGGTAGTCAATAGCGGCGCTATAGCGGTTTAGCGGAGCTGAATTTGACCTAGCGCTCCGCTATTTGTTGCTAATAGCGGTGCAAAAGTGGCGATTAGCAGTGATAGCGACCGCTAATGTAGGGACCACTTCAGTTCCTCTTTTACATTTTTGCGTATCCACTGATTTACCCTAATTTTTCCCTTTTAAAATAGTATTTAATGCTATTTTTGGGTAAAGAAAATATTATTGAAGGTAAAATTGAACCTTAACCGTCCCATTTAAGCACTTCTTCTATTCTCACGGCCATGACATCTTCTAGTCAAATACCAACATCTTTGACTTTATATTATTAAGTAAGGGTATATGACTATCTTTTTGATTTTGTGTAGCTTTTATTTTTGAGTATTTATATATGTCGCCTGTGATTTGGTATATATACTACATTTTAGAGGTCAAAATAGCCATACCGCTACCCGCTAAATTGCTTTAGCGTTTTTGGGGGTGGCCGCTTCGCTCCGCTTTCCGGGATTGACTACTTAGATTTCAAACAAAACCTGCTCTCTGCCACTGCAAACATCTTAATTCTTAACTACAATGGGGGATACTGTCAGGAATCCCGTGTTGTAGATGAGTTAAAGAGTAGGAATGTAGGATTTACTAATAGAAGATTTAGTAGTTAAACTTTTTCTTGAAGGAGGGCTATTGAAAGGAATCCTGTTTGGCAGAAGTACATTCTTTGTTAGATACATAGCTTTTCATTTCATTGCCTCTTTTACTCTGATGATTCTTAATTTTTGTTTATTACATCTAATTTAATGTCAAGTTGTTTCAATTTTCCATCTTTTCTCTTTAAGTAAAATGAACGTGTCTTGATTGCATTTGTTAGTAACATTAATAGTATATGTTTTCTCATTTATTTTTGCAGTTGGTGCTAATGGATCTGGAAAGACAAATTTTTTCCATGGTAAAAAGTTCCCATTTCTCTTTCCTCTGCCACTTCACTTATATCTTGACTGGCTTTTTCTCTCTTTTGAACTAACTCAAGTTGGATCTCTCACATTGAATTTGGCACTCCTGTTTTCACCTTTTTCTTTTGCATCTAGCCATTCGTTTTGTGCTGAGTGATCTCTTTCAGAACTTACGCAGTGAGGATAGGCATGCGCTACTCCATGTATGGCACAATTCAATTTCCTTTTATTTATACTTTTGGTCCTACCCATTATTAACAATTATTTAATTTTATTCTCCCTACAGGAAGGGGCTGGAAAGCAAGTGTTATCAGCATTTGTGGAGATTGTGTTTGATAATTCAGACAATCGCATCCCGGTAATACTTTGAGAATAATAATTTCCTTTCTATTAAGAGATAACCTGCACATAAATAGTTAAAGCTTTTCTATAAAAGTCAGACTAACTAATAAAATACCCCATAATTTGCGCCCTGCTTCCAGCTGTTGCGCAACTCTACGGCTTGCCCTGCGAAGAGGAGGATTTTCCACTTTCGTGAACTGCCTTTGTTTAATTAGAATATAAATGATTTCTTTACCACTTATGCATGTTTTATTTTGGGCTTAGAAAAAGAGATATGCCGTTTTCTTCTTTTGTTTAGCATAAAGTGTATCCCGTTGCATGAATCATGATTGCCTTGGTGAAGAAAATATGACTTTATTTTTTCTATCTTGAGGAAATTTTTTCAACTTATCCGTTTTCTATCTTGGGAAATTTTTTCTTATTTCATTTTTGAAAGTTTTGGGAAATGATCTTGTGGATTCTGATTATGCTTACTATCTGCAAGATGGTATTTTGATTAACAATGAAGTTTTCTGGGGTTGACAGAGTTTTGACTTGAAAAACATTCCGATCCATACAAAACAAGGTCATACACTCGGAACTTGCTTTATATAGAATTTCCTTTTATCTAAGTTGTCAGCAAAACCTCTTGATAAGTGCTTGGTGATGTACTTTTTACATTCCTTCAAAATTGGTTGCTGTTTACTTTGTTTATTACTCAGGTGCTTCATCGTTGATTAACACTTACTTGTGAGGCTTTATTTTTGTATCCATCTCTCCCGTGAATAGGTTGACAAGGAGGAAGTGCGCTTGCGCCGGACTATTGGTATGAAAAAGGATGAGTATTTTCTAGATGGAAAACACATAACGTGAGTATAGTAGATTTAGACATTATTAGTGCACATACCATACATGTTTTTGATAAAACCAATTATACGTTGTATCTTATATTTTTTGTCATTTGCATCTTTATTACCTATGCCCTAAAGAAAGATGAAAAATGATCTGCAGAAAAACTGAAGTGATGAATTTACTGGAAAGTGCTGGGTTCTCTCGCTCAAATCCTTATTATGTTGTACAGCAAGGGAAGGTATTGCTGCATGGTGATGGTGTGTTTATTTGGTGTTTAACATTGCTATATTGATAAACTTTGTAGTTGATTTCTAAACTTGCTCATTTCTCGTCCTTGCCCAGATATCATCTCTAACCTTGATGAAAGACTCCGAACGATTGGATTTACTGAAGGAAATCGGTGGTACTAGAGTTTATGAGGAGAGGCGTCAAGAAAGTATTAAAATAATGCAGGATACTGGCAAGTCTTTTCCTATTTGTTTATTTTTAAAATTTCTGATTTTTAATATTTGCTTTCATGTTATTGACACTTTTATTATCGTGCATTTTATCGTTAGACAGGTAACAAAAGAAAACAGATAATCCAAGTTGTACAGTATTTAGATGAGAGGTTGAAGGAACTAGATGAGGAGAAAGAAGAACTTAGAAAATATCAGCAGCTTGATAAGCAGAGAAAATCCCTGGAATATGCCATTTATAACAAAGAAGTTCAAGATGCTCAGCAAAAACTTGCAGAGGTTATCTATATTAAAATGTTACCACTTTTATGATTATTTGCACCATTATTTAACGTGTTTTATTAGTTTGATTTATTTATTTGATCCTCTTGATGATTGGATTTGCAAAAGCTTGATGCATTGTTCAAAATAAATGCAATGAGATTAGTCAACAAAAGTTATAAATTATGAAGACCTCTATGTTTTTTTCAAATAATATTTTTCTTGGGTCTGGTTTAGTAGACAGAGTGGCGAGAATTTAAGTACTTGAAATACCCCAAGCAGATAACAGTTGTAAATTATGTTGAAACTTGGAGGAAAATATTGACATTGTTAAAGTAGAAGCCAGATCTGTGTAGAGTGTAAAACGCACTTAACATTATAGAAGTAGCTAATTCACGATCTTCCAACTTTGTTCATGGCTCTAATCTTTTAGGTTTTCGAGAGACTACCAAAAAAACATGTTTCTCAGAGTAAGTTTTTTGGCAAGGTTTCCACCTCATTCATACCCAGATCTTCCACCCCTTTACTCTCCTGCCAGTCAACCACTCTGTCACTCTTGCATTTTCTCCTGCAATTGTCTCTCTATTTGACCCTTGTCCATTCCTGATCAGCCAAAAACATCATTGACTCCTTTTCCTCGATGGCATTATTTGCATTTTGTAGCTGTACACTAATGTTTTTTTTGTTGGTCTTTATAGATCAATCACTAACTTGATGTCAAATTTATATTGTTTTAGATATTTTTAATTCTGGTTTTACTTTATTTGAATTCTGATGCCTGAAGTTGGTTGCTTGACTCCTTGTTTTAGATAGAAGAAGCTAGAATCAAGGTTTCTGAAACATCGACAAAAAAATACAATGATGTTCTTGATGCACATGAGAAATCCAAAGATTTGGAGAATACATTGAAAGATATAACAAAGGAACTTCAGAACTTTAACAAAGAAAAAGAATTAATTGAAAAGCGAAGAACAAAGGCATTAGAGAAGCATACTGAGCTTGAGCTTGATGTCAAAGACATGCAAGAGAAGATGTCTGGAAATATCCGAGCCAAAGTATTATTCTATTGTTCTCATCTTACGCGTTCTTTTGATTAGATGGATCTGTACATGATTCATCTCTTACCTACATATTTTCAGAAAGATGCTGCAAGGCAACTGGATTTACTTGAGAAAGAAATTCAAGATTCAATGGACGAACTGGATAAAGTCAGTCCCTTATATGAAGATCAAGTTAAGAAAGAGAAAGACATTACCAAGCGGTATGCTGTTGTTGTGTTTACTTGTCTACTGTTATGCTTAATGAAGTATATTGTATTTACTCTCCCCATGTATGTATTCTGACTTTCTGAAACAATGGTTCTTTTCTCTCTCCCTCCCTCCTTCCTCTCTCTCTCTCTCTCTCTATATATATATATATATATATATATATAGACAATATTGTTTATCATTGAACAATGACTTTTGGAGTAGTTAGGATAAATGATAGAATAGTATTTTTAATACTTGTACAGTTGTTTCTACAAATGTTAAATGTTGCATGCTTATGACTTTTATGTGCATTGGCATGTGTTTGAAGCAATACAATTTATTCTTTCATTTATTTGTTAAGAATATTCAACGTATTCTCATATGCATTTCTCTCCAACATATGAATTGTTAGAATAATGGAGCTCGAGAAGAAACTCAGTATACTTTATCAAAAGCAAGGACGGGCAACCCAGTTTTCGAGTAAAGCTGCTCGTGATAAGTGGCTCCAAAAGGAGATTGATGATCTTGAACGGGTGCTTTCTTCTAACATAGGACAGGCAAGTCTTCATTTATTTGCATGAGCTATACTGTTAACTCATTTTCTATTAATTGTAGCATCATAAACATAAATCACATCTTCTCCGTTGCTTTTGCATTTTTCTTGTTTTTCTGCATAGTAGATTGATATTATTAGAGAATAGAATGAAAGAAGTGCTAGATTTGGGTATATGATGATGTCACCATGTATGGAACTTCGGCATGAAAAGTTTTGTTACATTTACAAACAATATCATCTAATTTTGTCAGTTTCTCTTTAATTTTAATCAAGGAACCTATATAATATTGCTGTTGTATGAAATGCTGAGCAACTTAGTAATACAACAGTTTCTGCCCAGAGGGGAAAATACTTTACTTTTATTCAAGTTGGGTTACTTATCCTTTATACTCCTCTTCACCTTACAAGCTGATTTCATGAGGTTGACTTTTAGGCCTAAAATCCTAAGCGAAAAATGCAGCTTGGTGTGAGGGGGTGTAACGAGAAAATCCAAGTCCCTCATGAACACCCCAACCTTACAACCCGGTTAGGCCCAAAATCTAAGAATGTTCATAAACCTTACTGCCTGTTAAGCTACATGATACTTATATTATTTAGATTGGTATATTAAATTATGTTGTCTGAGTATTTCTCCCTGATATACCATGACTTCTATTTTTTCTTTTGGTATTTGCACATTGTTCATCACCATCTCTTTCTTGCATTGTAACAGAAACTCTGGTCACTTCTACTTCACTATCTTATTATATTTATTTATTTATCATGCCACAGGAGAAAAAGCTGACGGAAGAAATTGAACGGTTTAATGATGAATTACATGGTTGTGATGAGTACATCCAGAGTCGTAGAACAGATATTGCTAATTTGGAATCTCAAATTGCTAAGTCACGTGAAGGGTTCAATCAATATAAAGTACAAAGAGACAGTTTGCATGATGAGAGGAAGTGCGTATTTCTTGTCTTTTTTGTGTTGTCTATGTATATATTTTCTTGATGAAAGATGAATATTATTAAAGAGAAGAAACAAAGGGTGCAATGGAAATGTAGGATTTGGTGTAACAAAAATAGAAAGGAGAAAAATTATATCCTTTCTTACTTTTCATAATCAATGAAAGATTTTTTATGATTTGATATTGTTATATTATAGGTCCTTGTGGAACAGAGAGAATGAACTTACTGCTGAAATTGATAAGCTGAGAGCAGAAGTTGAGAAGGCTGAAAAGAGTCTTGATCATGCAATTCCCGGTGTGAGTAGCCCCCCTTTCTACCATCTTTTAAAATGGTATTTCTCAATGCCATAAAAATGTATTGATCCTGTGTGGGATTTCTGAGGTATTGCACCTTTCACTATGTGAGTGATAGAAACCGGTTTAAACTGATATAGAATTTACAGAATTTTGCTTTTATTATTTTTAATAACAGAATCTGAATCACAAGTCAATCCATTCAAATTACAAGATAAATCACAAGAACACACTAATTCTAGAGAATATATGAGAGTCTCTAGTCCTTCCCTTCCAAGGAATTCGTGAGCCTCGGTCTCTCCCCTTTCCAATACCCAATCAAATGTCAAGATAACCCATTCAGAGTTGTCTTCTCCTATTTATCCTAATTAGAAACTGGCTGGCCACAACTACTACATCGGGCAGTTACTAGCAGTTACAACCAACTGCAGAATTAATATTAACTGCTGCCTAATAATAATACATAATATAATATATAATAACATATATACAAATATCAGAGTAAACTGTTATCTAACAATACTCCTCTCCTAAACTTTCACATTGTCCTCAAGGTGAATTAGCAAATGACCATTGCAATGATATTCGAAGGAATTCATCTTGCCCTCCTTTTCTTCCCTTTCCTTGCAAATCATCCCTTTTTCTTTCACCTTGTTGGAATTCCAGAGAATCATTGAATTGCTATAGATTTCTTTATTGAATGAATTGTCTTGATTCTGAGAATCACACAGTTGTTCTTATATAGTGAGAACAATCAACTCTATATTGCTAACTAACTAATCTGTTATATAATTGATTTATAACAAACTACTAACAGACTATTATAACAGATTACTAACTAACACTTGAGATACATCATTATTGACTATTATTATTATTTAACTATTATCCTCTAATATTCCCCCCACAAGCTCAGCAAAGATCGAGTACTACGAGCTTGTCTCTCAAGCGCGAAGCTTTGTTTCACGAGAGGTTTTGTGAGGATATCCGCAATTTGAACTTGTGAAGGCACATGTAAGTGACAACCAGAGACTTGTTAAGAACCTTTTCCCTGACAAAAAAGATGTCTAATTCCATATGTTTGGTTCTGGAATGTAGGACAGGATTATGAGTGAGTGCCACAGTGCTTTGGTTGTCACAGTGAATTACTGGTGCTGGTGTTGAGACTCTGAGTTCTTGAAGGAGTGGATCGAATCCAGAGCACTTGATTCTTTCGCTAGGCCGACTACGATATTATTCGCTTCGCAGTGGATTTAGCAACTAAGGTTTGCTTCTTTGACCACCAAGTGATTAAATTTGGACCTAGGTAGATGCAAGCTCCAGATGTGGATCTTCTATCATCAACATCAGATGCCCAATCAGCATCACAGTAGGCATTTATAGCTAGAGGAAGGCGATGGTGGCGAGAGTTGCGAGTAATTCCATGATCAATAGTTCCCTTTAGGTATCTTAGAATTCTTTTGATCTGCAAATCCAATGAGAGTGAGGGTTGAGACATAAATTGGCACACCTTGTTGGATGAATAACCCGATCGGGTCTTGTAATCGTAACATACCGCAGAGCACCAATCGTGCTTCTATATAGTAGCAGGATCCTCAAGTAGTCACCGCCATGCCTCGAGAGTTTCAAATTGGCTGGCAGGGGTGTAGAGATTCCTTTGCAGTCATCCATACCTGTTTTGTGAAGTATATCTCTAATGTATTTGGAGTGACAGAGATGCAAGGAGCCTGTATTGGTAAACTTGCATTCTATACCGAGGAAGTAGTCAAGATTTCTAGTTGTTTTAAGGAGAATCTTTGAGTGAAGTCTCATTGATGATGATATTAATGGCGGTGAGAGAGGATCCTGTTATAAGGATATCATCAACATATATGAGGACCATTAAGTGACAGCCCTTGTTGTTGTAAATTAGAAGTGAAGGATCACACTTAGATTGTTGAAAGCCAAATGAGCAGAGAGTTTTTGTTAGGCTAGCATACCATGCACGAGGAGCTTGCTTTAATCCATAGATTGCTTTCTTGAGATGACAGACTAGAGAGGAATGTCCCTTGATGAATCCTTGAGGCTGATGCATGTAAACATCTTCTTCCAAATGTCCATGAAGGAAGGCATTGTTTACATCTAGTTGCCTAATAGGCCATTTGTGAGTGAGTGCTAGAGTGAGAATTACCCCTAATAGTCTTTGGTTTGACCACTTTGGAGAGAATGTTTTCGTGTAGTCTGTCCATGTTTTTGAAGAAATCCTTTAGCCACCGGTCTAGCTTTTTATACCGATCGATGTGAGCCATCGGGATTCATTTTAGTCTCGAAAATCCATTTACAACCAATAGCTTTCTTTCCTGCTGGCAGAGGTACCAAGTCCCAGGTGTGATTTGCTTGTAGAGCATCAAATTCCCTTTGCATAGCATCGGTCCAGTGAGGAGAAGATAGAGCTTGTTGTAGATTGGTTGGTTCAGTGGTAGTGAGATTGATAGTTGGATACAGGGGAGGTTTAAGATTGCCGTTTTAGACCTTGTTTGCATAGGGTGAGTGTTGAGAGGTGGGGAGGGTGAGGGTGAAGGTGAGTTAGGATCAATGGTCTTTGGAAGCATCTCGATGGGAGAGGTGTAGGTGATGAGTTAGGCTGTGGTGAGTACATTGGAGACGTATTCTGGTATAGCATAGGTGAGCTTACTGGTGGGGTGTTTGTAGGGGACTGTGGAGCAACATATGGTGAAGGTGAGGGGCTGATTGTAGGCTTGGTGGAGCTGTGAACAACATTCAAGGGTGCCTGCATAGATGGGTTAGAATGTGCTGTGTGTGTATGTGGATTAGCATCAGTAATTTTGCATTGGAAAGGAAAATGATTTTCATTAAAGATAACATCTTTGGACACATAGAGACGACCTGTTTTGCTATCTAGACATTTATAACCATGGTGAGAAGATGAATACCCTAAGAAGACACATTCTTTGGATCTCGTATTGAAACTTAGGATTGTTGTAAGGTGTTTAGAGAGGATAGCAAGCCACAACCAAATGCTTTAAGATACTGTAATCGGGAGTTTATGAAATAGAGTTTGGAGCGGAATGTGAGGTGAGTGAGATGGTGGCAGTCTATTTATGAGATAGACAGCAGTGTGAAAAGCATGGTCCCAGAAATAGTAAGGCATGGAAGAGTGGGAGAGGAGTGACAGACCCGTTTCCACTATATGACGATGTTTTCGTTCCACAACCCCATTTTGGTGGTGAGTATGTGGACAAATAACACGGTGTATGATGCCAAGATCAGTAAGTAATTTGGTGAAAGGCCCGAACTCACCCCAGGTCAGTTGGATTGACTTAAGTTTGTGGTTTAAGCGTAATTCGCTAAGGCTTTGAATCTGTTTAAAGGCGTGAGAGTTTCAGATTTATCATAAGTTAAGTAAATCCAAGTGTATCTACTAAAAGCATCAATAAATGAAACATAGTATTTGAATCCCATAGAAGAGGTCATAGGGGCAGGACCCCAAAGATCACAGAATACAAGAGCTAGTGGTTTATCATAGACAGTTTCAGATAATTGAGATGGCAATCTATGAGATTTACTTAGACAACAAGCAACACAGAAATTCTTTTCATTAATTGGAAATGAGGGATGATTACAATGCTTCAAGACTTTATTCATAGTATCTAAGCTAGGATGTCCTAGTCTATTATGCCAATTAAAGTACAAGGTTGAGTTTGCTACAATGAGAATTAATGGAATTAACAAAGAGATAATGCACACGAGAGGAATTTGAAATAGCAGGATTTGAGCGGAGAGGATAGAGACCCTCAGATGTCAGCTTGCCTTGCAATATGACTTGGTCATTGACCTGAGATTTCACCAAATAGTGGTTAGGATAAAACAGAACATATGCATGATTATCTCAGAGCAATTTCATCGATGCTAATCAAATTTTTGTTTAAGGTTGGCACACACGCAGACATTATTAAGATACAAAGTGTGTTGTGGGTGTGTAGGTGATTTAAAGGCAAAATTACTAATAGATTGGACTGGTAACTTCATACCATTGCCTAAGAAGATGTTTTCTAAGTGAGGTGGAGGAGGTGCAGCTCCTGGTGCAGCAGGTAAGTGAGTGACATGTTGTGTGGCTGCTGTGTCCATGTTGTTGTTCATAGTTGGATGTGTAGGGAAGGTAGCTGTGTAGTGGGCTTGTGGAGCAGGAATTAAAGTGGTAGGTTGCCAATTTGCTGGTGTAGCAGGTATTCCTGGCCTTATGTACTGATATGGATTACCTGCAGGTGGTGGATACACAGTAGAACCATACGATGCATCAAACCGAAAATAACAGGAGGTAGCTTCATGACCATGACGACGGCAAACTTGACATTGAATGTTGGACCGTCCACCGCCGCGTCCTCCTCGGCGCCCAAATCGACCTCCTCGGCCTCTATTGTTCGAATTTCCTCTTCCCCCAAAATTTAGGGTTTGCGCGTTTTGGGAATTTCCAAAATTCTGCAAATTGGAGTTGCTACTTGTGTAATTTGCTTGTGCGTTGGCATTAACTTGCAATTGCGACGCTTCTTGAGTGTCTTTGGTCGTTGATGGAGCAAGATTCAGAGAGGACGCTTCTTCGAGAATTTTCTCCTTCGCGAGTCGCTGTTCATGGGCTAACAGCAGCGATTTGATCTCTTCAAGATCAAACCAATCAATCTTGCTGTTTATGAGCGTGATTAACGATTCAAACTCACGCGGCAATCCCTCCAAGATTGCATCCATTTGATCTTGAATGGTGACGGTTTCACCGATTGACAGCAGAGAATCAGCGACATGCTTGATTTTGGAAAGGAATTCTGATACAGTGCTCGTTCCTTTCTTCATAGTTCGCATTTGTTGGCGTAAATGGCGCGCTTGAGCCTTCGTCTTTGATTGAAAAGTTTGGTGGATGTTTTCCCACAGTTGAAATGTATGCTTGCAGCCAATAACAGAGGGTAATATTGATGGTGAAAGGGATGATTGGAGCCAAGCCAGTAGCAGTTGATCTTGTAATTCCCATTCAATATATGCTGGGTTTTCAATATTTCTGATTCTGTCATCTTCACAGAGAAATTGGGGAGGTATGGTGGGAGAGACGCAATATCGGTGAAGCCTATGTGCTTTGAGAACTGGTTCAATCTGTTGCATCCACACTAGGTAGTTATTTTCATCTAATTTCACAGATATCTTGTAATTGAATGATGAAAGAGGTGGTTGATTATTTGTGGTAGTTCTCACCACCGGTGATGGTGGTGGAGGAGGAGGAGAAGCCATTAACAAGGAGGAAAGAAGAACGAAAGAAAGAGAAAGAACCACGCTTGTGGTTAGAAAGAAGCTCTCGATACCATGTTGGAATTCCAGAGAATCATTGAATTGCTATAGATTTCTTTATTGAATGAATTGTCTTGATTACAGAATACACAGTTGTTCTTATATAGGCAGAACAATCTGAACTCTATATTGCTAACTAACTAACTGTTATATAACAGTTATAACAAACTACTAACAGACTATTATAACAGATTACTAACTAACACTTGAGATACATCATTATTGACTATTATTATTATTTAACTATTATCCTCTAATACACCTTATAGCGATCAAAAACCAAAATCTTCCTGGCTTTCTTCATTATTAGGATTCTCTTCTTTGCTCCCTTTTGTTTTGGCCATGGTTGTTTTGGTGTTTTTGATCCTTTTCTTGTTTTCACAACCACTCTTGGTTCTTGATTCTTTACAGAATCCATTTCTGGTCTGATAACCGCCTTTATAAAATTCCCCTCAATGATATATGTTGTTTGTGCTACAATGTTTTCATTTACTATTGAACAACGATGTATTGTAGACTACTTAGCATGTGAGACTGAGAGGAGTGTATACTACTGTTATCTGTCCAGTTTGGGGATGATCTGTCATGATGATGATTTTATGGACTTATTCTGGGGAAATGTTGATATTCTGGGGGCATGATTCTATAGTGTTTTTACATGTTAGAAGAGTAGTATCTCTTCCTTGATTTCTCTAATTCCTGATCTAACTACTTGTGTAACCGTTTCTGTTTCTGTGTGAATTTCATTTCTGATTTTCATTGATTGTTGAATGTGAAGTACAATTGTGTATTTACAGAGTACCAGAATTCAAGTAAATTTGGGGGCGGGAAAGGCTAACCGATTGCTTGAATGCAATCAGTTAGTTCATACAAGGGGTTGAGCTATTGTGTGATATGTTTAAATGTGATGTATGGTAGACTAAAACAAGCTAAACTGGCTATCCTCTAATACTCCCCCGCAAGCTCAGCTGGGGGTGACACACAGTGAGCTTGGACCGAAAAGCTTCAAATTGAGTTGGTGGAAGAGGCTTGGTCATGATGTCTGCATACTGATGTGTAGCTAGTTTAGCTATCCTCTAATATTACACACTACTATAATGTGCAGGATGTGAGAAGAGGGTTGAATTCAGTTCGGAAGATCTGCAGGCAGCATAAGATTTCTGGAGTTCACGGTCCAATTATTGAGTTGCTGAGCTGTGATGAAAAATTTTTCACTGCAGTTGAAGTTACTGCCGGAAACAGGTCTCCCAGTATTTTAATAATTAGGCTTTACCATGCGTCACATTCATAGATTGTATTTTTGTTTTGGATTAGGGGTTGGGGGTGGATTTGGTACTCCGTAGCATGTAGTTGTTCCTTCTTTTTTAGCTCTAATATTTGTTCTTGGCCCAATCTCTTTATTGGTTTTGTATTTTTGCATATTTGCTAAAATTTTTTTAACAGCTTATTTCACGTGGTTGTTGAAAATGATGACACGTCAACCCAGATAATTGACCTTCTGAATAGACAGAAAGGTGGACGCGAGTTACGTTTATTCCACTTAACAGAGTAAGAGCTCCATCCATCACTTATCCACAGAGTTCGATGTCATACCTCTTTGGAAGAAATTGAATTTTAAAGAGGACTTTACTCCAGCATTCTGTCAGGTTAGCTTCTATTCAAATGTTGTCTTTTGTTTACACATTGGCATGGCATGGCATCTTCAGGTGATATGTAGTAAATAATATAATAAAATTGATTCATAGTGGAGAAGCATGTTGAGTTAGGATAATTTGATTTAATCAGGAATTTTTACTATCTTTGAATTATAAATACCCTTTAGGTGTCTTATGTTATTTAAGTTATTGATATTTATTAAAAACTTATTGAGTTGAATCCCGAGGAATTTTGGGGATTTCAATAGTCTTTGCTGTTTTTCGGCCATAGTGGTTTTTGGGCATTCTATTCTTTCAGATAGATGCATATCTTATTTACATATACTAAGTTCAGTATTCTACCCAGGAGTTAAAATTTCTTTAGCATATTTTGCGGTGTTTCTATTTCTGCCATGATTAGTTATTCATGCTTCATATATACATTGATTTGTTACAGTTGAAATCCCACATTATTAGATTCAGAGAATCTGAGAGATTTAGAGAGTGCTTTGGGATATTCAATTTTCTTAGTCTGCGTTTTAGTCGGATGAACACTTCATACCTAAAGGACTAAATGAGTGCTTCAGGTTTTTCAAGAGCGTACCCTTCTAAGAGGAGCACTCTACACCTGAAGATTACTTGTTCAGTTGTTTTACCTCAGTGATCTCTTAAGTATATAGTTATATTGGATGTTTCTTTACAAGTTTACATCATTTATGATATTTCTATTAGGTATTTGCTAGAACAGTTATCTGCAAGAATCTGGATGTGGCTTCAAGGGTAGCTCGTACTGATGGTCTAGACTGCATAACATTGGAAGGTTGGCCTAGTTATTCGCATTGTGTCTATTGTTACTTGGTCCATTGTTTTGTTTTATCAAATTGTTGTCGGTCTCTTTACAGGTGATCAAGTGAGCAAGAAAGGTAGTATGACTGGAGGATTTTATGACCACAGGAGATCAAAATTGAAGTTTATGAATATCATTAAGCAGAATACCGACAGTATAAACATTAGAGAAGAGGAACTGGAGAAAGTTAGAGTTGATCTGCAAAATATCCTTTTATGTTAATAAATAAACACTTTATGCATTTCCTTTGTTAATAAATAAATACTTAATGCATATAAGAAAACTGAACAAATAGAGGAAATGCTGGTCACCTGAATTACCTGATAAATTTCTTAGACGAGATAGCTCCTAGAGTTAGAAGAGAAACCATTTGGTAATGTGTCCCACATGGTCAAATTTAATTTTTGCTTTTGGTTTATTCACGTTATGCTATAATGCATGGCATACATTGAGGGAGATGATGGGTTATGCTATAATGAATGTTTTGGTAAACATGGAGGGAGATGATGGGTGTCTCTAACTCGATAATTTTCTCTGATTAACTGATCATTTTTATTGTGGTTTGACCATTTTTTTTCTGGTATCTTGGACATATTGATGGTTCTCTCTTAAATCAATTTTTTTAGATGGATTAAGGTTTATTGCTAGATAAAATTGCTTTATTAGAAATGTGGCAAGCTCGAGTTGAAGGAAATACAAGGTTACTGCATTTTACTGCATGTTACTGCATTTTATCACGTGTACAGTTGGGCAGAACTTGCATGTTACTGCATTTTGTTTGTTCCATAAGCCTTTAGAGAAGTTCATTGTTTCTTTTCAACTCTACTGTATTGTTTCCTACACTTTGTTCATTCATGGATGATTGACTCTTTTTTTTATTTTTTATTTTTTTTATTTTTTTAAATATGATGATTGACTCTTTTTTTGATGATTTGTTGTATCGTCTTATGCGAAAAATTTAGTTAAGGCGCTCGATTTGTCTTTGACCTGGTAACATCCAATACCACGTGTCCGTTTGTGATTGACTTCTATGCTGTCTGTGCTGTTACTTGTTGTGAAACTCCTTTCCCTAATAAACGGCGCTCGGTTTGTCTTTGACCTGGTAACATCAAATACCACGTGTCCGTTGGTGATTGCCTTCTATGATGTCTATGCTGTTACTTGTTGTGAAAGTCCTTTCCCCATGGTTTTGTTTTCCCTGAACTAGTCTCACAGATAGACCAAAAGATTAACGAACTCGTTGCTGAGCAGCAGAAGAGTGATGCTGACTGTGCTCATAACAAATCAGAGATGGAAGGGCTTAAGCAGGACATTGCTAATTCTAACAAACAGAAGCAGTTAATTTCTAAAGCACTTGCAAAGAAGGTGAGCTTCTTTTTGTGAGCTTCTTTTCTCGATTTACTCATTTATCATTTGTGAGCTTCTTTTCGGTTGGTAGTTACTTGTTAAACTTTCCACTGGCAAATCACTTCCATCTTGTCCACAATTGCTTGTAGGAAAAGTCACTCGTTGACGTCCAGAATCAGATTGAACAACTTAAGGCTAGTATCGCAATGAAAAGAACTGAGATGGGCACAGACCTTATTGATCATTTAACACCAGAGGAAAAAAAAACTTTTGTCGGATTTGAATCCTGAAATCAAAGACCTTAAAGAGAAGCTTGTGGCTTGCAAGACTGATCGCATTGAGGTTGTTGAATGAATTATATTGATGCTCGTAATATTTAAAGAGCTATCGTAATTATTTTAACTTCAATTTTGCAGACTGAAGCACGGAAAGCAGAGCTTGAAACTAAATTAACTACTAATCTTAGGAGAAGAAAACAAGAATTGGAGGCTGTGATATCATCTGTGGAAGCAGACTCTTTGGTTGGTGATGCTGAATCAAAGAGGCAGGAACTTAGTGATGCTAAAAAATTGGTGGATGGTGCATCAATGGAGCTTAAGAGTGAGAACCTCACCCAATATTGTCTGTTATCTATCTTTGAATCTCAAATTGTATTTTGTTGTTTGACCAATTTTCTTTCTCAGGAGTTTCTGAAGATATAAATGATCGATCAAGGCAAATGAAAAAGATCAAAGAAGAAATGAATAAATTGAAGGTATTGCTCTCTTAAATAGATTGCTGGTTGTATGTATTGTTGGTCAATAATGATGAAGGCTTTTGGTTGCAGTCTTTGGAGGAGGAGTATGAAAGAAAACTCCAGGAAGAAGCAAAAGAATTAGAGCAATTGCTGAGTAAAAAAAATACATATACTGCTAAAGAAGAAGAATATTCCAAAAAAATAAGGGATTTGGGTCCATTGATATCAGATGCTTTTGAGACGTAAGGCTTCTCTTGCAGCTAATTTTTGTTTTGCATTTGCAGAAGATGTAATTTTTAGAGAGTTAAATGATCAATGACAGTTGTCCATTAGCACTGGAAATATCAAGAAATGACAGTTAATTTATATAAAAAACACTGAGGCACTCTTCACACCTGTCAATAATTTATGTAAACAAGCTGAAAATTGATAATTATCTAAGCACTTGGGAACTCTCCTTAAAAGCTAGCTATTGAGGGGAAGAACCAAGCCACTTAAATACTCACCGAGCATCCACTACCCGATTTGGGACTGGAGCACTCCATAATACCCAAGTTCCTATCAAAAAATCTTTTCCCATTACAACGTTGATTGCAGCTTTTTAAATAGGTGTTGTGCTATTGCAAACATTCCATACTTCTTTGCGAATACACATTTTCCTAAAAGGCATGTTCCTTCTTGAATTGTGTAATTACATCCTAATTATCTGAACCTATAATCGGGTAGTGGATAATTACATAGGGTCATATCAAATCCTTGAATTGTGTAATTACATCCTAATTATCTGAACCTGTCATTTAGATAAAAAGCACATGTTAAATGTGTTTTCTAACACTTCTTACTCCATTTCACGTGACTTTCTCGACCTATTATCCATATTGTGATTGTGTTATTATATATTTTTTAATGAATATTAGGTGTTCGAAACTTGTTTACTTTGCTGTGGTAGTTATAATGTTTCACCTATGAAAAAATAGTTTTAAAGTTTCATTAAGATATGGAGCTGATACGATTTATGACTTCCACCGTGTAGTTTATCAATTCTCCGTAGTTTAGTGTTTGCTAACTTTAGTTAACTCTTCCGTTTTTTTCATTGGACATGACAGGTACAAACGGAGGAATATTAGAGATTTACACAAAATGCTGCACAGGTGCAATGAGCAATTGCAACAGTTTAGTCATGTAAACAAGAAAGCACTTGACCAGTACATAAATTTTACAGAACAACGAGAAGAACTTCAGAAAAGACAAGCTGAACTGGATGCAGGAGATGAGGTACTTTACTACGATTTCAGTTGGGGAAGTTCTATTGAGTTTTTCCCAATGATACAGAAGTCTTTGATGGGTAGATTTCCTGGTGAATGTTGCTGGTCCTGTGTGTGGAGTAACCTATTTCTTGTGATATTTTTTTTGTTGATATTCCATTTTTTGATGTATGTTGCTATGTAATTGTAATGGAGTATTGATGCGATTTTTGGTTTTAAGTTGGGTTGAGTGTAGGACTGATTCCATTGCTAATTTCTACAATTGTTTGACTATTCTGCCATTAAATATTTGCAGAAAATTAGAGAGCTTATATCAGTGCTAGATCAACGGAAGGATGAATCAATAGAACGTACTTTCAAAGGTGTTGCTCGGCATTTTCGAGAAGTATTTTCCGAACTTGTGCAGGGGGGCCATGGACATCTGGTTATGATGAAAAAGAAGGTTTGTGATGGTTAAATAACATCTTCGCTTCTCCCATCAATTCTTGTGATTGCATTGGATGGAAAACGATAATGCTGCATAGCTAGGTTTCGTGTTTTAAAGCAGTTTTAGCATTATTAATTTTTTAATGTTCTCATGTCAAACTAATTTCTTTCTCGTGTTTTCACGTGGTGGTTGATTATTTCTTTATATCTTTGTACTTACAAAATTTGACTGACGAACCTCTAGAGATGAATTGATTTTTTTAGTTTTGTTTCTGTAAGTAATATGCGAAAGTTATTCTATTTCCTTTCCCTCAGGATGGTGATCACAATGATGATGATCAAGACGAGGATGGTCCTCGTGAAGCAAATCCAGAGGGGAGAGTAGAAAAGTATATTGGAGTGAAAGTGAAGGCAAGTTCAATCTTCTTTTGTTTTTATGTATTGTTTTTACCAGGACACTTGAGGGTTTTTGTTTTTAAGTCAGAAACTGGCACGGTGTAAGGAATACTATGATAATTCATATTTAGATATCTTTTGCGTTATTTTATTTCTGGTTGGTATTTAGGCTTAAGTTGCATTCAATCCGCAGCACAATCAACTAAAAGCAAAAAATGATATCATCCAATCCAACAAAGAAAACTGCATTCAGAAACCGTGTCCTGTTCTCCTACCCTTCAATAATTGTAAAGCCAATGCATGTGTGTTCTCTCTGCAACATATTTGTTATTTGTTGGGGGTGCAGGCTTCTTCAGTTGCTCCTGCATGGCTTCTGGAAGTTGGTTGTTTGCAATCCTACTACGATGTTAGTGTATACATTACTTCTGAACCTGATATTCCTAGACACGTTTATTCCTTGCAGGTCTCTTTTACTGGACAGGGGGAAACACAGTCCATGAAGCAATTGTCTGGGGGTCAAAAAACTGTTGTTGCCCTTACACTTATCTTTGCCATACAGCGATGTGACCCGGCTCCCTTTTATCTATTTGATGAGATTGATGCTGCATTGGATCCACAGTACAGAACTGCTGTTGGAAGTATCCATTTTATTATTGTTATGAATGCTATCTTGTCATGTCAGATGTCTGGTCCTGCATGTTTCCATCTGTATTTATTTACTACATATTTCAGCTGCCACTTTCATAAAATTTTGTAGTAAATATTGGAGGTGAAGGTTCCCTTTGTATGTTTGTGGAGGGCATTCAACCATTGGAATATAGACAGCTCTTAGGTATGTTGTTCCCTATCATTGAATATCTTTGTTTCTCCAAAAATGATACTTGTACCCCTAATTTTTTTGATTATTGGAACATCCAACGTTCAACATCATGGTCTATGGTTAAGTTTGGGGAATGGGTTTACCAAGATTGGGTAACTCACTAACCAGCCACTGAGCTTTATTATTCATGATTTTGTACATTAATAACCAATTTGTCCATAACTTCAAGTGTTATAGCATACAGTCTCAGTCTAAAACCCACACACTTTTTTTTTATTTCCTTCAATTTCAAGTAGCGCCGACACCTTTTGCTGCATGTGGTGGCACATCTAGTGGCATCTCTGGCTGTGCCATCATCTTGGTTCCTGAAGTTTTGGTGTTCCACACCATTGTTTGTCTTTTTTAATCTGTTTCTTCCTGCTTAGCATTGCTCCTTATGTGTTCTAGAGTTGTATATGTATTTGCCATTGTTCGTAGAGCCTTTCCTAGATCTGTTATTGGGCCAAAATCTCTTATTCTACACCATTTGTCCACGCCCCAGATGTCAAGTTTTTGGTGAGGGTGTTGTATACACCTTAGATGTCCAGTCCTGAGCATGAGAAGAGGTGTTGAAGTTCCACATCAACTAGAGATATGGCCGAAGTAATCCTTATAAGGCCAGCCCTCATCTTACAAGCTGATTTTGTGGAGATGAGTTAGACCCTAATCACAAATTTAGGAGTACAAAATTTATGATGGCATATCATGCTACCATTTGGTTCATATTGTCAACTCCACTCAGTTCGTAAAGGTGTTGACTATTCTTACTGATATGGGTTTTTGGTGATATTAAAACTAAGAATTTTTTATGGTTGTGATATTCTCAGTGGCATCTAGATTTCCTTTTATAGTGTTGTCCCTTTTGGGATCCTTGACTTCCATAGATATGATCCGGCGCCTGGCGGGACATAGCAAACACTCAATTTATTACGACAACATTCCGTCCAGAGCTAGTGAAAGTTGCTAACAAGATATATGGAGTGATACATACAAACAGGGTCAGCCGTGTTAAAGTTATATCCGAGGAAGAAGCTCTAGAATTCATTAATCAAGACCAGGCGCACAATGCTGAATAAGGTCAACATTTTAAATTCTCCACTATTTTTCTTTCCTATGTTTTTGTGATTGTGATGAGTGCCCTCTTTTATAATAGCTGTGTGATTGCACAGGCGTTTTGAGGAGCAGGTGCCATCCGGTGGCACTTGTATTCTTCATATGTGCTAGACATATTGGATGCCTAATTTTTTAACAAGATGAACTAGAAGGTGGTTTGAACTGATTGTTTCCATTTTAATTTTTTTCCCATTTAACCTAACATCTTGGTCAAATAAAGCTTTAATAAATACTGATGTACGATGTCTGTGCATGGATTGTTAGATTCAGGTTTACTGTGTTCTACTTGGTTTCTGTTTCCATTTCTTGTCTTCATTATTTCATTATGAAATTGTCATTTTGTGTTCATTTTATTTGTTACTTTCAAAGTTATGTATAGAAAACAGTGAAAATAATAAGCTTGTATCCGTGTTTCCATTTTATTTGTTACTACTTTATGAAATTAATGATATTTTAATAATAGGTTAAGTACTTATCATTGAAATAACTTTTTTATTGTATTATCAGGTGCTTCTGATATGATGTAATGTAGATTGCAGACTCAAGTTCAGTCAATTTCTTCCACCTGCACTTTATATGATGTTTATTAACCTGGACTTTATATGGCCTTTAGAGTAATTCTGAAGCTTGCTCGCCATTTATTTTTGTAAATCCTGGATAGCTTATATGTTAATATCTGTGCTCACTGTGGTAAGCTTAGGTCTATGGGGGAATATTGAATACTGGTAGATGATATACAAAGATTATATTCTATCTATGGAAGTCTTTACATTTTAATTGTAGCTTGTATATCTATTAGATCCATGTGCTTTAAATTTTAAATTTATAGTATAAAATTCACTTGATGGTTCTTAGAAAGCGAGGAACTTCATACTCATGTTAATCTCCACCAAATGTGCTGGAGCTCTGAATATATCCAATCCAATATATTAATAAAGATCATTTTTCGTTAACCGTTCTGAACTGTAAAATGTTATTTTTAAACGATTTCATGCATAATGCACGTATCATTAATGCAGAGCGCATACCAAAGATGAGTGATGTTTTTCAGCAGTGAAATATGATCTTAGTGTATTGGTACTTTCTTGTGGATGAATTTAAGTTATTAATGCTTAATGGCTGGTTTAAAACGTAAGCTTGTGTTAAATCATGGTTTGTCATGTGCAATTTAGTCTTTTCTACTAATTCCAACTCTTATTTTACAATTATTACAAAACATTACTTGACTCGTTTTCAATGTATTATTTTACAATTAAACATGATTGTTTAATTCACTCATTGTATAAATCATACTCACACTTAAGTGTTCATTGATTTTGTTGTTTTACATTTTAATTTTGATATAGTAAGAAACTTTTCAACTAGTCATCTAAAAAGAAATCAGTATCATTCCTTTCTAATTATAATCAAACTTTCAAACTACTACATTGATATAATTCTAGGCTATTGCTTTTCCCACACCTCCTCCTATTCAAAACACACCCCACAAGGGTGTGAAAAGACCAAGAGGCCAGCCAAAACCTCTTTTTTTTTCACGAAATTTCACCCGTTTGAACACGGGCCTTCGAACAGGTTCGAATGACATCGTTCAAGTGTGTTAAATTTTGACTTCACACTCTCTTTGGGGGTTTTTCACCTGTTCGCATGACCTTGTTCGAACCCATTCGAACGACATCGTTCGAGTGTGTTAAATATTGACTTCACACCCTTTTGTGCATAATTTCACCTGTTCGAACGAGGTCATTCGAACGTGTTGTCAACAGTCGTTGACGATCTTTAAACACGCGCCTCGCCATGCGTTTCACGCGAGGTTATTTTTGGAATAAAATTTGTTAAGGGATGTGAAAGAGTAGGAGGGGGTGTGGGAAAAGTAAACGCCTAATTCTAAAGACTAACTTGTCGCTTAGCTACATTTAATTGAATGTGGTCTTCTCTTCATTATCAGCACCCCAATTACTCATTATTGTTGTCCCTTTTAGGAAAACATTATTAGTCCCCTTGTAATTTTTACACTCCAATTTTTGTAGTAAAATATCCAAAATGCCCATTAAAAGATAAAAGTAATTCTTATTTATTCCACCTCCCACCCACCTCTTTCTCACATTTCTATATATGCACCCCCACTCACTCACTTCCCCATCATGCATTTCATTTGTAACTTGACACAAAATGGTTGGTGCAACGCCCCCATTTTCCCTCCTTCAATGTTTAAATGCATTACTTATATGATTTTATGTATTTGATAGACTTTAGACATTGTTTTCGTAAATTTCTAAACATTGATTAATGTTATCTTAATCGATCAATACATGTTGATCTGGCAATAGTTAAAATTTCATCTCTATTAATCAGTAAGCTTGTGATTTGACTATACTTCAGTAACCACTTAACACATCCTAACATGGCCCTAATATAGTGTTGACATTCTTGTGACAAAGCAAAGGAGAGGCTTAACTTTTTTCTCTCTCAAGAAACCATCTCCATCGAAGAGCCTTCGCACGACTTTGAGTAAAAGTAGGAACAAGAGTCTCCTCATTTCATGCTAACCAAAATACACCTCCACACGCTCAAGACTATTGAGCTTGGTGCGTGGATAATGGTGGGTGACCTGATGGAATTAGGATAGCCTTTGATACCATATTAGAATATGAGTTGAGTCTAATACAACCATACAAAACTGACTTGTAAAATGAGAGATGTCCTTTCATTATATACTCTTTTGATACATTATCTCTAGTTGATGCGGGACTTGAATTTCTCTGAATACAATGTACTGAGTGTCACTTCCTGCCCTATTCTGACTTAGATACAGTATGTAACAAAAGCATCGTAAAGACAAGTCAGGGGATATCTAAAAGTTCATGGGGGAAAATGTTACAATATGATTCTTACATTTCGTATGCATCATTATTCATGTTAAATAAATATGAAGGTGAGTGGTAGGGGTAGAGATAGTTTTGGAATTTTTCAAATTAGGAGGTGTTTGTTTGTGAGTAGGGGGGGCTAGTGGCAAAAAAATGCCCACTTTTTTTGTTGTTAAAAAAAAGTGAAGTGTATGAGAAAAAAAAAAGGTGCAAAAAACAACTACCGCCGTTATATCGTCTAACCTATGCTTCACTCTGTTTCCTGATACACACTATTCATCATCTCCTTTCTCAGACCGATAGTGGCGAAGGTGAAAGTAAGTGAGGTAAGTTTTTAATTTCTCGCATATTACCTAATCACTCTCCTCTCTTTATCGCTTCTCGTTTTGGTTTTTCCGCTTCAAGAACCGTGCCAACACACTCAATTATTATATCCAAATTTGAAGGAATTTCAGCGTCTGTGGTGAAATCTACGCACCTCAAGGAGTGATCCTATTCGTTGCTTTGATTTTACAGGTACGACGCTGAATCCCTATTTCAGTCACAATCGTTTGAATTATATTCCCTGATATTTGTCGAATTCATTCAACGTGTTTGATAAAATGCCTGAAACGATTTCTTTTGTCTGATTGGTAGTTAAGTTTCCTAGTTCTTTGTTTTTAGGCTATCAAGAACCAACCACTGTTAACCTTTAGCTCAACCTAGGATTTTGATTCAATTGCTTGAAAGTGGGAATACTTTATTGAAATTTTTTAGCGTTTTTTTCGTTTGCATTTGTATCATTGTTTATTGTTTATCTGGCCCACTTGCACTCATGTTGAGATATTGATTGAAATGAACAAACAAATGGAAGAGAGTGGTTATAAGAATCCCAGTTCAAGGTATTTTAAGTAGCGAGAGGATCATGGATGCTAAAGGAATTGATTGTTGCCTTAAAAAAGGGAGCTGCAGTATTTGTGCACCTAGGTTCTAGTGAGCTCAAAATCAGACAGATTATAAGCTTTTAAACTGTAAATTATTCTGTTTATTTGTAGTTTCATGCATTATTGAAAAGCAAACAAAACCTTTTGTCACTCTTGGTTATTAGACTTTTAAATTTTTACTATGTACAAGAGTACTTTGTTATACAAACTTATTTCTTTGGAAGTTGTTCTTTGATTCCCTTCATTGTCATGTTGTAACAAGGAAAAGGGCTTTTACATCGTTGTATCGAAAATAGTTAAAAATCACTTTTCAGGTAAAACATTCTTCTTATGCTAGTAAGGAAATGCGAATTAACTTTTACTTTACATCATCTCTAAAAAGTAAAAATAATCATTAGTTTTACATCATAAAAACTCACTTTTTTAAGTTTAAACAGAATAGGCAGACCATAGTTTGGGATATCTCAGATTTATATTTTTAATTGGAATTGTGCTTGCAGGGTAGAAAAGACCAGAGGAAAATATGAATAAGGATAAGATATTCAAGCTAGCAAAGGGGTTCAGGGGGAGAGCCAAGAATTGCATAAGGATAGCAAGGGAGAGGGTGGAGAAGGCATTGCAATATTCCTATAGAGATCGCCGTAACAAAAAGAGGGACATGCGATCCCTTTGGATTCAGCGGATTAATGCTGGCACCCGCCTTCATGGTGTATGTTTTCACACTCTATTTCGTTTCTTACAAACTGATAATCTTTTACAGTCCAATGCTTGACCGAGATATATAATAGTCAAATTAGTTTGAGAAAATGTTTTTTGTTTTTATTTCCTGATTTCACTAATAATTATGAAAATACCAATTTGATTTTTTATGAATTGGTGAAAATACCATTTCCTGTAAAAATATTTGAAGACACGAAATAAGGTCAAAAGTGGGAACAATGTGATCTTTTCCTAGTTATTAGTGAAAAGCAGAAAAAATGGAATAAAAGAATCAAGCTTCAAGCCCTGGTATTTCATTTTCACCTATTGTTTTCATCAAACTTCAATCACGGATTAGCATCTCAATGAGACGGAATTAATATGGACCTTTTTGAACTTTGATCATGTCTAACGCGTTTAGTATATCTGCTCAAATGTCTGGCAGGAAAAATAGAGTTCTACATGTTTAGATTTTCACTCCTTTAAATCGGCTACATGCAGAATATATGAATTGCAGTGCCGTTCCAAAGGAAAATTTCTGCTTTGTCACTAGGCTCACTACCTGAGATTCTTTGCTTTCGCGCTGTCTAGAAACTTAAGGCTGATTTCCCCACTCCTCAGTTGTATGCTCATCTTTCTCCTATTAGGCATGTTTGATTTCCTTACTAACTTTCCATGCTTGAATATCCAGCATCCTCTAAAGATGAATGTGCTTTCGTTTGCCTGACTGTTGCTCTCTAGTCAATTCCTTTTCACTTAAAGCTCAGTTAGTTTTAAATGAGTTTCTTAGAAGTAAGTTTGAATTATCTAGTAAATATGTGATTGGATTCAAGTCAACCATATTCCTTGTACTAAAATGAAAATGGCCTGAGTACCTACCCGGCCGGGGGTATGATTGATACCCTTCTATCCTCAAATTTACTAAATATTAGGTGAATCTGCATCTGGAATGTGTAAATCTCCTTCATGTGTTAACACCTCCACCGTTCCTTTTACTTTTGAATTATATGTGGACCGTGGACCTATTCTTCTGTATGCTCTATCAGTGTTTTCTAATCTCCTGCCATTTCCTTTGTCAATTTTTTTTTCTCTTTTTTTTTTTGCCAGGTCAATTATGGGAACTTCATGCATGGGCTATTGAAGGAGAATATCCAACTTAACAGAAAGGTTTTATCAGAGTTATCTATGCACGAACCCTATAGTTTCAAGTCGCTGGTAGACATATCGCGTAATGCATTTCCAGGAAACAAGAATGTGGTTGTCCCTCCCAGGAAGGTGGCCTTTTAGAGCATTTGGCAATTAAGCAAACATTTAAAGGTAGTTTATGTAAGAATTGTTATGTATCTTTGAGGATTTTGGGTTTAGTACACTACAAATGATGATCTGTTTTGTATGCCTATGAAGTTCTTGTTAACCACTTGATTTTCCTCCTCTGATTTCCCTTTCACTTACTCTGCGAAATAACTTCTTCACAAAACGGTACAGTTATTGACGATTTTGGTATTCCAAAACGTGGTTAAGTGTTCAAATTGGAATACCAAAATCGACAATAACTTGTTCACAAAACGTGGAGCTTAGTAATCTGCTGTATGAAACATTTGCTGCTCTCAGGCTCTATGTAAAAATAAAAAATTTCATCTTCAAATTTACCAAATTTCTACTTCTTTCTAAATCAAAAATTACATGTTGAAATTGGGAATGTCAGAAGTTGGATAACTGTCATATTCATGTATCTCCAAGGTTTTACTGAACTCTGCTTTTGAATGTGATAAGAAGTTGCAAAATAACGAAAAGCTATTCCCTGACAACCTTGTTTCATACGATCCTTTGCAACATCACTATTATTAAATTATCCAAAGCCATTAGCAAATTATATTTCTAAAAATGACTTTGCAAAGGCACCAAGTAACTTCTATTTCTATAAATAAATTTATATTTCTGTCATTTTAGGATAATTAACTATGTTTAACTTATAGTTGAGCACTTAAAAAATTGAGATTAATAATGTTTAAATTTGTGATTAATAAAATTCAATTGATATGATTAATAAGTTGTAACACTTGGTATATTCGATAACCCTAAACCACTCGTCTAAACTACATTGACCATTGAAGTTATTGTCGATTTTGGTATTCTAATTTGATGTTCAAATAACATTTCTCGTTGAAACTACGATTTTAGTCCCTTTTTTTTTTAGATAAGCACGATTTTAGTCCCTAGAAGAGGCAAAAGTCGAGTCCATTAAGTCTGTCACAAATATTCTATCTCTATCAAATGTATGGATTATTTGTCACAAGAAAATAATTAAATATAAGGATTCAAATTGTATAAACTTTTATAGACACAAACCAAAAACATATTTCTTATTGAGAAATCCTTTTTCTTATGAAACAAAAGGTAAGAAAAAGGAACACCCTCACAACCACACCTGCCAGGTGTTGTTAGCAACTGCGAGACCAATTCAGTTATTCAGTTTCCTTTGTTATTCTTACGTTTCGTTAAAAGACTCTTGTAGAGTATCCAGCAGTTCTCTTTCTTATTTTCTTTTATGGTACAAACACATGTTTCTTATTTTTAATCACAAATATATTTATCTCTAAGAAGTAACTAACATTCGCAGAGAAGCATTGAAATGTCTGCAAAAGAAAAATCAAACATGGTCATAATCATTCCCTAGGAATAGGATGCACGTAGGAGTATAAGTACAATTGAGAAATACGTAACTAATATAATCAAGATGAAAAAAAAACATTTTATTCTTAAAAATAGACAAGTAAAAAAGGAGAGAATAATGTCATTTATGAACACTAGGTTGCTGGGTTCAATCCCCCAAGTGCTAGCCTTGATTTCTCCATTTGTGTGTGTTAGGTCCTAACATTTGTCAGTCCAAAAACAGGTAAAAAAGGACGACAGAGTATGTGAATCAAACATAAATATAGTAAGATCTTAATACTTCATGGGTTTTCTAGACAACCCAAATCTAAATGCAAACGGAAGATCATAATGTTTATCATTTGGGAGTTGGTCAGCTGTTTTGAACCAACATTATCTGCAGTAGTTATCTCTATCTCTCTCCTTTTTCAAATTTTTTTAAGTCAAAACAATTCAACGGACATGATAATAAGTTGAGTGTAATCTATGGTTCATGTTTAGGTGACTAAAGTGAATGCATGAAACAGTGACGGCAATAAATCATGGCCATATTCCTGCTAGCTTGCGAGTGAAAATTAGTCAACAAAAGAGAAGATCAGTTACTGTTTCATGAGCTATATAACAAAACTCATGAAAAGGAGAGCATGACCAAAAAACTATAACGGACTAAACTGAATTGTTGAAACTAAATGAATAAAGTCGCACTATAAAAAACTGAATTGTGTAAATCAATTTTCATGTATTTATGTACAACAAATATGTAACTTAACCAATTATTGAAACTCTTTCATATATTCAGTTTAGGCAAAATGGACATCACTTTAACCATTTCATTTATGTAAAACAAATATGTAACTTAATAATATCTATTAAGAAAAATATATATACACAAAAAATCGTTTAAAAGATGTTACATTAAGTTTAAACATGACAGAATCTACTCCCATCTCCAACTATTCTTTTTTCCTTGTTGCAAAAGCTACCCTGCTGAGCTAGCCTGTGTCTTATTGTATATTTGTATACGTACCTCAAATTTTTTCAATCCACTAGCATGATTATCACGTGGATTAAAAGCGCCACCTATTTTCTTTTTCCAAAGGGATTAAAATGTGAAGAATAATAAAACCACTCTTCTGAAATTTCTCGGATAATCAGCACTTTTATTCCCTGCTCATTTTCCATTTCAAGTATCTTTCTACAACATCTAGTCCACTGAGTTCCTTTACAACAGGCAGGGTTGCAGGGACCCCCAATTGAAATGTTGAGTCTGATCCATCTAAGTTGCTCCAAGAAAGAAGCTGTTTCCTTGCCTCTTTAATAGCTGCTCTTGTGGCGCAGTGAACCGAAGCTGCTAGAAGTAGGGGCGGCTCGCCAGAAGCTGCAAAACAAAATTCATTTTTTAATTAAGAATTTGAAATTTAATCAATGTCGTCTAGTGAAAATGCTTTAGTTGTCGTAATTAGAATTTTAAAATGAAATTAATGAAGCTTCCACTATTTTCTTTTTGGTTTAGAGTTTAGTTGAAAGGTAAATAAAGCCTGACCCAAGTTGTTTCATTTCCAGTGATCAAACTTGAATACTAACCGAGCTCGTCCCATTTAATAGAGTGCGCTAACCACTTGTACACACTAAAATAACATACTAGCTGCAGCAATCTTACAACCACAATCCCTTTTCCCAATTATTCAGATAAATTTGAATTGTTTATTGTAATTCAACTCCTAGTTTCAAGTATAAGTGATAAGCATTTATGAGGAAAAATGAAGACATAGTTTAACACAGACAGAATTTTAGGAACTCTTTGATCATACCCTTTGAGGAGAGCACACGATGCTGGTGATGCCCGCTGTTGAGGATTTGAACATTAAACTGTCTAGGGATAGTGTCAATTGTAGGTATTTTGTAGTTCCATGTGCCGTCTGCTAACACCAAACCATCGCTGTTTGTTTCATATTCTTCAAGCATGAAAAACCCCAATCCCTGGACAAAAGCTCCTTCAATCTGCAGGATGGTATCATTTTGTTATAAAATGAGTTTTTAGATTTAACAACAATAAGCTAACCCAGTCCTTATAATAGTAAAGGGAACAGAGATTAAATAGAACAAGTTTACAATTATATCCTTATAACAGTAACTATTTCATGAGACGTTTTAGTCAATATTCTTATACTTTAAACTCATTCTCTCTCCTCTATATCCACTCAATATCTGAATAAATAAGATTATGTATAAAGAGTCGGGCTAATTCAAGTAATAGTTGAATAATTGTTGGTAAGAGACAACAAAGGTATTTTGCTTCAGTTGGTTCTGAACAAGATTTCAAATCCACTTTGGCAATGTCATGTCAGTAGTCAATTCTAGCCGTTTCGTTGCTTTATAATTAAATCAAGTGTGCCAATTCTTTGTGCAATTTTAATTGAGAAGCCATGTTAGTAAAAACTATTATTGGGTTTCCAACTCTTGAGTTGATATAGTTCTTGATTAGGGTTGAGCTTGCAAAGAAAATATGCAGTTAGCTTACCTGTCCCAAATCCACAGCAGGGTTCAGACTCTGTCCACAATCATAGATAATATCTGTTTGAAGAAATCTGGTTTCTCCAGTCAGAAGATCTATTTCTACCTGAGAAATAATTTGCATTGTTTAGAGCAACATACATAATATGGTTTGAGATATGAATAAGATAGCAAAAAAACTTACCTCACTTACTGCTGCACCGTTATTAAGGTACGACATGGAGTTATTATCGGGTACATAAAATGAAGATGCTGATAAATTAACCGATTGCATGTATGTCTGTAATTAATAAATAGACAGCAACATCTTATAAAAGAAGAAAGATCTCCATACGCAACTCCATTGCAACATTTTAGTCCATGGAATTTTTCCTGATTAAAAGGGTTAATTATGCTCCCAAAAATTGTGAACATTCCAAGTGCCTCCTTCCACATACTAGAAGGACTTAACAGAAAAAGCTTGAGGCAACATACCATATGCAGAATTACAAATACTAAGATATATCTAATTCACAATTGTAGATGCCAATACCTTCCTCAAGAAGAAAATCTATCAATATTTGAAATTAAGCTTAATTAAAGTAGAGTAGCTACCTGACCAATAAGTGTCTCCCACTTGATAGAGCTCATTTCTTCCTGCAGCTTCTCCTTGAGAGGCTTTAACCTCTCAACCAATACATTGCAGCTAAGCCTAACTGCTTCACAGCTTGACTCTGATGTAGTGCTCCCAGCAGTGAACCCCCCTTGGATCAAGCTCACGGTATCGGCTTGTACAACCCGTACTTTGTCCAAGAGACCTTCAGTTCCATCACATTGAATTGCACTAAGACCAAATGCAGCCATCTGTTTCACCTTTGTCCAGAGACCCTGACCCACTTCAATTCCCCCAACTTCAACAACAACTGACCCATCTGATAAAATACTTACTTTTCCAGGAGTTGATCTAAGAATCAGTTGATATACAATTGGTACTCGAGAAATTCCCCTTTTTTTCCAAGTGCTGATCCTGTTAAACTCGTTCACCATTTTGGTTCTCTGGTCATAATTTGCAGAAACAGCTAACTTACTCCATATTGAAGGCAATGTGTACTCAAAAGGTTCACCATAACAATACTCATAGAATGACTGAAGACTTTTGTGTGTGTGAAGATTAATGCTTCTGACAGCATCTACCTCGATTGAAAGTGTTGCTGCAACATTTTCTATAACAGCTTCAGCAATAAATGATCCCTGCAGTTCCCCAGGGCCCCTCATTGCTGATCTACTAGGAAGATTTGTTCTGCATACCTTTATATCAAAAGATAGCGCACCCCAGTCGTACTTTCTTAGTGTGTTCATTATGTTGAGCGGCATTACTGCACTTATATCCACATATATACCAGCATCGACCAATATCTGAAGTTCTAATGCAGTAATTTTCCCATCATTCTTAAAACCTACACTGTATATTATCTTCATGGGATGCCTTCCTCCAGCCATTATCATATCGGTCTTTCGATTTACATAAATCCTGACAGGGCGCATTAATTTGTGAGCTGCGAGTGCACATGATACAGCAGTCTGCAAAATATGGTTGTCAATACTTGATGTATGTATATTTGTATGCATGTACATAGTTTCATCTGTTCTACTACTGAATCTTTTTCGTAATCTGACAGTATGGGGTGGAAGAAGGGAGGGAGTAAAACAACAACTATTTTGAGTACAAAAACATTATACTAATTCAGATCTTAGTGTGAACAGTTTTATGCAACACACAGTGGAGCTCATATTCATAGTGGGTACTGAAAATAAGCTATTGATATCACTCCCTAGTTATTAAATGAGAATGTTCGCCTATAGACATGAAACACTTACTAAAGTTTCTTTCACAAGTTCCACATAATATGTTTTTAAATTTTTTACTTATATTCTTATATATTACTTAAATCTAATTTATGAAACCATTAAGTTAAACTTGAATTTATCTACAAAGTAAATTAGAAATGTCATTTTTCACTTTTTTAATTCATCTGGTATTATATTTTTTAACACATGTCTACACACTACACAATATTTATGAGAACTAAAAAAGTGAAAAGGATCTAATAATGAATTATAAATATTTTTGAGAAATTAATGCACAACTTGATACTTACAGCTATGGATTTTATGGCCTTTCCTCCAAAACCTCCCCCAACCCTTCTTGTAATTAGACGAACATTATTTTCAGGAATACCTAGGCATCTTGCTATACAGGAATGACTAGACTCAGGACATTGGCTTGAAGAGTACACTGTAATGCAATTGTCTTCGTCTGGCACGGCAAGTGCAGTTTGTGTCTCCATATAGAAATAGTATTGAGACCCGAGTTTCACCTGGATTTCACGTTGAATTTGATGGATAACAATGAACACACTTGATCAACATAATCATTTCAACATTAATTGTTCGGCAGCAAACTTAAACATGTCATTAGAAATTAGAAACCAAGGTAGATGACCGCAAAGTTGTGAAATGAGAGGAAGAAGGGAAACACAAGAGAGCAATAAATATATTCCATGTACCTCAGCAGAAAGAATCTTGTGATCAGCTTCAGCCATTCCTTTTGATATATCACCAACATGTTTTGGGTACAGAAAAGGAGGAACTTCAAAAAAGCTTGATCTTTTGACAGCATCTTCAACAGATAGAATAGGCGGTTCAATATTTTCAATATCATAATCAACAATGGCTGAGTTCGCAGCCATGTCTGCATGTTTCTGAGTATCTGCAATCTAAAAAAGCTATTCGGTGACTAAACGATAGTGTGCCGTGCATCAATCTCCAAAGAAATGACAAAAGATCTAATAAATTGTTGAATCAGCAAAATGAGAGAATTTTAAGAACTCACCACAACGGCCAGGCGCTCCCCAACACATCTGGCTATCTCTTCTGCAAATAAAGGTTCTATGCCAAACATACTCTTAGATCCAATGTTTTCCCCACCACTGGGAATGTCTTTACTTGAAATGATATCTCTCACTTCTTCCAGCGGCAATTCAGGGCTGAGTTTTATACTCCTTACCCTTGCTAAAGGTTTCGAACTAACTATATATGCACCATGTAGGCAATTTGATGGTGAAGGAATGTCATCCACAAACACAGCCTCACCTACATATAATTTCATTCGTGAATATGTATGTGTTACTTGACAGGAATTCAAACAGTTAATTAGGAAAAATCGTAATTGGCAGGCAGCAAAACAGAATAAAATAACAGTTGCACAAAACTAGTCTAAGGCTTGGAAAGTGGAAATTTTAGCATAGTTGGCTTGACAACAGTAGATGATAACAAGAGATAGTAGATGCTAAATATCGATGCTCGAATTGATTAGTATTAAGAGAATAGGGAGGAAGTTTTCTTTAAGCATAGTGCTTTTGACTTAAGTTATGTAGTGATCAGTTATATGATGACACGAAATGAATACAAAATTTCCCTAAAGCAAGAGAACAGGAAGAGCAAAAGGGAAATTTTGACAAAGAGGTTAAGGTCACAGACCTTACAGAAATGAAAAAAAACTGGAAGTCTGTTTCTGCAATTACTAGAACATTTGACCACCAGGTCACAAGCTTACAATCTTACAAATATGCCTAGAAAATGGATTTTAATATGAATGAAACTATAAATTCAGTCAGGTAAATATTTAATCTTGCTGCTTTGAAACGTCGATATGCAAAATGAAATAAATAATAAATAGAAAGCAGTCAGGAAATTAATTCAAAACTGGATGAGACAAAACAAACCTGAAGCTTGTAGTGCAGCTCCGGATTTAACGATTGGCTCACCAATGGGATAATATTCATTGCTTGCTTCAAGGACTTGCTTCCCAGATGAAAGTAGAGTCGAAATTTTGCCACGACGAACTTGCTTCTGGTCCTCTTTTAACTCAGGATCCTTCACAGAAGGCATATTAGAATATGCATTTAAATAACAATTGGTTATTTCAGAAGGACTTTCAATCAGTGGGTTAAAGAACTGAAAAACAAAACCAGCTGCCAAACTTGAACGGTAAGCTGTTTCTGAGTTTTTATCTTTAGGCACAATGGTGGCTGTAAGCAAGTTGACGGCATCAAGCAGAATGCTAACACTCAACAGCTTTCCTGCTAAAAGTTCCTCAACATTTTTTGCCCTGATTGCATGCTTAGTCCCAAAAGCACCAAAAGACAGCCTACACGCATCGATCATAGTTCTGCCGGAATCCTTGCTTGGAGACACCTCAACAAGGAAGGCAGAATTTATGTAGGGAAGGGCATTTCCAAGAGGTCTAGGAGAAGCTCGGTAAGTTTCAAATAGAAATCTATTTCTTTGTTCTGAAGATTTATTAATTTCCAAGCTTGGAATTTTAATGCTTAAAAGTACACATTCAAAGCTTAATGGTGGTCTTTCCAGAAATTCTTCCAATGCCAGCCACTCAAGTTGTGTGCCGTTCATTATCTGAACCATTGAATCCACAGCAAGCAGTATAGTAGCAATATCTGAAGGAAAATGATTCTTTTGTGCCATTACTAAATTTCCACCAACACTGGCTGTATTCCGAACAATCCCTGTGGCAATTTTGCTCATATGGTCAGCAATCTTTTCAAGTATCATGGCAAAATCTGAGTTAAAGTCACCCTTGCATTCCAGCTTTAGAACTTCAATTGCTTTGGATATAGACACGGCTGCTCCAATTTCAATCCCTGTTTGATCTTTTTTTATCTTTGAGAGCTCAGAAATGCCCCTTATATCAATATACTTATCATAGCCTCCTATATCTTTGTAGTACCCCATACCAGTATTACTAACAAGAACTTTTGTCCGAGTTTCATTCGCTTGGTTTAATTCCAATAATCTTTGAAGCTCCTCTAGACTAGCGGGTCTATGCCAACTGTATTTATCAGAAGCCAAATACAATTCATGCTTAATATCCTTCAGAAACGTAGGAAATCTAATAGTCTTGTGATGATAGTCGTATTGAGGCAGCCTACTAAGCTTTAAGTCCTTGCTTTCTCCCTTTCTCCAGAAAGAGTTGAAGCCCAAATCCTCCATATCAACATCAGCTGCAAAGCTTTTGCAGGCATCAGCAATTGGTCGATATCCGGTGCAGCGACAAAGGTTCCCCACAATAGCCTTCTCAGCCTCGGCAACAGTAACTTTTGAGAAGCCAGAAGGTGGTTCTGGGCGGTTAGTCTTCTCCGCATTAACAAGAGTCCCCAAGAGTGAAACACACATTCCAGGAGTACAAAAGCCACATTGAGTAGCATGGAATCCCGCAAACCTTTCATGAATTGGATGGAATCCTTGTTTGCTATTTCCAATGCCTTCACTAGTTGTAATTGAACATCCATGTACACTGCAAAGTAGCGTGAGACAAGAGCTTGCTGTAAAATCCTCAATCCTGTCAAGCACAGGATCATATTTGGAGATTAAAACAACGCAAGCACCACAACCACCTGTAACCAACCATGACAAAGCATGAAGTACCAGTAAGTTGAAAAAAGTAAGCATTGTTATTCATTAAAAGCTAACACATTCTTCACATTCATTTTGATGATGAAACCATCAGGAACAATTTCTTTCTTCTTTTTCTCAAGTCTTGTTTAAAAGCTTCTCCAAAATCTGAACAAGAAAACTACTGATAAAGTTGAAGGATAATAGGAACCATGAAGGCTTGTATATCCCATGGCCCTAAGGGCCTAAACTATGATCAGAAAATCCAAGTTTTAATATGTAACTATCTCTAGTCTTCTAATATCTTTTCTTTGAATTGGTATCCTCTAAAGTGAATACTGCACTTCAAGGGACAAAGTGCAGGTCACAACCATTAATTTCTCAATCAAGAATAACATTTAAAATTATATGATTGAATAATATATCTCACACTGTGTGAAGTTGTTACATTCTCAACCACTAATTTTCCAATAAAGTGCATCTTTCAATTCAGAGTAGCCAAATCCCTCTCCTTAAGAAAAAGTGTACAAGACAATAATTCCCGCACAAAAGAAAAAAGTTACTCACAAAAGACAAAAGCGTTCTACACACGCAGACCACATTTCAAAGCATCCATTGGATCTGGAACTGAAAAGACACTCCATCACCATAAAAACTCATTCAGAATCATGAAAGCATGATATTACTCTTATTGAAACAGAAGGAAGATCATTCATCATAACCAGCATAAAAATAAAATAAATGAAAACATCAACAACAAAAATACAAACTCAAACATGAAGACAAAATAATGATTAAGTCAATATCAATCAAATTCATTCAAATATAAAAATCCAAACGACGCAGAAGATTTTATCCATTCCGATAGAAGTTAACATGAACAATAAGTAGTTAATTCGATTCAACAATGAAATACTCGAAATTTAAATCGAAACAACGCAAGGAATATACCTTCACCACAACCGAGTTTAACACTCTTGAAGCGAGTTTGAGTCCTCAAGAACTCAAGCAAAGTAGTTGATGGATCAACGTTGAATAGTTCAAACTTCTCACCATTAACACCGAAAACCAAACTTGCTCCAGTTCTACTACTTACACCTCCTTTCTTCTCCTGCACCTCCTCCATACTTCACTAACTGATTTTCAATTTCAGTATTCAAACTCAAACACAGTACGCTTTATAATAATATCTGCATTCATTCATTTGTTAAACAATCTCGTATTTATAGATTTTTGGGGAAAAGAAAAGCGAGAATCGGATACTGAGAATGGAAAGTAGTGTGGGAGCATTTTCTTTCCTTCTCAACTTGCCGCTTCAATCGGTGTTTTACGTTTTTACTTTGTAGAGAAAATATTATTGCGTTTTTTCATAGCTAACAGCAATTGAGTTTTGCTACCTCCCTCTGTCAATCGTAATCGTAATCGTAATCGTAACGAATATCGATGATTCAAATTAGTGAGAAACTAAGTACCGTACACGAGAGTGTGAGAGAGTAGAAGAAGAGTGTTTTATAATTGTAGATTTGATTTGATTAGGGGGGATCAATGCACCGACTTTACGTCCGTCCTATTTTTTTCTCATCTTTCTCTACCGTTGTTGACCAATGAGCTAGGATATGATGGTGGGTGCTTTCAAGTTTGATTCTCGCATTAGACAAATCTGGACCGTCCAATCAAAATTGAACAGTTTGATTATTCCACTTGCAGTCAACTAAACTACACACAAACCGAATCTCTCTCTCTCTCTCTTTCTTACATTATTTAAAGTCAATGAATCTACTCCCTTTTTTTTTTACTAGAAGCACTCAATGCATTTCATTAATAATCAAATGTGAAATACATGATGGAACAATAGCATAGTCTTAAGGGTTAGCTGACAATAAGACCACCATAATGGTAGGTAGGATGAAAGAACTCTTGCATACTTTCCTCTTAAGAAACTCAACATGAGTTTCTTGTTAAAAAAAGTAAATATACTTCAACAAGAGCTAATTATCGAGCCAAATTCTGAAATGGTAACACGACCGAAATTAAAGGCATCTACAACAAACTTAGCATCAAGCTCAAAACTGACATCCGTGTAGCCTAGCTCTCTAATCCAAGTGATTGCACCATGAAGTCTCATCGCCTCCCCCAAGGGTACGTCCAATATAGGAGAATAACTAAACGTTCTGGCTTTGATAAAATGTTCATGCTTGTCACGAAGACAAATATCAATGTCAACCCGATTAACTAAGAGAATGTCGCATCCATGTTACACTTAAGAACAACTGCTCTCGGCTTACACCAAGACGCAGCAGCTGGAAGGGGATGAGGACGCTCCTGCTGCGTTGCTGAAGGCAAACGCGCCACTTGCCAATTTGCCAGCAAATGATTCCCTCTTCAAATGATAGTCACGACATCCACCTGTTTATCCTCCCAAATAAGATCATTGCGACTCTGTTATAAACTCCAGAGTGACATACACCATGCCTCCCTATTAGGCCCCTGCAAAGCTGTCAACACAAAAAAATATCGCACGAGAAATTCACAAAGATGATTGCACAATCCAGAATAGTCTCTAGGATTCCAAGACTCCTCCAGCAAGCGTGAATGGAAGATTCTAGAGCAAGAGAGCACCAAGGCCAAATACCTTTGACATCCATATGTCGGCGTTGTAAATTAGATCTCGTTGGGAGGACATCTCTACACAGACGCCACAAGAAGTGTTTATTATAAGGAAATATATTTTTAGATTTATTGAATAACGGATATATCTAGCTTATATTATAGACCACATACAGTAGTTACTTAATAAACCTTTTCTTTTATCAAAATTATTCAATAAATCTAAAACTACAAATTTTTCTTATAATAAGTATCATAGACCCAAGAGCACTTGGATGAGACCGCATAGGTCCCTCCCAACTTAAACAAGGTCCTGAAAATGAATCCAGCATTGGGCATGCATCAATGCTAAATCTTTTAAGGGGGAGTTTTTACGCCCATTGTGGTCATACCCGATTTGAGGGATTAATTTCTGCAATTACGCGCAGAAAATACCGATTTATATAAATAATAAAAAAAAACATCATAGTAAGTTATATTGCTAATCATATCTTTTAGAATTTGAGTTTAATCGGTGCGGGTTGATGCAATTTTTTTATAACTAAATAAAATTATAGTACGAATGACTTTAATATAGTGGAATTACCGTTAAATATATATCTTGGGTTGGTATCTAGGTAAAGAAGGTGTTGTAGACGATGCCTTAATTTCTAGTTGGTGGACTTCTCTACTATCTTGTATTAAGACTGAAATCAGTAGCAGTTGAACTCATGTAATTAGGTTGAAATACTTCTAATACTCAGCATGTTTATATATATATATATATATATATATATATATATATATATATATATATATATATATATATATATATATACAATTTTGTTATCAAAAAAATATTTTTTTATGATGTGTTATTTTGTGATTGATTGACATCATAAAAAATTTATTACATGGCGACGTATATAAATTAAATCCTTAATTTTTAAGTAAAAATATTCATTTATTCATGTTACCAAATATAAATATATTGAAACTTTTTTTAGTTAATTTATCAAATTTATCCTTATTACTCAACCAAAAAAAACTTACCTTATTAATTGTTTCATTTTTTTCTTTTGTGTACAAACTTTTGGTTTCTAAGTTTTCCTTTCTAATATACGGGGCAACTTAGAAATCATATATTTTTTTAACAACTGTTACACAATTAAATGATTTTCTTAAAGGGTGTGCATTACCACTTTGTCCTTATTTATGAAAATTAAGAGAGAATTTGATAAAAAGTAGTGAATAAGTAGTGTCTGTCCAATATTTATTGTGGCTTAAAGTGAACTTTTAAAATGAGAACTAAAATTTCAGTATAAGTACAAGGAGAAATGCTCAAAAAGTTACAATAAAGTTATTCAAAGTAGAATTCAAAGACGAGTCCACAAGCTAAAGAGCATTTGTGTTTTACCGCATGAGCTAAAGAAACTTATGTAAAAGGAATTAGTAATAATAATATCCAAAAAAAAAAAATGTAAGCTTCTTTATTAACAAATTATGAGAGGCCGAAAGTTTTTTTTTAAAGCAAGCAAATTATATTATATATTAAAATAGGGCATGCTTATTAAACTCTATAATTATTATGTAACTTCTAGGGACAAAATGATAAAACTTTAGAAAGATGTATTACGTAAAATCTTTTAGATGATGATGATGATGATTTGCATATATGTCAACTCATGTATACCCTTAAAAATATTATAAACATTTTTCTCAAAAAAATCAAAATATTTTAACGAGCGAATTAAATATAAATTTTTTAAATGCCAAAAACTCAATAATCATCGTAAAAGAGATGTAGACTTAGAAATCGAATTTGAGCATATTTTTTTGAGAGACTTTTATCAAAACACATGAAGTGTATTTACAAAGTTTAGCACCACTCTAATAATACCTCTATTTATTTTGATTTTATACAGACTAAAATTGTTGTCAAAAATATTTTGAAGGCTAAAAGTTGATGGAAAATTTTATAGAGACTAAAACAGAAATTGTGAATTTTTTGGGACGGAAAACATATTTAATAATAATAATAATAAAGTGATTGGGAAACTAAAATATCAAACGAGAAAAATAAATTTATACTATTTTACGGAGTTAATAAATACTATATTATTATAAATGCATGAACCCTGACTTAAAAATCTTAAAAAAAAAGGATTGGTCAAAAAAAATCTTCAAAAAAAGAAGAATTCTGACTCAAAATCAAAAAGAAACAAAATGCATGAATTCTACACGTCTCTTTCGCTAGCGGTGTGTACGACTAGAGTAGGCCAAAGAGTATTGAATTTGGGGGTGTTTGGGAGTGGATTCCCTGCTATTGGAAAAAAAATATGAGGGGGTCATATTTTTAATCTTCACCATTAGATTTTCTTGCTTCAATGTTTTTAATACTTTTTACATTTACTTTCTCTCTCTTATACATATTAAATAGATGGTTGGGATTCAATATGAGAGAATTCTTTCCCCTCTCTTTCAATCTAACTTGTTATTATAGCCTACGAAACAGTTGACCTTCATCATCATATGTAGGGATGGCAATGGGGCGGGGCGGGGGCGGGGAGTACTCTCCCGCTTCCTGTCCCCGCCTCCCAAATTGTCCCTGTCCCCATCCCCATTCTCCGTCTCGAGGACATTTCCTCCCCCATTCCCATCCCCACGGATCCCCACGGTCTCCGCGGGGACCCCAAGAGTTTATTAAAAGTTAGCAAAAATATAAAATAAAATATAATAAAATTAGAAAAATATATAAAAAGTAAGACTAAAATTCAAAAGTTTAACATTTTAATATAAAAAATATAAATGTTAGTCTTACTTTTATATTTTAATATTTAAAAAGTATAAAAGTCAATTTAATATTATGTTAATATTTTAAATTAAAAACACGTATAAAAAGATTAAAAAATTAATTACTTATAATATAATATATATCTATAATAAGAATAGTTATGTAATATATTCGGGGCGGGGGTATGATCCTTATCCCCATCCCCACTTTAACTGCGGGGGGATTTTTTCTCCCGTCCCCATCCCCACGAGGAAAAATCCCCCACCCACGAGGCCCCATTCGAGACAGTCTCCGCGAGGATCCCTATTTGCGGGTATAAATTGTCACCCCTAATCATATGGAAGAAAAAAAATAAAGTGACGTACACATTTTCTTCATGACTTATTCTATATTTGATTTGATTGATTCCATAGATACTGTACTAGTTGGTATGGTTTTGGTCACTTAACTTTCAATAGTGGAAGTGAAGTCTTTAAGATATTGGATTTGGTCCTTATTCACTTATTATGATACTTTCAATATCACTAGCATTCATTTACAAGGCAAGACTATGAGTGATTGAGATCCTTTACTTGTTGCCCATTTTCCATTTCAAGTATCTTTCTACAATGTCCAATCCACAAAGTTCCTTTACTACAGGCATTGTTGCAGGGACCTCTAACTGAAATGTTGAATCTGGTCCATCTAAGTTGTTCCATAGTATGAGTTGTTTCCTAGCTTCTTTGACAGCTGATCTTGTTGCACAGTGAACAGAAGCTGCTAGAAGCAAGGGAGGCTCACCAGAAGCTGCACCAACAAATTTCAATTATTATTTTTTCTCTCGAGGTTATACCTAATTTAGTTCCCGAGTTTTCAAAAATATTGAATTTCTTCCCTAACTTTTCACAAGTATCAATTTAGTCTTCAACATTTACAAATGCGTGTCAATTTAGTCCTTCTGTCAACAACTGTTAGTAAACAGTGACAATTCGGTCCCCGACTTATTTAACTTAGTGTCAATTTGGTCTCTGACTTATATAACTTAGTATCAATTTGGTTTCTATGCTAACACTGTTTATTAACAACTGTTGACGGAAGGACTAAATTGACACACATTTGTAAAGTAACGGACTAAATGGAACACTTTTGAAAAGTCAGAGACTAATTTGAGTATAACTTTTTTTTTTCAGTCAAGATTTTAAACCAATATAACTTAACCTTTCTCAATCTTATTAACATGCTAAAATAACAAATATGCTCCATTGCTAGCTGCAACATGCTAAAGTAACCTTTGAAGTATAAGTGGCAGCATTACATGGAAAAAAAAATTGCAGACATACCCTTTGAAGAGAGAATTCGATGCTGGTGATGTTTACTGTTGAGGATTTCAACATTAAATTGTTGAGGAATAGTGTCTATTGTAGGGATTTTGTAGTTCCATGTGCTATCTGCTAACACCAAACCATCATGGTTTGTTTCATATTCTTCAAGCATGAAAAAGCCCAACCCTTGAATAAAAGATCCTTCAATCTGCAAAATACAATTATATATGATTAAAAAAGGAATTTTCAGATTTGGTAACACAAAATAAGCTCATTCAATGATGTGCCTTAGAGCCTGTTTGGATAAACAATTTAATTAAACACTTATGGCATAAATGCTTATCATATAAGTGCTTATGCATAAGATGTTTATATAATAAATATAAAATAATGCTAAACTATTTTTTCTATAAGTCATAAGTTGTTTTCATAAGCTATCACGTGGAGCTTATGGAAATTAGCTAAAAACAGCTTATAAACATGTCATAATCTGTTTCCATAAGCTCTCCCACACAGTCTACAAGTGCTTATACCAATAAATAAGCCCAAATAATCTGATCCAAACAAGCCCCTCCAACATACACACATACCTGTCCTAAATCCACAGCAGGGTTGAGACTTTGTCCACAATCATAGATAATGTCTGTTTGCAAAACTCTGGTTTCACCTGTCAGAAGATCTATTTCCACCTGAGAAATTTTTCCATTATTTAGCATAGCTTTATATGATTTTGGTTCAATCACTTTAGTAATATAGTTTGTGTGACAATATCACATAAGTACTTACCTCACTAACTGCAGCACCATAATTAATGTACATTCTGGAATCATTACTTGGTACAAAAAATGAAGATGCTGATAAATTCACAGCTGACATATATGCCTGTATGTTATTCATAGAAAATTTTCATATTTTTTTTTTACGAATCGAAGCGACAAAGGGCTGAGTCTCAATGGATACAGAAAATTTTCATAGAAAAATAATTCAAAATAGAATCTTTTATTTTAAACTAGCTACCTGAAGAATAAGTGTCTCCCACTTGATAGAACCCATTTCATCATATAGCTTCTTCTTGAGAGGCATTAATCTTTCAACCAAAATATTGCAGCTAAGCCTAACTGCTTCACAGCTTGCCTCTGAAGTAGTACTCCCAGCAGTTAATCCACCTTGAATCATGCTCACGGTATCGGATTGTACAACACGTATTTTATCCAAGAGATCGACACTTCCATCACATTGAATTCTACCGAGTGCGAACGCAGCCATTTGTTTCACCTTTGTCCAAAGACCTTGACCCAATTCAATACCTCCAACTTCAACAACAACTGATCCATCTGATAAAATGCTTACTTTTCCTGGAGTTGGTCTTAGATTGAGCTCGAACAACACCGGTATCCGAGATATTCCCCTTTTCCTCCAAATGTTAATTCTGTTAAACTCTTTCACCATTTCTGCTCTCATGTCATAATTTGAAGAAACAGCTAATTTATTCCATATATAAGGCATGGTATATTCAAGAGGTTCACCACAATTATCCTTATAGAATACCTTTAAACTTGTGTAAGTATGAAGATTAATGCTTCTAACAGAATCTACATCCAATGAAAGTGTAGCTGCAACATTTTCTATTATAGCTTCTGCAATGAATGACCCTTGCACATCCCCTGGGGCCCTCATTGCAGATCTACTAGGGTGATTTGTTTTGCATAATTTTACATCAAAAGAGAGAGCACCCCAGTCATACTTTTTAAGTGAACCGATTATGTTGCGCGGCATTATTACACTTACATCTGGATAAAGCCCTGAGTCGACCAATATTTCGAGTTGTAATGCCGTAATCTTCCCATTATTTTTAAACCCTACACTATATGTTATCTTCATTGGATGTCTTCCTCCGGCCATTATCATATCAGTCTTTCGATTAAGATATATCCTGACCGGTCGCTGTAATTTATGTGCTGCGAGTGCACAAGACGCAGCAACCTGCAAATGACATGACACACACACACAGAGATAATTTGTTGCCACATCAAATTAGCCGTTGCACGTGCTACATCAGCACATAATGGACACGTCATCAGCTGTTAAGTCAGATGAACGGAATGTCTAAAAAAGGACTTATGCGTAATGAATTTGAAACTTGAGGGATCAAACTGAGAAAAACAAAACTTAAAGACCAAAGCCGAACGAATAAATAACTTAAAGAACTAAAAGTGCAATTTAGCCCGATAAAAAAGAAAGATCGTGCAAAAATAGTAAAAACAACTAGATACTTACAGCTATCGATTTCACACCTTTTCCTCCAAAACCTCCACCAACCCTTCTTGTAATTACACGAACATTATTTGCAGGAACACCTAGGCATCTTGCTATAGTAGAATGTACATTCTCAGGACATTGGCTTGAACTGTAAACTGCTATGCAGTTGTCTTCATCTGGTACAGCAAGTGCAGTTTGTGTTTCCATATAGAAATAGTATTGAGAACCCAGTTTCACCTGGATTTCGTCGATAGATGATTACAATACATATGTTCTTGTTAGTCAACCGTGATTAGTGCTATCATTGTAGCAAATACATTCATGTATATAGTTAACCAGTGTACTTAGGAAATATCATTCATGCACTTAGGAAATAGTAATCACTCGAGCATTTCTAAATCTTATAGTTCGATCAATAACCGTGAAAATTCATTATTAAGAAGTAAACTAAGGGAAAGAAAAATGTACTCTATGCATGTACCTCAGCAGATAGAATTTTGTGATCTGCTTCAGCCATTCCTTTTGATAAATCACCAACTTGATTTGGACGTAAAAAGGGAGGAACTTCAAAGAAACTGGATTTTTTGACAGCTTCTTCCACACACAGAATAGGTGGTTCAAGATTTTCAATACTGTAATCAACAATAGCAGAGTTTGCTGCCATATCTGCAAGTTTCTGAGTATCTGCAATCTAAAGAAAAGCCATTTAGAGACTAAATGGAAGTATTTCAAGTATGAAGCATGGACACGAACACCAGACACGGACACACAGACACCTGTTTTAATTTGAAAAATACAAGTAATTGAAGTGTCTATGTCGGTTCGGACACATCTTCGACAAGAAGTATCGGTGCTAAGGTATCAATTTCCAAATAAATGTTAACAGAAGCTAAAAAAAATTGGATCAAATTGAGGGATTTAAGAACTCACCACAAAGGCGAGACGTTCACCAACACATCTAGCAACCTCATCAGCAAATAAAGGTTCCGAACCGAATATAGTGCTGGCTCCGATATTCTCCCCACCATTTGGAATGTCTTTACTTGAAATGATGTCTCTCACTCCATTCAGTTGCAATTCAGGCTTGAGTTCTATATTTCCTATCCTTGCCAATGGTTGTGCACTAAAAATATATGCTCCATATAGGCAATTTGTTGGTGATGGAATGTCATCAACAAACACAGCCTCACCTATATGCAATTTATTCATAAATGAGTAATTTTCTGAAAGCAGATACTAGCTCTGGTCCACTTTATAAGAAACAATGCAGTTTTATGTTTATTGAATAACCGATGTATCGATTTATATATAACGATGCTAAACATACCTGAAGCTTGAAGCGCGGCTCCAGATTTCACGACTGGCTCTCCAATAGGACGATACTCACTATCTGTTTGAAGGACTTGCATCCCAGTTGACAATAAAGTAGGAAATTTGTTATGAGGAAACTGCTTTGAATTCTCTTTTGATTCAGAACCCTCTACAGAAGGCAAATGAGTATATCCATTGGTTATTCCAACAGGACTTTCAATCATTGAGTTAAAGAACTGAAAAAGAAAACCAACAGCTAAACTTGAAAAGTAAGCAGTTTTTGTGGTTTCATTTTCACTTATAACAGTGGCTGTAGCTTTAAACAAATTTACAGCATCATACAGAATGCTAGCACTTAACATCTTTCCTGTTAAAAATTCCTCAACATTTTTTGCTCTAATTGCATGCTTATTCCCACAACCACCAAAAGAAAGTTTACAATTATCTATCATGGTTTTGCTAGTAGCATCTTTGCATGGAGACACCGAAACGAGGAAAGCAGCATTTGTGTACGAAAGCGAATTTCCAAGGGGTCGAGGAGAAGCGCGATAAGTTTCAAAGAGAAATCTACTTTGAGATTCTGAAGATTCATATATATTGAGTTCCAAACTAGGAATCTTAATGCTTAAAAGCAAACTTCCAAAACCTAAAGGTGGTCTCTCCAGAAAGTCTTCCAAAGCAAGCCATTCAAACTGTCCACCAGTCATTATATGAACCATTGAATCCACAGCAAGAAGTATAGTAGCAATATCTGAAGGAAAATGATTCTTTTGTGCCATTACTAAATTTCCACCTACACTAGCTGTATTCCGAATAATCCCCGTCGCAACTTTGTTCATATGATCAGCAATCTTTTCAAGTATCATTGCAAAATCTGAGTTAACTTCCTGCTTTAGAACTTCAATAGCTGTAGATATAGTCACTGCTGCTCCAATTTCAATACCTGTTTGATCCTTTTTTATCTTTGACAGCTCAGAAATTCCCCTTATATCTATATACTTATCATAACCTCCTATATCTTTATAATATCCCATACCAGTATTACTAACAAGAATTTTTGTCTTAGTTTCATTTGCATTGTTTAATTTCAATAATCTCTGAAGCTCTATTAGACTAGTGGGTCTATGCCAACTATATTTCTCAGAAGCCAAAAACAAATCATGCTTAATTTCCTTCAGAAACGAAGGAAATCGAATATTCGTGTGATCGCGATCATAACGAGGCAACATACTAAGCTTTAAGTCATTGCTATCTCCCTTTTTCCAGAAAGAGTTGAGCCCCAAATCCTCCATATCAACATCAGCTGCAAAGCTTTTACAGGCATCAGCGATCGGTCGATATCCGGTGCAGCGACAAAGGTTACCAGCAATAGCCTTCTCAGCTTCGGTGACGGTAACTTTTGAGAAACCAGAAGGTGGTTCGGGACGATTAGTCTTCTTCTCGGCGTTAACAAGAGTTCCTAAGAGTGAAACACACATTCCAGGTGTACAAAAGCCACATTGAGAAGCATGAAATCCTGCAAACCTTTCATGAATTGGATGGAATCCTTGTTTGCTATTTCCAATGCCTTCACTTGTTGTTATTGAACATCCATGTATGCTGCAAAGTAGTGTTAGACAAGAACTTGCTGTAAAATCCTCAACTCTGTCAAGTGTAGGATCATATTTGGAGATTAAAACGACACAAGCACCACAACCACCTGCAACAAAGCATTTTTTAGGTTTATTGAATAACTAATATATTTTTTAGGTTCATTGAATAACTGATGTATCTAGTATAGACCGGATACATCATTTATTCAACTGAGACCAGACGGAGTATTATTTATTAAATGCTAACAACTTCACCACCTTCATTTTCATGCAAAACCATCAAGGAAAACAATAGTAACAATAATAAGTGGAAACTTTTTTTTTCTTTTTCTCAAATCTTGTTTTTATAAAGCCAAACATAGAAAAGTAAAGTGATAAAGTAAGTATCAACTATCAAGAATATTAAAACATTAAAAAAAAATCCAAAGTATCTCCATTCCAATGGAACCAACAATGGTTATTCCGAGCAGTAATTGGATTCGAATCCCATCCTAAGGTCTTGGATTCGAATCTTGGGTGTGGTAAAAACTCTGTTGACAGGAGAGAATCACACGGGCTGACAAAGCTGGGTACTTGTGACTAGCTAAGTTCCCTAACTTAAATTAGTCATCTTCAAAGCTTTGAGGGATATTGAGCACCAATAGCACAGTAACCAGAAAAATCTCCATTCCAACCAGAAAAGTCATAAAAAAGCTTGAGAATAATAATATGGAAACAGAAAGCAAATTTGATTCCTTGTATAATCAGTATAAAGTTTGCTGAAATTTCAAAAAACACAAAAGTCAAACATAGAGAAGGTAAAATGTTCAAATCAGTATCAAAGACATTGAAACTTCAAAAAGAAGATCCAAAATCCAGAATATCTCCATTTCCATGAAAGGAGGAAACATCACTAAAAACTAACAAATACAATAATCAAGTGAATGAAATAGTTGAACCAAGATATATATACCTTCACCACAACCAAGCTTGACACTCTTGAAACGAGTTTGAGTTCTTAAGAATTCAAGCAAAGTGGTTGATGGATCAACGTTGGACAGCTCAAACCTCTCACCATTGACAACAAAAACCAAACTTGTTTGATTTCCACTCTCAATGTTTTCCTTCACCTCCATATTTTCAGACAAATCCATTAGTTTTAGTGTACCTTTCCTTTTATAGAATTTGTCCAATTACTGTATTACTAAAAATATTTTGGACCACTGTCAAAAATAATAATAATTTTGGACCACCTAGGATTGACCAATTATTTTAGACCATTCGATTCTGCAACAACCTCAAATCTTATGATGCACCATTTATTAGTGATATATATGGACCACCTATCAAGAATAGATCACGTTTTAAAATATTGTAATTTTGCTTCAAAAACTTTTTCAGTTTGACACTTATGTTGACTTTATTTTGTTTTAGACAATTTTTAACCCCTAATATTTTCAATTTAGTGATTTTGATTCCTATAATTTTAATAACACTTAGGATTTTAAAATGGCACATTGTGCACTATTGCTTCTACGTACTTTCCCATAATCAAATATTTTTGAAACCATCCCAATTAGGTACCTCAGTTGGTGAGCTAAGGAAAACCCAAGAGTGCAAACATTAGTTCCGGTTCAACCGGAGCCTCACAGGAAACCACCTGTGTCAATCGTGAGACAGCTCCACCATCTCCTTAAGCGGCAACCGTGAGAAGCCGAGAATCCCCATGCTTGGCTTGGCTCTGTCCTTGCGGCGTTCTAACCACAACTAGAGAGCTACTTAACTGGGGCGAGAATGGTTCGCGCAGAAGAAATGGTGGGTAATGGCGGAGGATAAGTGGCGCCACTGGATTACGGTTTTTTTGGGAAGGTGTGATTGGTTATATTCAGATGTCATAGGGTCTATAGAATGAACATGCACCTATGATAGTTATCCAAGGTATAAATTCAAGTATTCATTTGGGAAGTCAATTTATTCTCCAACTTTTCAAAAATGTTCAATTTAGTCCCTAACTTTTCACAAGTATCAATTTAGTCATCAACATGTATAGATGTGTGTTAATTTGTTCCTTCTGTCAACAAATATTAGTAAACAGTATTGACAGAATTGACGTGACTCTTAAGTGCCAACGTGTCAAATGTCAAGAACCAAATTGATACTAAAAAATAAAAAATCCATGTCAGATCATTATTTGTATGAAACAGACGGTGTGGATTTAATCATTCATTATTCTGTTCTTCTCTCTTCAAAAAAACCCCTTCCCCTTCCCGCGTACTATTCACCACTAGCAACCCAGAAACTAAACCACCACTGGTCGCCATTGAAGTCTCTGTTTTGCCTGTTGTTTGTCGTTTCGTCAATGGACCCTCAGCTTCCATGGCGCGCAAGCTTCTGGTTCGCATTTGGTCAGGTTAGCATTTTTTTTTCCTTCAAACAAATTTGTTCTTAATAAAAAGGAAGATACACACAAAAGTAGGTGCCCAAACATAGACACGTTCTGACATCAGCTCACACGCTGCTTTTAGCGCAGGAAATTGTCTCCAACGCTTTCTCTCTCATCTAGTGCAAGAACGAAACTGATGCTATAACACTGAAAAAGTCGCAAAGACACTAAAAAACACACATTAAAGCTCAAAAATAGAGTACCAAAAGTGCCCATTGAGATTAAACCATAAATTTTCCTTAACTAACCACAAACCATTAGTTCTAATTAATTAAATAATTAATTAATAGTTACTCTTGAGCAAACAAAGATTTGAGCCATTAAGGTATAAATAATTAACTCTTATAAATAAAAGTTATCAATTTTTTTTTTACGCACATAAATAAAAGTTATCAATTGATAAGCAGAATATAGAAAACAACGACTGGACCCAGATCTGGTCAGGTGATACTCCCTATTTACGGTATCAAGTTGAAAAGCATTCGATTAGGGTGGATGTTGATTTGAGTGCACAGACTTGTACGCGCAGATTTTGGCAAATAACTGTTAATTAACTGCTTACCTAAGATCACGAGGAAGGCGAGAAGACCAAAGAAGCAAAAGGAGGAAGGACAGAAATGAAGAACCTATTAGGGAAACTAAGTTGAAGAGAACACTACCCATTTAGACTTGTCAAATACTGGATTAGAGGGTCACAAGGGTATACTAATCAGGGAGTATATAGAGGACCTTAACAATAACAATCCCCTGGAAATGTGTTGACAGAAGAAACCCAAGAAACCCAATATGAAATTCAACCGACACAATCAATGCCACAATCAAGTCAAAGAGTGACGGAGCAAGTCAAAGAGTGACAGATCACACAATTTTGTTCTTGTTTTCCATATTTATTCTTTGTACTACCTTTAGCAATTCATACTCACTATTATAATTTTGTGCTAATTGTTCAACAACTAAATACCAGAAGACTCGATGTAATATAAGAAAAGAAAGAAATAAAATTCTCCATTAGGTCCATTTAAATAATTGAGCAAGTCAATCTGAATTTTATACTTGATAATGTGTTATAGGAAGTTGAGTACTATAGTACCAAACCGATTGGAGTCTTATGTTATCAGATATCGGCTTGTCTTTATGCATCGCACTCAAGCCAAAAACACAGTGTGGGAAAATATCCGTAGCTCTAAAAAAAAAGGGGTCGTATATACCCCCCAAAATTGTATCTACGTCGTCGTATATACCAAATGTTGGAGTATATATGATTCTCATTAATTAGCCATCGTATATACATCTATTTTACGTATATACGATTGTACAAAATTACAAGCCATCGTATATATCCTTCCAACACTATATATACGATGCATGAAAGTTGAATTGGTCATGAATGTATACGATGGTAATTCTCATTTCACTATATATACGATGCATGAAAGTTGAATTTGCATGAAAGTTGAATTGGTCATGAAAGTTGAGTCGTATATATCCATTCCATTATATGTCCATCGTATATACCAAAATGTGACATATATACGATTGGATAAATTTTTAAGAGTGATCGTATATATGTTATCTAACGTATATACGACCCTACAAAATGTGAGTCGTATATATGTTAGATAACATATATTCGATTGATATTTTTAAAAAAAAAATACGTTTTTTAAGGGTATTTTGGAGTTTTCAAGGGTATGTAGGGTTAGATGGGATAGTGTGGGGTACAAAAAAAAACCCTTTAAAAATTAGGGTGTGTGGTGAGTAGGAGAGATGTGTAAGAACTAAGAAGTGTGGACCAAAGTCGACAATGAGCCCATTACAATAGGCTATTGCTTTTCCCACACCCCCTCCTACTCTTTCACACCCCTTAACAAATTTTATTCCAAAATAACCTCGCGTGAAACACTGAGTTCACGTGTTTAAAGACTGTTCGAACGACCTTGTTCGAACAAGTTCGAACGACCTTGTTCGAACACGTTCGAACGACCTCGTTCGAACAGGTGAAATTACGCACAAGAGGGTGTGAAGTCAATATTTAACACACTCGAACGATGTCGTTCGAACAGGTGAAAAACTCAAGATTTAACACACAAACGATGTCATTCGAACCTGTTCGAAGGCCCGTGTTCGAACAGTGAAATTTCGTGAAAAAAAGATGTTTTTATTTGGCCTTTTAGTTTTTTCACACTTGTGGGGTGTGTTTTGAGTAGGAGGGTGTGGGAAAAGCAATAGCCTTACAATATTAACCCAACCCAACAACCCGAAGGTTCTGTCTCCCCTTGCGTTCTTCTTCTTCTCTCTAGTTCACTCTGTTTTTATTTTGGCCATTGCTTTTCCCACACCCCTCCTACTCAAAACACACCCCATAAGGGTGTGAAAAGACCAAAAGGCCAGCCAAAACCTCTTTTTTTCACGAAATTTCACCTGTTCGAACACGGGCCTTCGAACAGGTTCGAATGACATCGTCCGTGTGTGTTAAATATTGACTTCACACTTTCTTTGGACGTTTTTCACCTGTTCGAGTGAGGTGTTCGAACCCGTTCGAACGACATCGTTCGAGTGTGTTAAATATTGACTTCACACCCTCTTGTGCGTAATTTCACCTGCTCAACGAGGTTAACGAGCGTGTTGAACGCCGTCGTTGAGCGATCTTTAAACACGCGTGAATCGAGCGTTCACGCGAGGTTATTTTTGGAATAAAATTTGTCAAGGGGTGTGAAAGAGTAGGAGGGGGCGTGGGAAAAGCAATGGCCTTTATTTTTCTGTCATCTCTTCGTCTTTCATTTTTGTTGCAGAAACAAACGCAAAACCTAGCAGGAAGAAAACGAAGAGTTAGCCGGAAAACCTTGGTGTAGCGGCGGCAACAGGACACCTCCAGTGGCGCCATTTGCGGCGGCAATCTTAACAGGTGCGGCGGTAAAGTAATTTTAATTTGAGATGCATGTTTGTTCTTTTCCTTATATTGTTAGGGGTAAAAATAATAATTTACTATTATACTGTTATTACAGCAAATAAATCAAACTATGAAGCTCCAATTTTCGAATTCTATGAATATGGTGTTATCCATTAAACTCAAGTCAAGTTTTGAATATGATACAGAGTATTAACAATATATTCTAGGTTATAGTGTGATATTCAATAAATTCAGTTCTTCAAACTCTGTAGTCTAGAAGTGCTAATTAAAATCAATATTGTTAATCGCCGATTGTAGAAAATAGCGGTTTGTTCAAATTTCGCTATGCCATAGTGCTGTAGCACCACTATAGCTATTAGTAAGTACTAATGGGCATTTCGTGGATTGCGAACAATAGCGGTTTGTTCGAATTCCAGTGTGCTATAGCGCGATAGCGCCTTTATAACCTCATTTAGCTCAAGTCTTTTAAATGAGTGCAATGAAATGCATCAATACTAGTAGTAAGGTGGATTTCAGGAACCAATGACCATTTAAATGAGTGCAATGAAATGCATCAATACTAATACCTTTTGTGCTTCAACTGGGCACTCAAGTATTTAAGTTGATCAATATCACTTATGAGAAAGCAATAGTTCTTAGGCAATTAATTCACGACTTTATGTCACACTCACATCCACATTCTTGATTATGTTTCGAGTTTCTTCTAATGTTGTAGGCAACTAATTGTTGCGGCACACCCCTGTTATAGCATTTCATTCTCTTTGTACATCAGCAACTATTGAATTGGTAATTTCACTCATTAGCATTCTTACTTTCCAGCCACTTTTTTTTTTTTTACCTTTCTAGAGGAAGGATCCTTAAGAATGCCTCAGAAGCTGGAGAGACTATCATTCCTAACATCTACAAAGCACTAGTATTCTCTAAAGTTACCTCATGTCAAGAGACGGAGTTACCATCGTCGCGTCACCAATAATTTCAATTCAATAAAGGGTAAACAGCCACTCTAGTGACTAAACCGCTATTGACTACCTAGCTCTAGTCCCTGAATATGTCTCTGAATATGTGAAGTTTCCCAATATATTTCTTGAATGTATTGAAACTACAAATAATCCCCTAGTATAGTTCTTGAATGTATTGATCCCTCATTAGGTTGATGTCAAGGATCAAAATGACTAAAGGAAGATACATTCGGGAATCAAAATGACTAATGGAAAACATATTCAGTTTTTTTTTTTTGTTCTCATCAAGTTTCAGTAAGATGTGTATGTAGGGGGAGATATTTTTCTAATTTTAAAGAATTATAAAATAAGTTTTAAAAAAATGAATAAGGTGTTTGTTGAATAATTATGTCATAAATCATAATCTCCCATCTGACAGTTCTGACAGAATGAAATGTAAATATAAATTTATTTCACGTTCCTCCAAACACATTGATCCAAACATAAAGATGGCACTAACGGTTTTTGTTTGATAACGGAACATAGTCCCATGGATTTCCTAGGATATAATTTTTTTTTAATTTGTTCGTAATGGACTATCGGTTGCTCAGTTACTCTCAGGGGTAGCAAAAGATTGAGGACTAAAGAAGAACGGTAAATGACAGATCACCTACTTCTTCCTGATGAGCTGGAGAGCATTCTCTAACAATAGCCTCTTTTCGTCTCTTGTAAGAGTTGCAAAGCGACATTCGCCACCTCTCTCTCAAAGGTTAAGGTTATTCTTATTTCTGTCATTGATACCTGTTTGGAGATTTATCTCTTGTTGGAATATTGGGTTAGATAATTTTTCATGTCAACAGCTGAAATGCCTTTTGTCTGCTGCTCTTTCAGGTTAAAAGTATTTCATCATTCAAGTCCAGCTGTACTACAAAATTGTTGTAATAGTGCCTCTCTGGTGAAGTTTCAAGGTAACATTGAAGTTAGATTTTTTTAACTTGACTTGAACTTGTTAATTGTTATGGTAGTGTATTATTAAAAATACCCAGTTGTTATATTCATTACTGAAATTATGAAAAACAAAATTTGTGGTTTAACATAATAACAGAAAACCCATTTTGTGATTTTTTATGTGCTAACTCAAATGCACATATCTTTCCTCTTAGGAGGGCTTGGGAATGTATATCCTTATTGGTTTCCACGTGAAATTTGGGTTCCATTGTCATTTAATATGATCTTCGTTAGTGAGGATTTTGTAGAAAATCATGAACCAAATTTCATCTCTTCTGCAAATGTAGCAAGTAAAAACAAAGAGCATTTCTTTTCATTTCTCCCACGCAATAATGTGATTTACTGACACAGTTCAGGATCCTAGTATTTTATTGCTTTGATCTTATGGCAACTAATTTTATTAAAACAAAAAATTAATCTTAAGGCAACACGTTTGTTTTGTTTACACTATACAGTTAAGTTGCTATGCAATGATCCTCTGAACTAATGAATTTGATTTGCAGCATTGAGATCGTATGCGCGAGGTGCACGCAAGACCTATGATCTCTTTGGCAGTGGAAAACCTGGGGATGAAAAGTTCAAGAAAGCCTGGGCAAAGGAAATGGACGAAGATAACACCCTATGGACAGGAAGCGAGGATGAAAGTGATGAAGAAAAGGATCCAAAGTCTCATCTTCACAAAGAGATTAGGAAAGCAAGACAACAAGCTAAGGAACATGCAGATCTAATTGATGCTGATGACAGTGATGAGTTAAGAAGTGTTTGGTCCGGCAGTGATGAGGAGAAGACGCTGTGGACTGGTGATGAAATGGACAGTGATGATGATATTCCTACAGAAGCCTACCCAAATGAAAGAAGTGATAAGTACCTAGATAAGTTGTTTGAATTCGATGAAACGCCTAAATACAGAACCATCTCTGAGCTACTGAAAGCTGAACAAGAACCTGAGGAGTTGTCCCCGGGAAAACAAGCTAGGAAGATTGCAGTTGAGAATGCTTTAAAGAAATTAAAGAAAGGTCCAGATGGGAGGTACACCAATACATGGGAGATTATGAGTGATTTAGATATTCTAATTGGAGCATTTGAAAATGTTGTTTCAGGACCAGAGTATGCAGAACTTAGACAAGGAGGGTCTAAACAACTAAATATTCAGTTTTTTAAAGACATACAAGCACGTATGAGAGATCCAAATTACAAGTTTTCACCTGAGTTAAAATTGAAACCAAAGAGTAAACTGGTTTCTAAGAAGAAATGGCAAAAGACAGAGTCTAGAAGGAGGAAAGCACGAAAGAGATAAATCTTTAGCTTATTATCTCAATTTGGAAACAGAAGTTAGGCTTATAATATTTCTAGTATGCCTTTGTACTGTGTATACTACAATGTATGACAGTAATATAGGTCCGGTTAGGGTGGGGAAGTCCCTAATATATACTTCAATTTTCATGTACTTCAATTTTCATATTACCTCACTTATCTTGAAAAATAAAAACTCTCTAATTTTTTCAGTCAAGATTCTGAATGATAAAAAGATTGCAGAAGAGTTTGACTGTGCATATAAAAAAGGAAGAGTTTTAGACTTTCAATGTGGTGCTTGATGGCCATGGCTGCTCAAGCCTTACCCCAGAAAACGAGCGATTTTGGCGACGTCGTAGAAGTAGTTTAAGATCTATTGCTTTTTGGTCTTCATTGTTTCTTCTGTTCGATCTGTTTAGGATGATTTGGATATCTATTTTGTTTATGAGGGTTCTTTTGGTTGCTTTGAATTTTGAAATTCATCCCCATCTTTCTATTCGTGATAAAAATGTTGTTAACGACTATTTTTCTTATTGTAAGAATATTGTAGCTCTGGTCAAGTTACTGTTGGTAAAACATATCCACAAAATGTTTACTCACTTAAAATTTCGAAACCAAACATTTGGGGGCATCTGTTATAGCGAAATTTTGATTCTGAAGTGTATGAACAAGTGGATAACATCTGTTAAGCCAAGGGTTATGTGGTAGCATATAATTTTTAATCATTAGTTAGTTATTATTCTACTTAGTTTCAATTGGCCATATGTCCATCATGCAAGTAGGTAGTTATCATTTGTAAACATTTGTAAATAGTTGTAGGGGTGAAATTCATAACATTCAGTAATCCTTACACGTCTAACACACCCGACTAGACAGAATCACGGGTTATTGTGGTGAAAAATACATGTCTTTACCATTTTCTTTGTATTTTGAATACAATCTTTAATGATCATTTTCTTTTAGCAATCAAGTATTTCACTCTTGTCTTTTGTTCCTCTTTTACTTAGCATTTTATTTTACTTTTTTTTTTCTTTCATGCTTAAAAATTCATGATATTTACTTCCTTTGGGATTTGATTTCTATGTTTCATTTAAGTCACTTTTATTAGTTCAAACTTGAATTCTATTTGTATTATTGATCTTCAGTCCAACTTTTAGTTCGATTGATATTGTGATTGAGTTCCATTTCTATAAAAATCTTGTTTTACACTTTGAAATAGTCTTAATCAATTTTTACTTGTGGCCTCCACATCAGCCGCATCCAATGGTGTAATGTGTAAGAATCAATTTACACCAAAAACTTATGTAATAACATGGATTCAAAGATAGTCTAAGGTATCTTAATTACGTATGCTTTATATATTCTTAAACCAATACGTAATATATGTGTGTAAAAAGTATCTAGATAGCTCTCATTAGATAGATGAACGTTCATATTTAAGGTGAACCAAGGTTAACCATTAATGTAATTGTGCATTTTTGGCATCACAATGTGTATCACTATTCCCATTTTCTAATTGAATTTCCGAACCAAAACCAAGGAACACATAGAAATGCTATAACCCTATGATGAGTGACTTATTTTAAGAAGAAACCACAAAAGTCATCCTAGCCTTCAAAGAAGAATAAACTCATGTTATTTTACTTTGAATTTGAATTCACAATCACATAATATCTACTGATAGACTCAATTTAGTATTAATGAAGAAAATAAAAGAAATCTTTTTTTTGGGTTTTTAAGTTTCAAGGGGTGTGTTTGAGTAGGAGGGGGTGTGGGGAAAGTAAAAGCCTTATTTTTACACTTATACATTTTCACACCACTCTGTTCAAGAAATTTGAAATCCCAGGTCGAATATTTAGGCTATTGTTGCCCACAGGTCGAATAATTGAAAAGGTTGTGGTGCAAGAAGTTGTATGGTTTGTAAAGGATTCGATACATCTTCCGTGTCCAATCAATTTTTAGAGAACGTTCTTGATAAAATGTTGTAAGTATTTGATACATCTTCAACTCTATAAGATGTATTACTGTGAAGAAAGGTATGTTAACGTTTTAAATTTTTATATTTGTTAATGTTCAAAATTTTTGTAGATATTTAAAAATAATGTGGAACAATTTTATATTCAAAATTTGCCATTACATTACTAAATTGTTTAGCTAATACATATTTAGCTGTGACAATGTCCTATGAGTTTGAAAAAAAAGTCACATGGCCTTATTACAAATTTTGTTAATTTTGCAACGAAAGAAGAAGTTGGTTCGTATGACCCATATAACTAAGGTGAATTTTTTTTCTTTTAAATTTCATCCAAGGATAAAAAGATTGATAAAATTTGTCCAAAAAAAAAGACTGATAAAAGGTGGTCCGGTTAGGGTGGGGAATTGACCTCCAATAGCCAATAGCTTTAGTTTTTTCTCTTCCTTCATTAGATAATTAATACTATATAATATCTATCTATTTATGTATATATAAAGCTGTATAAGTAATTAATTAGTACTACATATAAAACTTATATCTATCTATCTATATATATATATATATATATATATATACCTATACAAATTTTTTTAAGAAAACAATTGTATTGGAAAGATGAATAGATGAAAGGTTTAGTAAAACGATTCAAAGAGATGGAGAATGAGATTTTAGTTTTTTCGGACAGAGTGATATGCATTACGAGCTATGAACATGAAACGATGTTTGTGAAGAAAAAATGATATATGAGGAACAAATTCTCATTTTACCCATGAAGAGCTTATGTTAAATAATCATGATGGTGCACAAAGTGCGAAAACTTCAAATTAGTTAGAAGTTGCAATAACCATGACTCTCGAAATCCACATGCTCATTGCATGACATTTTCATTTCTTTATTTTAAATTTTATATGCAGTTATGCTTTGTTTGATTTGTTGTATATAGGGTCTACATAATAATTGGGCTAAGTCATCAATTACTTCTATTTATCTGACTATAAATTTAGATTTTTCTATTTTTCTTTTCCTCTTTAAAAAATTTCAATCTTTGATAATGAAAATAAAATTGACAATCATATTGCTCGCCTCTTATTATACCCGGTAAAAATTAAAATATCTTAATTATCCCATTATATTAAATGGTTATAAGCATCTCATGGAGGAAGACAATTTATTTGCCCTAATATTGTAGCTTAGTTGGTTAGAGCTAATCTTTCACACTTTGTGCACAAAAAAGCAATCACATTTATGTTACATATCTTTGTAAATGTGGCTTATAAACAAAGGCTTTTATTTTTGGTACCCCCCTCAACATCAACCACACCCCCATATTTCAAAAAATGCCAATAATACCCCTGTGTTTTAAAAAAAAAAAATTTAAAATTTTCGGAATTACCTCAAAATAAGGTAATTCCGGTTCAAAAAAAAATTAAAATTTCGGAATTACCTCTAAAAAGGTAATTCGGTTCATAATCATGAAAAAATTTGAATTACCTCTAAAAAGGTAATTCCAAAATTTTTTTTTTTTTTTTAAAAGTTTATATTTTGGTCTTAAGATTTAAACGCGTTTTATTGGAAATATGATACGAACGATTTACGATTTAATAACAATATGTCAAAATATATAAAATGACCAACATAAAATAGGAGTACAAATACAATTATGGGTCCAAAATGTCTAAAAATGATGAAAATAAGCACGTGAAGTAGGTGAGCGGGTGACATCTAGGGCATCCGGGCCAATTCAGACAGGCAAGTGATATATATACGATTTGTTTTAATTTTTATTACTAAAAGACTACTAAAAATAGTCAAAACTACTCTAAAAAAATATAAAAACACCACTAAAAATCTAACAAAACCAAAATAAGGCTATACAAATTTTTTTAGATTTTTTGGAGACTATGAAAAATTTAAAAAAATCGTAAAAAATAGTAAACGTGATGAAATTTGGGATTTTGAGGCCGTAGTCCCGTAAGAAGTCCCTTCTAGGGAGTCTTGATTCTTGATTTTTTCGCTTCTAATATTGTGGTTTCATTACGATCGAGTATGTTGTCAAAACCGATTTTTAGCCTAAATTATTCGTTCGAAAAAAAAATTGTAATTTTGATTACTCGTAAATAGGTAATTAGGTTCACAAATGTGAACGGAATTACCTCATTTCTGAGTAATTCGAAAAATCTTTCGAATTAGAGGTAATTCGAAATTCCAAATTTTTTTTTTTAACAAACCATGTAATTTTTGGGAAAAAGTAGGGGTATTGTTGTCCATTTGGGATATTATGGGGGTGTGGTTGATGTTGAGGGGGGTACCAAAAATAAAATCCATAAACAAATACTAAAAAAATCCTCTTATTTGTATTAATTATTTTGACACAGATGTAATACTTATTAAATTCCTATATGGTTTTCAAAAATTTAGAGAGTTCTAATAAACAACTTTCTGTCAATATTCATCAATCTTTGTGGTATAGCTCAAATGAAATATCACAAAAAAAGCTCAATGAAATATGTGAGATGATCATCAACAAGAACCATTTGGTTACAGTAAACTATATTCAAATAATCTATTTTGCAATTTCAATTTCAAGGAGCTATTCACTTCTAAGAATGATCTACGTCTACCTTTCATTAGAAAATATTTTATGCAAAAGTCTTAGATAAGTCAATTATTGCTAAAATATGATATTAATTTTTTTTATATTTTTTAAAGAAAAACAAATAACATATGCACCACACAAGTTACCTTATATTTTAAAATAATATTTTTAAATATTTAAAATGGTAAACACGTGAACTACTTTAATGGTAAGAATTTAATTTATATACACAATAGGTGTATGTATGTTGTACACTATCTACCAATCACATAGTGACACATCATTAAAGAGAAATTGGTCAATTGGTAACCACCAATTAGTCAATTAGTAACCACCACTCTATGAATTATGATTGATAGTGGTTGTAAAAACCCATACACCTATTGTGTATGCAAATTAAACTCGGTAATGGTAATTAGGTTGTTATTAATCGTTAATTAGTTAGAAGGTAAAAATTTCAAAAATTTGAAATATACACCTACATTAAACATCTTTTTATCCCCTAACTTGCCCTCTAACTTGAATCACCTGCCAAAGTTTATCTCTCTGTTTTGCTAACTTGTCGTCACCACACCAACACAACTATGATGTCATAAGTTTTCATATGATTGAAATAATTTAAGTGATTTTTTGTGTGTGAGAGGAAGTGAGGTTTCTCAACAAAAAAAGGAAGTGAAGTGGGAACCAGGGGAGGGGTACATTCAATACATATTCTCTTTTCTATAACTTTAGATTTTAGTATGATATAGGAAAGTAATAATGAAAGTAGGTGCTTATAAGGTTTAGACCATAGGGGAAACTTTTGATTCTTCTACTACTATAGTATATTCCTTCTTATTTGAACACAACTCACACTTCATGTTCATAAGTTTAATTTAGTCTTTGATCTTCAAAGTATGAGAAAATAATAAATAGTGTGAAGTTCATCTCATTAATCCCAAAAATTTTATAGTAGTTAGTAGCTAAAGTTATGTAAAATCAATATCACTAGTCCTCTAACTCTAAGCTTGAGTGTCAGTGGTTAATGCACTCCATCTAAAGAGAAATGTTTGGCTTGTAGTCGGGTTCTGTCTCTGAAAAACAACAAGTTGGAGTCAGACTTTACTTACATTCCGACCGAACTCTGAATTATTCAGGATCAGTTTCCCCTAAACACTAGAGCAGGGTCAAAGACCTCTAGACAAAAAAAATATATTATTAATCCTCCAAAGAGCTACTTATAAAATATATCATTAGTCCTCCAAAGAGCTACTTATTATTCTCATTTACTTTAAGCCAAAAATAAGAATGAGTAAAAGTTTGATTAAGTATATTTTTAACCTTTAGCACATGTGCTCCACTGCTAGAATCCAACAATATATTAAATGATGTACCTTAATTTCAAGCTTCAATTCAAACAATCTCAACGTTAATATTCAAAAAAGAAATGGTAGTACTCTAGTCTAACTAGTGTTATCTTCATAAAAAAATGAGCAGCAACATCAATACACTCCATCTAAAGAAAATGATTTGGCTTTTACTCGGGTTTTGTTTCCGAAAATACAATAAATTGGAGTCAGATTTTACTTACCTCCCGACCGAATTTTGGATCAGTCAGAGCCTCTTTCCCCTAGACACAAGAGCAGGGTCAAAGACCTCTAGACCAAAAAAAAATATCATTAGTCCTCCAAAGAAATAGTATTAAAGTGAGTGTCGTTAAGAGAGTATTAAAGTGAGTGTGGTTGAGTGACATTCACATGATAAAAAAACATCTATTTCACTCAACAGAAATAGAGTATTAAAGTGAGTGTGGTTAAGAGAGTGTTATACTAACATTTCTACTTTGTCAAATGATCTTATGATCAACAATATCCAAATTCATCTCTAAGAAAAACTTTTGAGATAATATAGGCCCTACAAAAATAAAAAGTAGGCTTAAATATCATTTACCCCCTGCAAATATCAGCATAATCCATTTACCACTTGTAAAATAAAAAGTTTTAAAATGCCCCTTGCAAATATAAAGCTGTTTACTGTTACCCCTACAGAGGGTAAAAGCAGTAAACGATTTATATTTTGCAGAGAAGGTAAGCAAAAAAGCGGTTTATACCCATTATACACTTAACACTTGTCAATATAATCTAACAACAGGGGTAAAGTGTAGTAAGCAGTTTATATTTGCAAGGGGCATTTTAAACTTTTTTTATTTACGAGGGGGTAAATGGATTATGGTGATATTTGCAGGGGGTAAATGATATTTAAGCCTAAAAAAGTATTAATTTGGTCATCAATAATCTTAAATGTGAGTAAAATTTGTCTTTATACACGACTTTTAGAGACTTTTTTTGGTTATTCGGATCATTGCTGGTTTCCCACGAAGTGTCAAACGCTTTCAACGAAACACTAATATTCATTCATGTTGCGCTGGCCAGCACCGAGTTTGTCCACTAGGGGAATCAAACCTTGTAACACTGGGTTGACCCCGTATCTCAAGATAGATTATGCCATTGAGCTAACTGTGTTGATTATCTTTAGATAGTGTGAAGTTCATCTCATTAATCCCAAAAATTTTATAGTAGTTAGTAGCTAAAGTTATGTAAAATCAATATCACTAGTCCTCTAACTCTAAGCTTGAGTGTCAGTGGTTAATGCACTCCATCTAAAGAGAAATGTTTGGCTTGTAGTCGAGTTCTGTCTCTGAAAAAACAACAAGTTAGAGTCAGACTTTACTTACCTTCTGACCGAACTCTGAATTATTCAAGATCATTTTCCCCTAAACACTAGAGCAGAGTCAAAGACCTCTAGACAAAAAATATATATTATTAATCCTCCAAAGAGCTACTTATAAAATATATCATTAGTCCTCCAAAGAGCTACTTATTATTCTCATTTACTTTAAGCCAAAAATAAGAATGAGTAAAAGTTTGATTAAGTATATTTTTCATTAAAAAATAATATAATTAATTTAAGGAATTAGGATGAAAAAATGGATTAGTGATTAGTAATCTGGTAGCACTTGCTTTCTTGAACAATGGTGATTAATGAGAAGTTTGTATTAGTTAGTTTTTTTCAAATAGTTGATGGTATTTATTGGGATGGTGGAGAACAATTATGAGCTTGCCTTACTGAGCTAGTTGGAGTTTGCATAAGGAGAGTGTAGAGCAGAGCCTCTTTCCAGCAATGGAGTAGAAGAAAATGCGATTGATGACTCATTTTTAACCTTTAGCACATGTGCTCCACTGCTAGAATCCAACAAGCTAGTATACACCAATTTGGTATAACACAAGTGGTAGATATTTAAGCTCCTTCACCATTTGGTCAAGGGTTCGATCTCTAGTCGGTGCGTATGGAAAAATATTTGGTGGGAGAAGTCGACTCCTTAAATAGATCTCAGTACTTTGAAGGATTAATCTCTACGGTTGCGCGCACAGAGGATACATTGATTTATCAAAATAAGAAGTAGAAATATACTATAGTAGAAGAATCAAAACTTTCCTCTATGGTCAAAACCTTATCAACACTTACATCTATTATTACTTTCCTATATCATGCTAAAATCTAATGTTATAGATAAGAGAATTTGTTCTAACAAAAAATGTATGAGGCTCAATTAATTGAATACCCCTCTCTCGGTTCCCACGTCACTTCTTCTCACAAAATTAATGTAGGTACCTTAAAGTAGTTAATGCATATGATTTAAATCATATAAATATACTTGTGAATAATATTATGTGTAATTTTACTTAAGAAATTAAAGAACCCACCCACCTAAAGAAATTAAAGAACCCACCCACCTACTCTTTGTGGAAATGTATTTATTTATTTCATTTTGAGGAAATTTAGTTCATGACAATAACACCTATATGTCTCTCAGTTAGTTGTCTAATTGTCTTGACAATTTCAACAACAAAGGGACATTGACTCCTGAGTTCGAACCTGAATATGAACAATTGTAGTTGTGTGTGTTTGTGTGGTGTTTATTTGTCATTTCATCTAGGTAGAAAAAAAGAACACTAATATTTTATTTTCACACGACACACTAATATTGTTACATGATATGTTTATTGAATAATTAATAGGAATTCCAATATACAATAACCGAAATGTTGTTTGAACTTTTGAACATCGATAACAAAGTAATAAATCCATCTCAATAGGTTATCAATTACGATAAATTAGATTGGGGAAGTGTTTTTTTTTTAATTAAAATTGAGGATGTGTCACACCGGCTAAATACATATTTTAATTGTATAAAATATATATTTTTTTAATCATTTTTTTGTTACAAAATTTTTCCGGTGGAGGAATGACGTACTAATTCAAGGCAGAAAAAATCTTTGGACTCTTTGTGAACACTCAATTTTTAACGGTATTTTTGACGTTTTCTCGAAAAATTACGAAAATATGCACTTAATTTTTGCGTGTTTTGCGTGTTTTAGTCGTCGAATACGTCATTTTACTCGTTTTGGTCACTTTCGCATTATTTTTACTCTTTTTAAACAAAACAAAAAATATATATATAATTCAAAAACTACAAAAAATAGTAGATTTAATTGACGGTTTAGTTACAATGTTTTTTTTACAATAATCCGGAAAAAATATGGACAAATAAGCACAAATAGGCAGATTAGGGTGGCTGTAAGCTGCTGTTGTGGCTGATGGGCCTGGTCCGCTCACAAGTCCAAAGGCTCCAGATCTGAAACCCAGTCAAAAGTCAGTCAAACCAAATTAATGCCTAAACCTAAAAATGAAGTATAAATCAGCAGTCAACAGCAGTAGCAAAGGGGGGGTCAGACACGAATTTCAAGAAAAATCACCACACACAAGATTAGGGTTTCACACCGAAACCCTAATCCTCCAAACAGACAAATTTGAAACGAAAGCTATAGAGAAGAAGAGAAAAGCAAAAAAATGTAGAAACCAACATCATCTCCTCCCATCACCGTCGCCACCTTGAACCACCCTCATCTCCAACCTTCACAAAACCCACCATAACCACCACCTCATCCCACAAACCGTCACCTAACCACCATCTCCACCCAAAAGCCAACACAACGACCGTAAACCGAAACCACCCCTCTCCTGCGGTTTTCGTCACCCAACCACCACAAACCGATCTCTAACTCACCACCACGAACCCCCCCCGTTCACCCTCAGTCTACCAAACCAAAAAAAAAACAAACCCAGAAACCAACATTGAAAAAGGAGAGGAAAAGAGAACTTTGAGTGCCGTTAAGCTCATGGGAGATATACTCCGCCGACCACCAGGTCCGTGTGGCGTTCTTTCTCCTCGCACTGACTCGGCTCGCTTCTTTCTCTACAGTTCACGCTCTCTCTCTTTTCCTCGATCGCTCTCTCCCTCTCCTCCATGAAATCTCGCCGAAAATCGCGGCCCCTCCCTCTCTCTCCTGTTGTTCAGGCGCCGCAAATGGATGGGAGGAGTGAATTAGGGTTTCAAAGCCCACTCCTTCCCCTTTTATATCAGATCCATTTTTATCTATTTACTCATTTAAGTTTATTCTGTTTTTTTTATTTATTTATTCAGATGTTATTTTGCTACACCCACCCCCAGCATTACTAACCTAAATCCCCCATAAGCCCACTTGTTTTTCTGCCCTAGCGCCCCATTGCCAAAAAGATTTGGGCCTTAATTCCTGCACCCCTTGTTTATAATATAATCCCTTTGTAATTATTTGCACCCCTCTTTTACTATTGTATCACATCTCGGATTTTCATCATTATTTTTTCCCAATTTTCTCCCACGAGTTATTATTGTATTTATTTATTATTTATTGGTATTTAGTCTTTTCAAAATAATAATGGTAATAATAATAATATAATTAGGATTTGATCGAGATGTACATCTTATCAAATCCGCAACACCGGTTTAAGAGACCCGAGTTGTACAGCTTGGTCTTAAACCCTCCAAAAAATTCAAATCCAATCAACAATTTAACATTTTTCTCTCAAACTTATTTCCTTAATTTTAATCAATTCTTTTTTCCTCTAACCACTATTTTCGATAAAAATAATAAAAATGGGTTTGATCGAGATGTACATCTTATCAATCCCGCAACACCGGTTTAAGAGACTCGAGTTGTACAACTTAGATCTTAAACCCTTTCAAAATTAAAATCAACCAAACAACAAATTTTCAGGAAGAACTACGTGACTTTTGAGTCTCTCATCGCACCAGAGAGTACGTAGGCGCGGGGTCTCCCTGTCAAAGTCAAAATAATTTTTTCTCAAATTAGTCCCTATTTCATTTCCTTGTAAATAATTAAATTTTTTCTACTAAATTTTCAGTAAATATTATTTTGGGTAAATAAATAATTAAACGGCTTAGTAATCATTGCACAAATCAAATTTAGGTAAGCGTCTTGGGACGGATGTGTTAGAGGTGCAAAGATGAAACTAGTTTTCACCCTTCCTTCGCATAACCGACTCCGAATCCAACCTAGTTACACGGACAAATAACTTTAAATTAGGTTTTCTCAATTTCCCTATTATTAATAAATTGGGTGGCGACTCCTCAAATAATCTATTTTTGAGCCGTCAAGTCGAGATCCCGGTCACGACAGATGGCGACTCCACCGGGGACAGTGAGAGTCAAGCCCGGTATGTTTGGTTGTGCAAAATGATTATAAGGTACGCTTTGTTTACCCCTCTTAATTGCTTATTTATTTATTTCTTTGTACATATCTTATTTTTATATCTATATTGTTCCTTATAAACCCTAGGCTAGATGACATGTATTATTTGTTGTTTAGTTGTATTTATTGAAATATTTTGTGATTTTATTTTATTTTTAAATTTTGAGGTTTGTATGCTCCCTTCACACACTACACCTACACTGTGAGCACACACTGAGAGTTGAGCTCATACCTGAGCCACAAAAAACACCTTAAGTTAGAACGAGGATAAGTGGGACTCATTCTGGATGTACATCCTATGTGACTTCCATGAACTCCTCATCTAGAGCATGATCCTTCTATGCGGGTACTCACTTCCGGGATGTACATCCTGTTGTGTTTAACTCTCTAAAAGGGTACTTGGCTCTAGAGACCTTAAATCTCCATAGGATGTAGCTACCACCCTGTGAGTACTCACAATAAAGACATTAGCCCTATAGGTCCCAATGCCCTATAGCACGGGCTAACCAAATTAGACCACAAAGGGAGCTATTTTTCCTCTTATCATAATTTTTGATTGAATATATTTTTCTCGTTATCGCTCATTAGTCTACACACAAAAATCATCAAAAATTGTGTTTCATGTCATGCAACAAAAATAATCATATAGCCTTTCATGCATAAAAAACAAAATAATCATATTACATTTCATGCATAAAAAAAAAACCTTATTGCATTTCATACATAAAAAAAAAATATAATCATATTGCATTCCATGCATAAAAAAATAATATTGCATTTCATGCATAAAAAAATCATATTGCATTTCATGTATAAAAAGCATAAAAAAATAATGTTGCATCTAGAAGTTCATTTCATCTAAAAAAAATAGGATTCACTAGTGTATCATTCATTCGTATTGCCTAAGTCCTTAAAAAAAATTGCATGTAGCATACATTTTCATTTCATTGTCATTCATCATAAAATTTCTCCATTATTTTTCTTTGTATGTATGCCAAAAAATTTGCACATCTTCATGAGTAAATAAGCAAAGCACGTAGCATATTCCCTTCAAGGGGCAATAAAATTTGCATTACTTTTTTTTTCATAAAACAATGAAAAAATATTACAAAACAAATGCATGTTGCATCTTAGGGTGAGTGCTTGCATTCATATCACACATTTCATAACATATTGGTTTCCTTGACCCATTCTCATGTAGCATTTTTTTTCCCTGTTTAAAGAAAATCAATAAAAAAAAGAGTTTTGAAGTCATTAAGTCTTCATTCATGTTAAATTTTTGTGCTTGCGTGAAAATGGATACCAATCAAGCTTAGACTCATGGAATTGGATCATTCTCTTGAAAGTTTTTGGTAAGATTAGTCATTGAAGGATTAGAGAAGTAGGGTGAGAGGACAAATATCATGGGGAACTATACCGGGGCATATTGGAAAAGATGAGTGGAAATAGGGAGACATAAGGTTGTGGCAATCAGTTCTTGAATAAATAGTTCAAAGCCCAAAAAATAGAGGATTGTCATTAGCGCTTGTTTAGTCATGTAAGCTTGAAACTAAGTTAACTTTGTTGAAGCTTTACACTAATGGATTTGCATGAATCTCATTTTTCCCCGTGTCCCCTTAAAACACCAACCCCTTTTGAGTTCTTGTCTCGTGATAACTCTTAAAGCCCTTTTGGTCGCATCATTCAAGGATGAACCGGTGAGCAAATATCGATCTCAAAGGTCCATTTCCCGGGAAAAAACAAAAAAATAGACAAAAAAAATATATAAAGAGCAAAGGATGTGTAAAAGAGTGAATGTTATTTCGAAATTAAATTTTTGAAAATGCGGAATCATGATTTCAAATGAAGAGTGGCCATTTTTTTTCCCTCTATCCCATAAAAAGAACCCTCATTGTCGCCTTTGAGCCTGCAACTTCCATTCACTAAACCCTGGACAAGGATCAACACCACAATAGAATTTAGTGCATTCAGCTTTCCAAAGTTATTTTATCAAAGATAGTGGAAAAAGTTCAAAAAAGAAAAAGAGAAAAATGAATAAAGCCCGCAAGATCTGAAAGCAAGTATTGTCATTCTTGGCAAAAGTTAGGGCACAAAAGAAAAAGTAATGAAAAAGCATAGAAGTGAAAAAAATAATTAAAAAAAATGTGAATGATTTGAGGAATGGGGAACACAAGAGGAAGCTGAATGCACTAAAGATTCATGATCTGTTCCCATAACCCATTACCCATACCCATAAGACGTTTCTCTGAACCTTCTACTCCTTTCTCTTCCATAACCCATATCCAAAAACATTTCTTTAAGCCTTCTAACCATTTTTTCCCCATAACTCATAGCTCATATCCATAAAACACATTTTTTTAGCCCTCCATTCATTTTTTTTCTATAAACCATAACCCAACCCATAAAGCACTTACGGGAACCTTCTAATCATCTTTCTTTCATAAGCCATAACCAATAGCCACATTGCAAACCTTTAAAAGTCCACTCACGATTGATGGATGATTGATTTCATTTTCTTAATGTTAATTTTGAGATAAATCGTTTGCTCCTTTTAAATTATTCTTTGCTCTAATAAAAATGAAGAAAAAAGAGAAAATCCCGCTAGATTGAAAACCCGAAAAAATGATCTAGGCAAAAATTAGGGATAATAAAAAAATAATAAAGCCCGCTAGATTGAAAACCTGCAAAGGCAGTCTAGGCAAAAATTAGGGCATAAAAGGGGAATGAGACTTTCAATGAGATGTTTAAGTAGTTCACAGGGGAAAATTTCTGCTACTTGGGCCAAACAAAAGTGTACATTGGGGCAATTTGTGGAGGATAAGTTTGAGAGTCTCGAGAGACCCCACTTTGGGGAAAAGTTTCGTAAGATCCTTTAGGAGTCAAAGGTTTCTTGCTACACCATGTAGTATTCCCTCAAGGCAGTGCCTTTCACTAGAAATCTTACAATACCCTACATCCATCAAACTTTGTTTGCCACACCTGTGCATCCTCGTAAGCAAAAACTTTTACCAATATTTGGGCAAAGCTTGTACATGGCCCTTCATGAGTCAAACTTTGTTTTGTTACACGTGTAGGGCAATAGCTCTTACCAACACAGGGGCAAAAATGTTTGCTCGACCACGATGAGTCGATTTAGCTTGCTATGCACGGTAGTCTTTCTTACGTGATAAAACCCAATTCTCACCAATTTCCAACAAGTCGGGTACCTCAAGTAAATGGAATGCCCAATAACTCAATGGTTGCCATAATACATCTTCCTCTACTATCTTGTGTCGCTTTTGTCCTCCCTATGATCTCCTCTGGAAATACCTCCACTTTCAAACCCAAAATCCGAAACACAATATCCCGAGCTCTCAAATACACGTGAATCCATGCATGTTCATTAAGTAATACTTCAATGAGAGTCAACTTGGAATCGGTGGTGTGATTTAGAGAGCTAATGACAATCAGGAAAAAAAAGAAGAAGGAGAAGGTCAATTTTGAGGGTGTTTTGCATTGGAAGGTGAGAAGTGACCTTAAAAGAAAATAGAAAGCTTGAAAGGGTGATGATAACCTTCCATATGAGGACAAGCTTGATTGGTTTAAAATAAAGCTTCTGCACAAAAAGAAATTCTCGGTGAATCCATCTTTCAAGACAAATGCATCTCAATTTCAACTCAAGACTCATGCATAATTCATGCATTTCATGTCATAGTTTGCATACATTTTCATCCATGCATTCCACTTCATAACTAGAAGCATATATCTATGTTCGAGTACTTTGTAAATAAAGTAATAAAAACCATCCAAAAGCAGGTGTGCATTTCATGCTCTAAACTTTGTGCTATCGGTTCGTACCACGGCACATTCTTTTTCATGCTACTCGGTTCAGCCCCGGCATTTCCCTTCTCATCCCGTGCTAACAGTTCAGCCTCGACATCGCTTTACTTTTCATGCTAACGGTTCATTACGGCATTGTCTTTTATATTTCGTGCTAACGGTTCATTACGACAATTTTTTTTTTACTTTTCATGCTAACGGTTCAGCCACGGCATTATCTTTACATTTCGTGCTAACGGTTATTACCGCATCGCTTTACTTTTCATGCTAACGGTTCAGTACGGCATTGTCTTTACATTTCGTGCTAGCAGTTCGTTCACCGCAACGCTTTACTTTTCATGCTAATGGTTCACCAGCATTGTCTTTTATATTTCGTGCTAACGGTTCAGCCTTGCACTGCTTTTTTACTTTTCATGCTAACGGTTCAGCCCTGGCATTGTCTTTACATTTCGTGCTAACGGTTCGCACTACGACACTTCTTTACTTTTCATGCTAACGGTTCATTACGACATTGTCTTTTAAATTTCATGCTAACGGTTCAGCCCTGGCACTGCTTTTTACTTTCATGCTAACGGTTCAGCCCTGGCATTTGTCTTTTAAATTTTGTGCTAACGGTTCAGCCCTGGCATCTGTCTTTTAATTTTCCATGCTAACGGTTCAGCCTTACAGCCTTCGTCTTTTAATTTTCCATGCTAACGGTTCAGCCACAGCATCTCGTCTTTTAATTTTCGTGCTATCGGTCTTGCCCTGGCACTGTTTCCTGACAAGCTGACTAATCTTGCTTCGGCTTTGTCTTTTATTTTCCCCGCTATCGGTCTTGCCCTGGCGTTGCTTTTTATTTTGTGCTATCGGTCTTGCCTCGCTTTGTTTCTTCGACATATCGATCGATCTTGCTCGGCATTGTCTTTTTATTTTTCCCATTATCGGTCTTGCCTCGGCGTTGCTTTTATTTTGTGCTGCTCGGTCTTGCCACAGCACTTTGTTTCTGATTATCTTGATCGATCTTGCTCCGGCATTGTCTTTTTATTTTTCCCGCTATCGGTCTTGCCCTGGCGTTGCTTTTATTTTGTGCTATCGGTCTTGCCCTGGCATTGCTTCCTGACATGCTGACTGATCTTGCTCCGGCATTGTCTTTTTATTTTCCCCGCTATCGCTCTTGCCCTGGCGTTGCTTTTATTTCGTGCTATCGGTCTTGCCCTGGCACTGTTTTCTAACATGCTACCGGTCTCGCCCTGGCATTGTCTTTAATTTTCTGCTATCAGTCTCGCCCTAGCATCGTCTCCATTGTAATATACCTCTGACATCATACTCTTTAAATTTCGTAGTTTTCGATTCGCCTCGACAATCGCCTATTCCACTGGTTAAAATTGAGGTTCATATCCGTACTTATCTCTTACTTTGATAATACAACAAAACATGGAGAACATGGTTTTGTGTATTATATCGTAAGAGAGTAAGCACGGAGGGGCAACTGTGAACACTCAATTTTTAACGGTATTTTTAACGTTTTCTCGAAAAATTACGAAAATATGCACTTTTTGCGTGTTTTGCGTGTTTTAGTCGTCGAATACGTCATTTTACTCGTTTTGGTCACTTTCACATTATTTTTACTCTTTTTAAACAAAACAAAAAATATATATATAATTCAAAAACTACAAAAAATAGTAGATTTAATTGATTGTTTAGTTACAATGTTTTTTTACAATAATCCGGAAAAATATGGACAAATAAGCACAAATAAAGTGATTAGGGTGGTGTAAAGTCTTTGTTGTGGTGATGGGCCCGATCCGCTCACAAGTCCAAAGGCTCCAGATCTGAAACCCAGTCAAAAGTCAGTCAAACCAAATTAATGCCTAAACCTAAAAATGAAGTATAAATCGTGATCAACAATGAGTAGCAAAGGAAAGGGGGTCGACACTTAATTTCAAGAAAAATCACACACACACAAGATTAGGGTTTCACACCGAAACCCTAATCCTCCAAACAGAACAAATTTGAAAGCGAAAGCTATAGAGAAGAAGAGAAAAGCAGAAAAATGTAGAAACCAACATCATCTCCTCCCATCACCGTCGCCACCTTGAACCACCCTCATCTCCAACCTTCACAAAACCCACCATAACCACCACCTCATCCCACAAACCGTCACCTAACCACCATCTCCACCCAAAAGCCAACACAACCACCGTAAACCGAAACCACCCCTCTCCCTGCGTTTTCGTCACCCAGCCACCACAAACCGATCTCTAACTCACCACCACGAACCCCCCACTTCGTTCACCCTCAGTCTACCAAACCAAAAAAAACAAACCAGAAACCAACATTGAAAAAGGGAGAGGAAAAGAGAACTTGCGAGTGCCGTTAAGCTCGCCGGAGATATACTCCGCCGGCCACCGGTGCTGTGGCGTTCTTCTCCCCTCGCAGCCTGGCCTGCTTCTTTCTCTCTGGTTCACGCTCTCTCTCTCTTTTCCTCGATCGCTCTCTCCCTCTCCTCCATGAAATCTCGCCGGAAATCGCGGCCCCTCCCTCTCTCTCCTGTTGTTCAGGCGCCGCAAATGGATGGGAGGAGTGAATTAGGGTTTCAAAGCCCACTCCTTCCCCTTTTATATCAGATCCATTTTTATCTATTTACTCATTTAAGTTTATTCCGTTTTTTTTATTTATTTATTCAGATGTTATTTTGCTACACCCACCCCCAGCATTACTAACCTAAATCCCCCATAAGCCCACTTGTTTTTCTGCCCTAGCGCCCCATTGCCAAAAAGATTTGGGCCTTAATTCCTGCACCCCTTGTTTATAATATAATCCCTTTGTAATTATTTGCACCCCTCTTTTACTATTGTATCACATCTCGGATTTTCATCATTATTTTTTCCCAATTTTCTCCCACGAGTTATTATTGTATTTATTTATTATTTATTGGTATTTAGTCTTTTCAAAATAATAATGGTAATAATAATAATATAATTAGGATTTGATCGAGATGTACATCTTATCAAATCCGCAACACCGGTTTAAGAGACCCGAGTTGTACAGCTTGGTCCTAAACCCTCCAAAAAATTCAAATCCAATCAACAATTTTTAACATTTTTCTCTCAAACTTATTTCCTTAATTTAATCAATTCTTTTTTCCTCTAACCACTATTTTCGATAAAAATAATAAAAATGGGTTTGATCGAGATGTACATCTTATCAATCCCGCAACACCGGTTTAAGAGACTCGAGTTGTACAACTTAGATCTTAAACCCCTTCAAAATTAAAATCAACCAAACAACAAATTTTCAGGAAGAACTACGTGACTTTTGAGTCTCTCATCGCACCAGAGAGTACGTAGGCGCGGGGTCTCCCTGTCAAAGTCAAAATAATTTTTTCTCAAATTAGTCCCTATTTCATTTCCTTGTAAATAATTAAATTTTTTCTACTAAATTTCTGTAAATATTATTTTGGGTAAATAAATAATTAAACGGCTTAGTAATCATTGCACAAATCAAATTTAGGGTAGCTGTCTTAGAGACAGATGTGTTAGGAGTCTTGATGAAACTAGTTTTCACCCCTTCCTTCGCATAACCGACTCCCGAATCCAACCTAGTTACGCAGACCAAATAACTTTAAATTAAGTTTTTCTCAATTTCCCTATTATTAATAAATTGGGTGGCGACTCCTCAAATAATCTATTTTTGAGCCGTCAAGTCGAGATCCCGGTCACGACACTCTTTAAACACGTACGAAGGAAATTAAATATGTTTATATCACTTCAAGGAGACTAATATAGATTTGAACTCGAGACCTCTAGATACAATAATCCTGTCATGCTCTATTAGACCAACCCTGGAAAGTTTTATTCATTTTTTATTTAACTAATATATGTCCCTGTCATGAAAAAAACTACATGTCATTAATATTTATTCACAAATTGTAACCAAAACAAATATTTATTCACTAACTAATGATTAACTCCTCACTCATAAATAAGTATAAGACAAATGGACATCATTCTTCATTACACCCAGGAAAAGTCATTGATAAGTCAAATGCAATGTCAATGTATATATTAACTCATGATTATTTTACTTAGGTCTCTTAGGATGTATGCAACGAGTCACTTTTATTTTAACAGCGCTAGTTAGATAAGTCATCCCCTTCCTTCCCCTCTCAAACCTTCATCTAACTAGCGTTGTTAAAATAAAAGTGACTCATTGCATGCATCCTAAGAGACCTAAGTAAAATAATCATGAGTCAATATATACATTGACATTGCATTTGCGTTGTGTCAAAATCTGAAGGCATAGTTGTGTGATATTTCCAGGTGCGAAACCCATTATCAATAACTTTTCCCAGACCTGATGTCCATTTGTCTTATATTTATTTATGAGTGAGGAGTTAATCATTAATTAGTGAATAAATATTTTTTTGCTTACAATTAGTGAATAAATATTAATGACATGTAGTTTTTTTCATGACAAGGACATACATTAGTTAAATAAAAAAATGATTAAAACTTCATAGGGTTGGTCTAATAGAGCATGACATGATTATTGTATCTAGAGGTCTCGAGTTCAAATCTATACTAGTCTCCTTAAAATGATATAAACATATTTAATTTCCTTCGTACGTGTTCAAATAGTCCAAAGAGTTTTTCTGCCTTGAACTTGTACGTCATTCCTCCACCGTAAAAATTTTGTAACAAAAAAATGATTAAAAAATATAGACTTTATACAATTAAAATATGTCTTTTTCTCCAATGCATGCTTTGTTTCCATTTACGTATGTATGATGGATATGTTCATTAATTTCTTTGATTAAAGACAGCTTTGTAATATCGTACAAAATACAAAGACAAAATTCTAAAGAAGGGTGGTCCCCGTGACAATTTGTCTTTGATCTCACTTCAAGGTCTCGAGTTCAGATTTAAGGTGTGATAAAAACTCTGTTGGAGGAGAACCACATGGACAAACAAAACCGGTTATACGTGGTCAGATAAGTTTCTCAACATAGATTAGTCACCAGTAAAACCGATTACACGCGCGTGGTCAGACAAGCTCCCGACATAGATTATCTTGATGATATATGTATGTAGAAAGTTAAAGTCACTCCTCATCATTCATCTTTTCTTTCATTCATTATAAAAGCAGTAATGCTATGCTGACCAGAAAACTGACAAAAATACTGATATTGATATTAATAAACATTATTTTTACTGTAAAGTAAATTCTTCAGACTGGGTCCCACCGTATTTTTAAAGCTAGTATATCCGTACCCGTATATTTGTCAAAATTCTGGTATTTTTTTTGTCAAAATAGCATTTCTGTTATAAAAGGGAGGGACGTAACCTTACTGATCAAATACAGTACATTGACATGTAACTAGAATAAGATGAAATAGCCAATTGATATGTATGTATAATTCATTCCCTTTCTTTTATTAATTAACATTCCCTTTTTTTTATAAGTAAAAGTTTTTATTAAAAGAGTTCAAGAGCATCCTAGTGCCTGGAAAAAAGCTTTCTTTAAATATTGATTAGATTTTAGCATGATATAGGAAAGTAATAATAGATGTAGGTGTTGATAAGGTTTTGACCATAGAGGAAATATAGTATATTTCTACTTTTTTTTTGTTAAATCAATATATTATCTGCGTGCGCAACTGCATATACTAATATCTCGAGGTACTGAGATTCATTTAAGGGGTTGACCTCTTCCACCAAATATTTTTCCATACGCACCGATTAGGGATCGAACCCTTGACTAAATGGTTAAAAAGCCCAAATATATCTACTATTTGTGCTATACTTAGTTGATGTATATTCCTACTTAAAAGGTTAGGGATTGAACCCAACTCACACTTCAATTATTACCATGGTTCAGCACAATTTTTACTTAAAAGTTAATTCAATACACGCTCTACCAGTTTTAAAATATGATTTTTAGTTAAATGTCAAATTGCTATACTTTTTTTGGTATAAATCGGGTATCCTCTCATGCAAGAATCGCAGAGACTAATCCTCAGCGGGTAGGACCACAATTGGCGCAAAGTTCTCTCCTCAAGAGATTTAACAACTGCACGCATGCCCAAGGCTGGATTCGATCCCAAGACCTTGGTTAACCTGGAAGAGACCCTTACCATCTCATCCAAATGCTCTTGGGTATCAAATTGCTATACTAGTGTAATGAAAGTCGATGGGAATCCAAATTGTGAAAGAAAATTTTCAAAAAGAACTATACAACCGTTTAATGCACATGGCTAGGAATGCACATATGTATATATGGTCCTCTGAACTTTTTTTCTTGCTATGCATAGAAATGGTAATAAATTAGCATTTATTGAGATGTACCTATAAATTTAATATCTATCAACCATACTATTGCTTAACTATAAGCCTAATTATGCTAGGTGAGACAATGAATCAAAAAATGTGAGATTGTTACGAAACAAAATGGATTTGGAAGAATCAATTTAGGTGTCCCAAGCAAAATATTTTTTTTGGAACATTAGTTTGAGTTGGAAGAAGTTTAGCAACATCAATAATTGATGCTTTGTTTTGCAAGTCAGATCCGTTAGCTTATAGCAGATTTGACTAGTTTATAGCGGATGAAAAATATTAGAGGTGTTTGGTAAGCACTAACGGATAGCGTTTCAGGGGTAGCTTATAACATTTTTTAAAACGATACTTCAAGTAACATTTGAGCTTATAGCTTATAGCTTATAGCGTCTCATTTTTTTAATCACTTTTATCCTTATTAATTTTATAATATTCCCGCTATGCACATTTGTGGTTAGTGACATCTAACCATTGTGGCACAAAGCTGTGATTAATGAAAAAAGTTTGTTTTTTAGTGTGAAAAAGAAAACACCGCATTTTTGTAATTTTTAGGTAAATGACCAATTTACTCTTTTAGTACAAATACTAAACAATTTGTTTAGTATCATAAATCACACTCAGTTGTGTGATATATCCAGGCGCAAAACCCATTATCAATAACTTTTCCCGGGAGTAATGAAGAATGATGTCCATTTGTTTTATATTTTCTTATGGGTGAAGAGTTAATCATTAATTACTGAATAAATGTTCTTTTGCTTATAATTAGTGAATAAATGTTTTTTTTTGCTTACAATTAGTGAATGAATATTAATGACATGTAGTTTTTTTTATAACAAGGACATTTATTAAAACTTGTTGGGATCCAAGCAAAAAAAACTACCCATGTTGGTTTTTTATAAAAATAACTACCCTTGTTTGCCATTTTTGACAAAAAAACTACCCTTGTTGGTTTTTTATAACAAGGACATTTATTAAATTTATTATTAGAAGAAATGGCAAATACCAACAAGAGTTGGTCCAAGTGGTAACTGGACTTGATCCCACCCCAATGTCTCGAGTTCGAATCTTGGAAGTGGCAAAAACTCTGTTTGGAGGGAATAACCACACGGGCCGGCAAAGCCAAGTACTCATGGTCGAGATGGGTTCCCCCAACAGATTAGTCATAATGGCAAGCGAGTGAAAGCGTGTAATCGATAACATGGTAGCCCGAAGAAAAAAATGGCAAATAAACCCCACAAAACACACACAACTATAATTGTTCATACTCAGGTTCGAACTCAGGATTCGATGTCCCTTTGTCGCTGAAATTGCAAAAGAAATTAACAGTGAGAGACATATTAGTGTTTATGTCATGAACTAAATTTCCTCAAAAATGAAATAAATACGTTTCCACAAAGGGTAGATGTGGGTGGGTTCTTTAATTTCTTAAGTAAAATTACACATAATATTATTCACAAGTATATTTATATGATTTAAATCATATGCATGAACTACTTTAAGGTACCTACATTAATTTTGTGAGAGAAAGTGAGGTGGGAACTATGAGAGGGATATTCAATTAATTGAATGATACAAATTCTCTTACTTTTTTTTTGTGAGAACAGATTCTCTTATCTATAACATTAGATTTTAGCATGATATAGGAAAGTAATAATAGATGTAGGTGTTGATAAGGTTTTGACCATAGAGGAAAGTTTTGATTCTTCTACTATCGTATATTTCTACTTTTTTTTTTAAATCAATGTTTCCTCTGCGCGCGTAACTTAAGAGACTAATCTCCCGAGCTACTAAGATTCATTTAAATGATTGACTTCTCTTACCAAATATTTTTCATATGTACCGGCTAGGGGTCGAACGCTTGACCAAATGGTTAAGGAATCTAAATACCTACCACTTATGCTATACCAAATTGGTGTATAGTCCTACTTATATGAACCCAACTCACACTTCAATTATTACCATGGTTAAGCACAATTTTTACTTAAAAGTTAATTCAATACACGCCCTACCACTTTTAAAATATGATTTTTAGTTAAGGCTTAAATATATGTTACCCCCTGTAAATATACCAATTATCCATTTACCCCCTGTAAAAATAAGACTTTTAAAAAAGACCTTGCAAATATAAATTATTTCTAGTTACCCCCCTCCTATTAGATTTTGTTAACAGCGTTAAGTGCAAATATACGTTACCCCTTGCAAATATGTTCATTATCCATTTACCCCCTGCGTAAATATATGTTACCCCCTGCAAAAATCCTCATTATCCATTTACCCCCTGCAAATACGCTCATTCTCCATTTACCACCTTGCAAATAATAAGTGTTTCAACATACACTTAACGTTGTTAACAAAATCTAACAGCAGGGGGTAACTAGAAATAATTTATATTTGCAAAGTCTTTTTTAAAAAAATTATTTTACAGAGAGTAAATGGATAATGAGTATATTTGCAGGGGGTAAGATATATTTAACCCTTTAGGTAATTGTCAAATTGCTATACTAGTGTAATGAAAGTCGATGGGAATCTAAATTGTGAAAGAAAAATTTCAAAAAGAACTAGACAACTGTTTAATGCACATGGCTAGGAAGGCACATATGTATATATGGTCTTCTGAACTTTTTTTTGCTATGCATCGTAATGGTAATAAATTAGCATTTATTGAGATGTACCTATAAATTTAATATCTATCAACCATACTATTGCGTAACTATAAGCCTAATTATGCTAGGTGATACAATGAATACAAAATTCAAAAATGTGAGATTGTTACGAAACAAAATGGACTTGGATGAAACAATTTAGGTGTCCCAAGAAAAATATTTTTTTTGGAACACTAGTTTGAATTGGAAGAAATTTAGCAACATCAATAATTAAATAATTAAGACTTTGTTTGGCAAGTCAGATCTACTAGCTTATAGCGGATTTGACTAGCTTATAGTGGATGAAAAATATTAGATGTGTTTGACAAGCAGTAGTGAATAGCATTTCTGGGGTAGCTTATAACATTTTTTTAAAATGCTACTTCAAATAGTATTTGAACTTATAGCTTATAGCTTATAACATCTCATTTTCTTAATCACTTTTACCCTTATTAGTTTTATAATATTCCCGCAACTGCCATTTGTATCGAACATGCATTAAGCCATTAAGACTACCGATTTGATTTTTGTTATAGGTAGGACTACTTCCATTTTTTATCTTCAGAATGCAAGAAATAAATTATAAATTTATTATATAAATATTTTAATAATTAGTCTAATTATCTTAAATTTATAGCAAAATAATTTCTACATATTTTAATATATTTTATGTTGATTAAATAAGTCTATTTACCAAAAAAAAATCTAACCAAACATGTTATTTTATATTTATCAGCTATCGATCAATAGTTTTACAAAACACAGCATTCGCCATCAACTAGCTTATCCGCTATAAACTCATCCATTATCAACTACCTTATACGCTATCCACTATTTTTCATGTTACTCTTTGCAATTAATGTTTCAACCACTTTAATATCTACCCAAAATCCCCCCCCCCCTCTCTCTCTCTCTCTCTCTCTCTCTTTAATTAGACATTTTTCTATACGCATCGGCTAGGAATCAAATCCATAACTAAATGGTTAAAGAACTCAAGTATTTACCATTTGTACTATACCATGTTGATAGAGAAGGAAACACTTTGTACTACTTGTCTATTGAATAAAGAGCAATCTTCAAATGCACAGTTGTTGCATTTAATGTTTCAACCAGTTTAATAAATTCCTCTCTCTTTAATTAGTCGTAATTTTCCTCAGCTAGGGTTGTTGAGTCTATTAATTTCATGCTACCAACCTTAGTTTCTTGTGTCCGTGCCTCACTCACTCTATTTATTCTCACCTCTTCACCCTTTCAAACTCACTTCTTTCTTCACAATACACTTCCACCAATCAGTGGTTAATGTATTAAAATCACCTTCAACACTCTTTCTTCTCCACAGTACACTTCCCATGCACCACAAAAAATTAAAAGCACACTGCGATCGACTAGCAACAAATTAAGAGAGAGAGAGAGAGAGAGAGAGAGAGAGGGATTATCTTCAACCAAGGGGTTCAAACTGAACTAGCAACAAGCATCATAGCTTTACTTCATATCTAGGTTTTCTTTCCTTCCTTGAATTTCTTTCATTTTGCTCCATGACTATTTTGACCTTTTTTCCTTCCTAACATGATTAAATATGTGATGCTTAGCTTGGTATTCTTGTTTGCTTTTTCAGTTTTGATTTATCAGCTATATCTCACTTTCTTTTATCATTTGGCAACAGTTTCATCATCAACAAAAAAGATTTCACTAATTATTCATAATTCTTTCTTGAATATATTCCTCATTCATTTTTTTCTTTCTTTCATATTTCCACATTGTAGAACTAAAGAAAGGAAGATCCCTCTAATTAAGTACATTTCTTTCTTTTAGGTTTGTTACTTTCTTTTTTGAGTTTTTGAAATTACTCTCTCTACTAGTCTTTTTCTCTCACTCAAAATTTGATTCTAATTCCATTTTTGTTATTTTTGTACAGAGTTGTTTTGTGACAGAGGAAACTTTGAAGGTGTACTCTATGAGGGGATATATGTGTTGGTTGATTGCTTGGAAAAAGAAATCATATTAGGAATGGATGGAATAGGAAAGAGGTATGCAATGCTATTTTTTCAAGTTTACATTCTTCTTAACAACCATGTGGTAGTACTTAGTAGTGCCTTGAAGAAGAAGAAGAAGAAGGAATGTGCATTTCCAGCCAAATGATAAAAACACTTACTTTAATTTTAACTTTCTTTATTTTTTAATTGATGTGGCTGATGTAGAAGCATTGGATTCATTTAATGGTGCAAATTAATTGACAGGAGTGACAGGATGTAAATAATGATTACCTTTGTTGCTGTCTTTTCGTTCATCTTTCTGTTGGTCGGTCTCATGTCTAATGTCTTGTCGTTGTTGAAAGAAACTACTGTGTTTCGTCTAAAATCACCAATACTGTGTCGTCTGAAATGAAATGATGAATGAAAGAAAGCCAGCTAGCAGTTGTTGTGATAAATATGTGGTCAGCTACAAATAATTATGTACAAATTTATCACTCGTAGCTGGCCACATATTTATCACCACAACAGGTAGCTGACTTTCTTTCATTCATCATTTCATTTCAGACGACACGGTAGTGGTGATTTTAGACGACACACAGTAGTTCCTTTCAACAACGACAAGACATTAGACATGAGGCCTGTAACACCCCAAATTTAGAAAATCAATACCATTATATTATGGCTTGATAAGTATTATAAAAATAAGTGGTACTTATAAAAGATGATAAGTAGACTTGAATATAACTACTAAAAAAATAAATAATAGATGATATATAAATATCTATAAGTAGGAATGCTTTTTGACTAAAAAAGAAAGTAGCCACAAGACTGTCAGAAAGATAGTAGCCTAGAGATGCTGTCAGTCATTAAGTACTTACGATTTGGTAGCAAGAGGCAAATTAGAACCAGTACTTTTGAAAGTATTGACTAACATAACCTTCATTAGCATTGACAGTAGTTACGAGGCACAACTTTTTTCCTTGGCTTTGTTGAAGGTTTTATGCATCTATTTTGAAAAGGGGTTAGTCTGTTTTTTGGAGCTGATCTTTTCTTCTTCCTCTTGACTCTTTTATATTGTTTAGTTTTATTTGATTATTGAGGCATTTCAATACTTTGATATAAAAATGGATTTGTTTAGTAGTGTTTATTTGACACTTTTACGTTTTTGATCGAACTTATTTTCAGTCTTAAAATGTGGGCTTCTGGTAGTGAGATGAGATTGCAGAGTATGGACCACATTTTTTCTTCGGATTTATGGGTGAGTTATTTATTAATCTATAAATTTCATTACAACTTATACACGCTCACACGTACACATATGCTTTTCCATAGAGTTGTTAAACCTTGAGTAATTCTTGTCTGGTCACTAATCTTGAGTAATTATTTTTCAGGAATTATCACCGCTATTATCATATTTTTCTCAATCATGTAAGTTTCTTCTTTATCATATTTATTACATATACTACATCCGTCTCATTTTATATGCAGTTTAAGGTTGTTGCACACATATTAAGAAAAATGATTAGTAGTCTAGATTTTATAAAAAGACATTATAGTAAATAGTAAATTTTAGATGGAGTAAAAGTAAAGAAAAAGGAAAATGAGATTTAAGGTACCCGTTGGCACTCTCGTTGCCGCTCCCGTTGCCACGTGTTTACTCCTTTTTTCTATATGATTTAATAATAATTTAATCATATTCATTTAATTATAAAAAAATTATTTTGTAATTTTTGGTATTAGTTAACGTTCTTTTTACAATTCTTAGTGGTTAAACTAATTGGGTTTAATAGTGAGATTATAGTAATAGTTTAATTTGCATACACAATAGGTGTATGAGCTTTTACAACCACTACCAATCACAATTCATTGAGTGAGTGGTTACTAATTGACTAATTGGTGGTTACCAATTAGTCAATTAGTAACCACCAATTAGTCTTTTGTATCAATTGACCAATTTCTCTTTAATGATGTGTCACTACGTGATTGATAGATAGTGTACAACATACATACACCTATTGTGTATATAAATTAATTATTTTTTTGGTAGATGTAAATTTTAGGTTATTTAATTATTGAGTATAATATTGATTTAATAAATTAATTATTGAAACATTAGTTAGAAGTAAGTACTTTTTTACAATTGGTAGTAGTTAAATTAAAGACATTTTAGTAGTTTGATTAGATTATAAAAATAGTTACAAAAATTTTATTTTTTAGTAAAAAAAACTGGGATAAAAATTAATTTTTATAAAAAAAGCTGGAAAAAAGTTTTAAATTAAATAATTTTAAAAAAAAAATCAATTTTTTTTAAGAAAACAAAACAAAATTAAAAATTAAAGGAAGAAGGATAGGATAGTAAATTTGGTGGTGGTTAAATTGCATCAAATAAAAATAGTAAATTAATATTAATTTAATTTGTTTTATATAATTACTGACTTTTAAAAAAAATAAAAATAGTTACTGATATTTAAAAGAAAGAAAAAACTAAAAAAGAATTTTTGGTAGTGGGTTGTTTGATTATGTTGATAGTAGAGAGAAGTTGAAAAACGTGAGACAGAGAGAGAGAGAGAAAAAAAAAAGATAAAAGATGATGTGAGAGTGAGACCCACTAATAATAAAAATGGGTGAGAGGAAAAAAGGAAAAGGAGGGCAAAATAGTAACTTTCGTGGAGGGTTAGTATCCTCAATTTAAAGTAGATAGGAGATTATTGATTCATGATTTTCAATTTTTATATAAGAGATGTGGAAAAAAATTATAATCTTAAATAAATATATAAAAATTATTATACAGTGACCGTGTATAAAAATTATAATCTTAACAAATGACTTGAAGGAAAATCATTGGGCGTGTTATTTTCATCACGCTTCTATATCAGCTAAAGTCAAGGTACAATGTCATATTAACGTTAAACATAAGTTTATCAAATAATGCGAAATTGACGTCCATGAATTCAATCTTAAAATTTGACTCTTGAAATAAACATTATGAATCAAAGAATTGTTGAAAAGTAAAAATTGATGAGATATATTATAAATGACAACATTAAATATAGTAGTTAAATATTTTACATTTAAGACCACTCAAGACAGGTATTTATTATGTTTATATGTTAGTGCATTATTATGTTAGGAGGTAGTGTATGTTTTACAAGTTGCAAAGGGTTACTGCTACTGCTATTTAAAACGAGGGAGTATAGGTGCTATATTGTCAAGGGCATTTGTACATATATGGTGGCGGTCCAGAATACTAGAAATTAGGAGTACTGGGAGACATCATGGCAATGGCAATCTCTGTTCTTGTTTTAGTTGTCTGTTTTGATGTCACAGTTTTGGTTGAGGGTGGAGAATTTGATTGTAATTGAATTGACATGTGTTTATGTATAGTGTTGTCTTTTATGAGGGTATTCTTTTTCTTCTTTTGGTCTTTTTCCTAATAGATTTTAACCTTAAAGGATTTATGAGACCCGTTGTAATTTGTATAACCTTGTAATAAACAATACATGTACTCAACTCAATGCAGGGTGAATACAAGAATGTTAAGTCTTTATCCAACTCTCAATACACAACCGGCTCACCTTGGTAATAGTTGTTCTTTCCTTATATTAAAACAAAACAAAATCCATAATAATATATAGCCTAAATCAGTACTCTCATTGTTTATGTTGCTTTATGTTGCAGGTATGTTCCTAAAGGCGTAGATGATCTAGAAAATCACGTGAAAGCGTTTCTGGTAGATCTCAAACCGGTACTTGAATCCGCAACAATTATAAGTATCAGTATCATTCGACCAGAATACACTGATCTTCTACAAAAAATGCTTATGCCTTCTCCAACGACAGATGTGAAAGCTTGGATGTTAGTATCCAAGATGTGCTCTGAAGTTGCACCCTTTGTAATATTACTACCACTAGAGTGCATCCCATCAGGTAACTCTATGATTTTGAACTTATATGAGAAAAATAAATGTTTTAGTGGTCCATATTATAAGAAGATTTTACAAAAAATACGGAGACCAAAAACGTTATTAAATGTGATGCAATTTAATCTTTATCCCAAATAAAACCTTAGTATTAAATTTTATACCCACAATGAGACTTTCTAGTAAACCTATATCACACATTAAGTCGGGGGTATAAAAATGCCCTTTGAAAATGTATCTTTTTGTTATAATTAAGACAAAAAATGTACCAAATTTTTTTTATGTTAGGGACTAGAGGGAGTAATTTGTAATTTTTCAACTTCAGTTACAGGTGTCAATTTGATTGAGAAGGAGGACGAGACAAAATGGGATTCCCCGTGGACTCGTTTAACGGTGGTGGATGACATTATTCATCCTATAGAGCAATTGTCAAAGCATACAAAACACCAACAGAGCATAATCCTAGACTTTCAAATCTTTTTATGGGGTTGTTAAGGTACACCGCCTATATCATGCATAATTTTGAATATTTTCACATGATTGAACAAACTAAAAGAGTCAAGAGGAAGAAGAAAGTATTGTTTAGTAGTGTTTATTTGACACTTTTACGTTTAGTAGATCGATCAAAAACGTAAAAGTGTCAAATAAACACTACTAAACAATACGTAAAAAGGGAAAAAGTATTGAAATGCCTCAATAATCAAATAAAACTAAACAATATAAAAGAGTCAAGAGAAAGAAGAAAAGATCAGCTCCAAAAAACAGACTAACCCCTTTTCAAAATAGATGCATAAAACCTTCAACAAAGCCAAGGAAAAAAGTTGTGCCTCTTAACTACTGTCAATGCTAATGAAGGTTATGTTAGTCAATACTTTCAAAAGTACTGTTTCTAATTTGCCTCTTGCTACCAAATCGTAAGTACTTAATGACTGACAGCATCTCTAGGCTACTATCTTTCTGACAGTCTTGTATTGTTTTTGGAGTTTTGATCACTTATTTCAACACTTTACTCTTTCAGATGCTATAGCTACTTATTTCAACACATTATATGTGACAAAAATAAAAAAGATCACTATACGTGGTAAACCCATAGGGTGATACAAATGTTTTGTGTGGAGTTGAGTGTTTGTTTTGTGTGATTTGTGAGAAGACTCATTTGCAATCCATCTAAATAAAGTTTTTACAAAGGCTAATAAGGGTTTTTATGGAGTCATGAGGTTTAAACATGAAGGGTTTTCGTCAAGAGTAGAGTTTTTGTTTAGTGTTTTTTGTGAGAAGACACAGTCTTCATCCATCAAGATGAAGGTTTTAATGTACTCTACGTTGAAGATCCCTTTTTTACAATGTTTAACAAGGGTTTTTAATGAATCATGAGGTTTAAACATGGATCGTTTTCGTGTGGAGTAGACTGTATGTTTTGTGTGTTGTGTGAGAAGACACACTCTTCAACATGCAAAGTGGAGGTTTTTGGGGTAGGTTGAACAATCACTAATCAATGTTGGTAATGAATGTTTGATATAATTTTAAATTGGTTTCGTGTGGTTTTATAGTGGGTTTCAGTGTGTCGCTGAGAATAATAATGCTTCAATCATCAAGGCTTTTGTTGGGTTATGGGTATGGGTTATTTTTTTGTATATATTACACAATCACTAAAGCCTTGGAGTTTTCCATTTCTCCTGATAAGAATGTTGGTGTGGTTAACTTATTTTGTTTGAACCTTTTCATAATTAGTGTAGGATCTATTTTGGGGGGTTTAAGTATTTTGATGAAAATAAATGAAATTGCATATATACACATCAACAAGTAGGGTTTGGTTAACTTAAATTTCTTGCACCTCTTCGTAACAAGTGTAGGATATACGTTGGAGGGTTTTAGCATTTTAATGAAAATAAAGGAAATGCCTTATATACAAATGAACACGTGGAATGGTTGCAGGGAAGGGAGTCTTTGATGGCTAATAATCAATAGCCGAAACACTTGGCACGTCATGATCCTGATGTTTATTTTGTAAAGATTGAACCTCGAGACGTAAGTTTTGTAAATAGGTGCATTATTTGAGAAGCCCTATTCATTTACGACATTATTTGAGATCCCTATTTATGGACATAATTGTTTAATTTTGTAATTATCATTCTAATAATAGGAGGTTGGACGACTACCATCAGCTTTCAGCCGAAAACATTTCTTCACGGTCAAAACACGTGTGACACTGACAGATCCGAATGGGAATGTTACATACATGAAAGTATTGAAAAGGAAGGGTTTTGTGTTTCTAACTGATGCATGGAAATTCTTGGGAAGGTTTTATGGGTTGTTTTTGGGGGGTTGGATCCGGTTGGATTATCAAGAAAGTGTTGATTTTAAAATAGAGGTGGAAGATGTTGGACTATATGATAACCTTAGAGGGGGGGGTGAATAAGGTTATATTCTAAAATGAAATCTTTTTCTTGTTTTCGAAAAATTTACGATGCAAGTTTAAATCAAATGCGGAAAATAAGATTTAAACTATATGCAACACCTAAACAAGCTATAACAATGGCGAGAAACAATTACAGTGATATTGAAAAATTAGCGCGATAATATCAAATACAACGACGATTAACAATAATAACGAAAACACAAAGTAGAGATAAGGGAAAGAAGTACACAGTGATTTTAGCGAGGTTCGGGATAAAAGCCCTACTCCTCGGCCTCCGGCTTTGCAACCTTTGGACTTTGGTAATCACCACTATATTGTGAAGATACTTCTTCGGTGTTTACAAGCAAGCAACTTCAAATACAACAAACCTCTCAATTTTCCCCAAATTGAGAACCCAAGCTTCCCGCTAAGGATTTCACCGATTCAATCTCCCGATTGAATGACTCAAGAACGCTATCCCAAGATTTCACAAACAATTCAATCTCCCGATTGAATTACCCAAGAGTTTGAACTCCTAGGATTTCTCAACAAACAAGAATAGCAATCTTACAGATCAAACTATGATCCAATCTCTCAAACAATATGATTCGTGATTAAGAGAGATGATGTGATTGGAACCTTTGAAATTTGAAGAACGTGTAAAGATGAAACTTATGAAAGATCAGTTCTTCAAAGATCTTTTGATGCGATGGATTTGAATATGAAAATGAAAGAATGAAAAACCTTTAATTTGAAGAACAATAGAAGATGATTTCTATGAATGATCGAGTTCTTCAAAAAACTTTTTCTTTTTGGTTTGACTCACGCTTTGTTTTTCATGATGAAATGATTTGTCAAAAGGGTTGGTTGTATCGTGAAAACCCTAGAGCCTTTTATAGAGAATATGAAAATATGACCGTTGAAAAGATTTGTAACTTGTTGTGATAAGTGAAGAATCGATTGATTTCTTGAAAGGAATAGGATGAAAATCGATTTTGCTTTCTAAAAGAAAGTAAGAAATCGATTTCTTACTTAAAGAAATAAGAAGGAAATCGATTACTTGCTTGAAAGCAAGGAAGCCACAAATCGATTTCTTGCTTGAAAGCACAAAGTCATCAATCGATTGTTTTCTTTCTAAAACAAGTTCTTTTATAAACAAGCAAGCTATGAATCGATTGTTGGCTTTACCAAAGAAGTGGGAAATCGATTTCTTTCTTCCAAGGGAGGAGGGAAATCGATTTGTAGCTTTAAAATACAAAGGCAAATCGATTTTTGACTTTAGAGAACAAAGGAAATCGATTTATGGCTTTAACAACAAGTAGAAACCAATTTCTAGATTCATGTACAAAATTCTTTACTTCAAAAACAAATTCTTTTAAAACTTTTCTTTAAAAACAACAAATCATGATTCAAACTATTAATTTAAAACAACTTGTGTCTAATCTAATAAATCATGATTTTATAGAAAACATTTTTCCAAGACAGTTCTATTTTAAAAGATCATCTCTCAACTACAAAGAATCATAAAGTTTAAGTAGAAGAGACCTTACATATGTCTTAAGCAAAGCGAATAACAAATAAGTCCTTGGATGGATTTGGTCCTTGCTCACTTCACCTTTAAGCTTCTATCCTTTAACTTGACACGCCAAGCGCCTTTGATCATATCTATGTGCATTGTTCACCTGCGCTTAGACTCACTGTAACCATTAGCAAACATATTGTAATTTGTTATCATACAAAACAAAGAGTGTTTGACCTTGGTTCAACAAACTCCCCCTTTTTGATGATAACAAATTACCTTATGCATAGGGAGGCGATAAACAAGAAATAACGGCATAAGCTTTCCCTAAGCATAAGCATTAAGAAAATAAACAACTTACATGCAAGAGAACCAAACATAATGAGTTAAATAAACAAACAGCAAGACAGCAAGACTTTTCTCCCCTTTGTTTTCATCAAAAAGGAGGGAAGACACGCAAGACAGATAGCATATAATATAACAAGCACATAGCATCTCAAAAATACATCACATAATCACAAGCTAGCAAAATCAAGCATACCGAGCTCTCTCCGAATCTTACAAAATTGCGCTTCGGCTAGTGGTTTCGTGAAGATGTCTGCTAGTTGGTCATCGGTGCCTACAAATTTTAATGCTATGCTCCCCCTAGAAACATGGTCTCTAATGAAATGATGTCTTATCTCTATATGCTTAGTTCTAGAGTGTTGGATGGGGTTCTTAGCAATGTTAATGGCACTAGTGTTATCACATAGAACTGGCACATTATCATATAACAAACCAAAATCCTCCAAAGTCTGTTTCATCCACAAAACTTGTGCAACACAATTTCCAACCGCCACATATTCTCGCCTTCGGTGGACAAAGCAACAACATTGCTCCGCTTTTTAGACCGGGAAGTCAAACAAGGTCCTAAGAAATGACGGGTTCCACTAGTACTCTTCCTATCTAATGTACAACCAGCAAAATCAGCATCACAAAAACCGACCAAATCAAATTGACTCGATTTCGGGTACCACAGTCCAAAATCTGTAGTTCCCTTAACATATCTAAGAATCCGTTTTACAGCTTTTAAATGTGATTCTTTGGGACATGCTTGAAATCGAGCACACAAGCACACGGAAAACATAATATCAGGTCGGGAAGCAGTTAAATATAAAAGACTACCGATCATACCTCGATACATTGTTTCATTTACGGTTTACCTTGTTCATCCTTGTCCAATTTGGTGTGATCGCCATTGGAGTGCCAATTGCCTTGGCATCACTCATGCCAAATTTCTTTAGTAACTCCTTTGAGAACTTATTTTTGGTGATGAATATTCCATCTTTCATTTGTTTCACTTGAAGTCCCAAAAAGAAGTTTAACTCCCCCATCATGCTCATTTCAAACTCACTAGTCATCATGTCAGAAAACTCCTTGCACAATTCATCATTAGTAGATCCAAATATAATATCATCAACATAAATTTGAACTACAATGAGATGTTTGCCTTTGGTTTTAAGGAATAAGGTAGAATCAATCTTACCCTTCTTGAAACCATTTGCAATTAAATGTTTGCTTAATCTCTCATACCAAGCTCTAGGGGCTTGTTTCAATCCATAAAGGGCTTTGTCAAGTTTAAAAACATGATTTGGATTTTCAAAATCTTCAAAAACACGGGGTTGTTTTACATATACTTCCTCTTCTAAAAATCCGTTGAGGAAGGCACTTTTGACATCCATTTGGTGTAGTTTGAAATCCATGTGACTAGCAAAGGCTAGTATAATACGAATGGATTCCAACCTAGCCACCTGGAGCAAAAGTTTCTTCAAAATCCACCCCTTCAATTTGATTATAACCTTGAACAACTAAACGACTTTTGTTTAATAAAATAACACCATTTTCATCAAGTTTGTTGCGAAAAACCCATTTAGTTCCAATAATAGTTCTATCAATGGGTTTTTCGACTAAATGCCAAACTTTGTTTCGTTCAAATTGTTCGAGTTCTTTTGCATTGACACAACCCATTCTCGGATCACCTAGAGCTTCTTTTATGTTCTTGGGAACTGTTTGAGAGACAAAGGCACTATGAAAGCATAAAAGATTTAGAAAGAACGAGTTGTTACCCCCTTTGATGGACTACCAATAATTTGCTCCATGGGATGATCTCGAACCGATTTCCAAGCTTTAGGCAAGTCATCATGCGTTCTCCCATAGAGATGATCGTCGGTGTCTTGGGGCTCTCGTTCCAATTCAAGCTGTTTCTTGAGGTTTCGCTTGCATCTCCTTTTCTTTGATACTTTCACTATTAGGTTCGGGCATTCTTCTTTTGACCACTTCAACTACCTCATCCTCATCATCAACTTTCTTTGCAAAGGGTTAGTCTCATCAAAAGAAACATGAATAGATTCTTGCAAACATTTATCAACTTTATTGTAAACGATGTAAGCTTTACTATGACTAGAATAACCCATAAAAATACCTTCCGTTGATTTTGCATCAAACTTACCCAACTTATCCTTTGTATTTAAAATGTAGCACTTACTTCCAAAAACTTTGAAGTATGAAATATTTGGAGTTCTACCATTCCACAATTCATAAGGAGTCTTGTTGAGAGATGGCCTTAGATAGACTCGATTTAGCACATGACATCTTTGTATCAACTGTGTGACCCCAAAAATATTTAGGAAGATTGTGCTCATTTAGCATTGTTCTACACATCTCTTGTATGGTCCTGTTTTTTCTTTCCACCACGCCGTTTTGTTGAGGAGTCCTTGAGTGAGAAATTGTGATCAACACCATGCTTTTCACACCAAGTTTTGAATGATGAGTTTTCGAATTCTCCTCCATGATCGCTTCTAATTTCCTTGATAGCTAAGTTTTTCTCATTCTCAGAAACTACGCACAACTTAGCAAACTTGTTGAAAGCATCACTTTTATTAGCAAGTAAAATAGTCTAAGTGTATCTAGAATAATCATCAACAATTACAAACACATATTTGGCTCCTCCTAGACTTACAACATCAATTTCACCAAATAAATCAAGATGCAACAATTCAAGCACATTTTTGGTAGAAATAACAGGTTTTGATTTGAAAGAAGTTTTATGCATTTTTCCCAATTGACATGCATCACATAATTGACCTTTTTCATACTTAAGTTTGGGTAAACCTCTAACATGTTCATTTGCACATAATTTAGATAGAAGTTCCATACTAGCATGTCCTAAGCGTCTATGCCACACATCCACATCATCAAGTAAAGAAGGCATGCATACAATATCATCACCAACAAAGATGTCAAAATCAACATAATAAACATTGTTTTCACGAAAACCGACAATGTGAAAGTTAGAAGCTTCATGCACAATAAGACATTTATCTTTTGAGAAATAAACATCAAAGTCATTATCACATAGTTGACTTACACTTAGTAAATTAAATTTAACACCATCAACTAGTAAAGCATTTCTAATTTTGATTGTGTTTTCCTTACCCACACAACCTTTACCTATTACACGAAAGCGGTTTCATTATTGGCAAACTTCACAGATCCACTAGCCTTGTTGCTTAACTTCAAGAATAGTGAAGCATCACCGGTCATATGCCTTGAGCACCCACCATCAACCATCCATACATTTCCCTTTTGGATAGTCTACGCACCTACAAAGGAAAAATCAAACACTAGTGCGAGGTACCCAAATTTGGTTGGGTCCATGGAGGTTAGTTCTCAAGGGGTTTGTTTTCACAATCCACCTTGGTTTCTTGCAAGCGGTATAAGATTGCCAAGCTCACATAGTTTGCGAATAGGACATCTAAGAGAATAATGATTTCCTTTTTGACAATAAGTGCAAGAGAATGAACTACGTGTCTTACTTGAAGAAGCGACTACAAATACCATATCCCTTTTAAATTTGGGGGATTTGGACTCACCTTTATAACCAATACCTCTCCTATCAACATATTCATGTTGAGAGTGAAGTAACTTGGTCAAGGTATTTTCACCAACCTCAAACCTTTTAAAGAATCTTTTAAATTTTCATTTTCGATCTTGATTTTTCAAAAATTTGTTTAAGCTCTAGAAATTCAAGGTTGAAAGGTTTGGCATTTTGTAGCTCCTTTTTCAATCTAGCTATCTCATTCTCAAGCGTCTCGATTTGAGTAGACATGCTTTTGTTGCTCTTTTTCAAATTCATAGTTTTTATCAAAAGATTTTCATGTTCAATATAAAGAGCCTCAAAAGCCTCACTCACATTTTGACAACTACTATCATCATCACAAGAATCATCGAATCGAGAAAAAGAAAGATTAGAATTTGTTACCTTAGTTGAGTCACTCGCCGCCAGACACGCAAGCTTTGAAGCAATCACTTCATCATCGGTTTCACATCCTTCTTTGAGATTGTCCCATGTATCATCGGGAGAGTGTCTGGCTGCAAGACCAACAACGTTAGCAACTTCCTCTTCTTCTTCTTGTTTCACCCCCGTTTCTGTGTCATCCCATGTAGCCTTCATTGCTTTCTTCTTTGGGTATTTGTTCTTAAGTTTTGGACAATTAACCTTGAGATGACCCGGTTTGTTGCATTCAAAACATCTTGGTTGGTCGTCTCCTTTCTCATGACTATCACCTTTCCTAAACTTGTTGAACCTCATGAATTTTTTGAATTTTTTAGCAAGCATAACCATGTCTTCTTCATCAGATTCATCATCAGATTCAACCACTTTCTTTCCTGATTTAGAAGACTTTCCAGCCGCAAGAGCAAGAGACCTTTTTTCTTTTACCGCTTCTTTTTCTTGGGTTTTCTTAGCACCCAACACTACTTCAAATGCTAGAAGAGACCCAATTAAATCTTCAGTAGGTAGAGTACCAATATCCTTAGCTTCGGTGATAGCACATGTCTTAGGAAAAATTCACGACCAACGAGCGCAAGTATCTTTCCATTCAAGTCCTTTGTAGAATACTTTTACCAAGTGCTCTCAAGTTGTTAACAATTAAATTCAGCCTGCGGTGCATGGCAAAGAACAGCTTTCACCTTCCTTCATCTTGAAAGCTTCATACTCGAAGTAAGAACTCGGATTTTTGTATCTTTTACTTGGCTTGTACCTACATGAGTAGCTTCTAGACAATCCCAGATTTCCTTAGCGATCGACAACCTTTTACCCTACCATATTCTTCTTCACATAGTGCAAGATGTAGAATGTTCATTGCTTTGGCATTCAAGGAGATTTTGTCAAGTTCGGACTTTCTCAATTCACTCAAGTCAATGGAATAAATATCTTCTATAGGTACTTCCTCATTTGTACGGTGGCTTGAGATTTGGTAGTATCTCCTCAGAAAGAACACCGTGTTTAGTAATCTTGATTCTCATAGGCGTGAGTGGTCCATCAACAATGATCCTCCATAAAGTGAAATCTATATAGCCTGCACATGACATTTCATTCGACTACTCCAATAGTCATAGTTAGTCCCATCAAACGGGGTGGCTATTGAAGGACATCCTCTTTCATAAAAGAACCCATAATCAAAAAATTGCGAGATGTTAAGCTCTATATGCAATTACTAGCTTTGATACCAATTGTTGGACTATATGATAACCTTAGAGGGGGGGGTGAATAAGGTTATATTCTAAAATGAAATCTTTTTCTTGTTTTCGAAAAATTTACGATGCAAGTTTAAATCAAATGCGGAAAATAAGATTTAAACTATATGCAACACCTAAACAAGCTATAACAATGGCGAGAAACAATTACGGTGATATTGAAAAATTAGCGCGATAATATCAAATACAACGACGATTAACAATAATAACGAAAACACAAAGTAGAGATAAGGGAAAGAAGTACACCGTGATTTTAGCGAGGTTCGGGATAAAAGCCCTACTCCTCGGCCTCCGGCTTTGCAACCTTTGGACTTTGGTAATCACCACTATATTGTGAAGATACTTCTTCAGTGTTTACAAGCAAGCAACTTCAAATACAACAAACCTCTCAATTTTCCCCAAATTGAGAACCCAAGCTTCCCATTAAGGATTTCACCGATTCAATCTCCCGATTGAATGACTCAAGAACGCTATCCCAAGATTTCACAAACAATTCAATCTCTCCCGATTGAATTACCCAAGAGTTTGAACTCCTAGGATTTCTCGGCAAACAAGAATAGCAATCTTACAGATCAAACTATGATCCAATCTCTCAAACAATATGATTCATTGATTAAGAGAGATGATGTGATTGGAACCTTTGAAATTTGAAAGAACGTGTAAAGATGAAACTTATGAAAGATCAGTTCTTCAAAGATCTTTTGATGCGATGGATTTGAATATGAAAATGAAAGAATGAAAAACCTTTAATTTGAAGAACAATAGAAGATGATTTCTATGAATGATCAGTTCTTCAAAAAACTTTTTCTTTTTGGTTTTGGTACGCTTTGTTTTTCATGATGAAATGATTTGTCAAAAGGGTTCGGTTGTATCGTGAAAACCCTAGAGCCTTTTATAGAGAATATGAAAATATGACCGTTGAAAAGATTTGTAACATCTTGTTGTGATAAGTGAAGAATCGATTGATTTCTTGAAAGGAATAGGATGAAAATCGATTTTGCTTTCTAAAAGAAAGTAAGAAATCGATTTCTTACTTAAAGAAATAAGAAGGAAATCGATTACTTGCTTGAAAGCAAGGAAGCCACAAATCGATTTCTTGCTTGAAAGCACAAAGTCATCAATCGATTGTTTTCTTTCTAAAACAAGTTCTTTTATAAACAAGCAAGCTATGAATCGATTGTTGGCTTTACCAAAGAAGTGGGAAATCGATTTCTTTCTTCCAAGGGAGGAGGGAAATCGATTTGTAGCTTTAAAATACAAAGGCAAATCGATTTTTGACTTTAGAGAACAAAGGAAATCGATTTATGGCTTTAACAACAAGTAGAAACCAATTTCTAGATTCATGTACAAAATTCTTTACTTCAAAAACAAATTCTTTTAAAACTTTTCTTTAAAAACAACAAATCATGATTCAAACTATTAATTTAAAACAACTTGTGTCTAATCTAATAAATCATGATTTTATAGAAAACATTTTTCCAAGACAGTTCTATTTTAAAAGATCATCTCTCAACTACAGCAATCATAAAGTTTAAGTAGAAGAGACCTTACATATGTCTTAAGCAAAGCGAATAACAAATAAGTCCTTGGATGGATTTGGTCCTTGCTCACTTCACCTTTAAGCTTCTATCCTTTAACTTGACACGCCAAGCGCCTTTGATCATATCTATGTGCATTGTTCAGCCCTGCGCTTAGACTCACTGTAACCATTAGCAAACATATTGTAATTTGTTATCATACAAAACAAAGAGTGTTTGACCTTGGTTCAACAGAAGATTGGGAGGGGAAAGAGGTGGAATACCCACCAGTGCCTGAATCTTTGGAGCCTTACGAGCCTATAGAGAAAAGGAAGTCTAAGATGGTTATAGATTTCTCTGGTGTATCCCACTATTTTAGCAAGTGGCTAACCCCCGATGACATTAACGGGAATTGCATGGTAAGTAAAGGAAGGACGTATTTTGAGGTTTCATTTGAGCATATAATGCCGTGTTGCCATGTTAATTTTCATATAATTAGAATAACTCATCTTTGTTCTTATTATAATTTCAGACCCTCTGCAAGAATTTCTGTTTGGATGTGTTGCCTCTCACTGATTCAGGTGTATGCGTGATCGACGATGAAGGTAATGGATGGTCCTGCAAATTGCTACATAACATTGACAAAGAGGGGAAATGTGGGCTTGTGAGGGGGTGGGCTGGATTTGCCCATCACATGGGGTTTGAGCCTGGTCAGCAAGTGCATTTTCGGGTATACCATGCTAATGCAAATGTTCTCTTCTTCATTTCTTGATGGGAGTTTCAATAGTGGATGTACAACTCTACTTGGAATTTAAGCTTGAAGAAAAACGATATGTATTTGATCATAAAATGGTTGAATACATATCTTTTTTTATTGTAGATTAAATTTTGGGTGGGAGTTTTAAATGTCATATGTATGTTACGAAGTTTTTATATATGTTGGATGAAATGTAGGGTATTTTGTGGGAGGTTGGGTTAATGGGTTTCAAGACTATGTTAAATGTAATTTTTGGTGGGAAGGCATGTAATTTTGGGTGGGAGATCTTTATGCTAGACAAACGATAATATTGTAATATGGTAGTTGTATGTTTGTATGAAAACCCTTATTCGCAGGTATATATTTGTGATAGTAATATGTTATTTTAAGCATTTACTATGTGCTCCATATGGGAGTAGTGTAAATGCACATATGTGGGCCAAGGTTTAAATGGCAAAGAAACATATGATTCCCATATCATCATCCAAACTGAAAGTCAATGGTTGTGTTGTTGGATCCTTTATTGGTGGTAGGTTGTGGGTATTTGAAATACACGCATATTATTATCCAACTTAAAGGCTTTATCCGTTATGCCAAATGTCAAAGTTCTTTTTGGTATTAGCACTTTATCACATGGGGTGCAAACTGGTGTGACATAGGTAGACCCACTTGAAACGTTTTTGGGGATTCGTTTCCACCCAACACTCCTCCATCCCATAGCTTATAAAAGGAACACCTTCCTAATCTCACCCACACATCCTACGTTTTCCTCATTTTTGTGTCCAGGTAGTTTATTTTGTACCATAGTTGTAGTGCACACAATCTGCGTATGATCTTCGCATCAAGTTTGAGCCGTTTTATGTTGAATATCATGCTGATAATGTTTGTAAATATTACATTAGTAGTTTTTTGGTATCCATGTGTGAAATCTACACATCTGAGAACTCAAATGCTTTTATTTTGCATGACAAAGTGAAACTGCCAAGGTTGTTCACCATGCAACACCTTCATGAGGTGGCGCCCAAGGTTTTGTTGGAATTCTCTAATTCTAAACACTCCAACGGCTAGTTTTAATACACACATGCAACAAATAAGTTTGCTGTAAAACAGCCGGTTCGCTATATGTGATTAGTTAAAAACAGTTACAACAAACTCTAGAGATCCGACCGACTAAGAGCACTACCAACTACAGTCTCGAACCGACCCAGAAAAGACACCAAGATACGGTGATAGTCACCATTTAATCTTCCTTTATCCAAACAAAATAAATTTCAACATTACTATGCAAATAAAATTGCAAAATGAAAAAAGTTACCATAGCAACATTTTATCATTTCGAAGAAGACAACAAAGAATGTCAAGTGTGGGGAAAAGTAATTCTCAAATGACAAAATTACAAAAAGTGAAATTTAAAAGTTAAAACAATGGGAACAAGTCCCAACTGAATTTGGATGATCTCATTCAACACTCTCTCAATCATTCTCTACACTCTTTATCTCTCTCATAAATTCTTACCTTCTCTCTTATTTTTTTTCTCTTAAATATATTATTTTAAGAGAGATAGAGAGTGTAGAGAATGATTGAGAGAGTGTTGAATGAGATGATCCAAATTCGTCTAAACTCTCAAATATGAAAAAGTGGACCGATTAAAAAGTGGTCCAATTAATGGTGGACTCTAGCGGCCAAGTGAGAGAATCATTTTAATTTTAGAGAATAAAATGCATAACATAAAGAATATAAAGCCTATTTAAACTAAATAACATAAAGGATTGCAAGATCAACTAACTAAGATAATGCTAAATTACACATTCATGCTTAACAATTACCCAAGAAATTGTTAAAATCTCAAAAGCTAATTTTCTGATTAAAAGTAAGGCTTAATTTAGTCCCGGACCTTCAAAGTATGCGAAAATAACAAATAGTGTGAAGTTCATCTCATTAGTCCCGAAGGAGATGCGTCGCTTTATGGAGGATATAGTGAATGTGCAAGGTGACGGTAACTGCGGGTTTCGGTGCTTTGCTAGACTACTTGGAAGTGGTGAGGACGATTTTTGGAGCGTGAGGAATGAATTGTTTGAAGAGTTACAGAAAAACATCGATTTGTACACCACGTTGTTTGAAGGAGGGATATCAAGAGTCCACCATATTATGAAGGCTTTGAAGAAACAACATAGGGAAGTAGAAGGAAATGAGAATTGGATGACTTTTCCAGAATGTGCTTATCTGGCTGCAAATAAATACAAGGCCACGATTGTTTCCTGGTATCGTGCTCTTCCCTTTTCTGTTTATCCATTTCTGATTGCACCAATCAAGACTACACCGGTCTTCCACATATTGTTCACGGGTAACCACTTTGTTATGCCGGTTATGAGGAGAGGCTCCCCAATGCCAGAAACAATTACGCCATGGACAAATAATCGGAAACAGATAGCAAAGGACTGGCCCAGACAATTACAGGACCTTTGCAACAATACAAAGCTTTAAACCCATATTCACATGCTCCTCAAACTGTTGATTTGAGCAAAGATTGATTTTGATGTATTTTTTGAATTTCTTTGTCAATTTAATGATTTCATTATGTATAAGACAATTGGATTAAACAATATCATGTTTTGTTGATCCAATTGACTGATTTAGTATTGATTTTAGTAGTTATTTTAGACGTGAAATTACAAGTTTTTTCAAAAAAATCTTTGACAAAGTTCTTTGTCCGAAACTCTTGCATTTACATCAAGTATTAGGACGGTTCGACCCTCACAGAGTCGATCATGTTCGCATTTCATACAACCGAACAGTACAAAACGTAGGATTGTACAAAAAAAATTCAATCCAATCCATCCATTAAAAAAAAGTCCATCCAATCTATCCATTAACAACTTTTTTATGGATGGATGTCCAATCCATCCATTAACAATAACTTGTAGCCTTAAACTAGCTAACAATAACTTAAATAAAAAAAATATTTGTATTAATAAAACGTAAAATAAAAAGACATAATTTTTTATAAGTATAAATATTTATATTAAATTATATTTATATATATATATATAGATAGATTATAGATTATATATTTATATAATTATATAAATATTTATATATAAATATATATAGTTTATATATATATATATATATATATATATATATATATATATATATATATATATATATATATATATAATTATCTAATGGATTATGATTTAGTTGTTATTGTAATCCATTGGATTTGAAAAAATCAATGGATGGATCACACTCATCCACAAACTCAAATGGATGGATCCAATACAATCCATTAATATATATATATATATATATATATATATATATATATATATATATATATATATATATATATATATATATATATATATATATATATATTTGTAATGGATGGATTGGATGGATATCCAAAGTATAAATAGACTAAATTGACACCCCTAGGATGGGGTATGAAGAGGGGAAGCCAGTAGCACCTGAGTGATCATGGGATAATTAGAATGTGATATTCCTTATTTCATTCACCCGTTAATACCTTGAAATGGATAAAAAAGTAAACCTCTAACTTTCATTTTGTTAATAGTACTGCATAGACTATGAATTTTCCTTCTTAATTTCATGGCATCAATTACAAATTTCTGGGAGACATTAATTCTTATATTAATTCAGCGCATCAATAACAAGCTTTATTCCTATATAAAGCTCACTTGTGATGTGGTGGAAAAGTTTTGTGGAGATAAGGAATAGAATGTGATATTCCTCATTTCATTCACCCCTTAATAATGCATTGAAATGGATAAAGAAGTAGACCTCTAACTTTCATTTTGTTCATTCTTTAATAGTATAGCATAGGCTACGAATTTTCCTTCTTAATTTCATGCCATCAATAACAAGATTATGTGAGACATTAATTCTTATACTAATTTAGTGCATCTATAAGAAGCTCTATTCCTATATAATATAAAGCTCACTTGTCAATAAACAAGTGCTCCTCAAAATAATATTTCATTTCCACATCAATAAAATCCAATAATGAATTAAAATTGTTTTTTTCTAAACCAATTTAGTTTATAGCCAAGAAGTAACCAAAAAAAAGCTAACAGCCAACAATAATTAATAGTCATTAACACACTTAGTTTATTTAATTATAAAAGTTATTAATTAGTCAAAGTATTAAGGAAAATAAGGAAGAGGTAGTAGTTGAGGAACTAACCCTCAATGTGATAAAGAAGACGGAGTGGCCACGGTGTTCATCTCCGGCGCGATTGTGAGATTCCAGGTGGGGCATTTTCCAATATCTACTTATTTTCGGGAAAAAGATAGAACTTTCTAGAGAGCACGAGGAACAAGGATCCAAAGTGGGGTTGCCGGAGTTGGCCAGAAACAAGCATGAAGTGGCGGTCGTTCTTGAAGGTGGCTCATTTTTGAAACCTATTGTGATAGAAATGTAGAGGAGAATGAGAATGTTAAGAAAATGAGTTTAGTTTCGCCAAATGCGACTGGCGTTTGTCGGTTGTGAACACTCGATTTTAATCAGTATTTTTAACTTTTTATTTAAAAATCACAAAGATCTTCGCTTTTTGCGTATTTTTGGATTTGAATGTTAAATACGTCATTTTGCTCGCGTTTGTCACTTTTGCGCTATTATTACTCTTTCTAGTTAAATAAAAAAATATATGTTAATTCAAAATTGACAAAAATAGTAGACTGTCTTGTTAAAATATTTTTTACAGTAATCCAAAAATAAAATAGTAAATAATCCAAAAACAAATAGCAAAAATGCAAAACAACAACTTCAACAACTGATTTGGGCTGAGAAGGCAGGCTTCTCAACCGCTCCAAAAAGCCCAAGTTTGCAAAAAGAGTCCAGTCAAATAAGTCAAACATAATTAATGATTAAAAACTAAAAATTGTCTATAAAAATACATTAAAAATACAGTCAAAGGGGTGAGACAGGAAATTCGAAAATGACTAAAACAAAAATTAGGGATTCACATCGGAACTCTAATCACTAAAACACTGAAGTCGTTTTTTTGAGGAGCAAGATCTGGGTTTAGTCATCAGCAGTCAGTCAACAGAGTCACAGGCAGAAACAGAAGTAGTAACAGTAGCATCAACAACGAAAAATTAATTTTTTTAGGTTAGTATTATAGTTTATGCCATCTTTTTGTATGTTTGTTTAAATAATAGGGCAGTTCATCTAAAATATAATAACAGATCCAGACCCAATAGCGTACATGTTAATAGGATTTGTTCAAAATAGGGCTTTAGAATATATAGTTGATTGTCTTGCAATTACATCTCAATTATATTTAACTTTTACTTATACCTAACACATATTCCAACATATAATACCCCATTACTCAACAATATCAACATCACTTAACATTTTTCCATGTAAAATTAAAATTAAATGTGTGTCTCACAAAAGCATGAAACTCATCGATTAGGAATATAATTTTGACATCTTCTGAAATTGGCTTAGAAGTATCATAATTTGAAAATATAAGGCTGGTCCTTAGGCTCAAGAATGTGAAACTATAGTGTTATACCTGATTTAGTTGCCCTGGTGCTGCTCAAGTGTTAGGTTTTTAAGAGTTTCAGCTATATTTAGTTGTCCTGTTTTTTTGGACTTGTTGGTGTCGTCTTTGTAAGCTAGTTGATGTTTTAGTGACCCATGTCTATTATCAATAAAATATTGCGTGTTTGACAAAACAAAACGAAAAAGACTCTTCCTTAATGATCATTTACAATTTTTATAAGAAACAATGTATAAGCCACCACATCAAGATATGTAACCGAAGAAAAGCTATATCACATTAAGATATAAATGGATAAAACTTAGATACAATACCAAATGTATTATTCTTACTGTTCTACATATTATTCTTACTATTTTTGCAATTGCTATTTGTGTTGTTGTACATGAGTAGTAGTGTTTGGTTATAATGAGATCTTTTGGTTATTTTCTTTCGTGATTCTGGTTGGTTAGATTTGAAATCAAAGCTTCGGAATCAAATTCTAGTTGAAAGGGCTGGTTATGCCTTTTTTGTAGGCATTGAGTATGGAAATTTGCCTATTTTCTGTATGAACTGTTTGACTATTGGTCACAAGACTAATAATTGTAAAAGAAGTAGGTACATTGGTGTGGATTACCATAAGGAGCGGATCGTTGAGCCAAAACAAAAGTATGTTCCTAAGCAGCAAGCTCAAGCTACATGTGTTGGTGTCAATGATCTGTCTAGTCCCTAACAAGATCAGCAAGGGGAGTCTTCGTGCAACGATATTAATGAAGAGGTTATGCATCCTATTGAATAATCAGAGTTGGTTGTCAATGACTCTTGTATGAATGATATGAATATTGACTCAGAGCGGTTTCCGGAAACGAGTAATGAATTATCATCCACTCAGCCTCCCTCTACCAGACTGGATTCTCTAAATGTTTCAGAGTCCGATGCAACTTCTAATCCAGTGGTTGCATCTGAAATGCAAATATTAGGCAACATTTGGGGGGATTTGAAAGTTGTCTCTGTGACTCTTGTGACTCTTGTTAGCCAAGGACTGGTTGCTCAGTCTGATAATTCAGTGTCGGTTGTATCCAAGTCCCAAAAGAAGAAATCTCGGCAAAAAAGGAATCCGACTCAGAATAGTGTTTCTTATAACACCCGCTCCAGGACTAATTCAGTCTCTGATTCTTTTTGATCTGGATTTTTTTTATTCATCTTTGCTAGTTCCTTAATTGGATTGTTTGTTTGTCAATAGGACATTTTAGTTCCTTAGTTGGACATTAATTTTTCTCTAGTTTGTTTTAAGGGTTCTTCATGCTAGGGGACTCTTAAAATGGTACTGGTTTTCGCTTGTTTCTTCTCAAGGGTTTCGACCTAGTCCCCCCTTGGGCTACTTTGTGTTCTCCTTTTCTGTTTTTATAATAAATACTAGGGAAACCCCCTATTTGATAAAATAAAAAATAAAAAAAAAGAGGTAATTTTAAGTGCATTTTTTTTAAATAGGGGAAGGGGAAATTTTATTAATCAAAGTGGCACTAATAATCAGTTTACAACTGTCTCCCGAGGAAATTTGAACTCAGCACCTTGAGAAAACAAGGCTAGCTCTTTCCACTGAGCTAGCACCTCATGTGTGGGTAATTTAATTTTAAGTGCATTTTTTATACACCATCTATGACACTATAGAATTGAAATTTTAGTGAGAAACAGTACAAAGTAAGTTTTAGTCCTTCCCATATTTAGTTATCCATTCACATCCCAACTATAAATTAAAGTCTTAATTAAATAGGTGATAGTTGATTTGTAATTTTTTTAAAGGAGAGAGAATATCTTCTTGTTTAGACAACAATATAAAGAATAATGCAAAACCCTCACCAACTAAAGAACTTAAACATATTATACATGCATGCATGTGTGAAAGTGGCATGCATAACTAAGAGAGAGAAAGAACCCACGTTGCCTTAGATATAAGAAAAGTATTCTTTAGAGAAACAAAATTATGATGTTTTATTTCTTGTATAGGAAAACCAATTATTTTTCTTAAGTAAACATAAACCAATCTTTGCACGAAAGGGAAGAACTAAGCTCCAAGAAAATACAAGCATCTATCCATGCATGCATGTGTATATAATTATCATAAGAGAGATTTCATTTTTCAAAATAAAGAGACAAAGCTATCTATAGAAACAAGAATTTAGCAAAAGAGAGAGAGAGAGAAAGAAAAGGGCAAATATGTCATTGGATCAACAAAGACGTGAAGCAGATCGTATCTATGAAGAATTTGAGCCACCTTCTGATTGGGATCGTGATGAAGGAAGTGACACAATCATTCTTATGCTTACAGGTTGATTTTCTTCATCCTTTTTTCCAATAATAAAAGTATATAAACTAGACAAATTAATTACATAGCTCTAGTGTTCATTAAGAAATAAAAAAAAAACTAATAAGACTATATATTTGAGAGAACTTGTCAAAAAAATATTTATTTGAGAGAGAATTCCTAGAGAATAAGTGATTTTGTTGTTAAGAAATATTTGAGCTTGTTTTAGAGGTTTGGTTGTTAAATAATTTAGATTTTAAGTTTTTGAAATTTTTAAGGAAAGCAGGAAGTTTTTTTTTTTGATAAGTAGGAAAGCAGAAGTTATTAGTATCTATGTAACGTAAAGAAAATTACTTCTTTTTAAATAAAAAACATTGTATAAAAAAATTATGAGAAGCTACTCAAAACAGATTCTTATAATTTGAATGAGTTTTCAAATTATGTACAGATTCTCATTTTTTTTTAAAAAAAGATGAAAAACTTCTAAAACTGACATGGTGTTGAAAGAGTTGATAACCTGACTTTCTCTTGAAAATAATCTGAGATATATTTTCGGAGTCGTCCAATTAGGAAAGCAGAAGTTAATTATTAGTATCTATGTAACATAACTTCTTTTTTTTAAAAAAACATTCTATAAAAAAAATTATGAGAGACTACCCAAAACAGATTCTTATAATTTAAATGAGTTTTCATATTATTTTCAGATTCTCATTTTTTTTTTTTAAAAACGATGAAAAACTTCTAAAACTAACATGGTGTTGAAAGAGTTGATAACCTGACTTTCTCTTGAAAATAATCTGAGATATATTTTCGGAGTCGTCCAATTAGGAGACAACCCAACACTATGTCACCCCGTTGACTCATTAGTTTCATATTGAGCCTAAGCCACGTGGATAAAATTGTCTTTAAAAGTAACTAATGCATTAAATTAAACCGTTTGTATCTATATATTTATCTATTTATTTTGTTTAATCTTAATTAATTACAGGGTTTAAGAAGGAGCAATTAAGGGTTCAAGTTACTTCAACTCGTGTGTTAAGAGTAAGTGGTGAAAGACAAATTGGTGAAAACAAATGGCGTAGATTTCGCAAAGAATTCCCTATGCCTTCTGATTCAGACACAAGTGGAATTAGTGCAAAATTTGAAGCTGGAATTTTATATGTTAAGCTTCCAAAAGTGATTAATAAACAGCCACTAATACAAGAAGTACTTCCAAAGCCTCAACAACCAATTACTACAACAACTACTCAAAAACCAAATAATTATGATCAAGTTTCTGATGATCATAAAAAGCCATTAATTAAGGAGGAAAAATCTGAAGTTGAGGGAGAAAAGAAAGTATCACATGAACCAAAAGCAAATGAAAAAGAAGATTCTAAAGAGAAATCAAAGAAGGAAAAGGGTAAAGAAAAATTAATAATAGATGATGATGATGATAATGTGAATAATAAAGTTGGCAAGGAAATATTAGGGCATGGAAATGCTAAGCATGGTTCAAATGGGAAGATACATAAAAGATCATCTACTATGGAAATGCTTTCAATTCATAAGAAAGAATATTTGAATGCAGTTTCTGGTTTGGTTGATGAGGTTAAGAAGCAAAAGAAATTGGTCAACTTTTTATTCCTCATATTCTTTGGCTTGCTTTTTGGGCTCTATGTGAATAATGCAATCAAGTCATATTTTTGACTTTGATTTGAAGACCCAAAATCCAAGACCTTTCTAATTGCTTATATTATGTCAATATATGGTACAAAACTTGATTATCTGTGTAATTTCATAAATTCACCAAGAGAATAAATAAAGAATATTTGAGTTTTTTAAGTTATTATATTCGTCATTATTGATTATTTCTGATATCTTTTGTCTGAGAAGGAGTGGTAATTACCACCCGTAAACTCACATACGCAAATCGAGAACTCAAATTCGAACTTGGATGACCACAAAAAATATCTAGTCAAACAATTTGTTGTGCTAGGAAGTGTTTTAAAAACCGAACCAACCGGAGCGATTGATCCATTTGAACCATGACCCCACCTTATACGGTTCGATTATTTCAGCAGTTAAAAGCGGTTTTATCCGATTTTAAGCGGTTGAACCATGACTTGGAGGTCTCACCAGTTCAATGGCCAGTTCGGTTTTTTAAACATTGATGTTCGGCCTTACAAATTTGGGGTTTCTGATTTTAAATATAACAAGTGTTTTATATTATTTATAATTGTCAAAACATGTAAAATGTACAATAACTTGAAAAAACATATTTAAGAAGAAATTTATCACTTAATAATTAAATTAGACAATGTAACGAGATCACTTATCCAACACAACTCCAAAAGCTATACAATAATTGGAAGTTTTATAAAAATGCCATAAAGAATTCATATGACAAAAAGCTTATAAATAAAAGAACAACTATCATAATGATTAAAGTTGCATGCAATAAGATATTTGCCTAAAAAAAGATGTAACCATATACCATTATTAGTAAAAAAGTTTTAACCAAATACCATTATTAGTAAAAAGAGTTGTGGACTGGCAAGGTCGAGTATACACGTGGTTAGTCAAATTCTGCGCGTAGATTAGTCATTGGTAAAGGTGGTGGAAACTACGCATCTATAACACTCACAACAAAAAAACCTAATGTCAAAAATCTATAAAAGAAAATAAAAAATAAAAAACAACAAATTGAAATACTACAAAAACTCTAAAAAAAAAGATAACTCTTTGGCGGGCCAAAATGCAAGGCCCAACCAATATTACCACCTTAATCTGCTCCAAAACCAAAGTTCAAGTTTGGGTGTCATTCGTTAACACACTACATGTAAATGGACTGACTAAACTAGCATCCAAGTTCGACCTCTGGCGATGAAATAATTGGGATCAGACTTTACTTAGCTTTGTGGTCGAACTCTGAATCAGTCATAGTCCCCTTCCTTTAAACACCGAATTGGGCTCTTGAGTTAAAAATAGAAAACTCGGTGTCCAAACCAAACTACACCATATCTAATTAGGTTGGAGTTCCACAGAATTGTTTGAGTTTGTCTGAACCCAAAATTAAACTCTAATTTCTCATCATCTTTCTCAATTTCAACATAGAAAAGTCAAAATCTTCATCATTTGTTGTTGTAAACAATAACTTGTGGATCCCCATCCCTTCCCTCATCATCTTCACCTTCTATCCTCTCTCTTATTCCTTTTCGTCTCTCATTCCCACTTGCCCAAAACAACCATAATCATCATGTTTTGAACTTTTTCGGTCAACTTCGGGCATCCTACTCCCAACGAAGACCTCTATTGTATTCCTCTCCTACTCCTCTACAAGAGTCCAGTTTATTCAATTTGATCGCGTATTGCATGAGTTATTCAAGAAACCAAAAATCAAAGGGACCTTGGTGTGCTTGAAAGGATCAAACGGAAACTGATATGAAAGATAAATGACCAAACGGAAATAGATATCAAAGATAAAAGACCAAAGTGAGAAAAATAAAAGATAAATGACCAAACTGACACGAAATGAAAGATAAAGGACCAAAGTGGGAAAAAAGATAAAGGACCAAAAGTGCAATTAAGCCTTATTTAAATTGCATATATTTAAAATTGTAATATTATTAATATATATGCGGTGCTGAGAGCCGTAGTGCCCGTACCCGAGCCCGCGCCCGGCTAATTATTCGTTTATTATGGGCAATTTTTGCGGGTGCCCAATGGATATGGGCTGAATTGTCATCCCTAATGAAGATTATGGATTTTCTAGGTTGAGAAAGTAGAAAGAACTTAATTGAAACCCATAAGACCTAATTGAAATCGTAACATAAACATTTGTCACGCATACAAGTTAGTTAACTATGCTACGTAAATAGCTAAAAGCCATTGCTTCAAAAAAAAAGTAGTTAAAAGCCACGTCAGCTTTCGTTAACTGCAATGGACGAAATGTCTAAAAAATAATTTTTGTGACACGAGTTTAAAACATATATGGACTAGTTTGGAGAAATCTTAAAAGATTAATGTGAATTTTTAAAATAACTTAAAAGACCTCAGATGCATTGTAGCATTTTTTTATATCTTTAAAATTAAATGAATAAATAAATAAATAAAATTTGATAGATAATTTTGAAGGGAATTGTTAATTTATGATCCAATCAATAAGTTAATTCAATGGTCATTTGATCCATGCTATCACCTCCCTTAAAAATATATTGTTAATTTATCATCCAATCAATAAGTTGGGTGATTCTAACATGAGGGAGCAAATCAAATCCCTCATCGGTGAAATATTAAATATGACTATATGATGTAGTATAAAAATTGATCAACAGTTGAGATTTAATACTGTTTGATTTAATATTAACCACTCATAGTATTTTGCACAACACCTTATCGTCAATTTTAGTGGTTCATCAGTGAGGGACTTGATTTGCTCTCCCACCCTAAAAACATGCCCATAAGTTATTCGCTAGAAATAAAACCTTTCTTTGGAAGAAGTTTTTCTTTCATAGAATACATGACAATTTTTCAATAAAATTAAGCCAACTTATCTTTGAGGTTTAAACATTACCAAAACACAAAGTCATCTCCTACAAGAGACTAAAGCATATAATTTTTCTTGCATGAGAGAGTTTTGTTTACAGAGACATATAATGTTTGTACGAAAAGAAAGTAATAAAGCAAAAGAAAAGAAATTAAAGTAAGTATAATTCACAAGCAAAATACATTAAAAATTGATTATTATCTGCCTATAAAAGAAACACTTCCAAAACCTCATTAATCATTCAATTGAAGCCAAAAACAAATTAAAGATAAGCAACAACTGAAGCCAAATAGCATCATTATGGATCAAAAGGCACAATCATCTGCAGCTAATCGTGTTTACCAAGATTTTGAACCCTTTTATGAATGGGTTGAAGATGCAGGAAGTGACACACTTATTCTAATGCTGCCAGGTGAATATAATATTCTTTAGCTCTATTCCATTTGTATTTTTCAGATCTACATTACTAAATTCATATCTTTCAAGTTCTATTTGTCAACTTAAAAATTTAATTCATCCATGATGATGTTGTTTAAATTGGGTCGTCGAGCCCAGTTTGGCCCACTGGGCCAAAACACAAAATTGGGCTTGGCTGGGACAGCCTAATTGTCTATTAGGCTGTGTTTTTTGTAGTCTGGGGTCAACCCAAAATCTACGCCACCTGCGTGACCCAGCCCAAACTTCAGTAAAAGAAATCACAAAAAAAGTTCAAACAAACATAAAATGGAGAGAGTCCAACCTGGCCCATGGGTCAATGGAGTTGTGCCAAAACGACTCAGATTTTTTTTTCTCGAGCCTCTATTTAGCGAGTCCACCCCAAAACACCGGTACATTAGATCAGCAGTTGGCTTTAGGGCTTTTAACTTTTCACTTTTCTATTGTGATCAATGTTTTTAAAACGTTACCAAATACCGAATTGGCTTTAGGGCTTTTAACTTTTCACTTTTCATGAATCAATAGTTCAATTGAATGACTAATAAATAAATAAAAAGTATTAGATTTTGGAGAATAAACAAATAAATAAATAAATAAAACTACTTTGAATGGTTCGACTCGGTTTAATTAGTGGTTCGACCGATAAATTAAAAGTATTAGATTTTGGAGAGAAAAATTGAATGGTTCACTCGGTTTAATTAATGGTTCGACCGCAGTTCATCCCGATTCAATCGAATCATGATCTATTTTTAGGTGAACCAACTTTCAAACTAACTGATTCTCAGTAAACCATCCAGTCTAGTCCAATTTTCACAACATCAATTTCCATTTTTAGTTCTAATTTTGCTAATATAATGAGTTAATATTTTTTAGCATTAATCTCTTTCTCATTAATTTTCTATAATTTCAATAAGCACAGGATTCACAAAGGAACAATTGAAAGTGCAAGTAACCTCAACAGCTATCTTAAGAATCAATGGTGAAAGACAAGTGATTGAGAATACATGGCGTCGTTTTAGCAAAGAATTCACAATTCCTTCACATTGTGACACAAATGAAGTGAGTGCCAAATTTGAACATGGAATATTATCAGTGAAATTTCCCAAGCTAATCACCCCTGCAAAACCTCAAGAGCAAGAAACAATTACAGAAATGCCACAACAACAAGAAGCAATTACAGAAATGCCACAGCAACAACAAGAGTCACCACCAAAGAAAGAACCAAATAATGATGAAAAGGAAAAGAAGAAAATACAAGAACAAGTTGCACCTACTAATAATGGGTTATTAGAGACAAAACAAGTTGTTAATAATAATACTCCAAAAGCTAAAGGAAAACAAGGTAAGATGGTACAAAGATTAAAAACAAGGATTTTGGATTTTAATATTAGTTTCAAATCAGAAAATGATAATAAGGATGTTAATCAAGGATTAATTGGTAATACTGGTACAAGGCCTATGAGGAGGAAGATATTGATGAACATTATTGTGGTTATTTTAATGTTTTTGGTAATTGGAGTGTATGTCAAAAATGCATTATGGTCATCATCACCATCATCATCTAAGGGAGAATCTAATTTCCAGGAATTTTAATTTACTATATGCTTATTCTTGCAAATGTATAAGTTCAATAAAGAGTGAAATAATGGGTCTGATTGGATGTTAATTGGCTTGAAATTATACTTAGTTTCTTTTTTCTTAGTTTGTTATATTGTTATTGATACAAAAGTTTGAAGGGAAAGTAAACAATAAGAACTTGTTGGAAAATTTGACATAAACCAACAAGCTTCTCTGATAAAATTTCAAATGAAGTCGTCACCAAAGTTTAATTATAAAAGACAAACATTGATAAATCCCTTTGATTTGAATAAGGTTTTTGAGATCGGATTTTGGGCTCGGAAGTCGATCATGCGTGAGGAATGACATCATTCCTAAGGAATGTTACCTTTTAATTAATTGTGTAGAAATAAAGTTAATTTTTGAAATGCTTATTTTACTCGTTTACTTTTAATTGACATATTTTTATAGGTATTTTAGGACATTCTAAAATGCAGATTAATTCGGTTGTACAACCGACTTAAAAGTTGTTCAAGGAAAACACCTATTTATATTTTTGAAAAGTTGTTCAAGGAAAACAACAATTTTCTTTGTTTTTCTGAAATTTATTTATTTATTTTTATAGGAGTTCTAGGACTCTTGAGCTGTAGAGCTCATTCGTCCTACAACACAGATTAATTCGATCGTACAACTGACTTAATTACCTATTTTAAAAAATTAGAAAAATTGTTCAATTTTTTTAAAAAAATAAAAACACCAAATAAAATAAAATTGATTTTACTAAAACAAAAATAGATTCAATAAAAAAAAAGTTCCCTAGTACAAAGCATGGAAGCTAAGCATGATTCAGATAATGGATAATAAGATTAGAGTTAGCAAACGGGCTACCTAGCCCACATCAGGCCAACCCGCATCGTGCTCGAGCTTTTGCGGTCTGGGCCAAAAAAACACTGGTTGATATTTGGGCTCACCTTTTGCTGCCCAAACCCAACTCTATGCAGGTCGCGGGCTTTGCAGTTTAGCTCGCATTATGTGTGATGCTATTTAAAGAATATTTTATTTAAAATGAAAAAAAAGGTACTCATGTAGTGGCATAGAAATTCTTAACGTTAAACAGTGGCATATAATTATATGTTAGTAGTGGACAACACAATTGAAGTTGCAGTAAACTTCAACAACACAAAATTGAACTTGCAGTACATAGAGTAGTATAAAAAGTCCTTAAATATGTTTTTATGTAGCACAAAATTTAATTCAAAGATACTTCGAATTAGAACTACACTGTAACATAATTTGAACTTTCTAACTTGTGGGACTGTGAGCTACCCGTGGCTCGGGTGGACTAGCTTAATTCAAGCTCAGGTTTTCCAAGTCCGGGCTAAAAACCCCAAATATAAAAACAGGTTCAATTTTATCGGCCCAAGTCCTACAATTTACCGACCTGACCCATTTTACCATATCTAAATTGGATGATGTAGCTAACATTAAAAATAGTTTCTGGAAGGACGATGCATTCTTGTTGTACAACTTCTTTGAACAACTCCTAGACTCTGTTGTGCGCAAGGTAATCAAAATCAGACCGGACAAACCAATTCAATTAAACCCCGGTCGAAATTAGGCTTGTGACCACTTGATCTAAAAAATGACCAGTGAACTGAGAAGCCAACACAAAACTACTAGAACCAGCAATAACTAGTTGTGAACTGGTTTATACCGGTAAACGAAAAACTTAAAAACTTTAACTTTTTTTCTAGGAAGAAAAAAGTAATGCATGTTAGGCTCTTTAGTATACCCAATGCCTATCTTAGAATAGTTTTTGTAACATCCCTAGTTTTGTTAATTTCGATTTACGAAATTAACTAGTGATTTATTACTCGAGTAGGTAATAAATCAAGTCACGGATACGAGGTTATCGTGAAAGCAATTTTTAATTGCTAGAGTATATGATTTAAATTCATAATTGATGAAATTGTATGAATTGTTATAGGCTTGTTTGGGTAGAAATTGGGTTTTATATAGAGAATTAAGAGCAAGGGTAAAATTGTCATTTCACCTCATATTGACGATTTATACTTTGATGAAATAATAGATTGAGTTCTAAATATGATAAAATCATGTGAATGGTAGTTAAATTGTTAAGTTATATGAATATTTGAGTAGGAATTGGTTTAAGTGAAAATGAGAGAAAAGGGTATTTTAGTCTTTTCCATGTCACTTAAATTTTCAGCTCGTAGTCAAATTAACTAAGTTAGTGGTTGATTATTTGATTGCTAAGTTATATGAATGGTGTGATTGATGGGGTAGAAATAGAATTAAGAAGGAATTAGTGAACCAATGACTTTTTAGTCATTTACCACTAAAGCACTACCTCATCTCATTAAAACAACAAACACAACACACACACTTTCATTTTAAAATTTAGAGAGAAGAATTGAGAGAGAGAGAGAGAGAAAACGGACAGAAGAAGAGAAAGAAAGGGAGAGAATAGAGAGAGAGAGAGAGTTAGGGCATGAAGAGGAAGAAGGAAAGGAGCAAGATCCTTCTCATCTCACATCGTATGTAAGTAATTTAGTAACCATTCTTCTCCATTTCTCAAGATCTATCTATTGATACCCACATCATTATCTAATTCTTCATCTTCTTCATTTCACCATTTTTGGAGCTCAAAGCTCAAGATGAAAAGAAGATGGATTTTTGAACCTTTGAGGCTAGCATGTGATACTTGGAGGTTCAAGGTTCAGTTTAGAAGCTCAATAACAAGAAACATTGTAGATTGAGAAAGTGTTTGAGGAGGTTCAGTGGCTGGGTTTGAGTTTGGAAGAGGTTGGGTTCGGTTTCGGAGCATTTGGACGAGTTCGGAGCTAGATCGGTGTTTCGGGTCGTTCGAGCTTCGTAGAGTTTCGTGATTTTCATCACGATAGGTGAGTTTTACTCACGTTTAGGGAATTTAAATGTTGTTTGTGTGTTTTGTTTGAAGAGTTTTCGAAATTTCAAGTTTCGTGAAATTTTGAGTCGAAAACGATATTTTACGAAAATTACGTGTTTTCAAACTTAGAACGAAACCATGATTATTTGATTGTTGAATTGTTATGCTTGGACTGGAATATGTTGATATAATATCTGTTTTGATGTTTGGATTGAGTTGGAAAAGGAACGGAATCGAATCGGAATGAGAATCGGAACGAAATTCAGCAAAACAAGGCCACTGTTGTTCTGCCACGGGTCGTGGCAGCCACCACGGGTACCCATGTTGACTTCGGTTTGGCAGTCAAAAACTGCAAACCAGTCACCACGACTCGTGTTGCTTTCCACGGGGGGCCGTGTCAGAATCTGTTTGGCCCACTATTTTTCTACCGTTTCGATCTCAAACCAATTGTTTTGCATTCCTAATCCCTCCCACAACATACGTATTGATGTAATAACCGCAATACAAGAAAAATGCCTATGATTGAGTGTGATTGAATGCATTTTAAATGAAATGCATGATGTTAAGGAGTTGGTGAAAAACCGAATCTAGTACTCGCGAGAGAGAACAAATGTTTTGATGTGTAAATGTTTCATTGGCGTATTATATAAGTTTATAAAGGTGATAATATGATATAAAATCATATTATAGGTTGAATTATGTTTTCGGTATATGAATTATATCGGATATAGTAGACGGCCCAATGCGGGTATGATATATAGAAAACTATATTGTGTATAGGAGACTGCCCCATTGCGGGTATATTTAATTATATCGATTATGTGTGACGACGCAAGAGGATAGTACACTAGGGAGAGGGAAGTCATGAGCCCTCGAGCTAGGCCCATATGAGGATATTCACTGTGAGTGGATTGGGTTCATCGCAAACCGAAGAAAAGAAAAATGGTTTAAGGTGTTGTACTAGATTAATTAAGAGGATAGTGAATAGCCATCAAGAATTGGGCTATGAACTATAGATAAGTAATTTAATTGTACATAGTCATCAAGAATTGGACTATGAACCCTAATGAAATTCAGTTATCTAGTGATTGATATTGTGTTTGTAATTAATATTGAATTACTAATAAATGGGTGTACTTAGGTTGGGAGGAACTCTCAACGCTATTGACCAATTCGGTAAGGGATTGGGTGCGTCATAAATAATCTTTTTGAAAGGAAACATTAATGTACAAATGGACCGAGTGATAGGTAAGGGGTCATCGTAAGACTCACTGAGATATGTTATCTCACCCTATCATATGTTGTTGTTTTACAGATAAACAGGGAAAACACAATGTGATGCGGCACGAGTAGGTGGCATGACTATGGAATTGATGAAAACATTTTGCCTTTGTCTATGTTTTACTTTTCCCTGTAGTTTCTGTAATTGGATTATGTAACTTACAAATATGCTAAGTTGGATAAATCGTTTCCGCTTTGTCTTGTTTTGGGATATTGAACTCTGGACTATATTATGTCTAAGACTCTTTGATTAGGATTCGAGAGTTTTTGGTCAATTCAGTATCTGAAACAGGAAGTTTCATACTCTGATGTATGTCATTAGGTACACTTGATATTTCTAGTGTTTAGAAATATTAGGGTGATACAGTTTTCGCCTCTCAACCTCTTTTATAGCAAATTGTTAGATAGTTCTCGTCCCGACCGATATGAGACTTTACCGAAAACTTAACTAAAGCATTGTGGGAAAAGTGTCACTATATTTAATTATTTCTGATATAACAAAATAACTTCAATTTCGTGGGATACCCTCTATTTTATTCTATACTCTAGTTTTACCATTTCACCACACACTATTCAAAATTATGATATTTTTCTAGTAGTATATTTATTAATAAAAAGACTAAGATCAACATCTTTTGAACAATTGTATGCTCTCCAAGCCTTAATGCTTCTCAAAGCTGCAAATAAACTGCTGAACACATCGAATTATTTTCAAACCGAAATGAGATATAGAGACATTCAGCGTAACCTAGATCTTCAATTTCTCAAGATTCTGTCCACGGAAGCTTCTGGAACATCGAAGAAAACTATATCTCTCACAAAATCCATTGGACTTCACTCACTGGCTCTTCTTATGCTTTCGGTATATTATCAAAACAAATTATCATAATATCTTTCAATTTCTTTTTCGTGTATTTCTCTTTGATTTTCCAATTTCAATTTTCAAATTTCTCACATCATAAAATTAAATGTCATAATTATAAAACATAGAGATTAAATGTCTAAATTTTAAAAAATGAAACTAAAAGTTTTGATTTTTGAAAACGGAAGACCAAAAATTTGCTTTACTCTACAAATTATTAGTGCTATTATTATTAAATGCTATAATAGTATGTGATATAATTTGTTAGCGTATATCTATGTGACAATTTTAATCAACTTTATCCAATTTTAATTTATTTTTCTATAAATATATTTCATATAAAAATAAATATAAATATAAATATTTATTTACATATTTCAATATAAGAAAATATATATTTTTAAAATTTTATCTTTCCAATCAACTATTTATCATTGCTATTAAAAAATAATTTGCTCTCAATAAATTAGAAAATAACGTTTCATATACATGCAAAACACAAGTCACACTGATTTTACTATTGAATAGAAGATAGTGAGAATGGAGGGAAGAGAAACTAAGCAAGTTAATTAGAGAGGAGATGTGACTCAATAACGTTTTAGAAGGTAGAGTGGTTTTGTTATATTTATGAGTATCACGTGACAATCATGTTTGCTATCAAGCAACACTATTGTGTTTTCTCCTTAAAAGTTGTTAGTAGTTTTCATGTAAACATGTAATTCTAATATGGTAGTTTTGAAAGTAAAAAAATGTATGAAGACATAAGGTGATTTGTATGACATTTTAACTAACACGTAATCAGTTAATATTTTTTATTTTACTAGTCTTTTAAAAAATACATTGATAAGTACTCATAATAAAAGTACGTTGATAAGTCAAAAATAATTTACCTGAATCTTATTATGACATAGAGAACTCAACATTAAGTTCTATATTTTTATGCATTTTTCTGCTCTCTCACTGCCTTAAGACACGGCCGATTCTGAGATTTTGGGTATCCTAGGCGAACCAATAAAATGATACCCTTGTAGTTATTTGAATAACATTCTCGTTGCATTTTTGTTGAAAATTATTAATAATTCGTTCACAATTAAAAAAATAAGAAATATTTTCAATAAAAATTAAAGTGAGACTACTTAATCTAATTTTCATCATTATAGGTTGCAAATAAGTTTTTAACAATTTATATATATATACAATCATTAGAAAACAATTGATTGTCTAGAAAGAATTCAATATTATATAATTTGATTTTGATTGTTAAAATATCTCTCTAATGATTTTCTATTTTCAAATATATAATTATAATTGTAATAACATAAAAAAATTATTTAAATATATCTATATACTACTATGTAAAAAAAAATGGTGTCCTTAACAAAATGATGTCCTGTCCAATTGCCCCTCTCGCCCATGCTCAAGACCACTCCTAGTTACAATGTTATAAAAATAATTTATTTATTTATTTATTTATTACAGATTTTATGTAAAGTAGAATGTAGAAATCTTTTTTGTTTACGATAATTATAAAAAAGAAACTTCAAGTTTTAAAAATTAGTTATAACTCAGTATTCTTAAACTTCAAGCCCCGTCAAAAAAAAAAACTTCAAGTGAAATTTTATAGTATAATAATCTTAAAAAAGAACTCATGTCCTACACCAATAGGAAAAGCTCTAATTTGTCGTGATAAAGATTTTTCCACTAGGAACAAAATATTGCTTTTGGGTTTTAGCATTACCAAGGTACGAGGTCACCTCTTCTGATGCTAAAGTATATTATTTCTCTTGCACCACATAAACTAAAGTACTAAACAGCAATAACATAATGTTTGCAAGAAAAGAAAGTAATAAAGCAAATAAAATTCATCAACAAGAATTTGAGTATCAAATGTATGCTAAATATATGTCTCATCAACGAGTATAAAAGGAACACCGCAAGGCACTTGATATTCAATTATTAAGAGGCAAAGATACATAAAAAACGCATAGGCAAAAAAGAAAAATAATCAACGAACCCCCAAAAAAAAGATAGGAATGGCAGCTAATCGTCTCTACGAAGAATTTGAACCATTTTATGAATGGGTTAGAGGTGAACGGCGTTTTACTATTATGCTACCAGGTAAAAAATAAACAACTTAATTAAGTGCATGTAACATAACCTCTTATGATATAGGTGCTTATGTAATAACTATTTATAATTAAAACACAAAATAAAATCAAACTGTTTATAAGTTGTTTTTATAAACTATAGTGAAAAATATATTGAAATAAGTTCAAAACAGTTCATGAACATATCATTAATTTTTTCTATAAACTCCTTAAAACAGTGTTAGAAGTAATTATTTTAGTAGATAAACTTAAACTTAAATAAACCAATTCAAACAGACTCATAGAATCTTACTCATATATATATATATATATATATATATATATATATATATATATATATATATATATATATATATATATATATATATATATATATATAAAAAATAAATTTACTCCTGTTTCGAAATTAAACCCATCTATCACATCAACAACAAAAATAAACTCAATTTTTTATTGAAAAGAAATCCATTTAATTGTCCAAATGACTCCATAAAAACACTTTGCTTTCAATAAATTTGAAGGTCCATTAAATTTTCATCTAATTTTGTATCCATAGAATACATTTCATATGCTTTCAAGTTTTTAACATGCAGGATACATAAGGAATCAATTGAAGATTCAAGTGACTTCAAAACCTGCTCTAAAGTTAATGGGTGAACGACTCATATTTGGGAACAGATGGCGTCGTTTTAATTTAGAATTTCCCCTTCCTTCTGATTATGACACAGACAATGTGACTGCAACATTTGAGGGTGGCAAACTATCTGTTACATTTGGCAAACTAATTAAGCCTAAGGAAACAACAAATCCACCAGAAGAAGCTCCAACACCTAAAGAACCAACACAAAAGGTTGATGAACAAATAGCTACTAAAGAGGATACCCCAAAAGCAAAAGAAAAAGATGAGAAAGCAGAAGCAGAATCAAGAACTAATAAAGTTTCTGATCAAAAGACATTACAGAAAGATAAGGAAACAGTTGATGAAACTGAAAAGAGCAAAACAGAAACAGCAGCTAAGCAAACAACACAAAAGTTTGATGAACAAATGGATTCTAAAGAGAATACCCCAAAAGCAAAAGAAGAGAAAGCAGAAACAGAACCAAGAACTAATGAATCTGATCAAAAGACGTTACAGAAAGATAAGGAAACAGTTGATGAAACAGAAAAGAGCAAAACAGAAACAGCAGCTAGCATAGACAAAGGGGAAGGGGAAGTGAAGAGCAATAGCTCAACTGAGATAACAGAAGCTCCTAAAACCAAAGATACCAAGTCTGTTGCAAGATCTAAAACTAGGCTTGTAAATTTCACTCCCTCTAAGGTTGAAAATGAAGGTCATGGAGATGGAGATTTGGCGGCATGGCCTAACAAGTGGAAGAAATTGGTCAAATTGGTCCTGCTAAGCTTATTGGTTTTAGGACTTGGATTTTATAGCAGAAATGCATTCAGATCATCTAATGGAGAATGGAACTTCTTAAGAGTTGTGACTTCCTTACTGAAGTACTTCCATTAGTCAACATGTTAACATGTCATATTCATTTGCGGATAATGCAAAAGTTCAATGAAGGAATAAAATTATTAATAAAACTTCGGACAACTATATTTTAGTTCAATTGTAATGTAAACATTCTATATTTCATGTACAATTATCTACATTCAATTGTAATGGCAGCATCTCTTTTTTATACTAGACATCAAAAGTCAATATAGTTAACTTCACTGGCAAATGATAAAACGCGTCTTCATTTCTCAAAGTCTTTCTCTTTTTATGGTTAGATTGAGGGAGAGAGATCAAATGAAGTGAAATACAATTACATTAGGCTCCGCAATTTGAATTACTCAAAATAGAATAAAATAAAATGAGCCAAGTATGACGGATTTCATTCAATCCAAAACCTCTCTTTTTCTTCCACCCATTTTTGGGGATGAGATGAAAATATTTTCTTCATTTCCATTTTATTTAATCATAAAATATTCAATTATTAATAATATTGCATTTCATTTATTTCATTTCATTCTATTCCACTCATCCTCAGATATGTAAACATAACCGGTTCTATATAAGGATACTTGGGGGCTAAAGGGGGTGCAAACTACAAACAGAACAATATAGTCATATACTTATATTTACTTACAACAGGAACAAGAGGCCTCAGAGCCCCCACCACCAGTGGCTGACATATAACTCTTTTCCCAAACATCTGTGGGAACTGCTTCGGCATGAGGAATGTGACGAGGATGTTTCTCTCTCTTGTCTCCCCTGAGCTGTTTTAGACCATGCTTAAGTGCGGGCAATAAAGCTTCCATACACTCAGCAACAGCATTCGGGTTTCCAGGCATGTTAATAATCTGAATATCAGACAAATTAAGGACAGTAAGTTAGCCAGTTAATACAAGTCTAAAGTCACTTGGATTTTATGTTTGAATCCAGGGTGCACTATTTTCAGCTATAATCAATTCACCGAAGATGTCGTGTCGGTAACTAGATACCATTAGGTGCTAATGAGGTGCTAGTTAGAAACCTACAAGGGCACATGAGTACCAGAACTAAATAATTGAAGATTGTTATCAAAGACACTTAAGTAACTAGGCGTCTTTACAAACCGCCGTTATCAAAAGTAGAAGTGGAGAATAAAGAAGCTTCAAAAAAAATTATGATTTGAGTTTCCCTAGTGAGAAGTCCAACAAACTAATGTCTAACAGCACATGGAGGTTTTATCATTTTCTATTCGTTTGATAAACCTGCAGGGGTTTCAGCATACTCTATGTGTCGGTCATTTAACTACTTTAGACTAAAGGGGCTTTCTAGCTGCCACAGTTAATCTGTATCGCTTTCAGTAGAAGATTTCACAAATAGGAGAGTAAGATTTTTCTCTACAATAGCCCACAAAGAAAAGAGAACTTTGCAAAGCCAATAAACAACCTTGAAAAAGGTTCAACCATTACTGGATGAAATATTCTTTTACAAATTAAAATGGTGTTTGAGGTGCTTAATTCACAATCACTCGACAATGTGTTTCAGAGGGGGAGAAGCAGAGGGTGATTGACATATTTACCTTATAATTTACAAGTAAAGAATTTGTAAGACGCATAAAAAGATAGATTCACAAAGCAACATCAATTGCGCCAATAAATGATGGGAAAAAATTAAGGAGAGCCAAAACTCGGCTTCCATACATTATACTTCTAAAGTAGATATTATTTTTTTGGCATTTAGACTTACCAAGGTTGATCCTCTGATTCCAGCTGCAGAGCGGGAAAGCATTGCAGACGAAGTCACCTATTTATGCAAAGAAACCAGTAATCAAAACCCTTGACCTTGAGGATTATCTTTCACTAGAAAGAGTTCAACTGGCCTAAATCTACTATAGATTTCAAAAATCAACAAAAACCTATTCCAAACTTACCTGAGAAGCTGGCCTGAGAATGCATATGGTATCAACAAAGTTAAGCATGCATAAAAGCGCATCATTCAAAAATATCTAAGAGCAACTTAAAAAATAAGAGGCTGATCTTCCTTAAACATAAAAATAAATATGAATTGTTCTACTTGCTTAAACTTTTAAACACAAGCTCCTAACAAAATCATTTCTTTTACTTTGTCATCAAAGGAATGTGTTTCAATTGCGAGGAGCTTGGGAATGAAAGTTTACAAACAATAGCATTCCTCTAAATATACAGGCTTCTTTTTTTATAGACAAATAGCCATAATGGCAAAAACTGATGGCTGACTGAACAGCCCAACCAATCAGTCCAGTGGAACAAAAGTACATAGCTACAATTACTAAGCTGACTAAAAAAAGTATTGTATCCCATACCTTTAAACTCTCTTGCATCATTACATGGAGAAGACCGGGTGTTTCTTTTTCAATCAACTCTTTTGTAGCTTCCGGTGTTACATCCCGTGAGGTAAAGCCAGTCCCACCTTCATAGGAAAAGCAACAAAATGAAACTCAACTCAACACAGCGACAATTTTTCAAATCTTTAAGAGAAACTAATGTTAGATAAAAATTTACCAAGAGTGATTATAAGATCCATCTGTTCATTATCACTCCATCTTCTTAGAATGTCCTGAATTTTTGCCACATTATCCGGAACCACAGAAGTCGCTGCAACTTTGGCTCCACCTAGCCTTTACGAAGAAGAATTAATAACAGAAACTGCCCTGGGACCACTGTTCAAATGTAAAAGAGTTAGCACACTTTGATGCCAATACCAATATTTTGAAACCAGCCCAGAACTATATTGTTGGTTCAATTATAGTTTGACGCCAAATTTAACTGGTTGAATTAATCAAACCATGACCTACAGATCTCACGGTTCAAAATATGGATCAAATTTAAAACAGTAGCAAACATACATAAACGACAAAAAATAAATCACTTTAAAAAAACACGTGATTTCTTGTTTAATCAGATAGCTTCAATCAAAATAATTTCCTCATGTCACAAATGGGGAAAATACTAACATTGAAGTCATTTTTTAATAATGCATGGATAGTAATTTTTCCGTTCCATTTCACTTACTTTGGTTTGGAGAAATCTCTAGAGAAATTTCACTTTAATAAATGCAGATAATGACCGCAAGCCACAGCTGAAAGAGTTTACTTATAAAAAAACATCCCTAACATCTTGAAATCAAGAGTCCCATCATAAAGTGATACAGTGCAACTTTAAAATCAAGTAGTGACAAGCACGGATAGAAAACTTAAAGGAAGAATGCCTAACCCTAGGATGACTGACGTTTCTGGTGTCTACAGCAACTTGCTCAGTCAAACATTTGTTTTCTGGTTGTAACTGGATTAGTCCCACCCACCCCACCAGGGAGCACAGTCATGGTATTTTGCATAAAGTTTGGTAAACAAAGAGGAAATAAAATCCTATCACATGTATAAAACACTGATAAACCTCAAGTTGTATCACTGGATGTGTGGAAATTCAATAATAGCCTGATACTGTGCAGATAAAGCTGAATTCTACAGTCAATATATCCTTAGATAAAGCATAAGAAACAGAACAGTTTTTCTTATCTTCAAATGCTTTAACTTTGAGGCTGTTGCAACACTCAGTATATCCAATGCCCCTTTTGGCATTGATTAATATCAAGTTTGCTCTTTAGTTTGGCATCAACTTTGTGACCTCTTTCAAATAACGATTCAAAGAGGTGTATCTAGATGCCATTTAACCATATCCAACTGGTAAGAAGATGATTTAACATTTTACGACAATACTGGCTGATAAAACTTTTTCAATAGCATACAAATGCTGTTGTAGACAAGATATATCCAGATCTAGCTTTAATGAGAACAAATGCTACATTCCTTTAGCATCTACTGAAAATTTTGTTTGGTTTGAAAGAAGATACTAAAAGAAATGCCTCTGCACAACTGTTGGAGTTGCTACCATATAAGTAGAGGTCAAGGGTTCAAGTCATGAAATAAGCCTCTTCTAAATGCAAGACAAGGCTGCCTATAGTAGATTTATAATGGGCTCGACCTTTGTCTGGACCCCGCTAAGGAAGGAGCTTTATAGTACCAAGTTTAAAGAGTACATAGATGCACTTGATTAGAAAAATAAATTCCTAGTTAATTTTATAGGACAATAACAGGTATGTTGAATACAGCCAGTATCCCATTAACATTTTTTATAATCTTCTGATGTGGAAGTTTGCTTCATAAGTTAAAAATAAACCGTGCTGTGAATTGGAAGCATCAAGAACGTTATCTAAAAAGTGCGAAATTTTTAGTCAATGACACTCCTTATAAAATTGAAAGCACGTGACAAAAATTATTCAATCTGCTTTGCTTGTTTGACAATGAAATCCAACTTGTTTGCATGCACACATATAAAACATAAAATGAAGGTAATACCTTCTATCTGGGCCAACCCCCATAGCAACTGTATCACTTACTGTAAGAATAGCCACTCTGAACTCAGCACCCCCAGAAGAATCTGTATTTGTTTTGTGCAATTTAGCTCCTGGCAATGGAAAGGGTGAGTCTGATGATACAAGATTCTTGCCAAAAGTCCCCGGTCTTAGGTCAGAAATTATGATAGCTGACACAGGGGTCCCTAGAGAAACTACACTGCCTGTTGCTGGAATCTCCAACAAGGCATTAGCTGATTTCATACTAAGCAATCGACTGCTCCTCTGATGACCAGTGCTCTCAGCAATAAAACTGAAATTCATGGGCAGCAAATAAAGCTCACTCGTTAGAGAGACCAGATCAAATATAGCAACTAAACCTCTGAAAAACATCACCTCCCACTCCCCCTGGGAAAAAAAGACATCATAAAGCAAACAGATCTGATGTAGATTCTTCTGACTCAGACCACAATAAAGCAATTCATCATCAACTTACCCGGGGCTGCCTGTTCCATCATTGTCAGTCCATATAACAGTGGCACGATGATACTCTGGTCTAAATGGATCAGCCTTAATGGGTTGTTGAAGGCGGGCTTGAACCCTGGACAGAAAAAAAATTAATTGAATCAAAGAGAAAGCAAGCAGGCCATCTCAAATATAAATGTACTCTAGAAGTTTATGTAAACCTCAGACTATGAGGATTTGTCCACCCCGCAAGCTGGCGTATTGCAGGGACCACAAAGAGGTGGAAACAAACCAAAGAGCTGACGGGATTTCCAGGTAGCCCAAAAGCTAGAATTTTACTTTCTGTTGATTGGGAGTTAATCTCTGCAAATGTAATTGGCTTTCCCGGTTTAATATTTACCTGAACGACCAATAATTCATAGATTAAGATAACATGATTTATAAAATCACACCCGCCAAAACAATAGACAGAAAATTCTTTAATGTGTACCATTTCTACAACTATAGCAATACAACATACACAATGCACCAAAAGTACCAAATTACAGGATGCCAAAATAACCAATACGAATCAAATAAAAGCATGACAACCTTATCGAATTGTACTTTTCCTCGCTTCTCAAGCAAAGGCCTGATAAAATCTTTGTCTCCCATTGAAACGCCTCCTGAAGTTAGAAGAATATTAATTCCAGATGCAAAAGCCTTATCCAACATTCTTCCTTGACATTCTTCATCATCCTTAGCAATACCAAGGTCCACAACTTTGCACTGATGCTGTACTGCAGCTGCCAGCAGCATGGCTCGATTAGAGTCCCTAATCTGCATAGGATCTATATTAGTGTACATTCATTTTGATTGCGTTGACCAGACAACTCTTGTAAACTTCAGCACAAATCCTAACAGATAGCTCAGAAATGTGTAGTTTAATAACATGGGAAAACTATTACTATGTTGTCCACAATATCTCTAGATTGATTCAAATAATGATCGAGTAATACGGCTCAAATAGTATGATGTCATTTTTTTATCAAATTAGTATTAGCGCCTGTGATTAAAACCAAAATAACATTAGCAGATTAATGATCTATTAAAGAATATCTCTAAATTGGCATTCTTGAAAGACCATTGTCTAATATTTCTGCTGACAGTGTTCTTTTAAATGAAATCTTCTCAGAGACAATTTCAATTTATAGTTAGTCTGCTGTTACAAGAGTAACCATCTAGGGAAAACTTTGCTTAGAATTTGAGTCAAGTTTAAAAACCAGCTTCCCCATTAACGATATCATTTTTTATAAATAATTATTGTTCCTGCTAAACATCTTCACAAAACAATTATGAATTCATTTCACAAGTCCTAGTCCTTCATAACAATACCTGACCACGACTAAGATGCCCAGTAGATGGCTCTACAAGCTCATCTCCAGTTGAAAGAACAGCAACTGTTGGAGTAGGATACACCTGCACCAAAGCATTTTTCCCCATCATGATAACATCTATCAATTTTATCATACGTAGATATAAAAGGGCACAAAAAAGTGCCTCCGTGCAAGGGATGAAATAAAAACCGTGAGTCAATATGGGGAAAACCTAGCTCAATTACAGATTCCAAGAACTATCTAAAGAAACTTACCTTTACCATCGTCACACCAACCGTAGCAAGCAAGCCAATCTCGGAAGCACCTAATATTTGTCCAGATGTTAAGACTACTGCATCTTTCTCAATATCAACTCCCTGTCATGAATACTATTGGATGAACCACAAAATCATAGATCACCAATTATATCAAAATATCAATATTATAATACACATATAGGAGACCATTAAATTTATGAAAGATGATTTGGTTTGATGCCATTAAAATTGCCACATATGATAATGTAATGTATAGACACAGTAAGTTGGCTTCTATTTGTAAATTTAATAATTTATGCTAATGGTAATGCTAATTACATGTGTCTGTGCGACATTCAAGAGAGCCATCATTTCCAATACAATCACGCACTCATTTCTTGCTTGCCTTAGTGCATGTTTGAATGTGAAAAGTGATTTTTGATTGAGAAAATGTGATTTTACATTATGATCGGTTACTTTGCATAGAATTGATTTTGCTTCCAAACCTCAGTTTGACTAGAAGTGATAAAAAAGTAACTTTTGCATTAGGTTGAAAATTTACACTTAAGCTTTAGTCAAACTTGAAGTTAGAGCAAAAGCACCCAAAAATAAATCACTTCACTTCAAACTAAATTACAATCAAATCCATTTTACAAAATCAATCTCAATTAATCATGTTTGACATGCACTCATCCTAATTGAGTCATCGATCAAACAATGCATTGTAATAACAACATAAGTTCATACTTCATACCACTGGGCGTATATCATTGCCATGCGTTGTTTTCACCAAAATTCTAACCCGTTCAGATTGATCAGATTCATTGTTAACCTTTTCAGTATCTTCAACCTGAACAACTGCATCAGCACCATCAGGTATAGGTCCTGAACAAAACAAACACAAATTACATTAGAAAAAACAAACCCTAGCTTAATTTCAATCCCAAATTAAAGTCAAAATTAGCAAATAATAACTGGAAATGAAAATTGAACAGTAAACAAACACCTCCAGTTGTTACATATGCAACAGTTCCAGAAGTAACAGTTACACCAAAAGCATCGTCGCCAGCTCTTGACTCCGCAATTATACGGTATTCTCCAGGTCCATCTGAAGCCACCACCGCATAACCGTCCTGAACCGTTTTATTTTAGTTCATTAGTTAAAAAGTACAACTCGTAAACTTACACATGCAAACACGAAAAATATTCAGCCTAACAATATCGATTTTAATAAACGATTTAATTTTAAAAATAAAAATGAAAGAAATGAGGGGAATGAGGAACCTTTGAAGAGGCAGGATAAGGAGGTAAAGGATCAGGGGCACGAACGTCTTCGGCTAAGACTTTACCAAGAGAATCGTGAAGGGGAAGGGTAATAGGGGGAAGACGTTTTGAGGAAGTTAGGACTGTTTGGAGAGCGTCATTAACCGAGATCATTTTTTTTTATGATGATGGGAAGCGCGGTAGCGAGTCGCGTCGCGTTCAACGTGATAGATAGATAGTGATGCTGTTGCTTGCTTGCTTCCTCTTTTTTGAAGCTTAAAAGCCGCCGTGTTTTTAAAAACTGCTTACGCTTGTCTCTTCACGGTGCCAGGAGTCGAGAAAATAGGGATACAAAAGTTTGTTCTTTTTTTCATTTTGTGGACATATGTCATCAATTTTCTCATCGTTTATTGGATTTTTTTTTTTTGTTTTTTTCATTATGCGGATATATGTGTTGGAATTGGAACTTCTAATGGTTTGAGATCGGATATTTGGTTTTTTTTTTTTGACCCCCACCCATTCCTCTAAAACCCCCACCCACCATATGAAAATACAAAAATACACTTGTTTGTTTACAAAATCACCATTTCTTCACATAATTGGTCATACATACGTTTGATCACATTTCACTCGCATATACGCAGGAGAGACGTATATGCGATCACCAGAGAATCCACCAATCGATATATACCCCACCAATGTCCTATATACGACGAAAGCAAGTTTTTACTCACCAGTATATACTTATTTCAGCGTATATACGATTGATGTAAATTCATCCAATCGCATATACGCCAACAGACCACGTATGACGCGATAAAAAGTAAGCATCGTATATACACCTTTTTTGATGTAAATACGATGAGCAATTTTTTTTTTTTTTTTACTAATTTTTTTTCCTTCGCTTTGCGGTGTCCAGGTAGGCATAGAGGAGGCGTGAGGTCTCTCCGATCGGAGAGAGAGGAGTCATCATCGCTCCGAGTCACGAGGACTCAGAGGCATAATCACTCCATGCTTGGCGAGAGAGGCAGAGAGAGCGAGCACACGGCTGAGCGGTGAGTATCGGCTGAGCACCATGACGCAGTGGCTCGATGATCGGCCACTGGAGCTTTCTATCTTGGGGATTACTGCAGCAGACGCAGCGTGGGAGGATTAGCATAGAGGAGGCGGTTTCTCAAGATCATTCCCACTACTCCTCGGTATCATCCACAGTATCCTCGAGACGATCCTCAACCTCTTCATTACCATCCCCACCTCCCCGAGTATCGCAGGGAGCGGCCCAGCCGTACTTACTACTCGCACCGACCTATGTATGAGTATCGGGAGAGGAGCAGCGACCAGCAGGATCGGGGGCATCGGGAGGAGGATCGGCTGAGCCTTAGCCCGAGGAGCACGAGACCTCTCTCTTCATCGATCCGGCGAGATCATGTATGCACTTCTATACTATCATACGTGACCCATTAAGTTTTACATTTTTGCTTAAATAATTTATTTAACTCACATAGTCTGCACTTTTGCTTACATTATTTATTTATTTTTATTTCGTGAGAGTATCGTGTTGTCAAAGTATGGGCTCATGGCAACAAAGTCCATACTAGACTCCATCTTCATTACCCGACCTACTTCGCGCAGCACCATCGTGGTCGGGACTCCAGATTGACCCCACTTCTCCGGATCGCCACGCCACGAGAGACCATGAGTTCTTTGTCGGCTTTTATCGAGAGATGGCACTCGAGATACTTCGTCATTTCACTTGCCATTTGGTGAGATGGCGATCACTCTGGATGACATCTCTTATGCGCTACACCTTCCCATCCGGGGAACTATGCCACACCTCCCGCCATCACCGTGAGCTCGGAGTTTGCCACGCGACTTCTACGAGACATATCCGGGTGTGTCACGGGTTGAGGTCGCTAACAACACACCGTGGGGTCCTGACATGACTTCAAATGGTGGAGCAGTGTATGAGCGTAACTTGGAGGAGGGGGTGACATCACTTTATTCTTTGTGAGGATTATCTGCGCCGCTTCCGACTCTGAGTATCTTCACTACGAAGACCGGAGGCAGGCCGAGGCTAAGCTGGTCGGGTCTACCTGGATGATCCGAGAGCGAGATGTTCTTGGAGGCTATGCATGGGGTGCAGTGCACTAGCCGCCATGTATGAGTCCTTGAACAACTGCGTCTTTGAGGACTACGCAGCAGATGTGGAGGGTATGCCACCTATTTCGTGTACACATTTGAACTTCTTGTATTTTTGTTAAATCACACCGACTTTTGGTAAATTTTTGTGAATTAAATATGTTCTTTATTTTTGCATTTCGTGCTTGGATTATGTGGTATTTCCGGATGGTGGATAGGTTGGTGGTCATATCCCGGGTGCGGAGCCACCGGGTCGGGCGCTACTGAGGAAGAAGAAGTCGGACCACCTCAGTCGAGCCACTACTGGGGAAGATGCTTGATGAGCCGAGGCCGAGGATGTCTGCTTTGGCGACCATTTGAGGAGGGCAGGGTGGTAGACCCTTTGGCGAGATCTCCTCTACAAAGGCTTCATCACCGGGCCGACTTCAGAGTTCCATACATGCCCGATAGGTGCTCGCGACGGTTTGGGTACACGCAGATCATCCGCGTGACCTCTCCGTGGCCGTCCGAAGTCATCATCGATTTTGCGTGTTTGGATCGCCCACTTCATGGCATCTGTGGAGGACATCATGCGCACTACTCGGGTTGCTCAACGCCCGATCGGATATCACGGAACTACTTAGAGTGGTACGTCGGGCTTTATCCCCAGACTATTACGGCTCCACCGGCCCACCATCATCACTGAGAGCTCGATACTGGACACACCTCCCCGAGATATGCTACGCACGATCATGATTGGATTAGGGAGGTTGTGAGGGCTTGTAGAGAAGAGGATTCGTGGCCGGCGACATCGCGCATGGCGTCCGGCAGATCGGACACTCCATAGGTGGTGGGGATGGCAAAGACCGGATGATGTGGTGGAGAGAGCTTAGACGAGCGGGGACGAGGGCGAGGGGACGCCGTTAGGGATTTTTATTTGTTTTTGATGTATTTGATATTATATTGGCACTTTATTATTAACTTTTTTGGATGTTTTATTTATTTTACGAGTTTCCATGAATTTTTGATTTCATTGATTCGATAAAACAAAGTTACATGGCGATAAAACATAAACAACTTGAATAAAAATAGACAGATAAAATGAAAATACAATAGAAACTCTCGAAATTTGGTGGAGTTAATCGACGAAGGATCTCAATGACGGTCTTCCGTTTCGACGCACACATGAATGTAACTCTTCCATTTAAACATAATATGATTTGACATCATATGCTGGGAGGTCATCCTCGGTGTTGACATCCACAATGAGAAAAGTGAAGACCTCCATCATCCATTCGGTTTAGATAAACGATACGAATTATCTTATGCTCGCGTCGCTCTCTGGTTGAACCATCGCGATGAGTTTTCGCTAAGAGCGAGAAAATGATATATCGTGTCTTAACCTACACGAAACAACATCTCTCCCATCGAAACTTATACCATCATCTTTCAAGATGATGCCCTGATGATCAACAAACCCCATATTAGAATGAACGAGAGTGAGGGAAGAAGGCTAGCGAAGCTTGCATCATCTTCACTTGTGATGTGTGAGAGAAGGAGGAAGTTGAAATTTTGGTGTGAAAATAGTGATGGTGGGAGTAAATATTTATAGATGAGGTAAAAGATTATCAACCGTTGATTTTGTCGTGCAATCTACACCGTTGATCAACTTTGAAAGTGCATTCATGACCGTTAAATTTTTGTTTACAAATAAAAAATAATAATTAAGGCGCATCGTATATAGGTTATTTGCGACATATATACGATGTGTATTTTTTAAACATCGTATATATGCCCTGAAGAAGTATATACGATTGACCGTAAAACGACCAATCGTATATACTTCTTCAGGGCATATATACGATGTTTAAAAAATACACATCGTATATATGTCCCAAATAACCTATATACGATGCGCCTTTTTTTAAAAAAAAAAAATACATAACAAAGGGCATTTTGGGGATTCCATTGTGGGTGGGGGTTTAAGGGGAGAGGGTGGGGGTCCAAAAAAAAAAACCCCCGGATATTTTGTTAGTGAATACTCTCATATCCATTTGAATTAGTTGGGTATGATTCCTAACCAGTATCAATAACACCTCATTTTTTTATCTTTAAATATTGTACTAGCTTTTATTTAAGATTAATATTGTACTAATTTTGCCTACAAGGTATCGTACTCACCCAAAACACAATGGGTATGTTAGAATTCTCCAATTTTGTTTAAATATGACATATGAAAAGAGTACAAGCAACTAACTATCTTTTCTAGAGGTAAAAACACACATCTGCTTCTAAATACAAATTATGAGAAAATCTTAGCAGTTTTAGTTTTATTGAATAATTAATGTATATTAGTCAAAAGGTTAACTTCAAAAGTTAGAGGTGGTTTGTGGCAAAAATGTTAACAGGGACCTTTGAAACGCTTTGGTGGTCATTCTTAATGTATCAATTTACATGAGTAATGTTATTTAGCCAAAACTTTCTAGCCAAAAATAACTAAAAATCACATTACAACACCAATTAACTAAGTTTTTGATATCATTAACCAACCAGTCTTTTTATAGTTTTCTAGACTATTGACTAAAAACTTGGTTAATTGGTTAATGACCTAAACAAATTGGTTAATTGTTGTTGTAAATTAGTTTTTGGTTATTTTTGACTATAAACTTTTTGGCTAAAAAACATTACCCAATTTACATGGGTATCAGAAGTATATTGACTCGCCATATGTGGTTGGTAGAAGCAAAAAGTTTACTCCCTCCGAACCTGTATATAAGTAACTAACAATTTTTTAGATTCATTGAAAAAGTGATGTATCTGAACTATATATAGTCCAGATACATCACTTTTTCAATGAATCTAAAAAATTGTTAGCTGCTTATATACAAGTCTAGAGAGAGTATGTTTTAGTTTAAAATTTAGTCTGGAAGATCAACTCGTCGAGTAATAAGGGGTCGAGATCTCATTATCAAAATTGTTCTCCAATCAATCTTGACGTATTTCATGAGCATTTTTTTTATTCCATCCTCTCTTGGGATGGAATTCAGAGGATGATGAACTCCTTCTAGTGCAGTTCAAGAACACTATATGCTAAAGGCATAAATTTGATGTTATAGGATGAACTAGCTATATGCAGGCCAAAGGTGACATGAGTTTTCAAAATCTTTATCTTTTAGGTTATGTTTGTGAGGAGGTTTTATGAGAGGAAGGGAGCGGAGGGCTTATTATTCAATTCTAAATTGAGTAAGCTATAAAATGTCAATAAGCATAAATGAACTATGACTAAAACTTTTCATATTGTTATCTATCATATTATTCTTTTACTTTTTTAAAATCTCAAATACATATTAAAATATAGACTAATATTTTCTAAGTTTTCCCCTCCCCTCCCAAAACCCTCTTTCAAACATACCCCAAAGAAGCATGGAGACTCGCTACAACCAATCACTCATTGGTTTGCCGAATTTCCAAGCTCAAATGTGGAGATCTCACGAGACAATAATATCGCTGAGGAGATCCTTTCTCTTACGCAAACAAATGTAAATCCTCTTCATAGACAATCACGGTAAGAGAGATATAGACATATATAATAAAATAATATTATTTTAATTAATAGAGAGGATCAACCAATATGATATAACACAAGTGGTAAATACTTAAACTCTTTAAAGATTTTATCATGCATTATCCCCACGGTATCCAAACACATGCTTAATTTGGGACGGAGAGGGAGAACTAAAGCTCAGCGATCCGGACACAGAACAAGCGAACACATTCAATCCACTTTCAACGTCAGGGGCACGCTCGACATTTTACCTCCCCTGACGTCAACGCAAAACAAAAATTCTCAAGAGCGTGACATACCAACGACGTCGTCATTTTCCGTCAATCCAAAACGCTTTTTCTCCTAAAATCCCCTTTCTCTTTCCCCTCCCAGAAAAGAAAACCCAAACAAACCCCTCAAAATTTTCAAAAAATCAAAATTAAAATCAAAATAAATTCCACAATCCACAGATTATTTTCCCGCTAATTCATTTCCCTCTCCGATTGTGAAATTCCTTTTCCGTCATCGTTATGAACCTCAAATTTCAATAACCGCCATGGCCGGAGCCGTTTCGACAGAGAAGGCGGCACCGCAATCGTCGCCGTCGAGTTCAAGGTCGGTGACGCAAACGATAAACGGCTCACACAAGTTCGTGATCCAGGGATATTCACTGGCGAAAGGGATGGGAGTTGGAAAAAACATTGCGAGCGATTATTTCACTGTTGGAGGTTATCAGTGGGCGATCTACTTCTACCCTGACGGTAAGAATCCGGAGGATAATTCCGCTTACGTTTCAGTTTTCATTGCGTTGGCTAGCGATGGCACCGATGTGAGAGCGTTATTTGAGCTCACACTTGTTGATCAGAGTGGAAAAGGAAAACATAAAGTTCATAGCCATTTTGATCGATCGCTTGAAGGTGGTCCCTATACCCTTAAGTATAAGGGTAGCATGTGGTAGGGTTTCTCTATTTCAATTCTTTGTTGTTGTTTTCCTGCAATGATTTAAAGTTTTGAGTATTTGTTGGTTTATTGTTAAGAGAAATTGGGAATTTGTGTAGCATGAATTTCGTGTGTTTTTTAATGCATAGTGTGAATGTTGTTGTCACTCTAAATTAATTTACAGTGAATCACTTATTTTTTTGTCTACTAGATGCAAATGCAATAGCAAATAAACACCACTCATACACACCACCACACACACACACTACCACACACACACTACCACCGGTTATACCCGGGTTCGAACTCAGGAGCCGACGTCTTCATGTCGTTGAAATTGCGAAGGCAACCAACAGGGAGGGACAGTGAATCGCCTAGTTAGTTTTGAAACTATAGGGTGTTGTCCCTGAAATTAACAAAATTTCGAATATGACTTTAGTTGAAAATTCTCAATCAAATCTATCATTTTTAAACAATTTCAGTAACCAAGTTGGCTGATCCAAAAGGACAAAAATGATTGAAGATTTTAGTTTTTTGAAATTTTAATAATCTAGGGACTACATTGACGATTCACTTGAATCAGTTCACCTTGTTAGTATAGTTTCACTTTTTTAAGACACCTTAATTATCCCTTTCTCCCTTTTTGTTAATCATGCTGTAATTAGCCATCCGAAAACATTATACAGGTGAATTAGCAGGCTTGTTCTTAGTTAAATTTGTGGTGTATGCATAAAATATAACTACATCTATATTACCACATGATACTTGAATGCTTCACTGGAAAATGCCTCTATCTTTGATGTGTTGCCATCTTTGTTTTCTACTGCTCTGTACCTTTCCTTCTATGGACATTGGATGTTAGATTAGTTTGATGTACAATGTTGTGTTGAGATTTGTGGATTGTTGATCTTTTCGTGTCATCTTATAGGGGATACAAGCGGTTTTACAGACGGTCTTTACTTGAAAGCTCCGATTTCCTCAAGGATGATTGTTTGAAAATCAATTGTACAGTTGGAGTTGTGGTTTCTGCTACAGACTGTCCACAACTTAACTCTATTCACGTCCCAGAGTCCAACATTGGATCACACTTTGGAGCACTGTTGGATAACATGGAAGGTTCAGATGTTACTTTCGATGTGGCTGGGGAAAAGTTCCCTGCACATAAGTTGGTGTTGGGCACTAGATCCCGAGAATTCCGATCTAAATTCTTTAATGATTTGGATATGGGAAAGCAGGAGATTATTGTAACAGATTTAGAGCCTACGGTTTTTAAGGTAAAAACTATAGATATTTCATTTTATTCTTCCCTTTCTTTTTTCGATTCCATTGTCGCATTGGGTATGGAATATGGATCCCCTCCTTCACATTCTCTCAATCCTCTCTATGTCTATCTTGTTTTCTTACTTTTATACCCTTCCCCTTTCTATTCCCTCTCCTTCGTCCCTTTGTATTTAGCAGGAGAGGATCCACACACATAGGAGAAAAGAGAAAAAATACAACTAGGGAGGATAGGTGTTCTGATTTTCCTCTTACTTTTACAGGCTCTGCTGCATTTTATCTACAGGGATACCCTTATAGAAGAGGTGGACATGATTCCATCAACCACATCTACTGATTTTTCAACTTCCGAGACATTGATAGCAAAATTGTTAGCTGCTGCAGACAAGTATGACTTGGAAAGGCTTAAACTGATGTGTGAGTCTCGTCTTTGCAAGGACATTTCTGTTAGTTCTGTAGCCAACATTTTGACCTTGGCTGACCGTTGCCATGCCATGGAGTTGAAAGCTGTTTGCCTAAAATTTGCTGCTCAAAATCTTTCAGGTATGATTAATTAGTTATCACTTGTTTGGCTAGCATGAGCAAACATGCTAATATAAGACAGATGTTTTCCTTACAACTCTTGTAACAGAAGGGACTAAAAAACAGAAAAGAAAAACTAGTTCAGTCTGTTCAGAGGCATCATCCTCTAATCAAACACGGCTTCCTGACATATATGACTAGGTACTAAGCAGAAAAGGTAGATTGTATGTTCCAAAAGAAAACCTGAGGTCCTAAAACTTAGAGACAATTCACTTTAACTTTACATTTGAGGATCTTTCTTCCTGACTTGCCCACCTAACCAGTTATGTAATTCATGATTTAGCTAATTCTGTGGAGGATTTGATAGAAGTCCATAAGGGGTTGTTGTTTCTGTTTCTCATGCGCCAAATTCAAACTTTTAGGAATAACTAATAGCAGAGATTGCACCATGGTGGTGCCAACTGACACAAAAATATGTTATAGATCTATTCAAAACAGAATTTGCATTATTTTTATAAGATTTCATTTTGATGTGCAAAAAGTTCTACACTATCAGTGAACTATATGATGCCACCTGTTCAAAAAGCAGTTCAAACTTCAAAAGCTTTTCCCGGAAGTGAAAGAACTTAGTTACTATGAGGCGGCACTTTCTTATGTACTGATAATGGAACAGTTTTACATTAGCAGTGATGAAAATTAGTATCATCAAAAACCTTAATATATTCCAAATGTCTGTTTTACAATTGCATTATCTTCTTTCCGGTCTCTCACTATCTCTCTGATAGGTTTTGTTCCCTTCCACTCTATGTGAAATGCTGTTGGATGATTTTGCTGTGTCTTTCATATTTTTTTCTTTTCCCTTTTTCAACCTGCTATGTGAAGCATGATTTATGATAACGTTGTTTTTGATTTGATTTGTATAGGCCACCCCACCTAGCATGAGAAGGGCTTTTGTCGTCAGTGTTGTTTCAACGTTGTATTCAGTGTGCTTTCTGGCACATTTAGACCCATATAATCACCTCCCTCTCCCTTATATTTCTATATGAAGCGTGAACAGTATTCTGAATTTATCAATTGTCATTCATATCTGCCACTGATAGTTGCCAACTTTGTAGTGATTAAGCAAATAAATACTTACTTTCAAAGAGGTCAGACCATTGTAGAGGGGTTTAGATTTGTCATTCTCTTTATTTTGTGTTATAAATTTTAGAACATTGTAGATTATAGATTGGTTGGCCAGCTCTTGAGACGTTGTTCTAAATCCTTTATTTGGGCACAACCAAAAAGGGAGTGGAAGTAAAATTTACCCATTGCTTTGCTGTGGCCTTAATAACAAAGGCATAGCACGGGGTTGGTGCTCCATTTACTTACCTTTTTAATATTGACATCTCCAAACCCTAAGCCTTATGGTTGTGGCGATATAGCAGGGTTCTATTTAAACTTTTAGTTCAAACAATAATAAATGGCACCATATAGTGTATATACCTTTTGTCTTGATTCAAAACATTGGACAAGGATAGCCGTTAGCTTTATACATTCGAATTTTCACATGCTTGATATAGTGGTTTTTTATTTTCTGGACTCAATGCAGGTGTGATGAGGTCAGATGGATTTGAGTATATGAAAGAAAAATACCCATGGCTACAGTCAGAGATCTTGAAGACAATTGCTGGCTGTGAGGGTGATAGTTGCAGTGCAGGGGAAAAATCTCAGAGTGTGTGGGCCCAACTTTCAGATGGTGGTGACTCAAATGGTAGGAGGGTCAGACAGAGAACCTGATATCTGTTGTCATACCGGTATCTATGATTCTTTTGTAAATGAAGATGATAATGTTGAAAAATTTGAGGATAAAAAAGAAAAGGACTAAATGGAGGGAAAATCCTCTTCTGTCCAACTTTTCCATTTGAGGATAAAAAAGAAAAGGGGTAAAGGGAGGGAAAATCCTCTCTGTCCAACTCTTCCATGTTCAAATGGAAAGTTCTTGATGAAATGCAGGTAGAGTAGATGCTATGTTGTTGGTGCAGATTAGCCATTGAAAATGAGCTCATATGCAGTATACTTTTGACATTTGGAAGTGGGTGTTTTGGTTGTTGGACTATAGGTCTCCCATGCTTCGTCCCTTGTTGTCCTTAGTTCAAAGTTCAAACCTTATTGTTTGTAGAGTATTTGGATGATTTTTTTTTATTGGCAAAGTGGTTAGCAATTAGTGTGTTAGTTGTTAGAGGGGAGGGGGAGCGGGGTATGAACTCCGTACGCTTATGTTTCCACCAACAATGTCTCTTTTACCCAACCATGTGAACTACCAACCTGAGATAGAGTGTTAGGATGATTGTTGGACCATGTAAAGTTTCATTTTGTAACGATTGTTTTTCTTTCATTAAACTCCACAAAAAGTGGTAATGGTGATGGTCAAGGGTATGTCTTGAATTGATGTTTGATGTTTTTGGATAACGTTATGTAGCCCATGTAGCATGACTACCGTGTTTTTTTTGACAGAAAACATATCTCATTCGATTAATTGAGAAGAAACAATATAATCCGTGTTGGGGCATACCCCAAACACATTTTCGAGTTGCTCCTGATAGTTAGAACATACGGTACATTTGCATCAATACACATAAGCCATACTAGTATGACATCAAGCCAACAAAGTAGCTCTATCAGCCATGCAAATAGCATCCACCCAGGGTAGATGGCCATAAATGGAGGAGAATCCCTAGTCTTAGACTACCATATTTATTAGTCTTGAAATGTTTCATAGGACCACAAATTGGATGATGCATGTTGATAATACTTTGATAATTGCTTTTATTTAATATATTAGTGGAAAGACAAGCATGTTTTATTGTTGCGCTAATGTGCATATATTTTATTAGATTTATTATGAGGAATTTAGTGTTTATATATTAAGTTTTTTTTATCAAAAGGAAAGCAATAAAAAAAGAAACACAGAACAAAACGAACTAAAGTGTAAGATGTTTCATTCCTATAACATTGACTATAATGAGAGTCAAAACAATGGTACGACAAAGAGGCCACACATGATTTTCATAGTTCATATTAGTTCCAAACTTTGCTAACCGAACAAGAGTTGTCCTCGCGAAGCATGTGAGCAAAGTTCAAATCCCGAGTCTTGAGAGAAAATAGTTTGATGTAGGAAATAATATAAGCATAAGCAATCAACGATATGGAGGTTTCAGAGTGTAATTCACAAATAATAGACATATAACTGATGGACCAAACCAAGTTCAATCCCTTGACAATTGCATGGATCTCTGCATTACAATTTCCTAAAAAACCAAGAGGCCAACCACCTATATGATCACGAAGTAGTCCACATAGCCACTATGGATTGGGTTACAATCATGCTTCCATCGACATTAAGTTTAATACAATTGCTAGTAGGAGGAAACCAACAAGCCAATCTTGGAGAACGTGTAGTCACCACAGCAGACAAAAGTTGAACATCATTAGAAAGTTGTTAGCTTGATTAAGAATCTTCCAAGTTGCCTATTTTGCATCATTAAGAACTTCATCATTTCGAGGCATCTAGAGGAACCAACAACAACATAAGAGACAATAATGTTTAAACCAAAGTTGAGCATCATCATTAACCTCACCAACATAAGAGACAATAACCTCCAAACATTCTGAGCTCTAGAGCAATCCCGCAACATGTGAATAATATATATTCTCTATCAGTACCACAAAGATGACAACACCAATCTTGAGTAAGATGTCTATAGTATCAAAATCCATTAGTAGGAAGACTCATGTGCATGATAAGCCACACCAAATGTTTCAAGTTTTCCAGAATTTTCAACTTCCAAATCCAAGACCAATTGTCACTATGATTCACATTTTTATCCAACGAAAAAAGCTTTAGTACTTGTAAGCCACACATAGGCACTCTTGGGGGAGTAGGAGTAAGTCCATGCTGGGGACGAAACCCAAATCAGGATGTTAGTGAGATTGGGATTGAGAAATAAACTCTGAATTTCAAGTTGCACATCCAAAGGAATCTCCGAGTATACAGAAGATCAAAATTCCACCGAGAGTTTACATATATATGTCCCTAACCGAGATAGAGACATAAAGAAATGAATCACAAATAATTAATAGGAAAAGAGGTCTTTATCATATTTATTAGTCTTGAAATGTTTCATAGGACCACAAATTGGATGATGCATGTTGATAATACTTTGATAATTGCTTTTATTTAATATATTAGTGGAAAGACGAGCATGTTTTTTTGTTGCGCTAATGTGCATATATTTTATTAGATTTATTATGAGGAATTTAGTTATATATTGTTAAAGTTTTTTTTATCAAAAGGAAAGCAATAAAAAAAGAAACACAGAACAAAACGAACTAAAGTGTAAGATGTTTCATTCCTATAACATTGACTATAATGAGAGTCAAAACAATGAGTACGACAAAAGTAGCCACACATGATTTTCATAATTATATATTAGTTCCAAACTTTGCTAACCGAACAAGAGTTGTCCTCGCGAAGCATGTGAGCAAAGTTCAAATCCCGAGTCTTGAGAGAAAATAGTTTGATGTAGGAAATAATATAAGCATAAGCAATCAACGATATGGAGGTTTCAAAGTGTAATTCACAAATAATAGACATATAACAGCTTTAGTACTTGTAAGCCACACATAGGCACTCTTGGGGGAGTAGGAGTAAGTCCATGCTGGGGACGAAACCCAAATCAGGATGTTAGTGAGATTGGGATTGAGAAATAAACTCTGAATTTCAAGTTGCACATCCAAAGGGATCTCCGAGTATACAGAAGATCAAAATTCCATCGAGAGTCTACATATATATGTCCCTAACCGAGATAGAGACATAAAGAAATCAATCACAAATAATTATAGGAAAATAGGTCTTTATCAAATTTGTAATTCAAACCGTTCCAACTTATGCTTTGAGTATCTTCTAACTACTCGAAACTTTAGGGGATGAATTGGAAAAAATGATGAACTCATTTTGGTGGGGGCAAAATTGGGAATAAGGCAAAAGGAATCCACTGACTGTCATGGGACAATGAGCAAAGCTAATGGAGGCATAGGTTTTAAGAGTTTATTGTTTATATGCTTTTAATTTGGCCATGCTTGTAAAACAAAGTTGAAATTTGATTACCAATCCTAATGCCATTGCAGTGTAGTGTTTGTTGTTGGCCACTGCAGTTTTTGTATGCATTGTTTGGTGTAGTTATTTTTTGGATTCATATGCAAATTTTATGATTTTAGTAGTTTTAAGAATCTATTTTAGGACTACATCATGCTTAAAATCATATTTATATAATACTAACTCCATCAAATGAAGTTATGACTAGTTTATTAGCTTCTCCAAAACCTCTAAATTCCATAACTGAGTTGAGTATACTTGGAATGAGTACAATGATTTAGTTAAAATTTCAAATTGAAATGCTAAATTTCATAATTGAGTTTGTCCATAAGTTTCAAATTGTTCCTAGATTTAGCCAAAAAAGAGTACAATAATTCAAATCTCAAACCAACTCATGTAGTTTTCTATGACTAATTTAGGCCTTTAGATCACAAATCAAGTTAAATGTTTTTTTGGTCAGCTCATGTCAAGTGGTATATTATGGGGCCGTTTGTTATGGATTAAAAAAATAATTAATTTTGTCGTTAAATAATTTAGATATTAGTTTTGAGAGATTTTTAAGAAAATGAGAAGTTGTTTTGTGTTTGTCTAACATACTGAAAATCACTTATTTTAAAAAAAAAAAAATCATTCTTAAAAAACTGTTTTTTTATGAAAAGCTACTCAAAACAAGTTCTCATATGAAACAATTTTTAAATTATTTTCAACTTTTCGTTTTTTTAAGAATCTATAACAAATGTACATCATGTCGTCATAAGTGATTATTTTAAAAAAAATCATTATTTTAGTGTGTAGTGGAATCACTATTGTCTTTTCCATCAATCGATTTGAACATTCGCGATGTCGATCGAATGACACCGTTGGATCATCTAAAGCGAAGACCGAGATCAACATCTTCTGAAGTTTTAATCAAGCAGATAATTTCATCTGGAGGTATATATAATTGTAAATTAAAATAAAACAGCACGAGATCAGTTGTCATATCTTCACCAAATGACGGTGTTGGTTCATTGTCACTAACTTCATCACCAGAGTTATATCGCGATGAACAATAGGAGGAAAACAACCATGATGCATATGATATAGAGCATTTATCACACCCTTAATAACATTCACTCTCTTTTTCCAGTCATTGTTGCTTGTGTATCAGTCTTTAACACATTATCCAAACTTCCACCTTCTAAGAACTCATAAACAAGAAACGAATGGCGCTAATGCGAACAAAATCCATACAACTTCACAATATTACGATGTTTGATTCGTGTCAACGCTCTAACCTCATTCGCGAAAGCCTTGAAATTCATCATTTCTCTATCAACTTCAGCATGAAGCTTTTTCACATCAAAAACTTGATCAGATGATAAGTTAGCCTTATAAACAGCTCCAGAAACTCCTTTCTCCAATGAGATATTTATCATCAAAATCTTCTGTAGCTTCAATGATGTTTTCATAAACCATTTTTCCATCATAACTCCATATAGAAAAAACATCATGAATCTGTTCTTCTTTGCACTGGTTTTCGATTTTTCTTCCTCTATTCCAATGAATATATAAAAAAATTGCAGCCAAGAACACTAAAAGCAATAGTGATAATATTAATATCACACTTTTCTTTATACCTTTTGTGTTCTTATGACTCATTGGAACCTCTAATTGGTTATAAGATAAGTCAACATTAGTCAAACTAAATATATCCTTAAAATTAAAAGGAATTGTCCCAGAAAGATTGTTATGTGAGAGGTTCAACGTTTCCAACCTTTGCAACTTCCCAAGTGATTCTGGTATTTGTCCATGCAAAAAATTCCAACTAAGATCAAGTTTTTCAAGAGACTGCAAATGGTTAAATTCAGATGGAATATTTTCTGTGAACTTGTTATGGCTCAAATTCAACTCAACTAAAATTAGAAGATCTCCAACCTCTTTTGGAATTGAGCCACTTAAATTATTTTCTGCTAAATCCAAATATTGAAGTCTCTTCATTGATCCAATTTTCATTGGAATATTACCTGAAAGTTCATTGCTACTTAAAGAAAGTTTAGACAATGAAGTTAAGTAACAAAGTTCTTTAGGAATTTTCCTGTAAGATGATTTGAAGAAAGTTGAAGTGATTGTAACTTTGATAATTGTCCTAATTCTGAAGGTATGCTACCTGATAAATTGTTGTTAGAGATCATTAAACCAATGAGATTATAGCTTTTAGCCCAATTTGGCCATAAAAATAATTGTTACTTAGATCAATGTGGCTTAACTTTGGATATACACCAAAATCATTTGAAATATTTCCACTCAACATATTTTCTGCAAGATTAAGTCTAAAAAGGCTAGAGCAATTCTTCAAGCTTATAGGAACTGAACCACTGAAATGATTTCTGTTAGATGAAAAATTTGCAAGTAAACCACTAAGGCAAATTTGTTGTCAGTGAAATCATTTTCACTTAGTTGCAAGCTTTGCAAATTGGTAAGATTGTTCATTGTTAATGGAAAGCTACCATTAAGATTATTCATGTGAAGCAAAAGAAAGGTTAGTTTGGTTAAATTTCCAAAGGTATAAGGAATAGGTCCAGAGAGATGATTTCTGAGAGGCTTAGCTTCTCTAGATTAACCAATTTTCCAGAAAAATAGTTAGCTGATAAATCAAGTGTAACAAGATTTTTCAAGTTTGCAATTGTTGTAGGAATTGAACCAGAAAATCTATTTGCTTTAAAAGACAAATACATCAAGTTACTCAATTTCCCAATCTCTTGAGGAATAGTTCCATGCAGTGAATTGTAACTTATAATATCTAAATTCAGTAGCATAGTGTAGCGACCGAAAAATTCGGGAAAGGATTCTTCGAAAGTTCGAAAGGAAGTCGCCACCGAATTTTAGTTTAAGGGCAAATTTGGAAAATCTCTTTAGATTTTTAGGACAAAGCATTGTTAGGGTTCGGGAGTCGTATGTGTGGGGAAGGTATTAGCACCCCACGGCATCCATTGTCTAATTAATTAGGATTTATTTAATGATCACCCTTTTATTTATAGAAAAAAAAGACTTATTTAAATTTTTGGTTTTTAGTGCTTGACAAGAGTTGAGTCTTGCTCCTACGTACCCCCCGATGCAATGGAGGAATCAAAGCTACGTAGTTCTTCCAGAAAAAGGTTTGTGGGTTGGTGTTTTTAGTGTAGGGATCCTAGAATCCTTGAATCGCATACCATCGATTCTAGATGACGACTAACTTGGGATTGTACAACCGACTTAGTCCCCTACTTTTTGAAAGTAATTTTTTGAGTTTTTTTGAAAGAAATTGGTTTGGTGTGAGGTGAGTCCGTTTTAGAATAGGTATCCTAGAACTCCCGAATCATGCAATTTCATTAGTTCTAAACATTTGACTAACAGGTTGTTGTACAACCGACTTAGTCCCCTATTTATGGAAAAAGATTTATTTATTTTTATTAAGTTTTTGTAGGATTATTGAATCTGCATGTACTCATTGGTCTAAAATGATGACTAACCTTGGTTGTACAACCGACTTAGCCGTTTATTTATGGAAAAATGATTTATTTATATTTTATTAAGTTTTTGTAGGATTCTCGAATCATGTATGCAACTCATTGGTCTAGATGATGATGACTAACTTAGGTTGTACAAACCGATTTAGCCGTTATTTGATTTTAGAAGTACATATTTTTATTTGTTTGTGAATTTTTGGTAAAAGAAATTGTTTGTTAAAAAGAGTTAAGAAAAAGCGAGAAAGGGGTTAAATAGTAAAATGGGAGTGTGATTAGCTCATAGGGGATTGTATAATTAAAACATGGTGTGAAAATAGAAGTCAGATCTTTAAGTAATAATAATAAAAAAATAAATATTAATAGAAAAGGGAGGGAGATATTATATAAGGCAACTTAGGTTTATTGAAACCTAGTTGCTGAACTTTGAGAGCGCCGCACACATATATACATATATTAGGAGAGAGAAAGAGAGTTAAGGGTCCAAAAGGTGATGTGATAATAAACCTCACATGATTAATTTATTGCTTCTAAATAAAAAAACAAAACGAAGGAATAGTAGATGAAGTAGGATCGGTGTCCAAAAAAAATATGAGATAAGAGGTAGGTTTTAAAACCAAGGGTCCGATTGTTGCTATTGGAAGAAAATAATTAAGAATAGAGTTTGGCCATATAAAAGCATAAGAAAGGAAACAAATAGGAACCCTAAATCACAACACAGCCGCAACAACAATTTAGGAGAGAGAAAAAGAAATGAAGAAATAAAAGGTGGGAGACATATGTACAGATTCTGCATTTTTTTAAGAACAAAAATAATCAACACCTATTTTGAAACAGACTCCACTTTTGACTCTAAACACACACGTGCTAAACTAAGTAAAAAAACACATACCTTGCACATAAGAGAAGCGATGCACTACTATAGATGGTTAGGAGTGTGAGAGGAAATTGGCAATAGATTCCAAGATCTCATAGGGCTAAGAAGGATGAAAAAATGTCGAGAGGAATGATCCATGTCAATCCCCCATTCGTCAATGACGGGCTCCTCCCCAAATAGCAACCGTTGTTTCCTTTACCAGAAATTTTGGAATCAGTGTTTGGTGGATTAGGATTCGACTTTGAACCCTAATCCTTGTTTTAGGTGATTTTCGGTGTTGTTGTCTCTGCTTCTTTCTTTAGATCATAGAAAACTCAGAATCAGTGTTTAGTGGATTAGGATTTCAATGTGAAACCCTAATCCTATTTTTTTAGGTGATTTTAGCGGTAGTTTTTTCGCCTTGGTTTCGTGTGTGTTTTTGATCGCTTATTATTTGTTTATTTATAGTAGAAAACTAGGTTAAGGCATTTATGATTTTTGACCTGAGCTTTGAATAATTTTTCGAGTCCCGATCCAAGCCCAACAAAGAATTGCAGAAGCACTGGGAATCTTTGCTGAAAACCCTAGTTTTGCTCCTTGCATGCCCATTTTCGTATTCTATTTTTTATGTATTTTTAGTATTATTATTTTTTGTATTTTTGGACTTTTGGACTATTAAGTGCTTTTAAATTGTAAATTAAACTAAATAGAAATTTTTTGACATTTTTAGACATATTAGACTTTTAAACACTTTTAAATTGTAAATTAAACTAATTAGAATTTTTGACATTTTTGGAACTGTATATATATGTATCTGCTCAAAATAAGGACGAAATAATAAAAGAAGTCGGAATGATAAGCCAACTTGCGAGAAAACAACTCGAATAAGCCCGTCGGTAAGGAAACGACTCGGATGAACCCAACTAAAGTTCGACTAGGCCTAAATACAAATATTCAACTAAAGAATGTGCGAAAAGATCGATCATTCGCGCCCATTCTTAATTTAAATAACGACATTTCGACTTAGTTGAACAGGTTAGTTGAGATTGGCTTAAGTGAGACACCATTTTAATAATTCTCGTAATTGCGCGACTTCAGAACAAATAATAAAATAAACGACTAAAAACCAGAAAAAGAATACAGACAAAATTGGGGTATAACAGTTGCCCCTCTTTATTAGTATTTTACTAGAAAGTGATGAGTTCTCGAACTTTCGTAGTAGAAATAGGAATAAAGATAAGATAGACGCTAATTTTGTCCGTTTAAGGGGGAAGTGGAAGGTTTGAGAGATAAGAGGGAGTGGTTAATACTTGGCACATTAACCTAGAGTTGAATGAAGGGTCCACAAGGACCTGAAGGAGCACTAAGGCTCTGAAGGACCACTCAGGGTCTGAAGGAGCACTAAGGCTCTGAAGGAACACTCAGGGTCTGGAAGGCTGCCTAAGCCTTAATTGAAGGACCATCGTGGTCTGAAGGAGCGCAACTAGCTACGGTACTAGTTAACGATCTGAGGGGGCCTTTATATTCGAGCGGCCATGATGGGTCAAGATCAGGTCTAGAACTGATATGTTGACCATGAAGGACGCTCTGGCGTGTCTTAGGGCCGACACAACTAGTCTGAAGGACCACTCGGGGTCTGCGAAGGTCCGTCGGGCTCGACTCCGGCGTTGCGACCTGGGCCACTTAGGGCACTGCTCTGAAGGACCACTTGGGGTCTATAGGGATCAGCCTGGTGATCCGTGATACGATACGGGATCAACGCTTAGAGCTTTGATCTTAGAGGAACAAATATAGGTATCGACACTTGAAGTCGATTTAGAAGCAATACATCATGTAATGGATATACAACGCTAATAATATATACATGCACATGCAATGTGTGATTTTTTGGTGGGGTGATGGATGAAATAGGTGACTCTTTCTCTCTTTTTTTTTTTTTTTTTTTGCTTTTTTTTTGCTTGCTTTTTATTTATTTATTTATCTGATGGATGCATGAAGTATGAATGTTAATATGATGCAAATGAAATGTTTGAATGCAAATGCTATGGTGCATGGTGCGATGACATGAAATGACTGATTGAGTGTAGAAACACTTTTTGTGATGATGAGATGTGAGACTTTGGATGTGAGAGGCGGAAATGAATATTGATAATTCTTTGGAAAGGTTAGATTTGATTCAAACTTCGGCAATCTCAAGTTTGTTATTTACAGACATTGATGTGAACAAGTACTTGCAAGCTCGCTTCTTTTTCTCTTCCATTATGATGCCCCATGATGACCGAAATTTAGGTCCACAAAGTTAACTAAGTGGATTTTCAGTATCACATTTTCAACTTGTGTTCTATCTCTCTGAAGCGTTGTTAAGAAAACATGTATAGTAGTGCAAACATAGATGAATGAGTTAGTTAACTTGGTTCAAGGGTATGGACGAATGCGACGCATGAAAGGATGAATGATTGGTCTTCGTCAATGTCATGAAAGGTATGTTTTTCCAAGCCAAGAAATACGAGATTGCCCCAATTTAGATTTGATGATTGTGAGTGAATAACTTGCCCCTGTCTAGTGCTAACGAGCTAGAGGTGTAGAAAATGATGAACGGGGAATGCATTGGCTTTGGAATGAAAGGTGGCAAGTAGGAGATGTTGTCTCAACCCATAGAGTTTGATGTTTCCCTAATTATGGTAAGGACAAGATTGCCCCGGCTAGAGTAGAAACATTTAGGATAGTGAGTTGAGAAATTGCCCCGGTATGATTTTTTGGCTGTGAATATGGCAAGGGGATGAGATGGGTGTAGGGCGAATTTTCCCATTTGAAGGTGGAGTGAAGAGCGACAGGATTGCCCCACTTGGTAATGGGATTTCAAATGGTTGTGAAACGTGATAGAGTTAGGGTTATGGGTTTTCGGAGTTTGTCTGGTATGGCTATAGGCTAGGTGTGGTATGGGATGGACACTGTACAGGTTTCCCCAAGTTAAAATGGAATAGATGGTGAAAGGGATGCCCCACTTTAGGATCCAGGTGACGATCCTAGTATAAACTTTGGGTTATCTTTAGAATGACTCTCAGACTACAATAGTCTTGAGTTTGCTATGATGAAAACTACACTTGGTAATCACTAGACATTGTCTTAGTATAACTGTAACTTGAATGAATCTTGTGGTGCAAGCCTTTTAATTTTTTCTTTTCTTTTGAGTTTTTTTTTTGAGATACATTTTTTTAGCAAACATATTGTAAGTAAATAAACTTATTTGTCCTAAGATTACAACTTTGAGAAAACAAAAGCAATCGGTCATTGATCGGAATGAACTCTGTAGGAGGTAATGCGTGGCCGATGGTTTAGCGATTTATGAGGGAAATGATAATTGGGCTAAAAGTAGTGCTTGGGGATTGATGGGACGGATGATTTTTTATTGGGCGATATGATTTGGCTAATGGTTAATGGTTTATGAATGAAGGGTTTATTAGGCTCAATGAGGTTTTATTGCGATAAGAACCTCTTATGTGCCTCATGGTAGAATGGATCTCTTTAGGGATGTGACTTGGCCAAGGGTTTATGAAGGATGGATATTGAGGACAAGGGAAGTGTTTGGGGGTTTATTTCAGACAATGATCTCTTATGCATTTAATGGTAAAAAGTATCAGCTCAAAATTGTACCACTTTTGTTTTTTCGTGGTTTTTCGATCCTCTTTTTTTGATTTTCACTTTCTTTTTTGATTTTGATTTTGATTTTTTCTTTTTCTTTCTTTCGAGCTAAGTGACTTGATAAAAATGATACACCATTTTTGATGTGGAATTGATCCTTGTCTAGGGTGATTGAAAGGTTTTTAGATTTTGGCTACGGGTTTTTTTTTTGAGGGTATGGGAAGATGGTCAAACTTCATTTCAAATCATGATTGCTCGCTTTCTCAAAAATTAACTTAAGGACAATAATTTACTTATTTACAAAATATTTGCTTTTTTCTTTGTTTCTTTTTATGCCCTAATTTTTGCTTAGGTTGCTCTTACGAGTTTTCAACCTAACGAGCTTTTTGATTTTTTGTAAAGGACTTGCACCGATGGAATACAACGTTGACAAGGTATTTTAGAGATCACACATTTGCCCCAGTATGGAGGGCCTAAAGTGTTATTTCACTAGGGGAACCAACCAGAAACGTCAACTATGTACTGATGTGGGGAGTATGTACTTTATGGGTGGTCGGGGTGAGATTAGACTTTGACAGGGGATGATGGTAAGGACATTAACTGAATCAAACAAAAATAAACACACATGTTACCCAAGTCACTACACAAATGCTTCGTAGAGAGCTAACATTAGTTGAAACATAATAGAAATTTTTGATGGACATTTCGGTCATTTATCAAGGGATGGAAGAGATGCAACGTTCGGTTAAAAAATGTGAGCAAGCTAAAAATTTGAAAAACCGAGTGACTTGAAACACCTTGAGCTTGCAACGAAGTATGACTAAACTCTTTCAAAAAAAAATGATTTATTTCACAAGAATGTCTCGCCTCTCATCACATTTTTCCTAATATTATGCTGATTTTTTTTGTAATGCATGATGTAATTATGCAAATGAATGAGTGTGCATGAAATGCGAATGAATGTATGTGAAATGCGAATGTAATGATAATGTATGTGAATGAAATGATAATATATGATTTTATCATGTTGGGGAATTATAAACTTTTCATTGGAGAGTAAAGTACAAAATTTAATTTTGACTTCAGCGTGCAAGACTTCTCTCCAAGGTAAAGATTTTAATTCCTTGACGGTCATAAAAGTGCACGCAACAATAGATGTGTATTTGCTGTATGCATGTGGTATATTTTCTAAAAAGGTAGTAAAAGAAGGAAAAAAATGATTTTTTTTCCGATAAAAGACGGTATGCATAAATATTTGTTTGAATGCAAGGGTATAAAGCTCCTTTGTGACCCTAGAAATGCATCTTACAGAGTGGGTCTAAGGTTTCTTTTATAGTGAACCTCACAGGGATGGTTCTAAAGAATCCTACACATGGTCCCTAGAGCCAAGGACTCAAATAAGAACATCGACCCCAACAATAGGCAAGCTATTAGAAAGGGGTAGCATCCTTAAAAGGAATCAAACTCTAGGTGAGATTTTCATGACCACCCAACGAGACGACGCGTCCAGAGCCATCATTACACAATCTCGTTCTAACTTAGGGTACACTCAAGTCCGGGTAGAAGACCTTTCTCACATGTGTGTGCAGAAGTGTAATTGTGAAGTGTGTGTAGGAGCAATTTAAAAACAACCCAAAAGCTGCAAATAGACAAACAAACATATATACAAATATCGTCCTCTATCCTAGGGTTCATAAATCACATGAAAGTATAACATGCGAAAAATAAATAAATAAATAAATAAATAAAGGAAGGGTAAAAATTAAATTAATCCTAAATAATTAGACTAGGTTTCGACTCTCTAAAAAAAGTTAAGTCCCCAGTGAAGTCGCCAGCTGTAGCGACCGAAAAATCCGGGAAAGGATTCTTCGAAAGTTCGAAAGGAAGTCGCCACCGAATTTTAGTTTAAGGGCAAATTTGGAAAATCCCTTTAGGTTTTTAGGACAAAGCATTGTTAGGGTTCGGGAGTCGTTATGTGTGGGGAATGTATTAGCACCATTGTCTAATTAATTAGGATTTATTTAATGATTACCCTTTTATTTATAGAAAAAAAAGACTTATTTAAATTTTTGGTTTTTAGTGCTTGACAAGAGTTGAGTCTTGCTCCTACGTACCCCCCGATGCAATGGAGGAATCAAAGCTACGTAGTTCTTCCAGAAAAAGGTTTGTGGGTTGGTGTTTTTTAGTGTAGGGATCCTAGAATCCCTTGAACTGTATAGCTCACTGATTCCTAGGACGCTGACTAACCCGATTGTACAACCGACTTAGTCCCCTACTTTTTGAAAGTAATTTTTTGAGTTTTTTTGAAAGAAATTGGTTTGGTGTGAGGTGAGTCCGTTTTAGAATAGGTATCCTAGAACTCCTGAACTGTACAGCTCATTAGTTCTAAAACGCTGACTAACCCGGTTGTACAACCGACTTAGTCCCCTATTTATGGAAAAAAGATTTATTTATTTTTTATTAAGTTTTTGTAGGATTACTGAACTGTACAGCTCATTGGTCCTAAAATGATGACTAACCCGGTTGTACAACCGACTTAGCCGTTTATTTATGGAAAAATGATTTATTTATATTTTATTAAGTTTTTGTAGGATTACTGAACTGTACAGCTCATTGGTCCTAGGATGATGACTAACCCGGTTGTACAACCGACTTAGCCGTTTATTTGATTTTAGAAGTACATATTTTTATTTGTTTGTGAATTTTTGGTAAAAGAAATTGTTTGTTAAAAAGAGTTAAGAAAAACGAGAAAGGGGTTAAATAGTAAAATGGGGGTGCAGTTAGCTGCAGGGGGATTGTATAATTAAAACATGGTGTGAAAATAGAAGTCAGATCTTTAAGTAATAATAATAAAAAAATAAATATTAATAGAAAAGGGAGGGAGATATTATATAAGGCAACTTAGGTTTATTGAAACCTAGTTGCTGAACTTTGAGAGCGCCGCACACATATATACATATATTAGGAGAGAGAAAGAGAGTTAAGGGTCCAAAAGGTGATGTGATAATAAACCTCACATGATTAATTTATTGCTTCTAAATAAAAAAACAAAACGAAGGAATAGTAGATGAAGTAGGATCGGTGTCCAAAAAAAATATGAGATAAGAGGTAGGTTTTAAAACCAAGGGTCCGATTGTTGCTATTGGAAGAAAATAATTAAGAATAGAGCTTGGCCATATAAAAGCATAAGAAAGGAAACAAATAGGAACCCTAAATCACAACACAGCCGCAACAACAATTTAGGAGAGAGAAAAAGAAATGAAGAAATAAAAGGTGGGAGACATATGTACAGATCTGCATTTTTTTAAGAACAAAAATAATCAACACCTATTTTGAACAGACCCACTTTTGACTCTAAACACACACGTGCTAAACTAAGTAAAAAAAAACACATACCTTGCACATAAGAGAAGCGATGCACTACTATAGATGGTTAGGAGTGTGAGAGGGAAATTGGCAATAGATTCCAAGATCTCATAGGGCTAAGAAGGATGAAAAAATGTCGAGAGGAATGATCCATGTCAATCCCCCCATTCGTCAATGACGGCTCCTCCCCAAATAGCAACCGTTGTTTCCTTTACCCAGAAATTTTGGAACCGTGTTTCGGTGGATTAGGATTCTGACTTTGAACCCTAATCCTTGTTTTAGGTGATTTTTCAGTGTTGTTGTCTCTGCTTCTTTCTTTAGATCATAGAAAACTCAGAACCGTGTTTAGTGGATTAGGATTTCAATGTGAAACCCTAATCCTATTTTTAGGTGATTTTAGCAGTAGTTTTCTGCCTTGGTTTCTGTGTGTTTTTGACTGCTTATTGACTGTTTATTTATAGTAGAAAACTAGGTTAAGGCATTTATGATTTTTGACCAGGCTTTGAATAATTTTTCAGGTCCTGATCCAAGCCCAACAGCAGCTGCAGCAGCTGGGAATGCTGCCTGAAAACTTTAGTTTTGCTCCTTGCATGCCCATTTTCGTATTCTATTTTTTATGTATTTTTAGTATTATTATTTTTTTGTATTTTTGGACTTTTGGACTATTAAGTGCTTTTAAATTGTAAATTAAACTAAATAGAAATTTTTTGACATTTTTAGACATATTAGACTTTTAAACACTTTTAAATTGTAAATTAAACTAATTAGAATTTTTGACATTTTTGGACTGTATATATATGTATCTGCTCAAAATAAGGACGAAATAATAAAAGAAGTCTGAATGATAAGCCAACTTGCGAGAAAACAACTCGAATAAGCCCGTCGGTAAGGAAACGACTCGGATGAACCCAACTAAAGTTCGACTAGGCCTAAATACAAATATTCAACTAAAGAATGTGCGAAAAGATCGATCATTCGCGCCCATTCTTAATTTAAATAACGACATTTCGACTTAGTTGAACAGGTTAGTTGAGATTGGCTTAAGTGAGACACCTTTTTAATAATTCTCGTAATTGCGCGACTTCAGAACAAATAATAAAATAAATGACTAAAACCAGAAAAAGAATACGGACAAAATTGGGGTATAACACATAGGAAAGGATGAAAAGTTGAGACTATAAAGAGTGCCTTCTAATCCAAATTTTGCAACATTTAAGGTTATTACAAACTTGTTTTCATCATCACAAGCAATTCCTTTTCAAATAACAGTATATCAGATATAATTATTGAAACTAACTCCTAATAATGAAAACAGTGTGGGGTCCAGCCATTGCCACTTGGCCAACATACATTTGACAAAATGGAAGGTTGCATGTGATGACAATTAGCAAGGTGCATGAGAGCCACATGGTGTGATGCATGGTGTACACATGTTGTAGTGCATGGTGTACACATGTTGTAGTGCATGAAGGACACATGTTCAGGTGCATGCATTTGGTGTTTTGCATGGAAGGCAAATGACAAGTGTCTTCATGCATGTAAAGCAACCTTGGCTTGCCTCTCCTATAAATAGGACCATGAGCAAGCATTCTCATCACACACCAAAAGAGAAACACAACAAGAAGCAAGAGAGAAAGAGAGCCTTGCTCAAGAGTCAAGAGTGATCCTCATAGAGAGTTCCTTTGTGAGAGAAATAGTGAGCCAATTTGTGAGAGTGTTCCTTACAAATTGAGAGATTCTTTGTAGAGAGATCCACCTAAGGGTGAAGTTGTTGTATTCCCATTATCATTATAGTGGAGTTTAAGAGGCCTAAGGGTCCCGTGGTTTTTTTTCTTTCTCACATTGAGAAGGTTTTCCACGCTAAAATTCTCTTTGTGTCATTACGCTTATTTTCATGTTTCCGCTAGTGCCTATTTTGAGTTTCACGGAGGAGGGAAATTATGGAGGTCATTTCCCAACAAACAGGACTCTAAATACATGGTAAAGATGAAACCGTTGCTAATGATCATCATCCTCCACATCTGAATCTTTGAGTTTGAATTCTTCATAATCGTCATAAGTCGGAGTCGGAGGAGTCGGAGTTTGAAATGGGGAGGAGGAAGAAGAGTCGGAGAGAGGTAGTAGAGGCGGCTCCGGCAGCTCTTCAAGGAGTGGTGGTGGTGAATCAGGTACCACCAAGTCCTTCTGTGAGAAGTCATTATCAGGGTCAGTACCAACAATCTCTCTAAGAAAGTAATCATATGATACAGCTTCGTCGTTAATGATATTAACATGTTTCTTCACATCTTCTTTGACATCTTTCCTGTTAACCTTAGCCTCGACGTTACTTATGTTGACAGGTTCTTTCACGTCTTCTTTTGTGTTAACCTTAGCCTCATCGTTAATCACCTTCACATCTTCTTTCCCGTTAACGAGGTTAACAGCTGCTTCCTTCACATCTTCAACACCTGCTTCCTTCACATCTTCTTTCTCTTCTTTCCTCCTCTTCTTCTTTAAAGGCCCATTTTTCTTTACAGGTACCAACTCAGCCAAACGAGTGGCTCTTGGGGATTTCTTCATTTTTTAAACCTTCTGTACTAGAGAATATTACAGAATTGGTATTCAATGTATTATGAGTTGGGAGCAAGAAATGATGAAAAGATTCAATGTGTATCTTCACAATTGCATTGATTGAATATAACAGTAACAGAAACTGTTATATGGTTAGGAGTTTTCTTTTCCCACCCCCCTACTCATCGCACACCCCTAAACTTATTTTTTCCAAAAATGACCTCACGTGGGACGCTCGTGCAACACGGTTTAAGTGACTGTTCGAACGACGTTGTGCGAACTGGTTCGAACGACGTTGTCTGTGTTAAGGAATTTTTGTTGTTCGCATAACATCGTTCGAACGTGTTCGAATACACTCATGTGTGTTAAGAACTGATGGTGTGAGGGTGTGTTTTTGCTGACTCGAATGACGTTATTCGAACGTGTTCGAATGGGGACGTTCGAACAGGCGTTCGAATGGTGGCGTTCGAACCACTGTTATACATAACAGAAACTAGTAACCCAGAAACACAGTTTTCACAATATTTACTTAAACCAGAAACACAGTTTTCACAGTGTTATGCGTTCGAATGTTGATTTCAAAATATATATGTCAGTCAAGAGTCATACAACATTGTGTACCAAAATTATAAACCTAACTTAACATTGATTACCATCACTATCTTTACTTAAAATCTACACAAGGAAGGGGATGGGGGGTTCAGGGTTGTGATTGTATGAGCAAAGACTTCCACTTTTGCATCCGGCCAATAAAAAGCGAGTCCCAACCCTTTGCTATGGGTTCCCTATGAGCAAAGACTTCCTATTGTGATGGTAGTCCGTGTGTAGTCCTGAGCGTGCATCGACATAATGATGGGTTAAGTGAAACGGATCCAGTCTGCTGCATCTCACTCAAAATATGGTCTATAGCATTAGATGAACCCTTAATTTCATCAAAAATCTTCTTCTTCAAGTGGTGAACTTTCACTCTACTCAAACTATGCTCGAAGTGCATTTTAAGGTCAGAATGTTGTATCCTAAGCATGGTCTGCATTCCATCCCAACACTTACACAAATCTCCTCTACTGTCTCGTAATATTTGCTTCAAGTGAGAGTGTGCAGACTCAACTCTGTTGGTGGTAGTGTTGCCAAGGTGCATATGCTTATTTATCCATGCATCGATAAATTTTTCCTTGAAGGGGTCTAGCCAAGCGGTCTTCACATACTGTATGAAACTGGATAAGGTCCTGCCAAGTCGTTAAACAGACCCAACTCATAATCATACTCTTACGTAGTCTTCGCATGCACAATGCATTGAAATGCACCCATAATGTCATTAACAATAGCTTGGTCTTTCACAATGAGCCTTGCTTTGGCCCTCACATTTTTCTTAATGTGAAATTGGCACAACAAGTTTGCAGATGTTGGAAATATTGCTGCCAGAGCATTCATCATACCTGTGTCTCTATCAGTAAGTATGACTTGTGGAAGTTCATCCTGTTCCTAAATAAACCCCTCAATTTCTCAAGAACCCATGCAACGTTATCCATCCTCTCCCAATTGACATAAGCAAATGCAGCAGAGTAAGTCTTCTCAGTTGAGGTTACACCAACGATCTCAACCAACGGATACATGCATTCGGTTGGTTTTATATGTGGAATCAATCAACAAAACAATTGGGAAGGTGTTTAGAAGCTCAATAGAATCTGGATGTGCCCAAAAGATGTCTTTCACAACTATAGTTCCTTCTGCAAGTCGAGTCTAGTAAACATAATTATCGCGTTGCAAATAAAACATCAGTTGTTGGAGCTCGCCCCTACCTCACGCATAGCCGGCGCGTTTGCCTTTGCCGAAAGCGCTTGTATATTTGTTTCACAACCGTATAATTATCATCAGGCTTCATCAATTTCAGTTCATTAAGGATCAATTTAGGCCGAGTATGATTCCTAGTCATTCTAGCCACTAGTTTCTTCTCTTCTGAAGTTAACCTACCAATGTACGGTCGTCCATCATGATAAGTAGCCATACCATGGTTATGAGTTCCATTCATAACCCTCAAAATCCATCCTCCAAGCTTCTTAATAAATTTCCCTTTCAGTCTGAACGGACAACAACATTTTCTAGTGTTTGTGCCTTCCTCAAAATTTTAATGATTTGATTACAGGTGTTGTGACCAATGTGGGAGGGTTCTATTCGAGTTAGGTCCAAATGGAAAGGCAATCGCAATTGAAAGAGAAAAGATGCTACAAAAGGCTATGAGCCACAAGTCTCTGAAAAGAAAATCTAATTCTAAAAAAAATTAAGAAGAATTAATATGTAAGTAATCTTCATTTCTTAGGTTTCTTTGTTTTTTACTTTTATTTTGCAACTCAAGTTTTCCATTAAACAATATGTCACACCTATAGGCTTGATTTCTTTATTGGCTTATAAATCTCAATTTTTTTCCTATAAAATTAACTGATCAAGAAAAAATTAGTCACAGATTAGGGTGTTATGAGATTTTGATTAGGTAAACATATTGTTCCGTAAAAATTGTTGCTGTTATGAGATTTTGATTAGGTCATCCAACTTAATTTTGTTCCGTAAAAATTGTTGCTAGTTTGACATCAGGGCTAACTATTAGGGTGTGTAGGTCGTGCTACTGTACATGGTCTTAGCCCAATACCGCTTTTTAGGGCCTTAAGAAAAATATTAGTATAGTTTGGCATTTCGTGATTTTAAGAAATTTGAGTTTTTGGTGATTCTTTGGATAAAAGTATAATTAGAAGTCTAATTTTTAAGATTTGAACAAATCCTTCAAATTGTTTTAGACAACTCTGTTTGGTATTTGCTTCGACGGTTTGAATGACCCTTATGGATTTTGAATCTATATATATATATATATATATATATATATATATATATATATATATATATATATATATATATATATATATATATATATATATATATATATATATATGACATGAGAAATAGTGGAAAATTTTAAAAGAAAAATTATGATAAGATAGTCACTTTTCTTACAAAAATAAGAGAATTATTATTTTGTAGTAGTTTGAAAATTATGTGAATCAAATATTTGATTTTTGTTTATTCCAATTCATATCCCAAGTTGTGATCTTTATTATTGGAAAAAAACTTAAGTCTTATGCTTTCAAATAAGAGTTGATAAAGCTTGGACACTCCTCACTACTGATCACTTGTCATATAAGAGCTTATGCATAAGTTGTTTTTATAATAAATGACAAATTAACGTTAAATTATTTGTCTATAAGCTTTTTTTTGACAAAAAGTTTTCTATAAGCTATAAACTATTTTCATAAGCTATCCTGGGAAGCTTGTGGAAATTAGTTGAAAATAACTTATAAATATGTCATAAACTGTTTTCATAACATTTCTCTAATAGTCTCACAAGTATTAGTAGATAAACTCAAATAAATCGACCCAAATAGACATGTTGCTGCATGGAGAAAATTTGAATGGAACCTTTAATAACCATTTAACAACAACTAATTCTTTACCAAAATAAGTTTGTCATTCAAACAACAATACTTCATCCTAAATAGAGGTGTCAAAATGTATGGATATGGATTTGGATTAAAATCGATGGATTGGAAAAATCCATTTAAAAATTTATATCTACTAGGATTGTACCAAAAATAATTCAAATCCAATTTATCCATTGGAAAAAAGAAGTCCGTAACAATAATGACATTTGTCGATATGCCACGGCCATTAACAAAAATTCCATCCACACTCTTTCCCAGTTTTAACAAACATACAACCATTAGAAGGGTCCGTGAAGTCAATTAACCAACAAAGACAGAGATATACTTCCTCCGTATCAAAATAATAGTCGTTTAAGGTTTTGTCACGGAGATTAAGAAAAGCAATAAATTGTCAAAGTAACATGGTAGTTTTACTATATTATCCCCATCAACTAATAAATGCATGTTAGTGATGTGTTTGGTTAGTGGAAAATGTACAACAATTAATGAGGGTAAAATTGAAAAGATTTAATAAATGATGCATTGGAATGACAAAACAACAAATAATTTGAATTTTTTTACTTTGGCTAAAAAGACTATTATTTTGATACGGAGGGAGTAGCATAGAAGGGCCTGTGAAGTGGTAAAAGTATGAATGCAAATAGAAGCAAATGAAGGAGACAATACCTCGTTTAAAAACTAACCTTTCGCTATCTCTCCTATTATATATATGAAAATTGACCTTAAGCAACAAACCAAAACTCAGAGAACTAAAACTCGTTTAAATCCTAGAACAGTGAACGTCCATCGTGAAGTAGTAGATTGAGGAATCTAACCTTGATGTTAATGTTGAAAAACCAGCAAGAACTAGCGATTTGAGTCAGGAACTAAAACAACGAACTTGATGTTGATGCGAACGAATGGAGCTTTGATTGAGTCATGCGCTGAATGGAGAGAATGAACAGTGAGGAACTAGGGATTTGGGGATGGAGCTTCGATTGAGTCATGCGATTGAGGATGGAGCTTCGATTGAGTGTCATGCGCTGAATGGATAGAATGAACTAGGGATTTGGGTGATTGGGTCATGCGATTTGGGGTGATTTCAGAGAGAATGAACTAGAGTAATTTTAGGGATTTGGGTCAGCGTATCTTCTTTTGCGAAATTTTCATGGAAAATAATGGCGCTACACCCAAAATATTTTAGCGCCTTCATTTATTTTCAATAATTGAAGTTTTACGTTACGGTTTTAAGGTGTTGGCATAAAATAAAGATAAAAAGGTGTTGGCATAAAATAAAGATAAAAATTGGTTTTCCATGTTCCTTTTGTACACAAAACTCATTGACACCTTTTTTCTATTTAAATATTTTTAAAAATAAATATTTCCTATAATTTTATAAAAAAAAATCAGTACAACAACGAGATCGAAAAAACCGTGCCTATTCCTTATATAAGAGAATGATTTTATGCATGCATTGCAAAATTAAGTGTTGCCATAAAAGATTCTGATCGATAGCTTTGGGAAATTGAAGTGTTTGGGACTAATAATTTTTCAACACACCAGAGGGTGTACGTAAGGCATGAGTTGGTTTGGGAAGTGATTTTTCCATTGCTTGCAACTTTGAAACTACATGAATAAGGATAAAGTCGGGCATTATTAGATCCATTATAAGATTGTTGGTAAGTTAAAGCTAAACTTTACTTAGTCACCCGCCTCAAAAAGCACGTTGTAACAAGCATATTATATATCAAGGCAATATAGCTTTTATGGTTGGTTGTTTTTCACCTTAATTTCTTCTTAATTCACCACTGACAAACTTGATTAATTAGTCTTTATCATCACGGCTTTTAAGTTTAGGTAGAAATAGGCTAAGCTATCATGAAAAATTAAAAGTTCCACTCAATCTCTACAAAATTATTGTTCAAGGTAAAAAGAGGGAATAATTATTAGAGAATGTTTTCTTTGTGTTGCTATCAGTAGGGTTTCAGAACAGTTTCTTTTAACAACAAGGGTTTTAGTCATCCACAAGGAACGATTTTGAAATGTTTTAGACAAACCATTAGGGAACGATTTTTAAGTGTTGTTGTTCTATGCAACGGTTTGTAAATGTTGTCATATAGTGGAGGAAAAATCGTTGTTATTGTTCTCACTATAACAACAGTTTTAAGTTGTCGTTGCCTTTGACATGAAAAAATCGTCGTCTATAGTATAGGCAACGGCTGCAAAAACCACACCTACCTACAAACCGTTGCCTAATGAAATGAGAACGGTTTTTTCTCTTTGCACAACGGTTTTTAGACGTTGCCGTTGAATCAAAATGTTGTAGTCAACCCACACAGGCACTCCCTAGATTTCCAGCTATGAAACCCTATTTAAGGCAAACACCCCCCCCCCCCTCCCCCATGACGAAAACAAAAATTAAAGCAATATTCTTTTTCATCACTATATATACATGAATGAATAAACCCCACTCCCTCACTACACACATCCATCAGAACCTTCTCCATGTCTTAGTTGCTGAACAAATCCCTTATAAATATCCCGAGTAATTCTTAGGTTATCACAAACTCTCGGTCACTACGTACGCATCTGAACCTTCACTACTTGATATAAGAATAAACCCCAATCATTCCCTTCCTCCCTTATGAATCCTTTCAGTCCAATCTGCGCGCACCTTTCCCAGAACAAAGGACCTGTTGTGCTGCCATTAAGAACCAATATCTACACTTCAATCTTAACCTATATATTCTTCTGTCGTCGTAAGTTCTCTATCTACTATTAATAGGATAAAACTTAGTACTACCTTATGTGCTGCTCTTGTTGTTCTCCTATAAAAACCCAACATGTGTAACTTTCAATTTGGCTTAATTCTATTTTGTTTTTGGTTGTAGGAAAGAATTATTGGGTTTTGCTCCGACCACAGTAGAAAAGAATAAGGTGAATTTTTCTTTCTTATTGATAATTGTCATAGGATTGAATAAGTTTTTGTTTTCTATTGGGGTTAATAATCAGAGAACTTATTTAATGTAATTGCAAGATTGTTTTCACTTGGTATTCCACTAGATTTTTTTCAGTTGGTCAAATATAATTAATCATTAATATTTATTTAGTTATTTCTTGTTATTTTATATATCAAATATGTAGTACTTTGTTAATCACTATTTTTATTTTTTATTAAGTAAAAGAGGCATCAGTATTTTATCTCTATTTTTTCAATGTATCAATTGTAACGACACCTTACATTAAGTGACTATTCATGCGTAAAATTTTTTTGGTAATGAATACACTACAACATTTTGACCAAAAGGCAACACTCAAAAACCGTTGTCTTTACTTTCGGCAACAGGTTTGAAACCGTTGTTTCTGCGCCTATACTATAAGCAACAGTTTTTTGCGACCAAAGACAACACAAAACTGAAACTGTTGCTAATGATAATTTAAACAAAACAGTTTTGATTTTCATGCAATGACAATGGCCTAAAATCGTTGCCACTTATGGCAACACTGAAAAACCGTTGCCAGACAACACTGAAAAACTGTTGCCTACTATCTTCAATGAAACACTATAAAACCGTTTTCATTTATGGAGTAAAATCGTTGCGTCATTGGCAACGCAAAAAAAAAAATGTTGCCTATTAATTTGTAGAATACATGTCAACAACAACAGTATGAAACCATAGCTCTTCTTGAAATCATTATGAGGGAGAGGATTTTGATTCTAGGGTTAGAGGGAGGAAGGGAGGTGAGTTCGAGGGATAAGAAGGGGATTTTATGTCTGAATGATTTTTGTTCCATGACATTTCTATTTTTGTTTGACGTTTGAGATTTTGGTGTGAATTTTTTTTTTTTTTACAAAATGAAATTTTGGTGTTTGAATTTTTGATATTTGAGTTTTGGGTTGTTTTTTTCATACTCCCATCATTACCCCTATATACCCCCACATAATATGTAATCTCCAAAATACCCCTTTGAAATGTTTTTTTTTAAAAACAGACCAATCGTATATATGTATTTTGGACATATATACGATGCCTATATTTAACACATCGTATATATGTCCTAAAGACGAATATACGATTGGCTGCGTATGATGCAATCGTATATACGTCTTTAGGACATATATACGATGTTTAAATATAGACATCGTATATATCATGTCCAAAATACATATAGACGATGGGTTGTTATATAATTTTTAATTTTTTTTTAATTTTAACGGTTAGGATTTCACTTTCAAAGTTGATCAACGGTGTAGTTTGCACCGACAAAATCAACGGTTGATAATCTTTTACCTCAATTATAAATACCCAATCCCACCCTCACTATTGTTTTTTAAAAGACTACTAAAAATTCGTTAAAGAGTCAAAACTAATCTAAAAATTTATAAAAACACCACTAAAAATCTAAAAATTTGGGATTTTGAGGTCGTAGTCCCGTAAGAAGTCCCTTCTACGGGAGTCATGTTCAGTGATTTTTTTTGGATTTAATGGCTGTGGTTTCATTATGATCGGAGTAGGTTGCCCGAAAACCGATTTTTTAGCCTTAGGGCCCGTTCAGAGTCTGAGTTTTTGGTTTTGAAAGTCAATTTCAACACATAAACATGTTCGTGTAAAATGGAGCTGAGTTGATTTTTTCCTTAATTTCAGAACAGTTTTCCATCAAAACTCAAAACCACAAAAATAGGTTTTATAATTTTTGTTTCATCCACCACTGATCATCAATATATCTGACCACCACCAACTACCACTCCGACCATGCCAACCACCACCGACCACCGCCAACCACCACTCTGACCACCGCCGACCACCATCAACCACCACTCTGACCACCGTCGACCACCACTCCGGCCACCATCGACCACCACACTGACCACCACCAACTACCACTCTGACCACCGCCAACCACCACTCCGACCACCGTCAACCACCACTCTAACCACCATCAACCACCACTCTGACCACCGTCAACCACCACTCCGACCACCGCCAACCATCACCACCGACCACCGCCAACCATAACCACCGACCACCGTCAACCACCACACTGACCACCATCAACTACCACTCCGACCAAAGTATCCTTAATTATAGTCACGTGTTAACGAACTACACACTTTATATAGTTTGTAGACTTAATTAATTTTTATTTGACTAAAAAAAATAAAAATACCATAGGGATCGTATATATGTTCAAATGAACATATATACGACCCTATATTTTTGCCCATCGTATATACACCCCCTAGGCGTATATACGATTGGCCAACCCCACATCAATCATATATACGCCTTGGGGATGTATATACGATGGACAAAAATATAGGGTCGTATATATGTTAAAAAAAACATATATACGATTGGTACAAAAAAATTTAAAAAAATACGTTTGGTGAAGAGTATTTTGGAGTTTCACTTTATTGTTGGGGTATAAGGGAATATGGTGAGGTATAAAAAAACCTTCAAATTTTGGTTTGGACCAAAAAAAGTGGGAGATTAGAAAACGTTGTAGTGTTAGCGCCCAATTTTTTTTTATTTTTTTTTAATAATTGTCCATATGGCAATTGGCAACCACTTTTCAATGTTAGCTCATTGTTTTTTAAAATAAAATTTAAGCTGTCATTTTTTTTTAAATTGTTTGAGTTCGTTTGCTACGGTTTTTTTTAAATCACTTTTTTTTTTAAAATAATCACTTACAACGACATGTTGTCTATTTGTTACAGATTCTTTAAAAAATAAAAAGATGACAATAATCTAAAAGGCGCTTCATTCATTTGAGAAGCTGTTTTGAGTCCCTTATCATAAAAATCAATTTTTTAAGAATGTCTTTTTTAAAATAAGTGATTTCCGGTATGTTACACAAACATAGAACAACTTCTCATTTTCTTAAAAATCTCTAAGAACTAATCTTTAAATCATTAAACAACAAAATCACTTGTTTTTTAATACGTAACAAACGGACCCTTATTATTTTTGACCAGAAAAATTGCTTTAAAATTAAAATCAACAATTTTTTAATCATCATCAATAGTCCGTTTGTTACGGCTTATTTTAAAAAAAAAAATCATTTTTTTTTTAAAAATACTCACTTATTACGATATGTTGTCCATTTGTTATATATTATTAAAAAAATGAAAAGTGAAAATAATCTGAAAGTTGCTTCATATGAGAAGTTATTTTAAGTAACTTCTAATAAAATTTAAGTTTTTATTTTTTGTCAAAAAAATAATAATTAAATTTTAAAAACATTTTTTTAAAATTAATGATTTCCAGCATAAAAACATCTCATTTTCTTAAAAATCTTTAAATTTTTTTCTAAATTATTTAATAAAAAATCATTTAGTTTTTAATCCATAACAAATCGGTAGATTTTATTTTTGACGTGCAAAAATTGTTTCAAAATTAAAACCAACAATTTTTTAATCCTCATCAAGTCACTTACATTAATCTAGCTAGGAACCGCGTTTTCTTCTTTTTTCAACTTCCTCAAAGTCACGTGTGACTTTGAGCTTCACTCATCACATCACATTCACTTCCATTATCCTCTAGGGTTCCACCGCCGCAAATCCAATTCCCAATCGGAGACCTCACAGCGCCGTCGCGTATTCCGTTCATTCATCCTCCTCCCAAACCACACTGCAACAGAGCATCTTCTTCCCAATCATCACCAACAGAAATCGGAATGGAAGAAGATAACGGAGCAACGAACGAAATAGTACTGAAAGAGAAAAAGAAAGGGAAACACGATAAACCAAAACCATGGGATGATGACCCTAACATTGATCATTGGAAGATTGAGAAATTCGATCCTTCATGGAATGAAGGTGGAATGGTGGAAGTGACTTCATTTTCCACTCTTTTTCCTCAGTATCGTGAAAAGTACCTTCAAGAATGTTGGCCTTCAGTTAAATCTGCTCTTAAAGAATTTGGTGTTGCTTGTGAACTTAACTTGGTATGATATTGCTAAATCTTTTCCCTTTCTATTCAATTTTGAAACCCTAATTATAATTTCACTCAATTTGAGAATCTTTTGTTTACATTTTATAGGTTGAGGGTTCAATGACAGTTACAACTACAAGGAAAACTAGAGACCCTTATATTATTGTTAAAGCTAGGGATCTTATCAAGCTTCTCTCTCGGAGTGTTCCTGCTCCTCAGGTCATTCTCTTACATTATTGTTGTTTTTTTTGCATGCAACTTTTAAAATTTTATTTAGTGCTGTTTTTTTTTATGATATCTGTAATAGTTGGCTCATTTAGGTGTTTGTATGTTGCTATGTTGATTCATTCTCAGGAAATAATGATGCTTTACATTGTTGTTGGTGTTGTTATTGTTGTATGTGCGACTTGCAAATTTTATTTAGTAGTGTTTTTTATTTATAAAATATTTGGCTCATTCAGGTGTTTTGTATGTTGCTCTATTAATTGATTATCAGGCAATCAAGATACTGCTGTTGATGTTGTTTTGTTTGTCTACGCGACTTGCAAATTTTATTTAGTAGTGTTTTTTATTTATGATATCTGTAATATTTTGCTCATTTAGGTGTTTTGTATGTTGCTCTGTTAATTGATTCTCAGGCAATCAAGATACTGTTGTTGATGTTGTTGTTGTATATGCGACTTGCAAATTTTGTTTAGTACTGTTTTTAATTTACGGGATCTGTAATAGTTGGCTCATTTAGGTGTTTTGTATGTTGATTGATTCTCAGGCAATAAAGATACTTGACGATGAAGTGCAATGCGACATCATTAAAATTAGTGGTTTGGTTCGCAACAAGGTAACTTCTATGAGCTGCATCTGATGATTTTATTTGAGTGCAATTTTCTTAAGTTGCTTGGAGGTTGTGCAAATTTGTTTACTACTCTGTATATTCTTCTTTTTGGTTCTTACTTGTGTGATTTTCTCTTGTCTGCTCTTCTTCCTCTGTCGATGCTTTTACTTTTGTGTTATCTTTGAATATCATTGTCTCTGTCAAACTCTCATTTATTGAATTGGAGACCTTCAGATTCTACAACTACAATTCCAGCGTGGTAAATTCCTTCCAAGAGGAGGATCTCAAATGTTCCTTAAATACTTAGAAATGGTAACCGTAGTAAATAATCCCCAGCAGCAACACAAAGTGGTCAACACCAAAATTGATACTTAGAAATGGTAACTGTAGTAAATACTTTGAATTAGTGACACTATACATTTGTCATCATCTTTGATCATTAAAGGATGATGGCGAATGGATAGTGCTAGTATTAAAGAAAATGTTGACCGGGTCTCTGAAGCAAAGGGTTGTGGCCACCTGCAATGACTTTGAAACTCAAGTTAGAGTGTATTTTATAACAGAGAATTTATGGAATGAGAACTTACTTGGACTATGTAAAAACTAACTTTTATAACATGGTGCGATAAGTTCAGTTAGTCGTTTTTACTTTTTAGGAATGGATTAGTTTGTTATCCTCCATTTGTTAGTCTTGTCTGGATGGAAAGAATCACGTGGCTCTCGGAAATGCATTAATAGGCCTCCTAATTGGGTGTAGCACTAATGAGCCTGAATATTTGAGATATTGTTCTAGAACATGAACTCAGTTGATATACCCATTCAAATATTTTTATTTACTAAATAAGAATTCAAATATATTAAAATTTAGTTGAGAGAAAAAGCATGCATTGGGAATGGACTTACATGAATTAGTATTAAAGCTTCAATTGCATTTTTGCTGCAGGAACGATTTGTAAAAAGAAGACAGCATCTTGTGGGTCCCAATTCTTCCACCCTCAAGGTATGTTTTGTGAAGACTTATTTTTTTAGCATTGGGAATGGACTTACACACATCTGTTAAGCCTTATATCTCACTTTTCTCCAACTATAATATGGATGCAGGCTCTAGAGATACTCACTGGCTGCTACATCCTCGTCCAGGTAATTTTAAATGTTGCTCAGTTTTGGAACAATTGACGTTTACTTGCACTATGATTTGGGTCGTTTTAGAATGAGCTGACTTCTTTCAAATTTTGCTTGTAATTTCACAGGGAAATACGGTTGCTGTGATGGGTTCATTCAAAGGCTTGAAGCAAGTCAGAAGGGTAGTTGAAGAATGCATGCTGAATAAAATGCACCCTGTTTACAACATTAAGGTTAATAAATTTTGTATTTTCTCTACTTTTTCTTTGTAGTATAGATATAAGGTGTAGAAAATATCACAATACTTTTCACATTGCCAGATTCTTATGATGAGGAAGGAACTTGAAAAGGATCCAGCACTTGCCAATGAGAACTGGGATAGGTTTCTTCCAAAGTTCAAGAAGTATGACTACAATTATATGATGATAATATGTATATGCAAAGTACATACCCTATGCTTCAGTTTATTGATGCCTCATTTCTTTTTTTAGGAAAAATGTTAAGCAAAAGAAGGTCAGCACTAAACAGAAGAAGCCATATACTCCTTTCCCTCCACCTCAGCAACCAAGCAAGGTGAGACAAACAATATCTCCTACCAAGTTGGATTTCTTCCATTATTTAATTTATAGACTTCCCTCTACTATGCAATCAATCCTCCTCAGCCAAAATGAATTGATAGTAAAAGAGAAGGGTTGGGATTGGGTGTTCAGGAGGATGAGGAAGCTTAATTTATTTTTTGTTGAATGTTTATTGTTTACTTAGTGGTTCTCAAGTACTCAATTTGTTCTCCTGTCTAGTAGGACATTACTGAAAATTTGCACTTCTTGATTATTTTATGATTGTTTGGGCATTCTGTTTTTCTTTGATTGTTCCCATATATTGCTATGGATTAATTATGGTCAAGAACTTTGCATTTCAGTTGTAACTAATACGAGGGTAACATAATTCACTTTATCTAGTATTGTGTCAATAAAGATTCTAGACATGCATGATTGCAATTTGCAACAAATGATTAACATTCAATTTTGATGTTTCTCTTCAGCTTCTGGGAGTTAATTGGTACCCATTATGAGCATCTTTAGTATGTTTTTTGTTTTCCAAACATAGTGGGTCTGTATCAGGTTTGCTTAAGTGGGCATTATATAGGAGCATACTTGTGATTATCATATATACTCTAACCCGACTCTTCAAATAAGAATGACACTTTAATTTTCACAACCAATTTTCAACTTGCATTCTTATATGCTCATCTATATGCCATTTACTTTTATTATTTTTGAACAAAATTCAAAGGCATCCTTGGTAATTTGTGATATTTCAGGTTGATATACAATTAGAAACCGGCGAATACTTCTTAAGTGACAAAAGGAAATCAGCAAAGAAGTGGCAAGAGAGGCAGGAGAAACAGGCAGAAAAAACTGCCGAACACAAGAAAAAACGAGAAGAGGCCTATATCCCACCTCAGGTCTTCTGCTCTTTTCTCTGTTTTCTTTTCACAAAATTTATTTCATGCATATTGCTTTATAATTTCCTTCATAGTATTTCATCAAACTTTTATTTGCCCTCTTTAGGAACCTGTTAAGCCGGTGGATAACTCTGAGGATGCTAATAATAATATAGCTGAACTGACAACATCCTTAAAGGTACGATGAGGTTCTAGCAGAACTTTCATTTGGCATAACATGATGGGTTTTCTTTCTTGTCTCGCCTGTTAAAGTTACACTCATTCTTTGCCAAACTGGTAGTTTCTCTTGTATGGATAATTTTGTAACTTATAATATCTAAAATGGTTCATTCACAGGAAAAAACAAAGAAGTTTGGGAAGCGGAAATCTGAAGAAAATATAAATGCTGAGAAATATATTATGGGGTCATCAGAACAGCCATCCAAAAAGAAATCCAAGAAGCAAAGGTCTTAGCTTGATCTTCATTTTAGAGATGGAAGATGCACATGTGATGTTAATTCCATCCACAAATTTTGTACCCAATGACTCAACCAATTGGACTGTAACATGTATACTTAAGGTCAATATTCAACTTTTCACTTTCATAAAACCGTGGCCACAACCAAGTTATGATACATGATTTTATTTATAGATGGTTTTATGTCTTGGACATTAATTATTGAGTCTCTCCTTATAATTGTTTTTTATTTTATGCATGATATGCATTGATAATATTTTGAGTAAGAGGATTCTAGAAACTACAATGTGAAAAATACAAAGACAAATAGTGCAGATGAGCTTATTTCCAATTATTTTTTTGATGATTTTTTGTTTTCATTATCTGTTCTACCGTGCTTAGTTTTCTTTTATGATCGCATTTACGTTGTGTTGTAGGCATTAATGAATATTTACGTAATTGTTTTTTTTTTTTTACTTCAAGGCATATATAGTGCGTGATACTATACACTAATTGAACTTTGGCAAAGATTATGACTCATTATTGACTAGCAATTAGGGGTGTTCGCGGTGCGGTTTGGTTCGGTTTTGAGGTAAAAAGTGAACCGAACCGCAAGAGTAAAATTACATGCGGTTTGGTTTGGTTCGGTTGGCTTAACTAAAATAAGCCAAACCAAACCAAACCAAATCAATGCGGTTTGGATTGATTTCGGATTGGTTCGTTTTTTCCAAGACAAAAATAATTTAAAACGGAGTTAAAATGAACTAACATAAAAAAGATTAACATAAATCTTTAAGAAAAAATCTACTCAAATATATATAGTATATAAATCACTCTCTTTTAATTCTTCAAGACAATGTTTAAAAGAATTTAAATTAAATACTTTGTTGTAATTTTTAAATATAGCATAACAATATGGATGTTTGTTTTTGATTTGGGCTAGTAAGTGCGTAAGAGTTGGGTTGAAGTTGCATTTGGGTTAGTAAGGAAGGTTGTAATTCAACAAGCCTTAGTGTTACTTGCGGTTTGGTTTGGTTTGGTTCGGTTTTGGAAATCAAAACCGCGAATCGAACCGAATCACATGCGTGATCTAATGAAAAAAAGAACCGAACTAAACCGATCAAAAGCGGTTTTTTGCGGTTTTCGATTTGGTTTGGTTCGGTTTGCGGTTTCCCTATTGGTTTGGTTCGGTTTTGAACATCCCTACTAGCAATCAACTTAAAATTAAATAAAATTAAATAGTCTTTCATGTGTCAAATAATTAGTCAAAAATTAAATATTCAAATAGATATTAAAGATAAAAATTATGGCATATTGTTCATATAAACAAAACTAGGGTGGTGACCCGTCCGATAGACGGGGCCAATGCTTCAGGTTCTATGGAGAGAGGGGACAATGATTTAGGTTATATTAAAGACAAAACTTAACTTATGTGACATGATTATTATGAAACTAAAGTTAAATTTTCAAATGGCATACATGTAAAAATAGTTATAGACTATAAAGATTGTAATAGTTTTGTTATTTTATGCAAAATTTTAGAACGGAGATAGAAGTTATTGAGATGATGTTTAAGTCGATCATCATAAAAATATGAGCATATATTTGCAAAGATGAAAGTGTTTCGTAGTAGGACAATGGACAACAAATTGTCGAACAAAAAATAATTTGTGTTAAAGTTAGAGTAAATGGTAAGCCCACATTAAACAATATTTCCGAACGTCAAACCTGAACACTACCTAATAATTCAGATTTTTACGTTTTTGTGAGAAATTATTTTTGGTCCAACCAAACCAAGTACTTAGAAACAAACTCTGTATATTTGTACAATCTAAATTTATTTCTGAATCCTAACTCAACCCAAAAAACACTACTAAGCGTCATACTTTACATATTTTGGCACAAAATTAATTTTATATTTTGTTACAAAATTAACTTCGCATATTTAAACAATTAAATTCAGACACTAAAGTACCCAAAAGGTACACTGTATAGCGTTACACTTTATATAACTTGTTACGAAATTAATGTTCGATTCCAAAAAATTGATTATGGAGGTGCAAATTTTGCCTATATAAATAATTAAATTTTCTATTTAATCGTAAATTACCACTAAAATATAAAACATGAAAGAAGAGAGCGAGAGAGAGAGAGAGAGAGAGAGAGAAGGGGCATAAAAATATGAAGTGGAAAAAAGGGGAAAAAAGAGGGGGGTAGAGAGTAAAAGGGGGGTGGGGGTAGAAGGTAGAGGGTTTGGAGGGAAAAGGGAGGAGAGGAGGGGATTTTGGAGGGAAATCTTGTAGGTCCCACAAAGGGAGACTCTACAAGATGCATATTCTTAGATGCCCATATAGCTTCTATAAACCGAAGACAGATCATCTAAAAAGATAAACCAAACCACCCGCATAACAAATGCACAAACGAAACTTTAAAACAATGACACAAAAGGCTAAATAATATGTTGGTGCTGCCCTCAATAAATAAGCTTAATTGTCAACAACTTCAAATAGTCGGTTCCCATGGTGAATTTATAATGACACGCCCAATAGATTTCTTATAATAATGAAAAAATAGAATACTTGAGTCCCACCTTCTTCAAATAGACCTTCGCTCTAAAAAGAGAAACCTTTAATACGATCAACTAAATAATAGGTTCCATACAATCGATGACAACTAACATTCTATCGTTCTGAAACTAAACAAAAGAGTACCCATTTATAAAAAAGAAAATCTATAATTTGCATTTGGCAACTATTTGCCAATCTTAGTATCATCTATCTATCAAGTATATTGTTCATTTAGAATAACAAATAATAGATTTGAATACATAAACATGTGGAGACTCTTATGAGGTTTGCCTAGAAATATGATATGGAAGACAAAATAAGTAATTAAGAGTTGGAAATCAAACAACACAAAAAGGTTACAAATAAAACCATCATAAGAATCAAGCCCATGTATAATAGGCTGTAGAGAAGGCTTGTTAATATCTTATATCTTTCTATTTCAAACTAATGTGCAGCCAGGTAATTCTTACGGGAGAGCAAACACTTACATTGTCTCCCTTACATTGTGTTCTCTCCCTCTCCCTCCCTCTATGAGTCTTTGTCTCCCTTACATTGTGGTTGAAAGGAGACACAAGTGTTTCCTCTTCCTCGGTCTCATGAAGCAGCGCAATACTTTACCAACCGAATGGTGTTTTTTCGATACTGTACATAATCCATCCATATCCATATACATTATGCAATTATTATGTGAGACAAATTTTGTCAAAAAAAATGTGAGAAAAATATTTTGAAATCCAAAACATTACTTTGGATGGAAATTGTTTTCGGTTAAATAGTAATTGATATGACAATGAATATTTGGTTCAAATATTGGAGTTGATTCCCACCGGTCTAAATTGGAATAGACAAATAATAAATTCTTTAATTGTATGAAATTTGTTTACATTTATTATTAACAAATGCTCATAAAAAACGGACATCAATTTGTTATGAAACGTCCACAAAAAATATGTATGAAATTTGTTTACATTTATTATTAACAAATGCTCATAAAAAAGGACAGTTATATGTTTGAATTGATTTAAACATAAAGGTATTTCATTTGCGCATGTGGTATGTGACTTGAAGACTTGGATTAATACCGGTGACATGGCCTCAAAAATAGTATTGCTGATGTGGAGTGGCTTATTGATGGACACCTAAGAAAATTGGCTTTGAGGAGCCTATTTAATTGTATTATTAATAGATGCCACTGTACCAACATTTTGTGACACAAGTGGTAGATACTTGTGTCCCCTAAACATTTGGTCTTGGGTTCGATCCCTAGTTGGTCTGTATGGAAAAACATTTGTTGGGAGAGTCAACCCCTTAAATGGATCTCCGATACCTCGAAGGATTAAACTTCACATTCGCTGTGGAGGATACTTGATTTTAAAAAAATGCCCCTGAAATCCAATGGGTATGCTAAAATATTAAATTTATTGAAAAGAAATATGAAAAAATCTATATTTAAAAAAAAATCTCAAAATTGATTCTGCAATAACAAACATCAAACAAGAAAGAGAAAACAAATTTCACATTAATCCCACTTTTTCTTTCTCTGTTTTTTTTCCTTTTCTGTTAAAAAATAATCAATTAAATTATCTTTTTTTTATAAGAAAAAATCAATTAAACAACTATAAGTGTGATTCAGTTGAGAAATTTTAGCATTAGTTAATAAAAAAAGATATGAAGGGATTGAGTTAGTTACAAAATTTAATTCACACCATTATTATTTATATAGGTGATTATACTTAGTCAAAGAACCATAGACAATTCTTTCCTTGCGTCCCAAGGAACTAGAAATTCTATATATATTGCGCCTAAAACCTTGGAACTCAACAACATTAACACAATGGTTGCTAAGAGCACAGAGTTTTGTAGCCATTGTCTCACAGTTTGTCCAGTAAGAGAAGAATTTGGTCACAGGTAAAACTATAATTACTTCTATTTATTTTTTATTATTTCTTCCTTTGTTGTGATTCAATCCAACTATGTAATTCTCAAAACAATGAATGTTTGGCCTTTTTGATCCTAGATCTTTTTTTCGGTCTACGTAGATGAAATGATAAATAAACACCACACATAACACACCTAGGTTCGAATCCGGAAACCTGCATATCGCTGAAATTGTTGAGGCAAACTAACGGTGACAGTCTTTTTGATGATCTAAGCAAATTTTAATGTGATTTGATTACAGGTGTTGTGACCAATGTGGAAGGGTTCTATACGAATCAGGTCCAAATGGAAAGGCAATCGCAATTGAAAGAGTAAAGATGCTACAAAAGGCTATGATGAGCCACAAGTCTCTGAAAAGAAAATCTAATTCTAAAAAAAATTAAGAAGAATTAATATGTAAGTACTCTTCATTCCTTAGCTTTCTTTGTTTTTTACTTTTATTTTGCAATTGAAGATTTCCATTAAACAATATGTCACACTTATAGGCTTGATTTCATTATTGGCATATAAATCTCAATTTTTTTCCTATAAAATTAACTGATCAAGAAAAAATTAGTCACATATTAGGGTGTTATGAGATTTTGATTAGGTAAACATATTGTTCCGTAAAAATTGTTGCTGTTATGAGATTTTGATTAGGTCATGCAACTTAATTTTGTTCCGTAAAAATTGTTGCCAGTTTGACATCAGGGCTAACTATTAGGGTGTGTAGATCGTGCTACTGTACATGGTCTTATCCAAATATCACTTTTTAGGGTCTTAAATAAATATTAGTATAGTTTGACCTATCGCGATTCTAAAAAAACTGAGTTTTTGGTAATTCTTTGGATAAAAGTATAATTAGAAATCCAATTTTTAAGATTTGAACAAGTCCTTCAAATTGTTTCAGACAACTCTGTTTGGTATTTGCTTTGACGGTTTGAATGACCCCTTATGGATTTTGAATCATATATATATATATATATATATATATATATATATATATATATATATATATATATATATATATATATATATATATATATATATATGCTCCTCTATTAAAGAATATAAACAAAAACTTGTTAACAAAAGTTGATATATAATGACATGAGAAATAGCGGGAAATTTTAATAGTGAAATTATGATAAGAGAATCACTTTTCTTACAAAAATAAGAGAATTATTATTTTGTAGTAGTTTGAAAATTATGTGAACCAAATATTTGATTCTTGTTTATATTTCAATTCGGCTATCCCGTTTTGGTAAACAACTTAAGTAAGCAGCGCCTATGGAACAATCGTTTGTTATATAAGAGTTTATGCATAAATTATTTTTAAAATAAATGACAAATTAATTTTAAACTATTTGTCTATAAGCTCTTTTTCTTACAAAAAAATTTCTATAAGCTACAAGTTATTTTCATAACCTATCCTGAGAAGCTTATGAAAATTAGTTGAAAACAGCTTATGAATATGTCATAAATTGTTTCTTAACTTTTCTCTAATAGTCTCACAAGTATATTGGTAGATAAACTCGAATAAATCGACCCAAATAGACATGTTGCTGCATGGAGAAAATTTGATTAAAAGCATTGTTTTTGTGCTTTTTTATGTGTATTGTGGTCATATTTTTCTTCTTCTCAATCAAATCGTTTAATTGACAATATTGTTGTCTTGATTTCTTCTCACAGGAGATATATTGTTTCTAAAGGGGCTGATGTCAATAAGAGTAAGGAAATGAATGCAAGCTATCAATTCTTAGTTTTATGTGGTTTTTTTGCCAACAAGTTTTACGTGGTTTGTTATGATTTAGAACAATTAATTTGTTTAATAATATTTAAAGTTTGTTCTTGGTTATGTGAAAACTGGTACAATGGAGTTTCAATTGATGCATTACAATTAATTTTTTTATTCTTTTATTGAGTCCCCACCATCGAAATTATTGAACATAATCGCCATCTTGTTTTCCTAACATTCGCGAGTGGTTAGTTTTTTCAATACATCAACAATCATTCTACCATACACACACGATGGCTATATATTGTTGGGAAGTGTTAGGGAGCACCGTGAGCAGGGCCGTCTCAAATAATTTGGAGGTTCTAATCAAATTTTGAATACTTTTATCTAATGAATCACCAAAAATTTAAACTAATTAGGCCCCTAATTATATTTTTATCAAATGAATCACAAAAAAATCAAACTAGTTTTCAAATGATTAATGGATATATTAATTTTTTTGGGCCCTCAACAATAGTATTGGGCTGAGGCTCTGTGCAGGAGCCCAACCTAGGCAGGCTAATAGACATGCCTGACTACGAGCAACAATGACGAAAAACCACCAAGAGACTTGGACACAACCTCTCAACCAAAAAACCTTAAGACATTGAGTATATGAGTCACTTCTCTAATGATTCATCTAGCTCATTCCTAGTCGATGTGTGACTATTCACTCACACTTGAATTTGAAATAATCTCCCTCAAGTGTGAGTCACCCACACCACAAAACTTGATCAAAACCAGGATCCACTTTTCGCTCCCTAACCAAACCGACACTTGGCTCTGATACCACTTGTTGGGGAGTCCCTGGGGAGCACAAGGAGAAGAAGGAGCTAAATACCGAGACCACCAAGAAACTTTGACACCCTATATCCACACAAACCTCAAGGAATTAGATATATGGGTCATCTCCTTTATTGATTTAGCTTATTCTTAGTCGATGTAGGACTAATCATTCACACTTAAAATTCCAATGTGTGTGTGTTTTGTGTCTGCACACACGCAAGCACACACACAAACACACACGAGAGAACCATGTGCCAAATAGGCACAACTCCTCTTCTACAATGAGATGTGCCTCCAATCTACGCAAACTGTAAAAACAAGGATGGGTTATAACGTAGCATGACAAATTCTAAACCAAGCCAATTAACTGTAGTGTACTAGACAACCAAAGAGATGTGCCTCCAATCTACGTAGACTGTAAAAACAAGGATGGAATATCATGTGGCGTGACAAAATCTAAACCAAGTCAGTTGATTGTAGCGTACTAGACAGCCAAAGAGAATACTTAAGTACAAACTATGAAATCTTCTCAATAGTAACAATGTTATTAAACCCAGATCAGTCATCGACACAATCAATCAAGACACTAAGTCAGTGGGTCACCGATCGAATTGATGGGATGCTAGTTGAACCACATGACCCAATCACAATTAAAAAATATCAAAAAAATCATTATATGTATAAAAAAATTCTTAAAAACCTATAAAACAATTTTAGTACGCTTAAACACTCTCACAACGGGAAAAATGACATTATTTAGCAATAGGAAACAAATTAATGGAACATTGTTCGGGGGAAACTAGTTTGACCCACCAGTAACCTCAACATTGACCGGGTTAGTGACATTCTCGGTCCAATTACTTGCTTTGATCAGCCATACCACTGATTCAGATCAAATCAGTTGGAGTGACTGCTCTAGTCCGAGTTCAATAACACTTGTAGAACCCGATTTTTTTTATAAGCAAATGTTAGTTAGAGTGGGGGAATGTTAGTTTCCGGGATTTGAACTCTGGACCTCCTTCTTGCAAATTGCAACTCATTCATGTCCCTTAGCTTGTAGAACCCGAACTCGATGATTCAATTGTTAATCACAACCCTCCTTCCACAACACTACTCTCTGTGATTCCTCAAAACTATTTCACCATCTAATCTCTCTAACTCTCTATAATTTCTCCTCTTACGTTGCTCTCTCCTTCACAGCCCTTAAATCACTCTCCATCGTTAATGCTCTTCACCTTATCAACATTTCCTCTCATTGTTCCTTGACTTGCATCAACAATCTCTATCAATTGGCGTTTGGCTATTTCAACTTCACAATCTGACTGTTCTCACTCATATGAACTTGGAGATGAGTTTGATGAGTGGGTGTTCTATTTTTTCAATTTGGGTTTTTTTTTGGACCCCCACCCCATCCCCATAAACCCCCACCCACACTGAAAACCCCAAAATGCCCTTCTGAAAACATATTTTTTTTTAAAAAATTTTGGCCAATCGTATATACACCTGGGGGTATATATACGACCCTATTTTTTGCCCATCGTATATACACCCCCAATACACAAAAATAAGATGCAGAGAAGAACAATCTTGGTAGTTTGGATCAATGTTATTAAAATCGACCCGGTGATCGACTCGGTCAGGGCACTTGGTCATTGGGTTAATGGTCGGACCGAAGGGTCACTGATCGGCCCGCGTAACCCGTGATACTATTAAAAACCAATAAAAATAAGCATGACAAGTATAAATTCACACATGCTAACTCTATTAGTGACGGATTTTGGTTGTTTAGAGATGGATTTTGGGCGTCTCTAATATCTGTTTTTTTAGTAGTGAAATAGTTTAAATTACAAAAGCTCCAAATAAAGAGATAAAATTAGCTGCATAGATGTACAAATTACATAGTGGCTTGAAGAAGGAGCTAGCATAGGGAACAAAATGAAATAGTAAAGTCATTTAAGAGCACATGTGACCTTGTACCTAACAAATCTTAGGAACAGTTAATGCTTGAAAAGTTTGATTCCCCAAATCATAAAACAATGCTTATATGGATTTCAGAAAATTTGATTCCCCAAATCATAAAACAAGATATTTATGAAAAGTTTGAGTTGGGGGAACTACTCTATATATATAGTTCATTACTATTTATAGTACTGATATGTAATAAACTAGGAAATAGTTAATTGTTGTAAATAACAATTCACATTGTTTTTCTGCATAATTATACAAAAAAGTACACTTCAGACCCAAGGGAATATGTTTAGATGATCAGGGACTTGAAAATAAAACTAGCTTATGCACTAGCATTTGAATGCAAAAATTATGTACTAAGGCCTTTCACCAAGTTATTAATGAGATAATTGGCGATAAATTACTTGAAAAACAATAAGAAAGCAATGGATTGCTAATTTTCTTATTCCATAAATGGAAAAGTGTTCAAATTACAAACAACATGAAATCAAACTAATTCATTCATCTGCGATTTCCACTGACTCTCTTGTTTGCCCTTCTCAGTGTTGTGTTGAACACACTTTCAACAAGTTGCGCAAGCCATCTGGGTTTCCCCGTCGAGAGAACATTATATCCCATGAGCACCCCAAATACTGCTCCACATGCATATCCTATTGCCACTGCTTTCCAGCCAAATCTTGAATCCTCTTCATCGTCAATTGTTGAATACAGTGGTCGCTCTTCATCATTTTTGCATGATTTTGACAAAGGGAGTCCACATAACAAGGGGTTTCCTTCATAGGAATCATTTCCAAATGTATCAAACTGTTTTCCTGTAGGTATGATTCCCTCCAACTGGTTTTGTGATAGGTTCAATTTAGAGAGGAAAGTCAAATTTGTTAGAGCCACAGGAATCTCACCCATCAATTTGTTCCTTGAGAGGTCCAACCATTCCAAATTTATCAAATTACTTAAAGATTGTGGAATGGTACCTATGATTCCATTGTGTGAAAGGTTGAGACCTTTAAGAGAATGTAATTCTCCAATGACTTCAGGAATTTCTCCTTCAAACATGTTATTTGAGAAATCAATAGTTGTGAAGGTAGTCAATATCCTAGTTAGTTCCTCATATGTACCTTTCATTATGACCACTACAGAAGCATTATAGTAGTCGTTGTCCATGTATTGCGGACCAGTTTGGCTGTCATTCACTCTCACCATTCCTAGAAAGTTCTTAATGCATGTTGTTGGCAAGGGACCACTAAAATTGTTATTGGAGACATCAAAAATTCTCAGTTTGGGAAAAAGATGCTTCATGCTAGAGCATGAGATTGCACCATGGAGTTTGTTTGATCGTAAACTGAGTACCTGCAACTCTTGTAGATTTTCTAGCCAATTGGGAAATCCATCCTCTATATAGTTGTCTCCAAGGTCAAGAACTTCAAGGTTTGTGCAATGAGCCAAAGATTGTGGTAATGGTCCTTCCAATTGGTTTCCGTTTAACTTTATAGTCTGAAATCCATTTCCCTTAGGAAAGTTTCTTGGCATACTTCCATAAAGGTTGTTCATTTGTAAATCCAACACCAAAAGAGAAGGTAATGATCCTAGGCATTGTGGAATCACGCCTGTTAAGTTGTTGTGTGCCAAATTGAGCACAAATAAGGAGCTTGCATTGCACAATCTTGAAGCAATATTTCCAGTGAAGTTGTTATTTGAGGCAAAAAAGAATCTGATGGCATTGGGCGAAAATATTGGAAGATCACCTTGGAACTTGTTGAAACTGAGATCAAGAACTCTAAGGTTTGGTAAGATGTAGTCAACACTGTTGTTGGCGTTGTTAATGGAGTGAAAGTTATTTTTGGAAAGATCAAGGAATTCTAGTTTTTGAAGGTTTGAAAATTGGTGAAAGTCCACAATGCCACTCAAGTTCATTGATGACAAACTTAAGTAGAAAAGATTTTCCAATTTAAATATTGAAAGAGGAAAATCACCTTGTAGCTTGTTATTAGAGAGATCCAACACTTTCAAAGAAAAAGTTGAGAATTCACCTATTAATCCTGTGAATCGGTTGTCTCGGAGGTCCGACGCTTTCAACGATGGCAAGGAATAACACCATCGTGGAATTGTTCCATTTAACGTGTTTCCACTCAGTGATAGAACAACTAATTTCGAATGTTGGATGATTTCATTTGGAATTGGGCCTACTAGATTATTCAATGATAAATATAAATAAGAAAGTTGAGTTAGATTAAATAGTGATGATGGAACTTGGCCACTTAGGTTGTTGTAGGAAAGATCTATGAATTCTAGTTTGATAAGCTTCCCAAACACATCAGGGATTGGACCACTAAAGTTATTAGCACTAAGATCACAGTGAGTGAGATGTATGAGATTTGAAAGTAAGGATGGGATCTCACCTTGAAAGTTGTTTGATGAGAGGCTCAAGTAAGTCATTTGAGTGAGGTTCCATAAAGATGGAGGAATTAATCCAACAAAACGGCAACCATCAAGACTTAAATCGTTAAGAGACTTCAAATAGCCTATGGAATTGGGAATTTCTCCTGAGAAAGCAATGTGAGAGAGGTCCAAGTAGCTTAGAGGAGCACTCCAGTTGGACTTTGGTAGCTGGACACTAAGGTTTTGGTTATCCGACAAATCTAGTTGTTGAAGATTAGGTAATGAGAGGATGTCATTTGGAAAATTTCCTTGCAATCCAGTGTTTGCTAGAGTAAGTGAGACCAAAGAGGATGACAAATTCATTAGCAATGACAAAGAGCCCTCTCTGATTGAAGACATGTTCACGCCAAGCAAATGAAGCTCTCTTAAATTAGTTGCATTAAGAATGAGTTTCTGCCACGTGAATGGATCAAGGCTCATTGAAATGTCTTCATGATTGCCAAGACTAAGTGATACCAAATTTGACAAGTGAGAGATTACAGGGGGAATATCACCACCAATTCCAGAGTGTGATAAATTTAGATGTGTGAGACTCACAAGATCACCAATTCCAGAATGTATTGAAGAACCAGAAAAATTATTAAAAGCCAAGTTGAGTTGTTGAAGGTTCCTGAGCTGGAAGATAGTGCTATTGGGATATAATTCACCTTCGAGATAACTGCAGCTAAGGTCCAAACCAATCACGTGACCTGACAAGTTGTTGCAAGTGACTCCATCCCACTCGCAACAATCTGTGCCATTTTTCCATGATTTTGTCTTAGAAGTATAAGAGGAACAACGATCCAAACTATTATATTCTTCATTTACATATGAAGTGCGGATAAGGAATGAGTTCTTGAATTGCAGCAAGGCAGAACAGTCATGATGGTTGAACGATGAATGTGTGTGAGTGTATGAGGGAAAGTGAGTGAGCAATAAAAAGACAAAATAAGGCAATAGAAAAAACCACCCCATTATATTTAAAAAAGATATATGGAAGAAAATTGTCTGCTATAGGAAGGAGCTCAGATTTTTTCTCTTGAGGATGTTAGATGTAACAATTCAATTGATTACCCTCTATTTATAAGTAACCTAACCTCAAAGGATTTGGAATTTTCTTTATGCAGCAAGGGTTCAAAGTGATGGCGAACCTCGCCTCATAAGTCATATAAGTCTGTATAAGAATACAATGCTCTATAGTACACACGTACGACAATTGACAGCAACATTCATCATTACAAGACTTTCAAACCATGTGTAACATGTACTATGAATTCATTTTCACAACTAATATCCTTATGATAAACGTTTCTCTTAGCCAATATTTTGTATATGGCCCATATACTTTCGTTGACTCTGAGGTTGTATATATCCAAGTTCCAAATGTGCTACACATGCATTGTGTTTTTGGTCATTCAATACAGTACATTTGAATTTCTCCTTATCGTTTGCTAGAAATATTCAAGTCCTAACAAAATATTTTAAATAATGACAATGATTAGTCATTTTCATAACAATAGACCATTACCCGTGCGATCGACGGGGCAGCATTGCATGTCATGTGCATGACTAATATGGATAAAAATTTGACATTATAGAGTTTTCTTGAAGCATGATGTAGTAAATGATTTTATATACACACATGAGCTGAATTCCATAATCTTGGTAGAGCTTCTGATTGTACCGTAATGTTTTCAAAGAAATGAGATTTTTTCAATGAATAATGGTGCATGAGCACTCATTTTGAAAAACAGACACGATGTATATATGAAGAAAAATTACGCCACACATTTTGAGGAATGCATAAAATTGAAGTAAATGCATAGGCAATTTGAAACACATGTTTGAAATTAAAAGGTAAACACTCAGTTTGATTACACCGACATATCTATGACACATAACATATAAGGAAAAACAAATAAGCATGGGAAAATATTCACACGATAGCCTTAAACATTCGTAACACAAAATTGTCTGACAGTGCAGGCCACCTTTAGTTGATATATACCCTTAGACATATTCTCACCAAAACGCATCAAGTATCCATCAACAGTGTAACATCCCAGACTTCTAGTCGACATTAGAAACCCGAGATGCTACTTATAGCGTTGCAGAGATGCACTTAAATAACTTTGGTTTAAGACAATCCGAACAACTAATATAATGAAAACTGAATAAGAATAATAGGTTTTATAAAATAAGTTCCAAAAACTAAAAAGATGTAATACAAATCATCCAAATTAGTTACATAAATACTTAATCCAAATTCACAAGTGCATATACTTAATACATTCTCAACTTAACCATGAACAACAAAACATAAACATTAGCTTAATATAATGCTAATCTTCATGAGCATAGGATCTTCATCTAGCAGTAGAATCCTTTAAACTTCACCTGTGAGTCTGAAAAACATTCAACAATAAGCAATGAGATTACAAATCTCAGTGAGCTCTTTCACGACCCCTCACCCATAACCCCTCGTAATCTTTTTATCACCTTTTTACTTGTCGTAACGCAATCCATAAGAAGACTGAACAACGTCAGCTTCAGCGGAGAACCCAATCCAAATAAACAATCTGAGCATTGGCTCAATCCGGATAAATCATCTGGGCCTTGAACTCAGAAGACATGACCTCCCATTCCAAGTACGCAACTTAACCTATTGGGATCGTCATCCCCATGGTATTTTACTAATATACTTAATTATATTCTATTCAGACTCAATGTTAGCTATCCAGTTGATTAGCAAGGGTCATATTAAGTTCCATAAATATGTTGCAGTAATTCAAAACATCAAAGATATATTAGCTTTGCATTGGGAAGTTCAAATTGTTCACACTCTTAGAGAAGGGAATTTCGCCGCAGATTTACTAGCAAAGCTGGGAGCTAATCCAGATTTACAATGATCAAATTTTTAAAGTAGATGTTCTAAGGATTTAAGTCGGTGTTTTAAAAACCGAACTAATTAGAGTGGTTGTTCCGGTTGAACTATGAATCGAAACCTTACACGGTTCGATTATTTTAACAGTTAAAAACGGTTTAAAACGGTTAAACCATGACCTGGAAGTCTCATCGGTTCAATGTCCGGTTCGGTTTTCAAAACATTGGTTTAAATAGCTTATCTTTAATTTGTTGTTTTTGCTGTTTTCTACTTTCTTTTCTCTTATTGTACAAAAAAAAAATCATACAGTATTACATACTATTCTATTTGGTTTTCTATCTATTCTATTTATACAAACAAACAACTTACAAAATTACAATTTTAGACATCTTACTTTTTGACACATCACAACTTTTGTTTTATTTATCATTTTTTAATTCTATTTTCTCTTCATTTCTCACTCACTCTCTTTCAATCTCACATTTCCCAATATTTCTTACTTCTTACACATCTATTATTAGTGGCTCCCACACGCTTTATTTAAAATTATTTATTTTCCCTATTTTTTTTAATCTACTATATAATCTAATATAATTAAATTAATATTAAATAATCTACAATTTAGTCCTATTTACTATCTAACTTAATATCTATTTATCTATTTATACAAACAAAATACACTTAATCTATTTATACAAACAAACCACATTTAAATTACTCAAACAAGCCTCCATATTTACTTGACAATTCATCTAACTAAGGACAACATTGTAATTTATTATCATACTTTTATCAAATTTATTCTCTCTATGCATGTTCTTCTCACTCCCACTTTTTTCCTACTTTCTCTTACTTTTTTTTCCCAAATTTCAAAATTCAAATCAAACTCACCAACTTTCTTTACCCACTATCTACTAATCTAATCTAATATCTATTTATACAAACAAATCATACTTAAATTACTCAAACAAGTTTCCCTATTTATTTGACAACTCATCTAACTAAGGGCAACATTGTAATTTTCTATCACATTTTTTTTTCAAATTTCTTCTCCCAATGCACTTTCTTCTCATTCCCATTTTTTTAACTTTCCCCTCTTTTTTTTTTTTTTTTTTTCAAATTTCGAAATTCAAATCAAATCAAATCTACTAATAAACTAAAATAATTAATCAATCTAAACTCTGAGATAACTGCACTAATATATAAAAACACGGGATAACTTCACTTATATATAAAAAAACACAATATTAATATATCAAAAAAAAGAAAACTTAATGACTATTTCAATTACTAATTAATATATAAAACACGGGATAACTATACTGATATATAAAAAAACACGGGATAACTGGTGTTGAAAAAAAGCATGTGCAAGTATACACAGTCCAAAACAAGTAGTATAAAAGATCGAACCCACAGAGATTGAAAAACTCTCTTTTAAAATTCAATACAAAGTAATAGAGTGTAAGGTAACCAAATAACAATTATAGTGGAGTTGGTGTTATCACAATCAAGTTAGTAAAAACTAAAATGCAAGTATTTGTAGTGCAATTGAGAGAAGTTAGTTGGAATGTGATCATCAAGTAATTTACTTTTAAGTGTTTGATGCAGTATGTGATGCAAATTACTAATTTGAATGTCATTGATTATTAGTATGTGTCTTTCAATCACTTTCTTCAGAGTTTCATTACAAACTTCCTATGTCTAGGCACTGAATTTTGTATATTTCCAAAAACTAAAAAGATGTAATACAAATCATCCAAATTAGTTACATAAATACTTAATCCAAATTCACAAGTGCATATACTTAATACATTCTCAACTTAACCATGAACAACAAAACATAAACTATCGTGTTCAACTTATGCGAATGTATACCTATGCTCATGAACAGTGCATATACTTAATACATGGTTAAGTATACTTAATACATTATAGTTTATGAACAGTGCATATACTTAATACATTATAGGTGGCCTGCACCGTTCATTATATGCTCATGAACTACTCCTATGCTCAATACATGGTTAAGTATACTTAATACATTATCCCTATATATAAATCCTAAATCTACTTTAATAGCCACTTTTGGTGGGAAATTTTTCCACCATTTACCAATATACCCCTCATTTTGTACCCCATTGTTTACCAATATATCCCCACTCTATATTTTTGGACCGACATACCCCTGACAATTTTTTTTTGTCCAATACTTTTTTTATTATCAAAATGTACCCCTCATTTTGTACCCCACTGTTTATCAATATACCCCCACTCTATATTTTTGGACCGACATACCCTTGACAAATTTTTTTTCCAACACTTTTTTTAACTGTTTACCAATATACCCCCACTCTATATTTTTGGACGGACATACCCTTGACAAAAATTGAACCAATCTGATTTATGTTTGTAATAGATAAATACAATTTATATTTTTTCAGGTCGTATTTACCTATATACGATTTCACTGACGAAAACCAAATAAATTTAAAAAAAAAAAGAATCCTATTTATCTCAGAAAATGGTAAATGCGATGCGTTTTTATGGTTTTTTTTTGTCCAACACTCTTTTTTTAACTGTTTACCAATATACCCCCACTCTATATTTTTGGACAGACATACCCTTGACAAAAATTGAACCAATCTGATTTATGTTTGTAATAGGTAAATACAATTTATATTTTTTCAGATCGTATTTACCTATATACGTTTTCACCGACGAAAACCAAATAAATTAAAAAAAAATCCTATTTATCTCAGAATATGGTAAATACGATGCGATTTTTTATGGAAAATTGAATTTATGTTTTATGAAGATAAATACGACTTACTATTTTTTGAAGTTTATGGGAGGAAATCGTATCTAGATAAATACGATGCGAAATGTGCTGAAAATCGTATCTATCTCCTGGAAGGTAAATACGATGAGCTTTAAAATATTTCTGGTCAAATCATATGTAAGTGAGAAATGGTCAATATTTTGTAAAGGGTTTTAGGGGTTAGGATCAATGACTAAATTAAAACACTTTTGAAAAAGTCAATGACTAAATTGATATATTGTAAACACTTTTAACACCAATAATACACAGTTATTTTTTAGTGAATTATCTTTATCATATTATTTTTAGGCCATAGCTTGTATCAAATAACTTTCTATGCCTACACATTTTGGAAAACTTAGATAAGAAGGCAAAATATACTACGTAGATTAGAGTAATAAATTACTAATCTGTATGGCTAACAAATTATTCTTATCGCCCCGTGTATCTTGGGAGAAAATAATTGTTTACAGTTTCATGGCCGCCCGTGCGTTGGCACGGGTTTGTGTCCTAGTAGTATACTTAACATAAACTATGCTCATGAACAGTGCATATACTTAATACATTCTCAACTTAACCATGAACAACAAAACGTTACATAAACTAAAAAGATATAAAATGTATATATAAAGATCAAGTCATTTTGCTTCTATTGCATATTCGTTGACAATTAAAACATTGTCCACAATTAGAAATGTGACCATCTCTCCTTCAAAACATACTAATGGTTGGACAATCGGTGTGTAGGACATTACATTATCTGGTTTTTAAATGTACTGATGTTTGAAAATATGGTGACAATCCACTTCAATTCAATGTGAATATAAGTTGATGGTCTTTCACCTCCTTACAAGTTACAACTAAGTTAATGATTTACTGATAAAAAACTAAAGTTAATGATTTAACTGAAGTTGGTAAAGCAAAAAAAAAAACATTGAAAATGAATCTGTTGAGTTTTTAATCATTTATGTTTTTCTTGTCAGTTTAGACAAAATGACAAATAAACACCACACATACTATTCAACGAAACACTCAAGTTCGAATTCAGGAACCGGCATCTTTATGTCGCTAAAATTGTCGATATAACTAGCGATAAAATATTTTTACTGGAACAGTAAAAGATTATTTATGCTTGCTTTTCTTTGTTTTTTGATTTTTATCGCACCAACATTGAGTTTCTAATTATTTATGTGAAACTCGACATCGACCATCATTCTAATTGTGGGTTATTTTTAAACATTGATTTACTAAAAAACTGCATGATTCATTGTCTTTTTGATTGTATAGGTCAAATGTTTGTTTGGTTTGATTCAAAATTTTATTGTATTACATTAATTTTTTGAAACCTAATGCATATTGCATCAATATTTTACCCCACAAATCATAGAGGAGGAGCCGCAAGTTGTTACAGCTGCGGCTTTAAATGGGAGTTGTAGCAGCAGTAGTACCAAGCAATGGGGGTGCTACTACTAGCAGTGGTGTATTTGCAAGCTTGTTTGCTTCGTCTACAGCTTCGATCGGCTTCCGGGAGTCTGCATTCACAGCCACCAGCATTCACTGATCTGATTAGGGCCATGGGATGTCCGGATCGCCCTGCTTACCTCCCTGCTCCTCCATCGTCTGAGGCCATATCTCTTTGCCTCTCAACCAATCACGGATCATTTTTTGGATCAGCTGGGCAGGACCAATATGCGCCATCTCAACAGCCACCAGCCATGTCTGCTACTGCATTGCTACAGAAAGCTGCTCAAATGGGTGCCGCCGCCACGAATGCCTCATTGCTTCGTGGCCTTGGATTTGTGCTTCCTCCTCATCAGGGCTGCAAAATAGCCTGCAATGGGGTCAGATGCAAATAGAACCCGAAAGTGCTGCATCAGTTCCTCCGGGGCTTGGACTTGGTCTTCCTTGTGATGGTGGTTCCGGACTAAAGGAGTTGATGATGAGTACTCCATCAATGTTTGGTCCTAAGCAAACCACCCTTGATTTTCTAGGATTGGGGATGGCTTCTGGTGGCAGTGCTAGCTGGTGGAGGCTTGTCTGCACTTATCACATCTATAGGTGGTGATCTGGATGTTACTAATGCAGTTGCAACGTGGAATTAGTATACCAGGCGAAACTCTATTTTATTTATATAATAAAGTAAATATATGGATGTTTCATTTTTGGTATGGATAGCCTTTCATGTGAATGTCCCATTAAAGTAATTTCCATTAGTCTTGGTAGTTTTAATTGAATAAAGTCTCGAGCTTCTGCTTTTTGGTCTCCCACTTTATGTTGGATTTATTTAGTACTCTTTGAACATCAGTACAATAGTAATCATGGACATAACTACCATAAAAAGAAAAAGAGAAAAAAGATTCTGGGAGCTAGGAATGGTAACATAAGTAGTAATAACTAAAGCAAAAGGCAAGAAAAAGAAATTCCTGATACGAAAGCAACATGGCAAGCACGAATTCTTTACAACAAACATAGAAAACACAAGACAATATTGAACACAAAGTTGCATTGTCTCAGCTAGTGACTTCTACGTACATAGTAATTTAGTTATTTTGATAGCTTTATAGGATTAGACTGAATAAGGATCAATAGTGGTTCCACAGATTTTCTCCCCCACTATAATACTCAGGCAAGTTATCAGACGGTGGTGAGTATATTCTGGGAGGGGAAAGGAGCATTCCCTCAGCCATTTCAACAAGCAAACTTGGCATAGAGAATATGGCTTCCTCATCCATGAACTCATGAGTTTCATAGCAAGGAGTAAAATCAGCAGCACCATAAGGGTCATCATAATTAGTTGATGGGTTGTTGTTGGGTTCATCAGCTTCAGCATTCATTAATTGGGCAGCAGCAATGGCAATGCATATTTTTAAATTACCAGGAAAGTCACCTTGTAGCTTGTTATTATTTACATTTTAAAATTTAGTCAAAGAGGACATGAATCTATTTCTGATAAAGTTGTAATGCAAAAAGATATTGAAATAGGAAAGTCACCTTGTAGCTTGTTATTAGAGAGATCCAACACTTCCAAAGAAAAAGTTGAGAATTCACCTATTAGGTAATGAGAGGATCTCATTTGAAAAATTTCCTTGCAATCCAGTATTTGCTAGAGTAAGTGAGACCAAGGAGGATGAAAAATTCGTTAGCAATGACAAAGAGCCTTCTCGATTGAAGACATGTTCACGCCAAGCAAATGATCTCCCTTAAATTAGTTGCATTTAAAATGAGTTTCTGCCACGTGAATGGATCAAGGCTCATTGAAATCTCTACATCAACCCCAAGACTAAGTGATACCAAATTTGACAAGTGAGAGATTACAGGGGGAATATCACCACCAATTCCAGAGTTTGATAAATTTAGATGTGTGAGACTCACAAGATCACCAATTCCAGAATGTATTGAAGAACCAGAAAAATTATTAAAAGCCAAGTTGAGTTGTTGAAGGTTCCTGAGCTGGAAGATAGTGCTACTGGGATATAATTCACCTTCGAGATAACCGCAGCTAAGGTCCAAACCAATCACGTGACCTGACAAGTTGTTGCACGTGACTCCATCCCACTCGCAACAATCTGTGCCATTTTTCCATGATTTTGTCTTAGAAGTATAAGAGGAACAACGATCCAAACTATTATAATCGTCATCTCCATATGAAGTGCGGATAAGGAAACTATTACAATCTGTGCCATTTTTCCATGATTCTGTCTGGGAAGGAAAAGTGAAACTATCACACTCATAATTATCTGAAGTGCTGCTTATAATGAATGAGTTCTTGAATTGCAGCAAGGCAGAACTATCATGATGGTTGCAACGTGTGTAAGTGTGGGAGGGACCGAATGATAGTTTAGGAACTAATTTAATAGATTTAAAATAGTTTAGGAACTATTTATTTATTGGATTTCTGTAGTTTAGGGACCGAATTGATAATTTATTCATACATTTTTTGGTCAATGAAAATAGAACATGATACCCGTAATTTACAACATTCTCACACAATGCATACAAATCACTTGCGTTAGACCCAGTGGTTTTTTTGTTACCGTGTACCGGTGTATACTATCTATCGGTTTTACCGATAACTAATCTAATTTGGGGACCCTGACTAGCCTCATGTATACCTAGTTTTGTCAGTCCGTGTGGTTCTCCCATCCCAACAGAGTTTTTTCCATACCCAACATTCGAACCTGAAATCTTGGAGTATGATCCAAACCCAATTACCATTTGGACCAACTCTTGTTGGTAGACCGGATGGTTAGACTTTTTCTTATTGAAACCATATAAATAAATAAAAAATCAATGTAAACCAATGCTCATGAGATGGCATGGCTGGCATGGTGGTAGATGCAACTAAGACATAATTAAAAAAGGAACATAACAACTTAGTGGAGTTGCATGGATAAAACTAATATCAATTACACAAACAAAGGAACAGATAGATGTCATACCCCAATTTTGTCCGACTAGTTGAAAATCAAATAAAATTGTATTTTTGTAAACGCCCCAATTTGAATAAGTATTTTTCTCGTTTTCAGAAAACCTCAAAATATATGTCTCGTTGTGTAGGTTTCAACTGCAAATGTGTTTGAGTTGCGTGTAGCATCTCTTATTCTCATCGTGTGCACGCATTTATGCTCATTGTTTGCGAGTATTATTTCTAATCGTGTGTGTGTTGTGATTCTTGCTGCGCACGCGCGTTTGTGTCTCATCGCGTAAGCGTGTTTATTATCACCACTATTGTTATTATTGTTGGAAATCTAATGATCTTTGTTATTATTATAATCTGTCCAAAAATGATACAACCAAATAATCAAAGTTTTTGCAAATCAAGACAAAATAAAAATAATGTAGAAAATTTAAAGGGGAAAAGGCCAAGCAAAAGAGGCCGCGACTTGGTGTTATTGTTGTAGCTCATGAAGCCATTTTGAGGATGAAGTTCAAGCTTCTTTTCTCCTTGTCCCTTAGCTTTTTCCATTTTGTGAACAAACATTTCAGCCCTTTGACCTCCCCCCATAGCACAGGCCTTGTCTTGCCTTGCAACAGAAAATTTATTTTGAGAATGAAGCTAAATGCTCCTTCTCCTTGTCCCTTTGTTTATTTTCCACCTTGAGCAAAAACAGCCCAGCTTTCGCAGCAACCACCTCCACCCCTTTGCTGGCTGCCTGCATCCCCAGTCCTTGTCCCCCATGAGAAATTTTTCCCTGCTCAAATACCACACCTACACCACACCAAATCCATTTATAAATACAGTCAGACACAGAGCAAGAAGGGGGGAAGTGAACAAAAGCACAAACAGAGAACAAAAACACAAACAGAGAATAAAAAACAAACACAGAACCATAACACACACAGACACAGAGCAAGGGGGATTTTGAGCAACCACCTTCACCTTACTCTCCTCCATTTTTAGCAAGACAGCAGCCACCACTCATACAACCTCAAAACCACCACACCTCTGCCGTCGCCGGAGAACCACCACAAGCCATCGTCACCTCGCCGCTCAAACCACCGAGAACGTCGCCGTAGAGGCCCCTGTCGCGAAACTCCGACGAGCGCCATTCTCCCAACGTCATCTCCTCCTCGTCGTCACTAGTTCGCCGACGAGCTCTCCCCGAACGCCTCTCTCTCTCTCGCGGTACTCTCTCTCTCTCTCTCGATCTGCTTCTCTCTCTCCAATTTTCCCTCTGTCAAATGAAAATGGAACGGCGCAAGAGAGGAGGGTTAAGTTTAGGCTTTTTTTTTTGTTTTTTGTTTCAATGTTGGCTTACATACGTAAAAGGGCTTCCCTTTTTTTTTGTTAAGTTTTTTTTTAACATCTGATTGCTAACAACACCCCCCACGTTTTTTATTACAGCCTGTGTTTTTTTTTATAAAATGTGGACCTATGTTTCATTTGGTTCGCATACTTATGATACCCGTAATTTACAACATTCTCACACAATGCATACAAATCACTTGCATTAGACCCAGTGGTTTTTTTGTTACCGTGTACTGGTGTATACTATCTATCGGCTTTACCGATAACTGATCTAATCTAGGGAACCTGACTAGCCTCATGTATACCTAGCTTTGTCAGTCTGTGTGGTTCTCCTATCCCAACAGAGTTTTTTCCATACCCAACATTCAAACCTGAAATCTTGGAGTGTGATCCAAACCCAATTACCATTTGGACCAACTCTTGTTGGTGGACCAGATGGTTAGACTTGTACTTATTGAAACCATATAAATAAATAAAAAATCAATGTAAACCAATGCTCATGAGATGGCATGGCTGGCATGGTGGTAGATGCAACTAAGACAATTAAAAAAGGAACATAACAACTTAGTGGAGTTGCATGGATAAAACTAATATCAATTACACAAACAAAGGAACAGAGAGACATCTCAAATCATAATCATATCACAATTTCTTTAGATAGCCAGATTCTGTAATTTCCTTTAATTGACTAAGATATTAATTAATTGCATGCTGACTTGGAAGATTAAACTAACCAAACCAAAAGTAATGCAAGAAAAGAGAGAAAGGGTGGGAGACATTGAACTTACCATTTGCTCTTTTTCAAGGACTATTCCACAAGGGCATTGTACACATAATCATCCACAAGTATAAACTTACTTTAGCCATATTAGGTAGTTGTTCTCTTATCTGTTGCTGATATGATAAGGAAGTTCACATTCGTGATACCTTACTTGAATACATGAGTTTTCCTTCTAGTTGCATTTGCAAGTTATTATTAAGATAAGTGGCGACTGATTACATGAAAAGCAATAAGAAAGCAATGAATTTCTAATTTTCATATTCGTTCGACAACTTGAAACAGATAACAAAAAGGTAACAAACAAGATAAGATTTAACATTCCTTAAGAAGAAAAGTTCAAATTACAAACAACATGAAATCAAACTAATTCATTCCTCTGCGATTGCGATTTCCACGGTCTCTCTTGTTTGCCCTTTGCAGTGTTGTGTTAAACACACTTTCAACAAGTCTCGCAAGCCATCGAGGTTTCCCCTTCAAGAGAACATTAAATCCCAGGAGCACCCCAAATACTGCTCCACACGCATATCCTATAACCACTACTTTCCAGCCAAATCCAGAATCTCCTGAATCCTCTTCATCATCAAATGTCGAATATGGTTGTCGCTCTTCATCACTTTTGCATGGTTTTGACAAAGGGAGTCCACATAACAAGGGATTTCCTTCATAGGAATCATTTTCAAATGTATTAAATTGTTTTCCTGTAGGTATGATTCCCTCCAACTGATTTTGTGAAAGGTTCAATTTAGAAAGGAATGTCAAATTTGTTAGAGCCACGGGAATCTCTCCCACCAGTTTGTTCCTTGAGAGGTCCAACCATTCCAAGTTTCTCAAATTACTCAAAGATTGTGGTATGGTACCTGTGATTCCATTGCGTGAAAGGTTAAGACCTTTAAGAGAATGTAATTCTCCAATGACTTCAAGAATTTCTCCTTCAAACATGTTATTTGATAAATCAATAGCTGTAAAGGTAGTCAATATCCTGGTTAGCTCCACAGGCATGCCTTTCATTATGACCACCACAGAATCATTATAGTAGTACCTATTGACCTTACCGTGTCTTTGGGACCAATTTGGTGTCATTCACTTTCACCATTCCTTGAAAGTTCTTGATGCATGATTTTGGCAAGGGACCACTAAAATTGTTATTGGAGACATCAAAAATTCTCAGTTTGGGAAAAGGATTCTTCATGCCAGAGCAGGTGATTTCACCCTGGAGTTTGTTTGATCGTAAACTGAGTACTTGCAATTCTCCGAGAATTCCTAGCCAACTGGGAAATGCTTCCTTTATATTGTTGTCTCCAAGGTCAAGAACTTCGAGGTTTGTGCAATGAGCCAAAGACTGTGGTAATGGTCTTTCCAATTGGTTTCCGTTTAACTTTATAGTCTCAAATGCATTTCCCTTAGAAAAGTTTCTTGGCATGCTTCCATAAAGGTTGTTCATTTGTAAATCCAACACCGAAAGAGAAGGTATTGATCCTAAGCATTGTGGAATCATGCCTCTTAAGTTGTTGTGTGCCAAATTGAGCACAAATAAGGAGCTTGCATTGCACAATATTGAAGCAATGCCTCCACTGAAGTTGTTATTTGAGGCTAAAAAGTATCTAATGCCATTGGATGGAATTGGAAGGTCCCCTTGGAACTTGTTGAAACTGAGATCAATAAAATCAATGTACTCCGACGAGTTTAAAAGCTTCTTGTGAAACCACTTGGGAATTTCCCTCTGAATATTGTTGTTAGAAATATCTAATTCTTTCATATTTGGAAGTGCCTCTAAGAATTTGGGAAAGCTACTAATATTATTAGATGATAAATCTACAACATAAAGGTTGGGTAAGATGTAGTCAACACTGTTGTTGGTGTTGTAAATGCAGTGAAAATTATTTTTGGAAAGATCAAGGAATCGTAGATTTTGAAGGTTTGAAAATTGGTGAAAGTCCACAATGCCACTCAAGTTCGTTGATGACAAATCTAACCCAATAAGATTTTCCAATTTAAATATTGAAATAGGAAAATCACCTTGTAGCTTGTTATTAGAGAGAGCCAACAATTCCAAAGAGTAAGTTGAGAATTCACCTATTAATCCTGTGAACCGGTTGTCTTGGAGGTCCAAGTATACCAACGATGGCAAGGAATAACACCATCGTGGAATTGTTCCATTTAACATGTTTTCACTCAGTGCTAGAAAAGCTAATTTCGAATGTTGGATGATTTCATTTGGAATTGGACCTACTAGATTATTAACTGATAAATCTAAATAAGAAAGTTGAGTTAGATTAAATAGTGATGATGGAACTTGGCCACTTAGGTTGTTATAGGAAAGATCTATGAATTCTAATTTGATAAGCTTCCCAAACACATCAGGGATTGGACCACTAAAGTTATTAGCACTAAGATCACATTGAGTGAGATGTATGAGATTTGAAAGTAAGGATGGGATCTCACCTTGCAATCCAGTTTTTGCTAGAGTAAGTGAGACCAAAGAGGATGAAATCTTTTTTAGCAATGACAAAGAGCCTTCTCTGATTGAAGACATGTCCACATTATACAAATGAAGCTCCCTTAAATTAGTTGCATTTAAAATGAGTTTCTGCCACGTGAATGGATCAAGGCTCATTGAAATGTCTTCATGATTGCCAAGACTAAGTGATACCAAATTTGACAAGTGAGAGATTACAGGGGGAATATCACCACCAATTCCAGAGTTTGATAAATTTAGATATGTGAGACTCACAAGATCACCAATTCCAGAATGTATTAAAGAACCAGAAAAATTATTAAAAGCCAAGTTGAGTTGTTGAAGGTTCCTGAGCTGGAAGATAGTGCTACTGGGATATAATTCACCTTCTAGATAACTGCAGCTAAGGTCCAAACCAATCACGTGACCTGACAAGTTGTTGCAAGTGACTCCATCCCACTTGCAACAATTTGTGCCATTTTTCCATGATTTTGTCTTAGAAGTATAAGAGGAACAACGATCCAAACTATTATAATCATCATCTCCATATGAAGTGCGGATAAGGAATGAGTTCTTGAATTGCAGCAAGGCAGAACAGTCATGATGGTTGAACGATGAATGTGTGTGAGTGTATGAGGGAAAGTGAGTGAGCAATAAAAACGAGTGGAAGACAAAATAAGGCAATAGAAAAAACCACCCCATTATATTTAAAAAAGATATATATATATATATATATATATATATATATATATATATATATATATATATATGGAAGAAAATTGTCTGCTATAGGAGCTCAGATTTTTCTCTTGAGGATGTTAGATGTAACAATTCAATTGATTACCCTCTATTTATAAGTAACCTAACCTCAAAGGATTTGGAATTTTCTTTATGCAGCAAGGGTTCAAAGTGATGGCGAACCTTGCCTCATAAGTCATATAAGTCTGTATAAGAATACAATGCTCTATAGTACACACTGCACAAATAATTTTGTCAAAAAGAAACTAAAAAAGACATTTTTAGTTCAGATTCAATTGATTTATGTGAAAGCTAGACTTCTTTATTTGCAAATTAAATTACTTGTAAATTTCCAAGATGAGTTGACTTTAGTTCTAATTTATATTAGGCTAGTGAGAATTTATATTACGGTTATGTTATATAGACATGTATTTTTAGACAAAAATCGACAAAAACCAACTTACAATACCAATTAACCAAGTTTTTTAAACTATTAGCCAAGTGAACAATTAACCAAGTTTTTTAACAACGCCTCGAAAACTGTGAAAAAGCAGGTTGGATAATAGTCTAAAAAATTTGGTTAATTGGTGTTGTAAGTTGATTTATGTCGATTTTTGTCTAAAAACCTATGTCTAAATAACATTTTTGTTTATATTAGGCTGGACATTGGAGCCCTACTCACACGTACGAAATTGACAGCAACATTCATCATTACAAGACTTTCAAACCATGTGTAACATGTACTATGAATTCATTTTCACAACTAATATCCTTTGGTAACAACCTTATGATATAAACGTTTCTCTTAGCCAATATTTTGTATATGGCCCATATACTTTCGTTGACTTTGAGGTTGTATATATCCAAGTTCCAAATGTGCTACACATGCATTGTGTTTTTGGTCATTCAATACAGTACATTTGAATTTCTCCTTATCGTTTGCTAAATATTCAAGTCCTAACAAAATATTTTAAATAATGATAATTTTTTGACAATTTTTAAATAATGACAATGATTAGTCATTTTCATAACCATTACCCGTGCGATGGACGGGGCAGCATTGCATGTCATGTGCATGATTAATATGGATAAAAATTTGACATTATAGAGTTTTCCTTGAAGCATGAAGTAGTAAATGATTGTATATACACACATGAGCTGAATTCCATAATCTTGATAGAACACGATTGTATGCAGTAATGTTTTCAAAGAAATGAGATTTTTCGATGAATAATGGTGCATGAGCACTCATTTTGAAAAACAGACACGATGTATATATGAAGAAAAATTACGCCACACATTTTGAGGAATGCATAAAATTGAAGTAAATGCATAGGCAATTTGAAACACATGTTTGAAATTAAAAGGTAAACACCCAGTTTGATTAACCGACATATCTATGACACATAACATATAAGGAAAAACAAAGAAGCATGGGAAAATATTCACACGACAGCTTAAACTCGTAACACAAAAGTGTCTGACAGTGCATGCCACCTTTAGTTGGTATATACCCTCAGACATATTCTCACCAAAACGCATCAAGTATCCATCAACAGTGTAACATCTCAGACTTCTAGTCGACATTAGAAACCCGAGATGCTACTTATAGCGTTGCAGAGATGCACTTAAATAACTTTGGTTTAAGACAATCCGAACAACTAATATAATGAAAACTGAATAAGAATAATAGGTTTTATAAAATAAGTTCCAAAAACTAAAAAGATGTAATACAAATCATCCAAATTAGTTACATAAATACTTAATCCAAATTCACAAGTGCATATACTTAACACATTCTCAACTTAACCATGAATATAATGCTAATCTTCATGAGCATAGGATCTTCATCTAGCAGTAGAATCCTTTAAACTTTACCTGTGAGTCTGAAAAACATTCAACAATAAGCAATGAGATTACAAATATCAGTGATCTCTTTCACGACCCCTCACCCATAACCCCTCGTAATCTTTTTATCACCTTTTCACTTGTCGTAACGCAATCCATAAGAAGACTGAACAACGTCAGCTTCAGCGGAGAACCCAATCCAAATAAACAATCTGAGCATTGGCTCAATCCGGATAAATCATCTGGGCCTTGAACTCAGAAAACATGACCTCCCATTCCAAGTACGCAACTTAACCTCTTGTGATCGTCATCCCCATGGTATTTTACTAATATACTTAATTATATTCTATTCAGACTCAATGTTAGCTATCGAGTTGATTAGCAAGGGTCATATTAAGTTCCATAAATATGCTGCAGTAATTCAAAACATCAAAGATATATTAGCTTTGCATTGGGAAGTTCAAATTGTTCACACTCTTAGAGAAGGGAATTTCGCCGCAGATTTACTAGCAAAGCTGGGAGCTAATCCAGATTTACAATGATCAAATTTTTAAAGTAGATGTTCTAAGGATTTAAGTTAGTGTTTTAAAAACCGAACCAATCAGAGTGGTTGTTTCAGTTGAACTATGAATCGAAACCTTACACGGTTCAGTTATTTTAACAGTTAAAAACGGTTTAAAACGATTAAACCATGACCTGGAAGTCTCATCGGTTCAATGTCCGGTTCGGTTTTCAAAACATTAGTTTAAATAGCTTGTCTTTAATTTGTTGTTTTTGCTGTTTTCTACTTTCTTTTCTCTTATTGTACAAAAAAAAAAATCATACAGTATTACATACTATTCTATTTGGTTTTCTATCTATTCTATTTATACAAACAAACAACTTACAAAATTATAATTTTAGACATCTTATTCTATTTATACAAACAAACAACTTACAAAATTACAATTTTAGACATCTTACTTTTTTGACACATCACCACTTTTGTTTTATTTATCATTTTTTAATTCTACTTTCTCTTCCTTTCTCACCCACTCTCTTTCAATCTCACATTCCCAATATTTCTTATTTCTTACACATTTAGTATTAGTGGCTCCCACACCCTTTATTTAAAATTATTTCTTTTCCCTATTTTTTTTAATCCACTATATAATATAATATAATAAAATTAATATTAAATAATCTACAATTTAGTCTTATTTACTATCTAACTTAATATCTATTTATCTATTTATACAAACAAAATACATTTAATCTATTTATACAAACAAACCACATTTAAATTACTCAAACAAGCCTCCATATTTACTTGACAATTCTTCTAACTAAGGACAACATTGTAATTTATTATCATACTTTTATCAAAAAATTTCTCTCAATGTATTTTCTTCTCACTCCCACTTTTTTCCTACTTTCTCTTACTTTTTTCCCAAATTTCAAAATTCAAATCAAATTCACCAACTTTCTTTACCCACTATCTACTAATCTAATCTAATATCTATTTATACAAACAAATCATACTTAAATTACTCAAATAAGTTTCCCTATTTATTTGACAACTCATCTAACTAAGGGCAACATTGTAATTTTCTATCACATTCTTTTTCAAATTTCTTCTCCCAAAGCACTTTCTTCTCACTCCCATTTTTTTTAACTTTCCCCTCTTTTTTTTCAAATTTCGAAATTCAAATCAAATCTACTAATAAACTAAAATAATCAATCTAAACTACGAGATAACTGCACTAATATACACGTGATAACTTCACTGATATATATGTAGCGACCGAAAAATCCGGATTAGGATTCTTCGAAGTTCGAAAATGAAGCCGCCACCAAATTTTAGTTTAAGGGCAAATTTGGAAAATCCCTTTGAATTCGGATAAGGGCTAGGTTTAGGTTCGGGAGTCGTTTATGCGCGGGGAAGGTATTAGCACCCCGCGACATCCTTCTCAAGGAAGGTTGCCTCTTAATTAAATGTGTAAAAATAACTAATTTAAAATATATTGAATTTTACCCTTTTGAATGTTTAAAATTAAATGAAGACTAGATAAAGAATTAGTTGTTTTGGTTATTTTGAGGAGTTAGAAACAAATAATTAAATAAACTTAAAAAAAATGGTTTTATTAGTGCAATTGACAGAGGTCGGCCACCCTCTGCTCCTACATACCCCTTGGTGGGGGATCAAATCACATGTAGTTCTTGATATAAAAAATTTGTGTGTTTGGTGTTTTTTATTTATGAGGAAGAATGGTTTTGAGGAGTAATAAAAATAAATAAGGAAAATAATTATAAACATAGTGGTTTGTAAATCAAGGGGGTGCAGTTAGTATAAAAGAGGTGTTGTATTATAGAATAAAAGGCGTGCGATTCTGAGATCTAATAATTTATTTACACAAAGGATTGCTATTAAGCATAGATCTAATTAGATCATATTTACAAAAGTATTTATTTACACTAAGGGAATAGTTGAACGATTAGTTACAATATTAAATTAGTTTATGGAATAGGCTTCAAGTTAAATTAGATCATGAATTGACATAGATCTAATTGCAAGACTTTTAAATAATGTAAGATAAACAAAAAGAAATCACATGAAAGGAAAATGGGGTTGAAACATCCTAACCATGCAAACACAAAGATGCGGGAAATCCAAGCGGTGATATAGTGATGAAGGTGTCACGAGTTGATGATTTTGGCTGCGTTGTTTTTCATCTGGTTTTTATATCTTCCTCTTTACTCAGCAACTTTGAAACTATGTTTCAATGGATTATGATTCTGATTTTAAACCCTAATCCTTTTTAGGTGATTTTTGCATTGTTGTTTCTGATTCTCTGTGATTGTGGTAGACTGCTTATTTATATTAGAAGATTAGGTTTAGTAATTAATTCTTGATTTTCCCTGATTTGGTTTTATTTTCAGATCTGGATTTGAGTCTTAGGGACCAAGACTAGGGTTTGGGAGAGCATGAAGATCCAAGTCCAACTGCTACTTGGGCCTAAATTGCTTTTTTTGTATTTTTTATAATTATTTTCGGATTTGGGTATTTTTGTGTATTTTGGTATTGCATTTTTTGTATTTTTTTGACCTTTTTGGACTTTTAGACACTTATACATTGTAATAAAACTAAATTTGATTTTTTGGACATTTTTGGATACTATCTTGCTTAAATAAATTAAATAAACAAAATAAGAATAATAATAAGAAAAAGAGGACGGACAAAATTGGGGTATAACAATATAAAAAAACACGATATTAATATATCAAAAAAAAAAGAAAACTTAATGACTATTTCAACTACTGATTAATATTTAAAACACGAGATAACTATACTGATATATAAAAAAAACACGGGATAACTACACTGATATATTTGATAATCTATTATCTATCTTTTAATATCTACTATAATGTACTAATCATTAATCAATTAAAATAATCAATTGAAACTATGAGATAACTACATTGATATATAAAAACATGGGATAACTATACTAATATGTAAAAAACACGAGATAACTGCAATGATATGTATAAAAACACGGGATAACTGCACTAATATATAAAAAACACTTCACTGAAATATTTGATAATCTACCATCTATCCGTTACTGTCTACTATAATATATTAATCAACTAAAATAATCAATTGAAACTATGAGCTAACTTCGCTGATATATAAAAAAATACGCGATAACTTTATTGAAATATAAAAAAACACGGGATAATTGCAATGATGTATGTAAAAACACGAGATAGCTGCACAGATATATAAAAAAACACGGGATAACAACACTGACACTAATATATAAAAGAACACAGGATAAATGCACAGATTGTTTTTAAATGATACTTTTACATTTTTATATTTTAATATTTATCTAATTTTGTATTTGAGACTCCTTTTTTAACTACTTTAAATTTGTATTTTTTTCACGAAGTGTTGTCCAAACTATTTAAATTATGTCTAACTTCGTTCATGAAAAGAATATGGCAGCACCCGTGCGTATGCACGGGTATCCTACTAGTTAAATCATAAAAATAAATAGTTTCTGAACTAATATAGTCTATCAAGTTTGTCTTTAAATTATCAACATTAGAAAGCAGTGTCATTTAAGGTGGGAGATCAACTAAGACTATGTTTGACACGTCCCATCTACTAACAGATAGCGAATAATATTAGCGTATCTGACTAGCAGGTGACAAGTATGAGTGTTTGACAAATACTAACGTTTAACATTTTTCGAGTAGCAATTAACATTTTTTTTGACATTTTTACTCTTATTATTTTTCTTAAGTCACTTCTCTTTCTTTATTAAATATTTTATCATCTTTAAATAATTTTATCATTAATTGATAGTATGTCGGTAAAACAACTAATTGATTCTCAAACTTGAAGCGATACTAAAAAATAAAGCAACTTTTTTTTTTGACGTGGGATAAAGCAACTTTTTCTTGAATGTTCTTTTTTAACAATGTTTTTTTTATCCTCAATCTAGAAGCCAATACTTAAAAAAATAGAGCAACTTTTTCTTGAATGCTCGAGAGTCCATTTTCAGAAATTTTTCATAAAACCATTCTGTGCATTTAGATAAATATTAAATATTCAAATACAAAATTTGTTAAACAACTTTTAATATTCAAATAACTTTCATTTAAATTTGTTAAACAGCAAATAACAACATTTAATATTCAAATAACAAAAAAATGAAAATATTATAATCATTTAATTAAAAAAATGTTATAACAAAAAAATATTCAAATAACAGCAAATAACAAAAAAAAAACAAATTTAAAGTAGCAAAATTTTGTTGCTACTTTAAATTTTGTTAAACAACTTTTAATATTCAAATAACAAAAAAATGAAAATATTATAATCATTTAATTAAAAAAATGTTTATTAACAGCAAATAGCAACGGAACGGGGACCAGTGTGGCAGCGTAGCAACTTCGCTGGCCCACAAACAACGAAACACTATAACCTTTCATTTTCTTCTCTCTTATTTCTCAACCATTCTTCTTCCCATTTTCTCTCACTCTCCAATTTCAATGGAGGACCTCCATCGCCGGTCGTCGGCCACCATTAACGACGGCGCCGTCGCTCCAAACCACCATTCCCACCGCCTTAAAAAACAACATTCACCTACCCCAACTCCAAAAGCTTCCGACGCCCTCCCTCTTCCATTATACCTAACCAACACCATTTTCTTCACCCTCTTCTTCTCCGTCGCGTACTTCCTCCTTCACCGCTGGCGTGACAAGATCCGTAGCTCTACCCCTCTCCACGTCGTTACCCTCTCTGAAATCGCCGCACTCGTCTCCCTCATCGCTTCTTTCATCTACCTTCTAGGTTTCTTCGGTATCGATTTCGTTCAATCGTTCATCTCACGCGCTTCCCCTGACGTTTGGGACCTCGACGAAACCCTCTCCGTCGCCGGCTCCGTTTCCGATCAACCTCTTCACAAACTCACCCCAACGGAACCCTCATTATGCTCCACGGAAGACGAAGAGATCGTAAATTCCGTCCTCGACGGCACAACACCATCCTACGCTTTAGAATCGAAGCTCGGCGATTGTTTTCGTGCCGCGGCTATCCGACGTGAAGCTCTACAGAGAACGACGGGGAGGTCATTGGAGGGTTTACCGTTAGAAGGATTCAATTATGAATCAATTTTAGGGCAATGTTGTGAAATGCCGGTTGGTTATGTTCAGATTCCGGTGGGTGTGGCGGGACCGTTATTGTTAGATGGATTTGAACATACGGTTCCGATGGCTACAACAGAAGGGTGTTTGGTGGCTAGTACTAATAGAGGGTGTAAAGCTATTTATGCTTCTGGTGGTGCTAGTAGTGTTGTTTTGAGAGATGGAATGTCAAGAGCACCTGTTGTTAGATTTTCTACTGCTAAAAGAGCTGCTCAGTTGAAATTCTTTTTGGAAGATCCTCTCAACTTTGATACATTGGCTGTTATTTTCAACAGGTTGGTTTCTTTTTTTTTTTTGGTTTCCTTTTTGTAGAATAGTTTTGTTTTTGGTGAATTGTAAGTATCTGAATTCTGAAAAAGACACTTCTGGTTGAACATGTATCGTGTCAGATACCGACAGTGACACCGAAACTTTTGGTTGAACTCGTGTCTGAACACGTATCGTGTCGGATACAGATAGTGACACGGAATTATTTGTATTTTTCAAATTAAAATCGGTGTTTGCATGTCTAAGTATGTGGCGTGTCGGATATCTGTAATGTGTCCGTGTTTCATAGATGATGTGATTAATTTGATTATTTTAATTTATTTTGTTTTTTTAGTTTACTAGAGTTTGATGTTGATTTGCTTTTTTTAATGTTGGAAATTGATGTTGAGATTTATTCTTTGGTATTGAGAAATTGAGTGAAGAAAATGAGGAATATAGAGGAGTGGATTTTGGACATGGTTTGTGGAGTTTTTTTTTTGAATTTTTTTAACTGTGGTGAGTTTTGGTGTTTGGTTTTGGTGGTTTCAGGTCGAGTAGATTTGGCAGGCTACAAGGTATTAAGTGTGCTATGGCTGGGAAGAATGTTTATTTGAGATTCACTTGTAGTACGGGCGATGCCATGGGGATGAACATGGTCTCCAAAGGAGTGCAGAATGTTCTTGATTTCCTTCAAAATGATTTCCCTGACATGGATATTATTGGCATATCTGGTAATTTCCTTGCTCTTTTTCTTCCCACTTTAATGGATGTGATTTTCCGGATCTTTATTTGGTAAGGTTTTAAATAGCTGTACCGGTTGCCAATGCCATCACGTCGCGATCCTTGATATTGTGGAGAATCACCCACAAATGTGGCTGATGCTGCCTCAATTGCAGTGGTGGCAACGTCAAAACCATGATGTCGTGGCCTAGACCGCTGTCGCACTTTTTTAAAGCATTGTTCGTTTGTAAACTTGCATGATGTCATGAATACCCTAACTCTAATCCACTAGCCCTTCTCATTTGAGTGGATTCCTATTTTGCACTAGTGACTTATTTCTTTGGGGCGTGTTTGGTAAAAGAGAGAGAGAAACGGAAGAGAGAAGAGAGAGTGATTTTCTATTGTTTGGTTAAGGAGAGATATAAGATAAAAAGAAAGAGAGTGAATTAATTTAGTACTATTTTACACTAATAGTGTATTTGGTAGAAGAGAAAGAGGGAAGAGAGAGGAAAGGAAGACAAAAAGAGAGAAAAGACTGTGTCAAACGATTAAAAGAGGGAAGAGAGAAAAGATTCTCTCGTCTCCCTTTCTCTTCTACCAAACATACCCATAGTGTCAACTGTCAAGGCCACTGTGGTAGTTAGTATTCCAGTTAACGTGCATCTTTTGAATGTGTTGCTATATTAATCTTCTTATTATGTTATTTGATGCCTATAATCAGGGCATGCCATAATCATTTTAATGGGAATAGTGGACTGAAAATGTACTTGATCCTTTAGGAAATTATTGTTCGGACAAGAAACCTGCTGCAGTAAACTGGATTGAGGGACGTGGGAAATCAGTTGTTTGTGAAGCAATTATTAAAGAAGAAGTGGTGCAGAAGGTGTTGAAGACCAATGTTGCTGCTCTGGTGGAGCTCAACATGCTCAAAAACCTTGCTGGCTCTGCGGTTGCCGGCACTCTTGGTGGATATAATGCCCATGCTAGTAACATTGTTTCTGCCATTTTTATAGCTACCGGTCAAGACCCAGCTCAAAATGTCGAAAGCTCCCATTGCATAACAATGATGGAGGCCGTCAATGATGGGAGAGACCTTCACATCTCAGTGACCATGCCTTCCATTGAGGTGATTTTGCAATCCCAATTTTTTTCATAGATTTTACTCTCTTCGTTTCAAAATACATGTCTATCTTTAAGAATTTTTTTGTTTCATTTTTATTATCGTTTTTAAAATTCAATACAATATTAACTATTATTTTGTCAATAATACTCTTAACTAGTTATTCCTGAGAGAAACAAGTAGAATGAAACCATAAATAAGTAAGGGCATTATAGGAAAGAGACAAAATTCTATCAAAAGTAACAAAACTTATTAGTAGTTTTCTTGGTATGTGTAAATAATCTTAAAATAACATGAATTGTGAAACAGGCGGAGTACTATTTAATAGCTCTAGGCCTAAGGTTTTCTATGATTTATTGTCCTCTCAGGTGGGTACAGTTGGAGGTGGGACACAACTCGCGTCTCAATCTGCTTGCTTGAACATGCTTGGTGTAAAGGGTGCAAGCAAAGAGTCGCCCGGATCAAACTCGAGACTCTTGGCCACCATTGTTGCCGGAGCTGTTCTAGCTGGCGAGCTATCTCTGATGTCTGCCATCGCTGCAGGACAATTAGTCAACAGCCACATGAAATACAACAGATCAAACAAAAGTATATGCAAAGTATAATCTTGAAGGTGAAAACATGGTTGCAGTAATTATTTGTGAAGTCTAAAATAAAAACACTAGGGTTACAATAACCGGGTTATAGGAAGGAGAATGGAATATATTGGATTAGATTATTGGTACCAAGTTCATGCTCTGTATATTTGTAATGTTTTGTTATTTAGACGGAGGAAACTAAACTAGAGTTCTACTTGTTTAGTTGTCCTCTTTGGATCTTTCCTTTGGTTGGGTGTTAATATTGTCCTTCTTCTCCTTAACCTAACAGAGATATTGACGTGTTGTATTATAATTCTTTTCCTGATATAATATGTTTAATATTTGTACAATTGTCTCTGATTTGTAGTTGGGGACCAGTTAGTGGAGTTGTTTGATGGATTTGTTGTCCTAATTGTCTGCTAGTATCCATGAAATAAATTTGACCATGTCTTTCATGTGATTTCACATTCAGTCTGTGTGATTACTTCATTGGTTATTTTGTTGTTGTTTCCTTTCACTGTTTTTTCAACTTTGTATTTGTAAGATAACGTATTTCATTGCCACTTTTGTTCAAGCATAAGTATCACCACGTTATCATCATGTGTTCTCAAACAAATTTCTTTTGCTCAAAAAGAAAACTAAAATTTCAAACCCTCAACCAGTAAAGGGAAGTTAAATTTGTTCCATCCTAAGAGAAAAAATGAATGGGAAAATAAATTCTAAGATGAATATTATGAATCTGAGAATTAATCGAAGTGCACAAGTGATTGAGAATAAGGTCACTTCGCTGCAAGGGACGGAACGAGAATGATGCCCTGTGGACGGTAGCATTCAAGGCTTGAAGATGGAGGAGGTTCAGACTACCATAGTGAGGTTCACGATGTGGATATCGGATGGTGGCGCGACTTCATGAGACAGTGACGCGCGGTAGCATTTTGCAAAGGTATGCAGGAAGGAAGGTTTGACGGTTCCATGGACTCTATTACAAGTTAGGTCTGACGTGGATTAATAGATGGCATGGCAAATTTCTATTGGTGTGACAGGGTGTGGGATAGAGTGTGGACAGAAGATTTTCATCCGAGCAATTAGGGTTAAACATTTTGTTTTCTTTGTAATAAAAGATTGTATGTTAACAAGTGAAATATGTACCAAAATGTTTAACCCCAAAATATAATATAGGATAGATATGTATTTGATCTCTTTAAAATTTGAATTTTTTAAAATTAAGCTTCTCAAAAAAAATTCACTTACTTTTAGTCCCTTTAGTTTTTTCCGCCAACAGTTTTAGTCGTTGATGACTTTTAATAGGCTTAGAAGTGCAATAAAAAGCCTAAAAAGGAGTCATCAAAAGTCACGAGAGACTAAGGGCCCGTTTGTTATAGATTCTCGAATGCAAAAAATCATCGTTCAAAGCAAAAAATTATTTTTATTCCTTTTCATAATGTTTTGTTTCTGATTTTTTAGAAAATCATTTTTTCCTAAAATGAAAAGCTACTACGAGTAGCTTTAAAAAAATGATTTCTATGATAATATACAAACACAAATAAGCTTCTACTTTTCTTAAAAATTTCTAAAAAATTTACTCTAAATTATGAAGTACTAAAATCATTTTTTTAAATCCGTAACAAACAGACCCTAAAATTGTTGGTCAAAAAACATGGAGGACCAATAACAAGTGAAATATATACCTCCTAAAATTTCCTATTCTTATTTTTATACCAAAAGAAATATATAAATTTGAAATATATACTAAATTAACGAGTTAGTATATTGGTATAGGTAAAATTACAATAGGGTTTTTTAATTAAGTTATTTATTTGTAACGAAACGAATTTGATTCTTTATGTTTTTCTCGTACAAACTTAGTGTTTTAAGTTATTTAACATTTTGTAAATAGAATATACTTTTATATTCTTTATGAATTGGTCCCGTATATAATCTTTATTTTTGGCTTAAAAAATAAAAATAGTGATTGCTTTTAATTTCTTAGAAATGTATTAGATATTCAATATTCTCTACGTTTATTTATTTAAGAAATCAAGACATAATAAAAATACCATAACTTAAATTTAAGAGTAGTATTATACTAAAAAAAGTAAAACATTATAAAAAATTATTAATTCACAAAGAATATAAAAGTATATTCTATTTATGATTTATTTTCAAACGGGATTAATATTCATTAAATATGAAAATAATTTACAACAACAATACAAATTTGTTTTTGAAATATCAGTAGAATTTATACACAATATTTTTTTTGATAAAGTTATATGAAGTTTTAATGTTATATTTTAATATTTTAAATACCATGATATACACATTAGGTATATCATATGTGTTAATAATACTATGAATTTTAATTTACTAAAAAGACGAACTAATTTACTAGAAAAACGATCTATACATGTGCATGGCACGGGTCAAATACTATGAATTTCAAATATAGTTTAGATACTTTTCTTCTTTTGCCATTTAATGTAAAGTGTACGTACAAGAAAATTGATGTCTCATTTATGTTTCATGACTCAATAAAAAAATATTTTTTTTACTTCTTGGATAAAACAGAATTTATTTATATACTTCGGCCTGTTTGGGAGAGAGATTTTTGGTATACATTCGTGAATTAAAATTTTTAAGGAAGAACTTGGAAGGTATCCTCATGCATACAAGAATCACTGCAGACTAATCCTCCGGAGTGATCAAATCCATTTAATTAAGGGGTTGACATCTCCCACCAGGTATTTTTCCTTACGAATGGCCAGGAATCGAACTCTTGATCAAATAGTTAACGAGCCCAAGTATCTACCACGTGTGTTACAATGTTGGTTAAGGAAGAACTTTATAAATAACCATATATTATTTAAGTCGATATATCTCTAAATAAACACAAGTTTTCACCTGATATTTATATATATATATATATATATATATATATATATATATATATATATTATTTTTATATAGTTGTTGTGGACAATATGATGGTAAATTACAATTTAGCTACTTTTGTTCTTTTGCCATTTAATATAAAGAACATAAAAGAAAATCCATGTCTCATTTATTGTTCATGACTCATCAAAAATATATTTTTTATTTTTTGGATAAGACAAAATTTATTCGAGATACACTACGGCCTGTTTGGGAGGGAAATTTTGGGTATACATTTGTGATTTAAAATTTGGCTAAATTATAGTTTTAGTTCTCCTATTTTAAGGAAGAACCTGATAAATAATCTTATGTTAGTTCGGTCAAACTTTTTTTTTTTTTTTGACCAAAATCAAACTTTCTTTTTTAAAAAGCATTTTATATTTTTAAAATTAGAAGATAAAGATAATATTATTTCAAATCGTTCATCCATACCTACCCTTAAAAACTTTTCTACTCCCAACTTTTTTTGTTCTTTCTCCTATATATAGAGTATATTTCCCCCTCCTATTTTTCACATCTTTCGTTGAGAAACAACTATTCGATTTTGTTGAAAAAAATGGTTTCTAAGGAAAACATACTCATCTTAAGCCTCTTTATCATGGTTGTCTTGATCTCGTCTAAGGTGACATCGGGGGTCTTAGCTACGCCTTCTTCAAACTTGACAACAAGTTAGTTTGCATTTTCCTTTCATGTCTAATAAAACATTTCCATAATTTTCAAAGGGGTTTTCTCATTAGATGATGGACTTAATGTGTAGTTTTTACTTCATACTAAAAGACTTGAATAAACAAACCAAACCTGCCTTTGTAAAACCTTACATTTTCCTATCCTACGTTAAGTTACAATATTATTCTTCATAAGAATTTAACTAATATGTTATTAAAGATTTTTTTAACTGCTTAGTTTAACATACCACTACTAGATATCCACTTTGGTTTTCTTCCCAAACCAGATTTTTTTGAAATGGAAATTCAATGTTGAAGTTGGTTGTGTTAATGCAGGTGTTATGCTCGGAAGTGAACAAATTACAACAACTGAACAAGGGTTAAACTCTGCACAAACTTGTGACCCAGCTGAGTGTGCCTGTCATACGCTCCCATGTTGCTGCAGAGGTGGAAGACTAACAATTTGTTGTGAATGCGGTCATTGTAATAGGCCATTTTATTAGTTGTTCAATCATCAATTTGGATTCAGGAAAAGTCCATATCAAATATGCAATAAATGAAACTATAAAACTAATTAACAGGCTATTATTCCCTTTTTCTATTGTTATTTGGATTTTATTGGGAATTAATATGAACATATATGAAATAAAACATGTACCATACAACTTCAGGCTTGATTATATATGAAAAAATATGAAACACTATCATATTTATTTAGTGGATTACAATAATATAATTTAAGAAGATGGAGGAGGTTCAGACTACCACAGTGAGGTTCACAATGTGGATATCGGATGGTGGCGCGGCTTCATGAGACGGTGACGTGCGATAGCATTTTGCGAAGGTATGCAGGAAGGAGGCTTGATGGTTCCATGGACTCTGTTAGCAGTTAGGTCTGATGTGGATTAATAGATGACATGACAAATTTCATCCGAGCAATTAGGGTTAAACATTTTGTTTACTTTGTAATAAAAGATTGTATGTTAACAACTGAAATATGTACCAAAATGTTTAACCCCAAAATATAATATAATATAATATAGGATAGATATGTATTTGATCTCTTTAAAATTTGAATTTTTTAAAATTAAGCTTCTAAAAAAAATTCACTTACTTTTGGTCCCTTTAGTTTTTTCCGTCATTAGAGTTAGTCCTTGATGACTTTTAATAGGCTTAGAAGTGCAATAAAAAGCCTAAAAAGAGCCATCAAAAGTCATGAGAGACTAAAATTGTTGGTCGAAAAAACTTGGAGGACCAATAACAAGTGAAATATATACCTCTTAAAATTTCCTATTCCTATTTTTATACCAAAAGAAATATATAAATTTGAAATATACACTAAATTAACGAGTTAGTATATTGGTATAGGTAAAATTACAATAGGGTTCTTTTAATTAAGTTATTTATTTGTAACGAATTGGTTCTTTATGTTTTTCTCGTACAAATTTAGTGTTTTAAGTTTTTTTTAGATAAGCAATAATTGTATTAATGGGAGCACTAGGAGTGCGCCAACCCATTTACAGAAAGGGAAGGGGATGACCTCATTAAAACCTCCCTGAGCCAAAACTCATTGGGAAAAAGACTACCTCAAAACAGATATGGGTTGCTTACAATGTGAATATCAACCCACAGTTTCTCCCCCTTGAAAGAATGAAAGAGGGTTAGAACCCCATAAAGGAATAGACATGGAAGAGTTGCACTTCAATTTATAAATACGCCAACTCCAAGAAAGACTCTTGACCCGGTTAACAACCGAGTCCACGCTAGCTTTCTCTGCTTTGAAGACGATATCGTTTCTTGCAAGCCAAATACTCCAACACGTGGTGAGCCAAAAGACATGTTTTACTCGTTTAGACTTCTTCCCATGGCACCAATGAGCACAACTTCTGTTGAAATCCACCATACTCATAGGCAAATCAACATTCACGCCTAACCACGCTCCAATTAAAGTCCAGACTGATTGTGGAAATGGACAAATCATGAACAAATGTTGCGAGTCTTCGCAGTCAAGATGGCACAGCGGACAACAGGCTTCCTCTGTTGTCAGTATAACGTTCCTGCGTAACATTTGAGCGCGTAACGATAATGCATCCAACAAAAAGCGCCAACTTAAGATAACCACATTAGAAGGAGCAACCGATTTTCAGAATTCTGCCAATAAACATTGCAGAGCCGAAACATCAGTGGAAGGAACGGTGCCAACCAGATGTTGGTAATAAGATTTAACCGAGAACCTCTTCGAAGGATCGTAGGGCCATGTCCGGCAATTTGGTTTTGAACTAGGTACCACAGTTTGCAGGATGCTATGCATATCTCGCCTTCAGCTGCTCTAACAGGGTCGGAGTGGTCAAGCCACAGCGATAACCAGATCCATCTACCACCGTCCCAACATCCAAAATCAGCCACGGAGTGTTGTTGTTGCCCGCTCCCTTCATATATTAACGGGAAGACATTGAACAAGGGTTCCATACCAAGCCATTGATCCTTCCAAAAATTGATAAGAATGCCGTTACCCAACCCTCTTCTTATACACCACGCAAATCTTTTGCATTCCTCTAATGACGTGTCCAAAGTTACCAAATATCTCCACCATATTGACCCTTGTGTTTTAAGTTACTTAACATTTTCGTAAATAGAATATACTTTTATATTCTTTATGAATTGGTCCCGTATATAATCTTTATTTTTTGCTTAGAAAATATAAATAGTGATTGCTTTTAATTTCTTAGAAATGTTTGGTCAAAAAAAAATTTCTTAGAAATGTGTTAGATATATGTATACTCTCTACGTTTATTTACTTAAGAAATCAATACATAATAAAAAATACCATAACTTAAATTTAAGAGTAGTATTATACTAAAAAAAGTAAAAAATTATAAAAAATTATTAATTCATAAAGAATGTAAAAGTATATTCTATTTACGATTTATTTTCAAACGGGATTAATATTCATTAAATATGAAAATAATTTACAACAACAATACAAATTTGTTTTTGAAATATCAGTAGAATTTATACACAATATTTTTTTGATGAAGTTATATGAAGTTTTAATGTTATTTTTTAATATTGTAAAGACCATGATATACACATTAGATATATCATATGTGTTATAATAATACTATGAATTTTAATTTACTAGAAAGACGAACTAATTAATTTTCTAGAAAAACAATCTATACATGTGCATTGCACGGGTCAAATACACTAGTACTTATAACAATCAACATAGAATCAATTTTTAAAACTTTTTTGGAAAATAATTTAATGCATTCAATAAATTAGTTTGCTGACCATGTAGAACAAATATAGAGGTTATCATGAGTTTTTTCAAACATAAATTTTGATTTAATGTAATTTTATAATTATTATAGTTTGTTTTAATGTCAGTCAAAAAATCATTTGTTTACATGTAATTTATATAGTTGAATGGAAGATTACAACTATGGAAATAAAATCTTAAAGGGAAAGGTATGAATGGAATGAAACTGAATTTTGAATTATTTGAAAAAATATATATAATTTTGAACTATTTACTTATTTTAATTAAATAATTATATTCGTTTATTATTCTATATGTTATTTTGTAAGAAAATGAAATAAATATTGTACTCTTGTTTCTTTTTTTTTCGCAGACGGAGTGGTCACCACCACTAGAAACTCACACACACAACTGTGAGGTCCGGGTTCGAACCCGGGACATGATATCCAGCCTAACAATTCTAATATTTGTCAGTTAAGCTAGGTCTTACGGATAATATTATGTACTATCTATTTAATTAGAATTGTGATTATAAAAATAAAATGAAATTAAAGTATTTTATTTTAAGAAAATGGAATTGTTATTTAAGTAAATGGGGCAGTTATTTTTTTGACAAAAAATGGGGTAATATTTGTTTGCTACATGCTTATGTTTTTTAACTAGATACATTTATCACTTCCGTTTAAAAAAAACTATCTTTGAAGAAATAAATGAGAACAAAGTTGTGCTTTTATTCCTAATTTTTTTACAAAATATTTGAATTAAAAAATTATTTGCTTTAACTTTTTCCTTAATTAATTTTCCTCCCTAATTGTACCAATATTTTTTTGGTCACCATGTCATTGATGCGCAGTTTCCACCTTATTATTATTGAATTTACACCTTAAAATTATATAACTCATTTGAGTGTGTAAAAATATTCTAATATATAACTCTAGTCAAATCTAATAAAAAAATTACAATCCAATCCATACCTCCAACGGTAGGCCCAACGTTCGAGACTCCTACTATAAGTATCACACCATGCTATTAGTATTTCTTCATTGGCATCCACCCTTAACCATGGTTGAGAGCATACGTGTACCCTCCCCCCCACTAAACGTCGAGGATGAATCCTCGAAGCAAACCCCATGGACAACCACCACACTTAAAGGTGGCTCCTCTATCGTAGGAAGAAAAAGCAGGGTACCTCCACTACCCCAATTCTCATCCAAAAGAGGGCACCCTATCCTCCCTTTGGAACTGAATGAGGATGTGTCACAACATTGCTCTAAAAGGGCTAGGGGGAGACCCCAGGGATCCAAAAACAAGCCAAAGCCACCCATCGTCATAAGGGAAGACAATGACACCATGTTGAAATGGGTCCTCATTGAAATCCCTTATGGAAATGACATTGCTGAGACCCTCGTTAACTTTGCTCAACATTGTAAAGTCAACATCACAGTGTTGAGTGGTTCGGGACTTGTCTCGAACATTACCCTACTCCACCCTATGTCACGCTCCCCCACTTTTCCCATAAGAGGACCCATGATTATGACCTCTATCTCTGGAACTTACATGAATGCTAATTGTGGACGTGTTCCACCACAATTCATCACCAACCCTACTTGTTCCACTTTTTCGATTTGCCTATCTAGTGGTGGTCATGGACAAATTTTTGGTGGTATTGTTGGTGGGAAGGTCGTGTCTGCAGGTCGTGTTTTGATCACTGCCACTCTTTTCAAGAGGCCCAAGTTTCATAGTGTGGCCTTCATCAATGGAAGCATTGAGGAAGTTGAAGTAGATGACCCCGAATATGATTCCAATGTCCTCATCAATGCTGATCACACTTCTATTGAACCTATCAACAATAATGGCAACAACATCAACACGGTTGTTGTGTCTACTTTCGGTGTTGTGGATTCTAATTCAATGTCACTGAATCGCCAACTCCCTCCGCCTCCTCCGGCTGATGTAAATGTGATGCAGTGGAATCATTCCACTTGCATTAATTATCACTGATTGATGATTCTTAAAGCATTTACCTTTTATGTTTTGAGTCCTTCTAATAATGTTTGAATAAAATTGACTTTAATTCTTTTTAAGTTGTTATATTTTAATAGAAGTGTTTAGTAGAAAATGCGTGTCACCTTTAGTTTTATCCTTCAACTTTCACAAACTAAGCCATCATTTTGTTGTCGACCATCTAGAATATATACAAAGGTTGTTTGGATTTTTTTTTTAAATTATCAATTTCAATTTAATGTAAATTTTTTATAATTACTATCATTTTTTTAAATGTCAGTCAAAAAAATCGTTGCTATGAATGGAATTTTAGAGTTGAATTTAAGAGGACGAGTAAGGAAATTAAATAATAATGATAAGGGGAATGAATGGAAAGAAATTGATTTTTGAATTATTTAAAAAAAGTTATATATAATTTGAGGGCTTAAATATACGTTTAGTCCTTGTAAAAAAATTGTTTTTCGTTCTTACAAATATACTTTTTATTCAGTTTAGTCCCAGTAAAAATAAAATTTTGTTTTCCGAGAAAATATATATTTTATCTAGTTTGGTTTTTGTAATAAATAAAATATTTGATTTTAGTCCATTTTATCGCTCATATGGGAGGGACTAAGTTCAAATCTTTTATACATTACAAAGATTAATTAAACTGGATAAAATGTATATTTGCACGAACAGAATACAAAATTTTATTTTTATAAGGACTAAGCTGTAGGAGTGAGCATGGGACGGGTTAGGACGGATTATAACAAATCCTAACCCGGTCCCAAATTTTGATCGGGTCATTTTATTAAACCTAACCCGGACAAACCCGATAAGTTATGGGTTAATTTAGGACCGGGTTTAATCAAGACGGGACCGAGTTGTCCCAAAATACAAACAGTATAATTTTTAAAAATGTTGTTAGTACTTCAATTACATATTTTATATTAGACATTGAAATTTAATAGATAAATTCAATAAAACTTCTATAAAAGTGATGTTGGTATGTGTCCAACTTTGTTAAAAATACAAAATTTTAGCAACAAATTACTTGTTTTGAGTCCAAGTTATCAAAATTCACAAGTTTAAGTGTATTGATTATATTATATGTGTATAATCAAAATTCACAAGTTTAAGTGTATTTATATATTAATATATGTGTATGTATATTAGGGATGGGTTGGGTAACCCGAGAGTCAACCCGAACCCGTCCTAACCCGAAGTCGGGTTACTACTTGGGACGGTCCCATTTGTCCATTGTTTGTGTGGGACAGGGTTGGGTTCAACCCAAAATCAATGGGTTGAGACGGGTTGGCGGGTTGGGATGGGTCCTGCACACCCCTACTAAGCTTGATAAAACGT